>OY987207.1:45030614-45630614 GCA_963920795.1 Eutolmus rufibarbis | reverse complement strand
GAAGCGCACTTTGCTCATCGGTTGTGATGAAAAATTAATATCGCCAATTCCCTGGATGTCTGTTTAGCTTTTCCTCAATACCTTTTCGTAATATAATTTTAAAATACGTAACTGAAGTAAACAAATTTCGCCATCACTGCTTTTGTTCATATTATTACGCAAAGATTTTGGGAAATTGGAACTCCTGAGAGTAAGCTTGCTTTTAAAGTGCTTCAGATATTTTTGGAAAAACAGTCTGGTGACCTTTTCAAGACCATATACGTACCAAAACTTGCAGAGCTTGCGGACGGCTACAAAATTAAAACCAATATTTCGGTTTACTTTTAAACTTTATTATTATTAGCAATATTGCTTAACAAGTGAATTCTTCGAAATTACAAATCATTTCAAGGATTAAAATGGGACCCATGAAAAGACATAACAGCTTAGAACTAAAAGAGAGCTTACGAAAATCAAAAGTAAAACCTGTGCTAAGTAATATATGTAGGTAGTTGCAGGACAAATATTTTAACAATTGCAGTGTTATTCACTATATTAAATTATCATTGTTATTATTAGAACAGCGATAGGCTTTTAGAAAGACTCTATAATAGTTGACAAAATAGGATATATTTGTTCAATTAGTTATATGCAAAAAGCAGCACAAAGCTTAACCTTGAATTTGTATATTTCAAAATACCGAAATCGGATTCTAGACCCAAAACAGTTTCAAGAAAGGCCACTTCGCTACACAACTTTGGTACAAGAGCAGCAAATAAATCATCGCTGGCAAAAAACACTTTCACCTTGAGCATACATCAAGTTGGCCGTGCAAGAGGTTACCTTGACGAAGAAAAGAAAATGTTGGTTTTTGGCCTGAAAATGCAGCCTTCAGGACCTCCCCTGGAGGGCCTGTTTTAACCACCAAGCGTGCGGTTAACATTTTATGCAAATCGTCTGAGTTATTTGCAGAGTAAACTTTGCGCTGAATATTCGTGGATACGTTCTAAGAAGGCCGTAAATCACACAAGTGGAAGGTTTTTAACTTGTCGTCGTACACAAAGGCGTGTATATCGCAGGACGGAGTGCCCTGCATTCGTATCAAAGGTACAAAGGAGCTGAAATGGGCTGGGGCTTGTATTTAATCCTGTAACCTGTACTCAGTTTCGCGTTTTTGCAGTTTTTAGAGGAAATGTCCTGAATTTATCGTGGTGGCACGGGCACCATATTTCAATTTCAAAAGTGGAGCCGTTAGCGAGGATGCCACTGAAAGGTCTTAGATGCTCAGAATGCGGCAGAAACACCGGTTCTAAAGCTCGCAGCTTGCATGGAATTCGGTCACTCCATTGACTGCCGGAAATTTATAGTCTGAAGACGGAAATTCGCAAAATTGTCCGCTTTAGCTGCGAATATATCATCCTCCATATTTGGGGAATGCGTATGCCCAAAAGAGAAGCACTTGCCGCCCAGGGCTGCAAATTTCTCACCTGACTTCCTACTGCAGTGGTGCTAACAATGACCGGCCTCACAAAGACCCCCCGAGCCGATGCAGGCAGGCGATAATGATAGCTTGTCATGATTAAACTTGGCGATGATTAAAATCAAATTCCCAACTCTTCGTGGGCTCGCACTGCTAATTCCCGTGGTCTAATCTGGCGCTTGTCCTGCCGTGGAGAGCTGCAGCCTCCAACCACCAGACTTTAGCCGATTCGATTCAGGCTCATTAGTGGTTCTTTGAACTCCAAAATTCGCACTTAGTGTTAAAAACAACGCTGGTTAGCCCTCGTGCTACGTAATCAAAACAATTTACAAAATTTCGGTGCATTCCATGCATTCACTCGTGAAATGCGATGAACTGAATGATTTAGTGCTCGGCGGGGAGCCGGCCGGAATGCACCTAATTTTACTTAGTCCACTCCCAGGACGTGTTTCGCTTCCGGCCCAGTTACCCCGCACCGCGCAAATAACCAGTGAATATGTGTGCAACTGGCTAGAAGCTATGGCCGATACGGCCGCATTTAGGACCCAGTTTAAATCATAATGGCAACATTTTGGGAATTAATCGCGTAATCGTTTATCACCTCGGGACTCACGCGACCATGAAATATTTCTGAACCATTTGAAGTTCACCTAACGCTGCAAAATTTAATCGCTTAAAGTGTGGGATCTCGGCGCTACCCCCATCGAGGTGGTTAATAGTTTTCAGGGGATTAATTAAGCGAACGTTCCCCGGACGCGGCGAGTAATTATTAATTTGATTGCATTTTGCGGTTTCATTAATTATTATTGGAGGAAATTTGATCACATTCTATCGCAGTCAGCGCAGAGATATTTTTAATTTTATGCAGAGCTCTCGATGTGGTTTTAGAATAGAATATGTTGTATGCATGGTATTCGAGTTAGATGGGCATGTGAGGTTATGAGCTTATTAAACCATAGAGGAAAACTACTTAGTCATTTATTTATTATGATTTAAATGTTTCTGCAGTCGAATGCACATTTCAGAACTTGATGGCAAAATTTGTAATCTTGCGTGTTACTATCTCTTGTCGCTTTCTTTCTTTTGGAATAGAAATTGATAGAAATTCACAAAATTACTTTTACTTCTTATTTTAAAATGTACATATTTCTCCTAAGTTTTTACACGGAAGTCTTCATATAAAAATAACTTGGTAAATATACCTTGCATGAAAACATCTGTTGAATGCGTTATATAAACATACTATATACTATTAAATTAAATTTTGAGTGCGAAGAGCGACTTCAGGTGTAGAACAATAGCCGCATATTGACAAGAGAAACATAATTCACCTACTACGCCATACACAAAATTTGGTACACGAATAAGAATTTAATTTCATTATGCCCAGAGACTTTAAAATAGCTTTCACCGGCACTCCACGCAGGAACTTATTAAGTTATAAAAGTTTTCAGAAAATGAGGCAGACCAGCAAGATTTGATGGGGTGTATGATCAAAACTCTGCAAAATATCTTCCGAAAATGTATGCTATGTGCTAGCAAACTACTAAGAGCAGCAAAGCACAGCGCAGGCACAGCGAAGGCACAGGAATTATTAGTTTAAACTGCACAAGATGCAAACACGGATTTATATATACAGAGGGATAACTCATGCGTTTCTGCAGCAGGAGCTAGTCTCTTATTAAGACGGTTTCCTTGAGCGAACCCGAAGCGATGCACTTTATTTATCAAACGTGCGCTCTCTAAGCAAGCTTAAAACCCTTTGCTTTTCGAAAGACAAAGCTTAGGGAGGCTAAAATCGCACGAGAACTATTATAAACCCATTAAAACTAATAGAGCTTATTTAAAGGCAAATGTAGTGGAGTGTGATTTAAGAGATTATGAAGATTAGACCGAATTTATATATTGTGTATTCAGTTTTCAAGCTATTGATTCCGCAAACTAGAAGCTTTTGAGCAGTGCAATCGTTGCTGAGTAAATGCTTGAATTATTCTATATAGAATCTTCAAATTTATAATTTTATAAAAATGAAACACATGTACATATATGCTTGGCGGTATTATATTTATCAAAAACTGTTATTTTCGTCAAAGAAAAATTGTAAAATGCTTGTTACAAGAATTGAGGTCCTTTAGTTCACAGCTAATTCTTCTCTGCTTTTGTTAATTGATGAGATTTTTGTTTTTATACATTTTTATTTGTCACAGCAGCAATCCACCGAATAGCTGCCAGGAAGTTACAAAGCTCAGCGTCCATCCTGTAAATTGTCCTCGGACATGAACACTTTTAGAGTTCGTTTGAGACAGATAAGGCAGCGCGGAGCCCTTGAGGTCATAAAGTTTATCACGGGTTCCTGCCGAGCGGGCACTATATCAAACGGTGAAATTTATTAAGAGAATCAACCATGGAATAGAACCATTACAAACGACACTTGAACCTGTATAAAACGGCAACTAGAAGTGCTATCTTTTAGCCATTTACCATCAGGAGGAGATTTACGGCTCGCCTGTCCGAGCCGGCCCCTCACCCCGCGTGACGCGACCGAGGAAGCGCTCGCGACAACTTCCCGGTTTTTAAAAAATGTAATTAATGAGGTTATTCAAAATGTTCCACTACAAGTGGGCATTTACACGGCGCTCATGTGTTTCACTTTGCAGAACAGAAAGTGGGTATTACGTCTGTTAATTTTCCTTGAAATTTTATTCCCGGCCGGCAGCTCCCTGCAACTACAATTCATCGCAGGTTTGAATATTCAGCACAGAAGGGGACTAAATGAGATCTGAACAGACGTGGCAGCCCCCATCTGCCGGGTGTGCGATGCGAGGAGATCTCGCCAACTTGTTCAGGTCATACCCTGCAGGATCCACAGCTAGAGACGACCTGGGTCCTGAGGGATTTAACAGCCTCGTTCTACACAAGTGTGAGTCCTCCTAATGCGCCAAAGTGCTGTAATTAATGGGAAAATGTAGAGAAAGCCGTGAAGTTCGCAACAACAACTTTTATCTATGGATTTATTGATGACTAAACATTAAGACCATTTCGCCGTAGCTTTTGTGCCGCTCCTTGGGCTGAGCCAGCCCCTGCTATGTCCTATGATGCCGTGATAGCATCAGCCAATGAAGTGAGCTCACACATCCCGGAGCCTATTTATTAAGTGGCATCTAATGAAAATTACAACGGCGGCGGTTTCAAGTCGAGCAAAATTGAATTACTCCATTCTGTGGTGGGCGGGGAAATGGAATTGTAGGTGAGGTGGTACCATCGCAAGCCATAAATGACTGGATTAATTGAACTCCCTGGCTTAGTTTTATCCTCAGCGTGCACCTTGTGCTCTTGGAACAAATTCACTTATTACGGTCAATTACTTATCTCCTCAAGATTTTTCGACATCATCTCTTATTTAAAGCCAGACAGAACTTTCGATGATGAAGTGCCGCAGAATTCGCTGTGCGGAAACGATAACTGGGGCTGCCTCATTAAAACACAACTTGGAGTACTCGCTGAATGAGGCTCTATTCATGGGTTAAATGCGGGAGTTGAACCCGTGTGACTGCGTGTCACCATTTGATGAATTCCCAGGACCAACTCCATCGCCAATGTTTGGAGTTTTGATTTGCATCTGTGAATCTTATGATAACCGAGTATCTTTTACTTTTCGAGAATTTCAGGTGCTATAGTGCAGAAGTGCTGGAGTACGTACTTTAAATGTTAAATTTCAATTTACTTTTATTTCTTGTGCTCGTCTTTAGCAGATAGTGCAGATCTGATCGTGGATAGGGAAAGAGTTAAAATAAGTCCAATTCCTAAATATACACAAAAGTCATGACGTCGCAGAGCCTCTATGCTTCAACCTCATCAGTCAATTAGGTCAAGCCGGATACTTACAGAAAGGAGACTTCATGAATAGCAAATCATGAAATCGCCTGTGCAGAAGGTCGTCGAGACAAAGGAGAAGTCCTTAAAAAGTTAATGTTTTATGCATTAGACTTATGAAAAATAAGACAAGTAGTTTTGCCAACTCTCTCAAGATTCCTGTCCTCTCTCCGCTAGGTGTAACTATGACTTTCTGGAAATATGCTATAAAAGTTACTTTTTATGCATAATTGAAGAAATCAAGGAATGAGAATATTTTATACTTTAAATGAAAATTCTCACTCTCTAGGGATGGTGGCACATTATCTGCTCGCTCCTTCAGCCACTTTTTTCGTTGGTGTCTAACTTACTTTTTCTCTACATGACAAAAAATAAAATTAGAAAATGACTAGTAAAATGTTACGATTATTTTGCTTCTGGGTCAAAAATGAACAAAAGCAGTATCGTCTAGATTAAATCTGTTATGAAATCTTTTACCGAATCTCCATGTATCCTCAAAGAGGATAAAACGCTTCCTAATTAAGAAAGAATACATTGAAAAAAGTTGATCAATAAATTAATAAATTCTATACATTAGCGGCTATTACGAAGCTTTAGTACTTTCAACTTAAATTTTTAAGCATATTTTTACGCACTTCAAATACTTGTATCAATTTCATTGTTTTTTTTTTGTAAATTTTACATTTTCCAAAGAGCTCTCCGATGTCCTCTTTCTTATCATTGAAGTTTTCTTCATTTTTATCGACCTGAAACTAAAGTTCGTCTGTAAAACCACCTCGACAAGAAGTTTGAGAAATTTTTCTTAAACAAACTGATAGAAAAGTTGTCTCCTCTTCCAGTACAACACGCTTACAAAGTACCATTTTCGCTATCAATTTTAGTGTGCCGCTCACGAATCTCAAACTCAAACATTCTGTGAGCCTTTATAAAAGTTGCTCAAACTTGCCACAAAAGCGTTTTTTGAAAATGTTTACTTTCTTGGACATTTTTTGTTTGTTTTTTAAAATAACATTATTCAATGTCTTTTACGATGCAGCTAAGACATTTTACTTTATACATTGCTTTAAAGAAACATATCAAAGAAAATTATGCATTCGCCGTAGTCCGCAGAAGTAGGAGCCACAAGCGTGCTGAAGCGCGACGCAACGATTTGCACTTTCAGTTTAGTTGGGTCCATTAACTCCTCAAAGGGCACGTTGAAAGGACTCTGCCAAAAGTGGAAAGTTGTGAATCATCTGCAAGGACATGCAGACGAAGCGAGCACTGAGCACGACAAACGCCGGGTTGGTGACCCATCCGCAGGAACTCTCGACAATGCAATTAATGAAGCGTCTATTGTGAGCTTCTGCGCCCGGAATTTGGCATTATAAAATTGCCTAACATGTTGTTTTAGCATACCCAAAGCACATGTTAATGACGCCTTATCTTGCATGCTTGTATGTCTTCATATGTTGCTATTGTGCATCGCCTATTAGGCGGTGATGATGAGCCTTTGTTATGCAATTTCCATTACACGAATTCTAGAGTCTATTTTTGTATGCGATGAGCTTTACTAATTGGCACCAAATCATGTAACGACAGCACAAGAGAAGCAAATGAATTATATATGATTTTTCCCTATGACATATATTATCACGGCAGAAATACTGCTCATAACCGACTGATAGCTGACCAGAATGAGGTTTGTTAGAGCAGAACTGAAAAGTGATAAATTTTTATCCGGAATATTGAAGAATGAAAAATTTAATTCGGTTATTGGTACAGCCTAAGGGTTTCAGCAATGTAATGCTTTTGTAATTCAATTTAAAAAAAATTTCGCCATGAATTTCTGCGTTTGTCATATTCCAATGTCCTTTGCGATTTTTCGTCTGAGTTGTGAGACCCCCAATACATTACATTTTATTTTGGTTATTCACATTAGTATTCCAATTTATTTAAAAACACCCATATCTGAACTGTCAGCAGCACTTGTTTCGATTACCTTAGCGCTTAGAGCCTCTTCGGCATTGACCTTCAGGAAAAAGTAAATTATTCCATTAAAAAATATAAAAGATTAAAGGGGTTTGCGGCTTACTTAAAAGGAATTCACCCTCCTCCATTTCCTCGAAAATTTTCATTTCAATTAATTTTCATGAATTGTCCATGTAATTTCGTTGTGTTCTCATGGCTTGTTATCAATAAATAAAATTCAATTTTTCGGCAATACTGTAGCTGTGTACGGTTTCGCGAACCATTGATACATTTAATTAGTTCGTGACGTATTTACAGAGCCGAATCCGAAGATATATGAAATTGTGGTCGTTTTGGGAGCTATATACACAGTTTGTTCAATTTGGGGTTTTTATAAATTGAACGGATGACCTTTATCGATTACTCACATAAAAATTGCGGTTTCGCCTCATTTCATTTACGATTTTTAATTTTTATTGATATTGAATACTTTGTTCAGTATTTGACGATACACGTCGAATTAACGGCGCCTCTTATGTTTTTTGGCTGCAATTAAGCACGCATAATTGATATCATCACATGACCAAGTAAAAACAAATTAAATCACTCGTTGCCGCTTCAACCAGAGTTCTGCAATTCAATTCGGCGGAATTAAAGTGGCGATTAATTTTCAAATTATCACAAATTATATCAGCAGCCACCTTAAAGGGCTTATCAGAATGCTCAGAACCGGGTGTTGGAGCTTAGTTGGAACAACTATAGTAACTTAATTAGAAGCCATAGGCGTTCGTCGAGCAACTACTAATCCCTTTAGGTTAGGTTTCGATGGGCGTGAAGCAACAGTTGATCTCGGGGCTGTTAATAGCATTCTGTAACTTCGACAAGCGCACATATAATTAATGGTCCCCATTACGCCCGACATATTTGTGGCAATAAAACATTCCTCTGCGAGGTGGTCGTTGGCACACGGCGAGATAATGCCCCGCTCACGCACCGAGATCATTGTCCCGAATTAAAAAATCGTAAACCCTCTCAGCCGTGAGCCATCTTAATGAATTTTATAAACAAATAGCTTCCCCCAGGAACCCGCTGAAGGGTGGATTGTCTTGGGCCGACCCAGGCACGCAAAATATAAATGGTTAATATTACGGCGGTCGCACAGATGACTCCAGTAATAAGGAGCAAACAAGGCCGCCGGCCGGGTACGATGGGGATGGATCCGGGTAATACGGCGGATGGAAGAGCGACTAAGTGAATTAATGTATGTGCACTCAACCCTTCATGTAATCGCCTGCCCCATTAATTACGAATCCGCACGGGGCAAATTACGGAGACCCGGCGCGCAGATTTACCGCGGCTAAGAACAGGATTGACTGACTCAAATTTTGTCATCCCTTAATTTTTTCTTCCGTCTTTCATGAAAATATTTTTCCATTTCCATGAGGCCAGGCTGCCTACACACTTGAGTTTATCCTGGAAAAAAAGTATAACCCTGGGCCAGAGATAATTGCCGGTCCCAGGGACACAGATCGCACTAAGCCCCCGCTCACCTTCTAGTTACACCAAACTTTATTTCGGCTTTTTTCATAAATCACTGAAATTTATTATGATGATGGCATAAATCATAAATTTCCCCGTGTCTTCACGGTTTATGTATGAGGGTGGTTCTGCGCCTGGGAATAAATTTTGAAGTAAACTCGCATTTTCAGTAATTCTCTATGAGACCTTCGTCCGAGTGCGCTGGTATCACGTTGTGCTGATAACAAGTGGCGTAGACAGAAGTTTTCAGCATATTTTAGGATCACCACTGGCCTTATTTGTGTCCACCCTGCTTTATAAATTCATGTGTGGAGCGTCGTCATTTTTACAATTTTTGGTGGCAAATTGAAATTTGTAATAATGGCTTTGGGTTAATGGGTAAAAGATGTTATTGGTTTCCCTATATGAGAATATAATATGAATCCATTTTCCATATCAGGTGGATTGCGAGTAAAAATGTATATACAAACTCTACGGCAGTTCAGCTTTCCAAGAAATTAAATGTGCATACATATGTATTTGCATCCCTCCCAGAATTTTTTTAAACTTTCCATAGCATAGTGTCTCAATAACACTATAATATGTAAATATAATATATGTAGATGGGAAATAAGTTAAATTTAGTAGGTAAGGGATTAAAAATACAAAATGTGAAATGCATAAATAATACTGCCAAAAGTTACTACGGATTCAATCTCTTGATTTTATCTATACTTCTTATTTGAGGTAACTTAAATTGTGGCGCTTGAAATATGAACTGCTTTAATCTCTGCATTCCGGGCCGTCGTCGGCTTCTTAAAGTGGACACATTTTCAAATTTCTTCCCCTGAAATATTCTTCAACATTCCGGATAACAAAGTATCCTGGCGCATAGCTCGAAAGATATCTCTACGGTCCTTATTACGTTCCTGGGCGCAATTTGAGGTTTCAGTACGTGTTTGTGTTCTGTAAATTTACTGTGGCCTGCCTCGCTATCCACCGGGCACAGGACCTACGTTACGTACTATGTGAAAATTGTAGTGGGAACAGCACGTCCTGTTCGGGGCCAAAAAAAGGAGCAGCATTGGGAGTTGAGCTGAGCTGAGGGAGCTTTTGTTGAATTTTCCACCTTCTGCACTCGAGTGTTAGAACGACCAAGGGAAAAACTTCATCTGCGGGACCAAAATCAACCCCAGGCGAGGGTAAATTTGAAAAGAATTCGACTTACACAAATAACCCGCAAATATTAATTCGTGCGGTACAGCCCTGGACACCACAATCACATTCCGGCAGAATGCTGAAGTTATAATTTTGCGTCCTTTGCCAAAATCTACCTCTGCACTGAGGAACTTCGTAAACTCAAGTTTTTCTTTAATTTAAATAATAAAAGCGAAGCGTGTCGCCTCTGCAACGAGGAAGTAGCCGGGCTTCAGACAGGTTCCTTAAAGGGTGCCACATTCTGGGAAAGAGCTCCCAGGGATGTGGGGTGAAATTTACTGCAAAACCGTGCATCGCGTAAAGCTTGGCGCAACCTTCGCGCACCCGCCGAAATTTTTATTTTATTTCACCCGAGCGCAGCGGTAAGAACTATTGTTCATTGTTTAGAGTGGCTCAGTCAGGGGCGTGGAATATTCATGAGTTAATTAGCGAACATCATATCCCGACCAGAGCTACAAATTACTCCTCGAATATATTCACAATGAGCGAATTTCGCATACAGCCTCGAGGTATGCGCGACTCCCTCAAAAGATCTTGTTTTAATTTTGCACTCCAGCTAATTTTCACATGCATTTCTGTGGAAACCTTTGCGAAACCTCCCACACTTTTAACTGCCTTTTGGCGTTACAGTGATACAATTATTGCGTAGCTAATGTTTAAATTGCTAATTAGGTCGGAAATAAATTAACAGAAATATTAAGGGCGTTCATGAGGTACACAGTAATTTTGCACATTGCAATGAGATGTTTTCTACAAACAAATCTGTGGAAGCCTCTCAAAGTGCACCTCATCGTTCTTCTATACTTTTCAAAGCCTTATTTTGACTTTCATACGATACGAAAACTCTTATATTAAAGTGAGTCCCTGCAAATTCTCAGTCTGGTTCAAAGAGAAGTCCATGTAAAAGAATTTTTATATGGAATGAGTTTGAAAATTCACCTAACACTCAAATTAATTTCGGGTCTTTAAATTTTGTAAAGTTCAATGTCAATACCAAGTAAAATATGTTAATGGTAGTTGATGTAATAATTTAATTTCGTTCCAAGCAGATAATACATATAATGCGATTTACCAAAAGGAAAAAGGTTTAAATGTAAAATAAATAAAATTAATGTTAAAAAAGTGAAACGTAGGACTAAATGCTAATTTCGCGAACGAGCATTCTCCAACTAATGAGCAATTTTATGGCGTTTTGCGAAAACTAATTAAATCTGGTATAAATGAGTAGCTGTTCCGATTAATGCAATTTCATTTGATCCATTCACCGGAGGATTTTTACCGAGTTACATAGAATTTTTGTACTAAAGCGAGTTATTTATTTTACTTAACTGTGAAGCCACAAATAAAGTGTTCTGATGTTAATTCGAAATGACTGCATTAATTGAGCGCAGCTGCGTTTGTTCTGATTCAGATGGGAAAGTTATTTCTGGTCATTGAATTGCATTGTAAATCATTTTATAGTCACGAGTGTATTGTTTCACCTCCTGACCTGATAACGCGGGTTGCGTCGTTGCGTTGCTGAATAATATTTAATAATAAATCTCGTTTTATGAAGGTTCATATCCATATATTTGCGGATAGTGTCTCCTCGACATTTAAGGAATTAATTTCCCTAAGTGGAGGCGCTAATTCGGCTTCCGAAAATTATTTAAGCCCGGCAGTTGTTCAGGTCTAAAGCTTGTTCAGTTTCAGTTTGTACTAATGTGGTCGGGCAAAAGGAACCCGTGTCTGTTACCAATCAGGCAACATTCGTCGACTGGTCCTAGAAAAATGAGAAAAATCTAGTTTGATCCAAATCAAATCACGTCCATACCTCGTTGACAAATTTACTCTGCAAAGTAACCGAGTCCAGCCCCAAGGCCAAGTTCCAAACTTATGGCCCTTGCCTCATTGCACCTCTTTCAACCATAGCAAAGTGAATGTTGTCAGGCAATGACCACTCCCATCGTCGGTCGGGCTCCTCGGGGGGAAAAGGATAAGTGTGAAAAGTCCTTCCGCTCAAAGTGAGTCGTTCAAAGTCTTTTGCACAAAAGACTTGCTGGCTGGGTAGTCGTCGGTTAGTAGGACACAATTTAGCTCATATAGGGAGGCGGGCTCCTCTCCGGTCTGGACTAAATTCGGTTTTTATGTCGAAGCAGTTTATATTTCGTCGGTCTCCATCGCCCTTCAGACTGAGAAACACATGCACCTGTGAAGAGAAACTTATCGGGCCGAATATTGGGACTGGGCTACAATGTGCCAGAAGCACTCGTACCTAGCGCTAGACTCTAGACATTACACAGAGACAGACATCTTGACTAATTCCGCCCTTCCTGGACATTTGTTTGCACCTTGCGAATGCCTCGGCGGAAGGTGTTTATTTCCCCACTTCCCGTACCTCCCCGAATTTCCTTATCTAGGGCTGTTGAGTTTCTAAGTCATTAAATCGAAAGTAGTTTGGTGATTTACGATAATTTCTCACTGCTAGAACACCGGCGCAATTGCTGTTCTTGAAGTCCATGGATGTCGATCGATTTGCCAAATTTTGCCACCACCTAGAGAAGTTTCCAGCTTCAGTCTGCGGAGCTCCAACTTTTGTGCGGCAGTTAGAATGCGATGAGGATAAAAATCATTTCGCGCCTTATTAGCTTTAATGGAGCTCCTTTCGGGTGGAGCCCCTCTAATAGGAAGCGGCACAGTGGAATTTTGGGTTTGCGTGTCATTAGCTACTAAAATAATTTGATTATAAGCGAAATTTATAACTTCGTACATTTCGCGTGCGGAAGGTACCAAGCAATGGGGGGATCAAACTTACATTTAGGAAGGGATGATAATAATAAATAGTATGTACGAAAATCCTTGGGATTATTTGTCAACTAACGCAGAATGATGAGGGTGATGACGGGTGCTAGATTCTATTAAATTAATCATGGGTAATCTTGGCAAAATTATTATTAAATTTATTATGTTGTTTTTAATTTTGTTTTTCTTTAAATGAATACATCCATATTTCAATGCAATGTGTATATACAGATTTTATTTAACATTGCATATACACGACTAAAATTGCGGCGGATATTCACTGTCCGTTTTAATTTCTATAGTAGTTTAAAGTTTTGTGTTGTGTGGCCACTTACATTTTGCGATAAATTTGCAGATATCAAATGCTATAAACGGCCTATCAGTTAACTTACGTTTCGAACTTTAAAAAAACATTGCAGCTGCCTCGGAGCCAATTAATTAGAAAATGCTTCTCCTCTGGTTCACCCAAACATCCTCTGAGCAAAATCTGATAAATTAGCAAATTGTGAATTTAGCAGCTAGGAATACGCCGGAGCGTAATCACACAATATTTTGAAGTATACTATATGCAGGCCCCGAAGTGTTTCGAGCCGGGCGCATCTGCATTGTGTACGGTGGGGTTGGAATTTCTACGGAATTTCGGAATACCTGAGGTGTGTGCACAGTTGTCTGGTCGCAATGTAAATGTTTATGCATTGACCCTTAAAAGCGCAAATGTTGCTTCCATCAAATGTTGTTGCACACAAGGTTAACGTAAAATTTTTAAGCTAAATTACAATAAATTCAAGTTCTCAATTGTCAACGATTTTTTCTTACTTGGGACATATGTAAAATTAGCAGTTATTTATGATTATAATAAATGGTGCATACAATTTTGGTAATGCAGCAAGCCAATGTGATGAACATGATATTGTAAATATTTTTATTATTTTAAACGACATAATCGCATTGATGTTCTGTAATTCGAAAGTAAATTTCTTTTTGTGTAGTCGAGTAGCTTTTCAAGCGAGGAAGGAATTGTCGCTTAATTTCAAACAGCAAGGTACCCCGGTTACTTGCTTCTGAAAGTGGAAGTACTTGAAGCCATAAATGCATTATCACTTGAAAATATGTTAAACATTTTTGTCGAGAAGACTTCTTGTCGGGTTGGCAAAAGCAGTTTACTAGAAGTCTAGCAATTACAAAACTCCATCAGGTTAAAGAAACCGGTTTTCACCACCTCCTCCACGACAATGGTTCCTCTCTATTTCTCCGGAGCACCTATGACTTGCTCCACTCCTGTGGAGATTCGATGCACCTTTAAAGCTAAAACCCACTACGTTCCGAGCACGACTCAATACCTGAGCAATACTTCAGATTTCGGCTCGTTCCATCGATTTCGAGCGTTGGACACCAATCAGGTGCAGATATTTAACAAAGTTACACGCTCGAATTGGCCTAGTCGTCCATTATATCGTTGGTCAGAATGACGTCGAAAGCAAGTTTGAAGTGGCTCGCACTTTTCTTAGTTCTAGGTAAGTTGCTGTGTTTTGTTAGCCAACCTCCCATAATGCGAACCCCCGAGTTCGCTTGCCCCTCGTCTTTTTCGCAAAGGTCAGAGGGTAGGCGCGCTCGACGTTCCTCTTTAAAAACGTCTTGGGTGTGCGGCCTATAGCTTAAAGCGAGGCCATTGTCTGCGTCTTCACGAGTGAAAGTCGCTATTTGCATACGCGTTGGACCATTAAAGCTGTTTGTTGCAAAATAATTAACACGTGTCACAATGCCAAATTTTTCATGTGCAATAGTAAATTTTAGTATTTTTGAAATTAACGATGTGTGACAGAAATGGAAAAATTGCAAAGACCAAGACCCGGGTAAAATTCTTGAATTCAGTTCAAGTCGAAAACTAGTCTGGCAAGTGAAGTGTAATTGTTGTACCTGCAGGTAATTGGTGCAGAAGTGTCGCGGATTTAAATCACCCCCAAGGTCAATGCCGCGGTTCAGTTTTCTTTCAGTCAAACGTCTTGCAGAATACTTTCTATTTCACCGAAGGAAAAAACTCAATCTGGTAACTTTGATGACGCAACTATGATCATTTTGGCCACATTTCCAAGTTATTCGTGCAAATTCCTGTTACGAACGTCTTCGTTTGTCTTTATGTAAGAAGCTGAACCTTACGGATAGAGTAGCACTCTTGGAGAATGGACACAATACGTGAAATTTTTTGTTCGGATTGATTGATTCATATTTTGCTCTATATTTTGTTCACAATATTATTTCTCTCATTCGCTTTGTTACCGGACTTTGCCCATCACTTGAAGCAGTCGATGCTCTGAGTTGCAGAGCACGTAAATTGAGTTCGTGAAAAGTTATTTAACCCCTGCAAATAAATATTTTTTTTTAAAGACTTTGGTTGAAACAAATATGCTTTGCTATAGGGTAACTTAATTCTGTCTGCCCTATGTTTTATTAGACAAGTATTCATGTTTATATGTATACACTTGAGGAATTATTCCTACCGGAATTCACAAAGTTCAACGTTTTTACGCTGAGGAAACTATAGTAGTACCTAAAAAATTTAAAATGTAAACTTATGGAGTTATGCATATCTTGTTAAGAAAACAATTCAGGTCTTTCTGTTTAAAAATGTTCAAAAAAATTTAAATTTTTTTTCTAGCGTTGATTTTGAAATCAAAAACTTGTACTATTCAAAATAAAACAATTGCTCTATAAATTTAACTTGAACACATCTTCATTTATAAATAACCTCTGTCAGCTTTAAGTTTTCTTATTCAAACTCTTATACGAAGTTGCTGCTGTTTATTTTTGCATTTGAATTTATCGTGCAAAATTTCCTACCTAATGTGCCTGTCTATTAACTTGATTGATGATATGTATGCTTTACAGGTAATTAACCTAAAAGAATCGGCAACTATCCATCTCTGACCAGTCTTATTTACTCCCATTCGTTGATAAATACTTATTAACTTATTATTTCTCAAGTAATCTGTCGGACAGAAGATAATCTTTAATAAACTTGTCCATGAGTTTTAATCAAAATTTTCTGAACTAAGGGAAGCGCTAATTTATGCAATCTGAACCTATGAATATTTTTTATAACGTTTTTCCACAAAGAACGAAAGACAAAAGTACGAATCGTCTCAATAACTTTCCGGTAAAATACACCACGATGCAGTTAGGAATGTTGCCATGAATTGTGCGGCACCTTACAAGGTGGACAACTTTTGCCACGCCACCGTTGCCGTACTCCGGAGCCCCGTTGGGGCGACAAGAAGTCGGCGACCAGTGGCAAATAGAACTGCATATTTAAGTGCAGGCTGATAACTTCCCGCCCTGGGACACCTCAACAGAAAGAGGACGACCACAACGACCTGGTCAACTAATAAAATTGCCAAGAAAGCACCTCATACAGATCTTGGAGCAATTCATAACTTAAAAGTAAGACGAATGTCGCAGTTTGATAGTGAACTATGCTTCGAATGCACACACCTTCGTCTCTATTTGCGGCTTCTCGGGTGCTGAAAAGCGCCACCACTTTCGTCTTTGCACGCCACGATCGACTTACTTACATAAGTTTCCGAAATTAATGGCCATTGGCATTATGCGGCTGCTGGTGAAATTGACGCGTTTTGAATTTTAATCGCATCAAATGGGCTGTAATCGCCTTTTCATGACCTGCCGCTGCCTCCCCGTCTCGCTCACGTTCGAAGAGCTGGTCGACAGTGGCGATAGTTTCGCGACTTCAAACTTCTTCACTTAGCCACTTTTGTAGCTTGGATCGTTTACCTTTATCCCTGCCGTTTGCATAACTTAAGTAAAGAAAATTGAAAAATGAACATTACGCGGTGTAGACATAGGGTGAAAATTCTTTAAGAAATTCACACGAGCTGGGATTCAGGCAATTATTGAACTTTCACTGCTTTAAAGGTCACTGTAACAGTGTATAGTACATTTATATATTACTCGAATGAGCTTTTTGTGCGAAGAGGTCAGATGAACTCTTTGTCTTCCAATGTGGTGCTTTAAAGAAAATTTCCTACCATATCTGATACCTATACGGAATTGTTTTTAATATTACTACGCACCTATGGATGAATTAAAAATAATTGTTAAAAGAGTCAATTTTTGAACCTATCATTATATCAATGAAATTCCCAGACGTGTTAAGCACCTTTGTAGATATATTAAGAGTAGTTTTTGTTTATTATTATTTATATAATTATTTTTAGTGCGTCCGCAGTTTCATTCACGAATAGAATTCTATTCCTCTTTATTACCAAATTATCGAAAGTACATTTTATTTTACTAATTTATTCATTAACTTCAAAATTGGGAATTTTATCAAACATCTCTTTCAGTCTTCGGCGACCTGGTAAATTAATGTCTTCATAACCAGGGAAAGATTTCATTTTTTCGTACCACTGGGCAAGACGGGGCCACTTTGTTTTCTCAACGGGAACCACCATCGAAATTGTGCAGAGAGTCGTGATTATGGATATATCAGCGATCGTAATCTATCGGATTAAGAAAAGAAAATAAACACTTAATACAAAATAAGCAGAGCATAATGAAATATCACCGTACATGACCACAGGCCATGAATGCATTTTTGCCCAAAAACGCTTCCAACATCGTGTAACTTTCTCTAACTAGCTCCTTATTGCGGTCCAATTCCCTAAATTCACCTCGAAATACTTCAGACTATGAAATTGATTTAAAATAAACACTGTGCTTCTTTTTAAGAAATTATTCTTTTCTTACCATCAACTGATGGTCGCGACGAAACAGAATTGAACTCTCAAAGAAAAGGAGGTTGATAACTTTAATCTTTAAGGCTTCATCGGCCGGATATAAGTAGGTCAGATTCCCTGCCGAATTTTTCGCACAAATAGATGAGAATTGCGTGACTATCGGTTAGAGTGAGATCCCCGTGCTGCAGAACCGGCACTGTGTGGATCGGGTTCATCTGCACAAGTATTGTCCTTTATAATCAAATTAATTATTATGAAATGATATACCCAACTTACATTTATAAATTCCGGCGTCAAATGCTCGCCATGGAAAAGATTCACGAATTTCAGATCTGCATCAATTGCAAGCTTTTTGATAAGCATAAGACAGCTACGCACGGGAGGGCTGCTGTTGTCGTAAAAAAGAACTGGTTTCATTTTGAAAATTTACCTATTTGCGTTAACATTCACCGCGGGAATGACTGAAGTTGCCGCAACGATACTCTTTTTAAAGATACAATTAAGCTGGCCAACACAGACGGGCAAATTTTTAAAAGTGATAAAATATTCAGCTCATTTGTTTAGTTTCTCAGTTGAACCCAGAATAAACTTTTGTGCCGGGAAAGTAAATAAAGAAGCTGATATCTGTTATATTCTCAGCTGCTTAATTTGCAAAACAGTACCTATTATAAAAATTATAATTCTAAAAATGAGGGCAACGAGATAAATGACGAAGCTGTTGATAGTAAATATGACTTTTGATAAGTTAATTATGTTTGATAAAAATGAAATGAGTTTAAAACCATAACATATTGTGCTTTTAGAGTATTTATCATTTAAAAATTAAATTATGCAAAAACATATCACTTATTTATGTAACAATTCGAGGGATATTTCAAAACTTTACAATTGTTTCTCTCGTAAACTAAAGTGAACAAAAACAATTGTTACTAAATAAAACGTTTATTTTTTTGAAATTACATTTAAGAATTTTCGTTCATTTCGAAATTGCAATATTTTGCGAAAGCCTCCTTTAATTGCTTCCGGCCCGACACATTGATGTCGTCGTAGCCTGGAAAAGATTTCATTTCTTCGTACCACTCGGCAAGACGGGGCCACTTTGATTTCTCGACAGGAACCACCATCGCAACTGTGCTGAGAGTCGTGATCATGGATAAATCAGCGATCGTAATCTAAAGATATAAGTGAAAATCACAAACACGATAAGAGAAAACTGAAGTGACCCATTTACGTGATCGCATGCCATAAATTTGTTCTCGCCTAGGAACACCTCCATCATCGAAAACGCTTCCCGCACCTTCTCCTTGTTGCGCTCGAGTTGTTTTAACTCACCTCGAAAGACGTCAGACTGTGAAATAACATTTAAAATTAAAAGTTATTGTCGCTTCTGCATAATTTATTGTCTCTTACCAACATTTCACTGTCGCGACGAAAGAGAATTGAACTCTCGAAGAATAGTCTATTGATCACTTTAATTCTTAAGGTTTCATCGGTCGGGTAGAGGTCAGTGTCCCTGCCGAATTTTTCGCACAAATAAATGAGAATTGCGTGACTATCGGTGAGAGTGAGATCCCCGTGCTGCAGAGCCGGCACTGTGTGGATCGGGTTCACCTGCCCAAATATTGTCCCTTATTTCAGACATTTCTTTTCAACATTTGTTGCACTTGCCTTGATAAAGTCCGGTCTCAAATGAGCTCCAGTGAAAAGATCAACGAATTTAAATTCAGCGTCGATCGAAAGCTTCTGGATTAGCATGCGGCAGCTGCGCACTGGAGGGCTGCGGTCGTCGTAGAAAAGGACTGGCTTCATCTTAGAAGCAGCAAAAGCGGCCACTCGCGTCGACATTCTGCGACCGACTCTAGCTGAGTTTAATCTACAACGCCAGATAAACGCAAATTGGGAACTTGAGACTCTCCGAACCGATCAAATTTCTGGCCCTGAAGTAAACTGGAGAACATCGCCAGCAAATGACTTTTAAATTATAACGGATGCAAATCAGTGAGGGGGATTAGGTGGCTATTTTTATATTGCTGTTTACACTTCATTAGTTGTCGCAATTACATAATTTTAATATTTTAGCATCAATAACGAAATAAATCATTTGTGAATGATCCTCAGCAGGGCAAAGAGTAAACTCATGATCAAGCAAAAAATCTGAAATGGCATTCCGCGAAATATATCAGTCGGTAAATTATAAAAGGTTAACTAAAATGAGCATAGAAAAATTGTTTAAAAATGCATGTATAAGAAAAGGAGCATTTGTAAACATTTAATTAATTATTTTCTCTTGCGAAAAATACCACTCAAATAGCTTTATACCCTTAAACACATAGCGTCTTAGAATCGATTAAGTTTCCCTCCGTACTCCAACTCAAGTCGAACGACTTATGTGAATTTGAATTACATGAGTTGGTCGTTTCGTTTCACTGGTCGCATCCAGAATGGAAACAATATAAGGATTCTGTTGACATCCAGAAAATTTAATATATTCGGTCCTAAACACACTAGATAAAGGGAGTTTTCCAGGGAACAAGTGGACTTTAACAACAGTTTTGTTGACAAATACTTATAATGCGGGAAGGGGAATCGAATCGAAACAAAATTATTATTTTTATTTGCTGAGCAGCTGATAGGCCTTTTGAGGCGACCAATGATACAGGATTCTGGAAGTTGAGTCTTTATATCTTTATTCCTTCCAGGATTAGCCGTCGGAGAGGGTTTGCGACGAGCTCCGAAAAAAGAGGAAGAAAAGGACGACGGAACGACCGACGAGTGCCCCGAGCCGAATGGCTTTTTCGCCGATGCGGAACAGTGCGACAAGTACTACGCTTGTGTGTAAGTAGCAAATTAAAAGTAACAAAACCGCCGCAAAATTAACATTTCCTAAATGTTATCGCTCTGCAGAGAAGGCGGCATCACGGAGAAGCTGTGCCCGGACGGCATGGTCTTCAACGACTTCAGCCCCGACCAGGAGAAGTGCGACCTCCCCTACAACATCGACTGCTCCCAGCGGCCCAAACTGCGTAAGTTTTAATTGAATAATTCCGCGCGACAATCGACGCCAAATCCTAGCGCTTCATATGTCTGTCAGTTAGAAAGCGCGTTTGAGCCGCAAGTACAGGGCCTGGCCTTAATTAAAATAATGCCGCTGCCAGGCGCCCGGGGCTCACAAAATCAAAAAGCACGCCTCCCGAACTAAGAATGGCCTGGACCAGGGGCGGAGGCGCCACCTAATCCGGGAATTTATTGATCACATTTTACGATCGGGATTACTTTCCGCCGCTGTGTGCGTGGGCCCAGGCTGCGTCAATGGCACGGCACGATGGCTTTGTGCCGGCGCATTTCGAGTGATTGTTGACCGGAAAATATGAGGGTGTAATCACCACCAATTACGGACATTCTAAACACACTAAACAACTGCTGCTGGTCGGTTTTTCCCGCTCCTCAGATCTATTGCATCCTATTAATTTTATATCCCTGGGGTTAGCGCGTTGTTAGTGGGAATTATAGGGAGTAAACGAGTCCGCCCCTCCGGGAGCTCTGTTTTATTTGAATGCCAGTGAATTCCGGGTAAATAGCCGCCCTAATGCGTGCCTGGTTCTTGCAGAGGAGCCCATTCCGAGCCTGCACTGCCCCCGGCTAAACGGCTACTTTGGCCATGAGGACAAAGGAGTCTGCGACAAATTCTATTACTGTGTGGATGGAAAGTTCAACATGATTACTTGCCCAGACGGGCTGGTCTTCAACCCAAAAACCGGCATCTGCACTTGGCCCGATGAGGCTCACAAAACTGGGTGCTCTTCAGAAGACGTTTTCCAGTTCACGTGTCCCAAAGTGAACGAATCGGTCGCCCAGACCCATCCTCGTTATGCAGATCCTGACGATTGCCAATTTTTCTACGTCTGCATCAACGGTGAGGTCCCACGTAGGAATGGATGCAAATTGGGTCAGGTATTCGATGACGAGCACAAGCGATGCGAGTGGGTTCGAAAGGTGCCCGAATGGTAGGTTACTTCGGTTCTGCTGCCCTTTTACATGTTTTTTTATCACTCGAAAATTTTAGTGTTGACTGGTACAAGGATCGCCTGACTGACGCCGAACTTGACGAACTAGAAAATCCCAAGCCAAAGGTAAAGGCCACCAATCGCACTAAAGGACCATCGAGGAGAAAACAACCCAAGAAGCAAGTCATTGTTGTTGAAGATGACGAGGAATAAACTTTTGTTGTTTATTTGCTATAAAATATTTCGAAAAAAGTAATATTTATTTATTTTACACTTTTCCGCTTATATCTATAAGATTAACTCTTTAATTTAGTTGAATTATGTGTTGTCTTTTGACTTATTGTTTATTGCTTAATTATCTTTTGAACTCTTTTCGTTAAATTTAAAATTCTACGTCTAGAAGCTAAATGTGTCTGGAGCATCCCATAAAAGTGTGGACCTTTGAGGGTTTAAAAAATTGGGCTGATTACTAAAATAGCGGGATATAATTTATGTAGATAGAAAAAAAGGGACAGTCCCAGATTTATCAACATAGAATTTTAGATGGGCATGTATTGTAAAAGATATTTTTAAAGTAATGCCTCTCATTTATTACTCTACAATGTGCGGTCGTAATGAAAAAATTCAAGGAGTTCCGCTTTAACATTTCAAGTTGTCACAGGGGAAGTTTGCACCCGACACGCCTTTCGATAAAATGCTCAATTTAAGTGGGAAATTTTATCAATAGCTTCCATCAGGATTTTCACAATTTAATGCTATTCACACCCATGTCATGAGCATTACAGCATCAACTGAAATCTCTACCCGAATGAGCATAAACGCATCAGAGACAGATGCATGCCGGGGCCTGCAGTTCAACTGCCCTGGCTGAATGCAGGATCCCGGCCTTTCGGAACTTGCAGGCCGGAAGGCAACAAATGCCTAGGGAAAATCGAATCCCATCAAACCGAAGATACAAACACCATCTGCACAGGGGGACGTGAGCCCCACAGGGGGCAGGGGCAGGACTCCCTGGTTGCCAGCTCCCACTAAGTTGAAAGAGCCAATATTGCTCAATTCGAATTGTTGCGCGGGAAGATCTGAAACGCAGAATGGCATGCCTCGAGTAGGAAGCGCTTCATAGATTGATTTGATGACTTGCGAGGCCATGCATATCGCGAACCTTTCTGCTGATGGACCACCGCAGAAAAGAGCTGAACCAAGGATGCGGCATTCATCGAACGCACGCTTCCAGCCAGCCCGCGAAGGGCAGATTGATTTCTATGGGCTCCACTCGGCCGTACGGGGACCCTATCTACAGAGCTCTTCGGTTGTTTGCTTACATAACAAATTTTCTCTAATTATTCAGGTTGGCGTAGCGTTTAGGTAGCTTAACCTCATCGGGGTATCATGCAACTACTATCCCCCGAGAGCGTAATATTCAAATTGGGCAAATAAGCTCCGCACAGAGCACGTGGCAATTTGAGCGAAATTAATTGGTTTTGCCAGAATTTATTACGCACGTAAAGGACCGGGAAAACTCGAAAGATTTAGGAGCTAATTAACGGGTGGGCGAGCACTTGTGATGCGTCACAAATTTATTTATTAATTTAATTAGCTCCACAGAGCTTGCAGATTATGTAAAGAGGCTAGGGGGCGAGACTATAATTTTGTGTCCTGCGAAAAAATAGATACGAGAATCCACGAATGGTTTCGTATTACTCGCTGTTGCAACGTGGGCATTTGAAACATCGCTTATTTTAACAAGGCAGTTATATGTTCTTTTCTTACAGCAGGGTCGTTACAAATACGAGTGAATGTAAATTTTTGGATAAAAACCTACAATTAGAGTGTACGATAAATTATGCACAGCTTATTTCATTATATTTATTCCAGTTGAAAACGCACCCCGGCCTGAATTGGCCACAACAATTAATTATTTAAATTACCACAAAGCTACAAAGCACACAAGCCTTAATTCATAAATTACGAGAAGTTCTTAGGTAAATACCCCTCTTCAACGAATTATTCACCATCACATTGCATTTGGTGGATGTTCGCAAAAACGCTCGAGATGTAAAAACCACAGTGGCCGCCGTAATTATGCGGAAACAATTTCCTCGTCGCATCTGCAGTTGTCGTGGGGCACATTCGAGCTGCGCCCGAGCTCTAAATAAATAATAAAAATCTCTGTTTGCGGTCGAAAGTGCTCTTTCGTTTTCCAGGTAGTAATCTATTTTAATACTCTCAAAACTAAAGAACGACTCACAGTCCGGGACTGGGGCTGGGACCGGGTCCATAAGCCCAGGGCGCACCTGCAGAAGTCCTGGTCCCGGCCCTCGCAAGCGAAATCCCGTCTCGTTACGGCTCAGGAGATCCCCGTGTCTATCTGCGGTCTCCCGCCGGCTCCTCGCTGCAAATGTGGCATTAAATTGGGCTGCAAGCCCTTAGAAATATGGCGGTAACATTTGGATGATTGCATGTAATTTATTAAATAGAATTGCCCACTGCATGACGACCTGCCCTTGCCCTGGCTGCCTGGCTGGCGTCTGGGAAAGGTGCCGCTGGCGAAATCCAGCCCCAAGTAAGCAGCCGAGTTGCTGGCTGATTGCGATGATGGGTTAAATCCATGAAAAGTAATTTCATTAGGTTTTCACAAAGACGCTGCTCGGGAGCGGGTGTTTGCAGTGATTAATCGTTGTAGACTTTGTACTTCGCGGGGATATTTTCGCTTTGCAGCTTTTGGAGGATTTATGGGCTCCCTTATACCAAATTACATTGGTTGGGGCTTGGAGGAAAGGGAATTCGATCGAGAGTTGCTGAGGGAATAACTCGGCAGGATTTGAGTATTATCTGCGACTATTTTCCCATTAAGAAATTTAATGGTGGGAGCAGGAACAGTGCTCAAAGTCACAGACAGATTAAAAACAAAGATTTTCAAGAGCACGTGATTTCCTATGTTACTATTAACGTCTCACATTAATCCATTCTTCCTTAAAACAAGCAAACTAGTATACACAGTACAAGTTAAGTATAAGGTCAAATAGCTAGCGTGTTTGCTGAATTCCTTAAAAGCCTTAATTGCGATTTGTACGATTTTAATGCAACCGTAGATTTCTCCCGTCTTCCGTTAATCCATTCTTCAAAGAATTTTATCCTTTCAATTTTCCCTGTAGGTGTGTATTTGATATACAGATTCCTGCAGTGTGATAAAACTCTCTTTTGCCTCTGTAAAGAAACGGCATAAAGCACAGAATGTTATAAATTTCGAAGCGTGCTTCCTGAACACATTTTCTGTTAACTAAGAATTATTTCCGGAGCAGACAAATTACTCCCGAAAATTCCTCCACCGGATTGAAACAAATGAAAGAAAGAAAAATAAAAGAAGCGAAAATAAGCGCCAGAGGATGAATGAAATAAACCGACGACAAATGGCTGTGCAATAATCGTAATTCATTTCATTTGGCATTGCCACAATTTTCACTTAAAACTTATTTTTTCTCCTCACTACGAAGTAGGACAATAAATAAGGACGCGATGGCAATTAAACTGTGGTCAGAGAAAGCGCCGGGAAGTTGCTTTATTTGTTTAATATTTTAAGCTAGCAGAAATTAATGCACAGAGGATTCGTGATTAGAGTGATATTAAAAAACTGATGGGAGCCACTTGGTAATTAAATTAGGAAGATACCACGTTTCCATGGCCTCAAGATTTGAAAATGGTTCTATGTAAATTTGATGTTGGCAGAACAAATTTGGCATCCTTAATTGGATGCTTCACGTAGTTTTCAAAACCGCGACCTCCACAGCAATTTGGTTAAAATGTAGCTAGCTCTTCTACGCCGTAACTATATAAGGCTACACCTTTGTTTAAAATTTGCTCAAAATATAAAGAAAATTCATGCAATACTATTTTATATATTTAAACTTTTATTTTAAATCTTCCATATTCAAAGCTGAGCACAAGAAACGAAAACTCCACGATTAAACGAACTGTTTTTCTAATTCAGTATCCCTGCATGGTCCAAAAATATTGTACTTCCTCGGACAATTTAATTATTTAGCTGAACTTGATGTTTAATCCCTTAAACAGCAACCCAACATCAGAAAAGGACCTTAATTGAAACATACCCTTCAGCGTCAATTTTAATTTAAATCTCTAAATTTGTCAGCGAAATGGCGCCACCGAGTGTCTTTGTATGTAAAACTGTTGGTAGAATTAGTCAACAGCCATCAAAGCAATTAGAAATCAATTAACCCCTGAGAGACGGCTTTAAGGAGCATTTCCGGCTAGAGCACGTAATCCGTCTTCCAATTTCTACCCAGCGATTTGATAGCTTCTGAAGTGCTATGTCGTGAGACGACAGCCCCATCGCAACAATAACACCACTCGTCGAAAGGGAGATCTTAATTAGAGGAAGTTTCTGAATAATTTTCAGGAAGAAAATGTAATTCGATGCCAATCAAAACTTTCCAATGATTCAATTTCCGACAGAGAATTGCTTTTGATCATGAGTTTTTCGTTATTCTGTCGAGGGTTGGGTGAATTTTTATTGTGAGAAAATTTCTGCTAAATTTCAATCTTTGCAAATTTTTATTGTGTTTTCCTTTTGGGAAACATTTTAAATTTTTATTTATTTTTTTTTTTGGTCGGATTGTTTTTCAAAGTCATGAGATTTAAGGACATCATTTTAATAAATTGAATTGCCGACATTGGACACAAAAACTTTTTAACAATTTTTTTTCGCTCTGCTACCATTTGCTTTCATGGATTTGTATCCAATGATTGAATTTTACCGCAGTTTTTACTTTGCAAAGCGTAGACGTTAAGATCATGACTCATGAGACAAATGTAATGTAAGTTTTCTAATGGTTTCAATAGAAATCCACATTTTTCAGCAAACAAAATAATTAACTTAATAATGCTTTAAATACATTTGTTTCTAGTAAGATTGCCAGGATGAAGATTAGTTGAAGGCGCCATTGCGCGATTTTCGTCTAGTAAAGCTAAAAGTTGATGTGTCCTAACAAGCTTCGTACTTTCAACATCATAAAATGAGTTGTCCCTAGCGCCGAACTTCTCTGCTGCGAACTTGCAGCTGCACGGGGATGAATGAATTCATGTGAATCCCTTGACGTCCTTATGTAAGATTTTATGAGTAATCAGGTAAAAGCACTAAAACACTCGTGCACTTTTTAGAGTATATCTGGGGTTCGTTTTAATAAAAATACCTTAAACCCTATATAAGTTCAGCGGCAAGAGTGTGGTACTTTTTGTCATATTTTGCTGATAATAAAAAATCAACCTGAATTGGCCTCGGCTTGGAAAGGAACTTTGTCTTCGTTAACAATTTATAAAAGAAGCCAATAGAAATTTTTATGAATGCAAAAGATAAGAAACAAAATGTTCTTATAGTAACTTCCAAACCGAGTTTCACAGCACTTAATTCTCTCGTTCGCACCACAAATTCCGTAGATTTGCATATATGTATGTACTCAGCCAGCTGCACTCATTAAGCCTTCAAAATATGATGCACAACTCCTTTATGATGCTGAGCACAAACACACTGAATTGATGTTTTAATTACAAGTTGGTCGAGAAACTTACAAAGATGCACATCACTGGATCCAAGTAGGAAAGTTAATCCTGCCCTGGACTCCGGAGCGGGTCAAAGCGGATGCTGGCAATTCGAAGTCACTAAGGCAAGATTAACCCGTCTTAAGCTGTCCTTAGCCCCCGCCCAAGAAGACCCAAAACTTAGATGTATGCAATTTTGATGCACAAAAATATTTGCACATACGAGAGATAACTGCTTCAAAGCCGACGGTTCAACTTTATGCGATAGTCCTTCGAAGGGCTTAAATGAAGTGAAATTTATGATCTCTCTGCAAAGTTCCCGACTCTTGCGAATTTTGCTGAGCAAGGACTCTAGAATACTTATCAAGTGAGATTCAGACGATTATAAGTCAATTCCAGGAGGTAACTTTTACTGGTGAAATCAGCAGCTTAAGAAAAATATGTCTCTGAAGCAAGCAGATGACACTGCTTCACGCGTCGAATGCAGTTGCACCTTCAATGCAATATTTGATTAGATCGAAGAGAATTCGTTTGATACGATGTTCTATGCATGCTCGAGAATTCTTGAACAAATCAGGAAGGGAAAAAGAAGGAAAATCAGTTTAGGCCATATAAAATTAAAAGCTTGATTTTCTAAAATACGCCTTCTAATTAACCTGTTTTTACTCATTTTAAGGGAAAATAGCAAAAACTCCGAAATAAATCGTTGTCTGTCATCTTGAGCCCCTTTTTAAAAAGCTCCAAGAAATTTCTATTAAGCTGTTTTTCTACAGTTCATTATTATTAACTAATTTGAATAATTGCACCACATCTAAATTTTAAAAAACTAAAGTCGACGATTTTTCTCTAACGATTTAATATTAAAGGATTAATATTAGAATCTTGTTTACTACTTTGTTTTTATCTATTTATCTATTTATATCCTCTGAGATACCAAAAATACCGCAATGTGAAATAGTATATTATTTCAACAGCTCCAAGAACACTAAAACCCAGGAAAAATCCAGCGGCTCCTCCAATGGAAACTGAAATTAAGATAAATGATAAAATATAACATAAGTTTACAAAACAATTATTACCTAATAAATCTGTAAACGTAAAGAGGATCTGCCTTCTGAATCTGTACAATGGGAACTTTTTAACTATAAGGGTGCAGCCCACACTGCCCATGAGAAATTTTGTGTCTCCCTGTACCTGTTAATAGAAAAGAAAGCGTAAGCACCCTGCTTTTAACATACACAAGTATTGCAACCATTCCAAAACAAATAATGCAAACTAAAAGTTGTAGTTAAGAAGATATCTTTTACCCGAGATTTTTCAAGTATGACTTTTGTTTCGATACAGTTTTGCAAGCAGTAGCAAGATTTTACCCTCCTTTGCATATCGTGGAACATATCTGATAAAGAAAATTGAAATAATAGAACTGAATATTTTGAGAAGAAGCGCATATAATTAATCACGTTTCAACGGTGACACGCAGTCCTTCAGTTTCATGTAGTCACATACGGGTTTCGGGTTTGAAACTGCTCGTAAAAAGCCATAATTATGGTAATTTAAATTTAGCCATTTCAGTTATAACGACTTACTTCGATTAGGGTAGAAATGGGGAATACATTTGCATTTTTTGTACACAAAATTTAGCCGGCAATCTTGCAAGCAAAGATTTTTAGTGTATATTGCGAAATGCGTAAGATTTGATTCACTCGGAAATCGACAATTACGCTGGGAAATCCGAGTGTTGCTAAAATACGATAATGTAATATACACATCTTCCTGAAAAACTTTCTATGCACCTTTCAAAATCATCGGTTGTAAGAATTTCCATTGCATTTGCTTCCAATTCAACAGCTTCGTCGGTGTACGGAAAAGCAGGTCGATTGTACGACATTACGTCATAAGAGTCGTGAATGTAGACCTGGCAAAATAGCAAATCGCTTAAACCTGAGTATATTCTCAGTATACACTTTACCATAATTGGAGATCTAAATCCAAGGAAATTGAAATTGATCTCACCATCGAAAAGATTCCAGTGGCGAACGTAATGCAAATTCCCTTTTAAACGTTCGAATTTGTTTTCCTCCGGGTACCTTCCTGTAATTAAGTACTTAGCCGATAAATTGGTGGCTAAAACGTTGTTAGTTGTGTAGCAAATTCCAAACTCAGTTAGTATTTGTTCAGCGTGGATAAAGTTCACGTCATTGGTCGTCCGTGCCCGGTGGTCCTCAACTGGGTTCCAAGTTAAGTCGTCGGTTAAATTGAATATCAACTCCATGTAGTCCCTGGGATCGATTGCCAGGCTCTATAAAATATGCTTCAATCATTTATAAAGTAACAATTTATATACTTAATACGTCAATAATGCTGTTCCCTTTAATATCCTCTAAATTAAAATAAGTAGAATTTGCTAGAGATTCTATGAAAGCAAAAAACTTGGTTTGGAGATCTCCTTCGATTTTGTTGTCTCTGTGTGGATTCGAATTAATTTTACATACATATTTAGTTTTCTCTTTTCATATGAAACAACTTAAAGTTAAACTTATATTACGGAATGGCATAATTTTTGAATAGGCCTATTTTCATAGGAGAAACAGTCACCTGCAGTAGGCTTCAAATTTGTCCTTGCTAATTCTTTCCATTGGGCAAATAGTCAAGCTAGGCAGCGATGTGTTCCAGTAGTAATAATCTTTTTCGATAGACACGACACAGGATTTTGTGTTGTACCTGTCTAGCGATTGGAGTCCGAGCACAATGCTGAACGCAAGAGAGGTAACAACGAGCACTATCCACAGGCATCTAAACCAATTTGAGAAATTAGAACACCGAAAAGAGGAGAACGATGATAAAACTTACTTTTCCAGCCAAAGAAGACTCTTCTTTACAAAATAAGCCAACCCGTGAATGGCGCCCTGTTCACAGTAAAGCTTACAAAATTCAACTGGAGCCGAGAGAATCCGGCGAACTCTTAGGAGCGTTTCAGGCATGTTTTTCCTTCCTAAAGAACAGGGTCTCGAAAATATTTTAAATTTCGGATTTGCATCATCTCTAAACTGCCGCGATAAATACGAACGAGTTACATACCTCTGCGATTAGCACACTTGCACAAATTCCCCTCGAGCAAATGTTCCGTCTACCGTTTCGCTATTTCCTTGAACTTGAATGCCCTCGACTATCTTCGGTACACTTCTGAGAGCTCTAAAATGGCCCTGCATTTGGCGTCGTGTGATTTCTGTACGTAAATCTTGTGCAAGAATCTGCAGGAGCAGCGCAAAAGCCCAGTAAACATGAAAACCTTATTAAATATTAAAGGATATGCTCCAGCTTTGTGCCAAAACTCTGCGTGTGCTTGTTCCGTTGGTACGTTTTTAGTTAAATGGAAAATACTTGCAACCGAATTAAATATTTATGATGTGAACGTGTGCCGGGAGATATCCTCGTTAAAGCTGAAATATCGCTGGTAAAGTAAATATTCTGAGAAAATTGAATCGTCACTGCTACTAGTCAAATGCCATCCACTTTTCAAATAAAGCCCTTTGCGCGTATTCAGCAATCCTTTATTCATAGTACCCCGTTTAATTTTACTTTTAAATTAAATAAATCTGTGGGAGCCAAGATATTAAAATTTATTAAAATCTAGGATAAGCTTAGTTTCTTTTCGTAATTTAAAAAAAAAGTTTTCCATTAATCATAACTTTATTCAAAATATTAAATTACTGAAACAAAGAAGGAAATGCTGCTTTTAAATAAGTGCTCTCTATGCTACTGGCTTCTTTGCGGATATCATTTATAAAAGCTTTAATCTGCTCATCAGTAATATCACCAACTGATAATTGTTCGATTGATTTATCGATGTTACCGATAACCTCTTTATCCTTCGATGTTTTTAAATCGATATACTGATCCTCGAACTCATCATACATTGTTTGTGCCATCTATAAAATAAATCAGTGAGAACTTTGAACGGAGGGTTTCTAATTGGTTTATTACCTTCACAACAATTTCTGGAAAATTGGCTAATCGAGCCACATGAATTCCGAAACTTTTGTCCATCACTCCTGGCTTGACTTGGTACAGAAGTGTGAAGTTTTCCTCGTCGGCCACAGCAGCCATATGGCAGTTTTTCACAGTTTTAACAGTTTCTGAGAGTTCTGTGATTTCATGGAAGTGTGTTGCGAAAAGTGTAAAGCATTTTGTTTCGCGAGCCAAATATCTACAATCAAGTTTCTATGTATCTGATCTGAAAATTATAAACAAGAAATGCTTACTCAGCAATCGACCAAGCAATACCACAGCCTTCGTAGGTCGACGTTCCCCTGCCGAGCTCATCGATGATCACAATCGATTTTTCGGTTGCTGTCTGAAATGCGGATTACGAAAGTTATCAAAAAGTCCATTGATTTGGTAGTTAGTAGCACTAGCTAGCACCCACCCTTATAATCCCGGCAGTGTCGATCATTTCCACCATAAATGTGCTGAGGCCCTTCACAATGTTATCACTAGCCCCAATGCGGCCCAAGATGGAGTCCACCATGGAAATCGAAGCCTCGTCGCAGGGCACGAACGCCCCCACGTGTGCCATTAACACGGTCGCTCCTACAGAGCGGATGTAGGTGCTTTTGCCCCCCATGTTGGGCCCAGTGATTATATACATGTGGGTCTCACCTGACAGCATTTCTCGTTAACCCAAATATAAAATGTATTCATTTCCAAAATTACCTTTTTTGAAGTTCACATCGTTGGAGATGTACGTGACATTTTCTTGTAATTCTAAGCAAGGGTGTCGGATGTTTTTTAATTCGAGTATTCCGGAGCCTTCGGGGAGTATTTTGGGCCTTACATAAGGAATCGGGGCAGAGCGAGCGGCTATAGCAAAGCTTACGAGGCAATCAATTTGAGCAATTTGATTGTTCAGAGACGTTAGAGGACCCAGATAATCAACTAAAATGTTTATTATGAGTTTTTAGAAAAGCCCTATTATTGTGCAGGTTGTTTAAATTTTTTAATTTATGATGAAATCAATCCGTGGGGAACCTCAGTTATTAATAAATTCTTAATGTTAATTTTTCTAAAGAATTAAAACTACAATAAATAACAAGTTAAAATTTGAGATTATTTTTTATAGTATATATGCTGAGCACAGCATCTCACCTGCAACACGAATTACTTCATCCACGATTGATTTTTGCTTCTCCTCATACTGATCTCTTATTTCTTTAAAACTTTCATTGGCTTCGCTCAACTTTTCCGTAGTAAAACGAACACCGCCTTTGATGGCATCCAAGATCTTGTACTTTAAATTCTTTCTAAGAACAGCATCATCTTTTAGTGAGATTCGAAAATGATACCCCAGATGAGACACGTGCTCCAGTTTTATTGAGCTGGCTTTCTCTAGATCTAAATTATCAGCAGCCTTGCTGAGATATGATTCCATCCTTTCGACCAGTTCGTCCATTTTACTCTTCATTTCGTACAGGTCGTCATCGAAATTTGCCTTCACGAAGAATTCCCCTTGCTGAACTCCTTCGAGATCGACGACTTGTTCCACCATTTGCTTAAGCATTTTTAAGTCCTGCAAGATATTCATTGTGACCAAATTATTAAGAAAAATATCTAAGAAAACAAACGTCCAAGGTGTCCTTGAAGGGGTCGCATATGACGCTGTTGACAACGGAGTTCTCCAAGTTCATGAGGGTGGTAACGAATTTCGGGGTGCGAATGATGACCTGGTAGAGGCGAAAGAGGTCCTGCAGAGTTCCCCTTTTCCTCAGAAGTTTCTTCGTGAGCAGCAGTATGTCGGGAATTCTTTTCAGAAACTCATCGTGCAGATTAGTCAATGTCTGGGGGCTATCGAGGAGGCACTGGACTATATCGTGGCGATCTTTAAGAGTCCCCTCATTCCTAAGCGGCTGCTTCACCCATTGGCCCATTAAACGGCGCCCTTGAGCACTCCGACAGTAGTCGAGCACACCGAGGATGCTTTGCCAGTGATACGAGGGCGAGTTTGCAGACACCCCTGGTTTTGGGAGTAAATTTAGAGCTGCAACTGCAGCAGCATCGAGGTGCACAAACCTTAAGACACGTTAGGGCTTCATCGGTAGAAGATTCTAAGCGCTTACCTGTTAAGATTTAGTTGCTTAAGCTCAAAGCTTGCCAGGGCAGCAGCATCATTGGCCAAGTCGAGGTATTTAATTGCAGCTCCAAGAGCAGACATTGCAGTTTTTTTATTTAGTTCAGGAAGCGAATTAGCGTCTTCCTGCTGGCCTCTCTCGAAACGAATAAGTTTGTTCAAGTCCTGAACTAGATCCGATTTCTCCAGGCTAAAATCAGTTTTCTTTCTGGTCGACACGAGGACACTGTTGCGTTCCATCAAAGATTTAATCCCCGCAAACTTAAATAGGAGGTTAATTACTTTAATTAATGCTACAACTTGCGTGGCTGCGTCCTACATCACCATCAGAAGCAGGCAGTAGGCACTCTTTCGGTCCAAGGATCACAATAGTCGCTTCCAGTTCGGTGAAGTAGTCGTTGTCGACGAATTCCGTGATCGACATGAGGCAGTCATTGGTCTCCACACAGGCCAGGCCGATGATCTTTTGAGTTCCCTCGGTCTTCGTCTGGATGGCAATAACCGCAGTGCCCACAACCATGTCGTTGTTCCCGAAGAGGACATCCTCGAACTGAACCAGGTTTCCCGGGGAGCCCTTGAACTCAACCCTCCAGTCGTTGGGCCCGCTTCCCTTTTTGTTCGCATACACCTCGACGCGGTAGTTTTGAACGAGCAGCAGCTGCCGCAGCGCCATTTCGAAGTTCCCTTTGTTTAGGGTTACGTAGGGCACCTCCTCAACCTCCCCCGGCGCCATAATTTTTATTTGCCCTGTCGTCCTGTACACCATTTTCGAAATCAGTTCGGTATCATCGTCTCCGTGAACTGTGTAGTAGTCGCCGCGGTCGAAGAACCTTACAGTCGTTGAGGGTTTCTAGGAAAAGTGCAAGAACGAGCAATAGCTACTTTAACGAGATTCTAAACATTTTCTTACCTCCCCTAATGTCCTCAAGAACTTGATGAAGTTTTTTAAGGTGTTCGGATCTAAAGTATTGCAAATGGGAACAATTGTTACACGGGTGCTTCACGTAACAAATGAAAATCTTATACCTAAATTGAGGGGATTTTCTGGCTTCTTGTTATGTGCCATTTTTGTAAAATCCTTTCTCTGGCACAAAGGACAAACAATTGATAAGATAAATAGCTTTCGATATGAGTCTAATTATGATAACTTTTAAAATCTTTCTATTTTTACAGCCAATCACTTCGAAAACCAAACCAAACAAACCCAAACACCGCAAAATTTGCGCGCTTTTGATTTGATGCCCACCGGCGGCATATGTCAAAACCTCAAAACCACGAAACTCTCGATCATAGGGATGGAGGACAGTTTAAAGAAATCAGCTGTTGTTCCAAACTCGCTTTGTCCCTATGCCTAAGGAGCAAATTTAAATTATTTAAAGACCGCCGCGCGGTTTTTCGGAATTTTGTTTAACTTTATATTGTTTTTGTAGGAATTATAATTTTAGAACTGAATTCCTATTTAAATTACATTTGTAAACAATTGTAGAGGAAGAAACTTGTTAAATAAATAAATAAAAAAAACAAAAAAATAAATAAGGTGGGCGATAGAAAAAGAAAGCACAAGAAATTTAGTTTCATGAAAAGTCGGTGTATTTGGAAATTTGGCTATTAAACAGATTCACGTCGTCTCACAGTACGACTAGATCACAGATACAATCTTTGTGCAAAAGCTAAAATGATGATGCCCGTCATATAGGTCAGATCACAGTTTTGGGGCAGAGGTCAGCTAGGCGGAGGGCTATCGCCCGAACCGGAGCCCCCGTCCATGATATCCTCGAACTGATTGGTCACCTTAAATGCAAATGAAGAGGGCAAGTCGGTCTGTTCAAGCATCGGAATTTGCTGCGGTAAGTCGCTCGTGGCCCACAGGTAGAGGTCCAAGGTCTTCTCCGTGCACTCGGCAATGAAGCGGACGAAGGGCCTGATGTCCCCTTCATTGGCCAACTGCAGGAAGTCGTAATACTTGTGTCTACCACAAGAAGACCCGTTTTAGTTAGATAAAGGCACAGGAAGGACACTCACCTTTGCTGCTTTGGTATAATCACTGGGGGGTAACCCGCTCTCATGAGGATGGTGTTCATGAGGAGGCGGGAGGTGCGCCCGTTCCCATCTACAAACGGGTGGATGTGGACGAGTTTGTAGTGAGCAAGAGCAGCATGCCTGAAATTAGATCTAGTTAGACCGCTTTTAACGCCGGACTCTCACTTACTTCACCGGGGGCATTGAGAGAGCTCGCTCGGAGTTGAGCCATTGTTCGAAGCGTCTCATCAAAATCGCCAGGTCTCCAGGGCCAGGAGGGACATGACCGCCCACGTAGACCTGAGTTTTTCGAAATTCGCCACCCTCAATAGGATCAACGTGCCCCAGAACTCTTCTATGCACTTCGAGGATGTCCTTGAGCGAGATGTAGTTTCTTAAAAAAAATGAAATGATTACTCAAAGCGCCAAAAAGTAACGCACTAGCTTTACTTGTTAACTAAGGTTGAGTTGATATATTTCATGGCTGCGTCAAGGCCGAGAATCTCGTTGTGTTCGTCTATGGACTTCCCGTCCACAGCCATCCGTGTCTCTAGAATAGACCTCGTCTGCGCCAAGGTCATCGTGTTTCCTTCGATACCCACCGAGTGGTAGATGTGCTGGAAATACGCCTCTTTTTTGGCACGTCGCAGCGCACTGCTAGACTCGTGAATGGACGATAGAGCGTCCCGCTTTTGGTCAAGCATCTGCAGTTTCTTCTCATCGATAGTTTCCACGATGTGCGCAGTTCTCTGACGGTTCGTCATCGCCTCCGTGTTGCTCGGATTAATTGTCAGCGCCTAGAAAGACAAGGATGCGAATTCCTCACCACTCACAGTGTTTGTGGTCGCTTACCTGAAAATACATTTGATCCGCAAGAACGATGTCCCGCTTATACTCCAGGTATTCTCCGTACTTGACGAGCACCTCAGGGTGCTTGGGGGCCAAGGCGAACGCGTGCTGGTAGAGCCGCAGCGCCTTGTCATCCTTTCCGGCTGCCTTCATGTCCAAGGCGAGCCGCAGGGAGCCCAGGGCTTCCTGGACATTTACCTCGACCTTCTGCTTTTTGTGCTCCTCAGCTAAATGGGTCCAGTCAGTGTCTCCGGCAAAGGAGGCGTAAGCCAGAGAGAAATCGTCCCTTACTTGCAAATAATTCTCGTCGGGAATGTGAATGATTTGCAGGTGCTTCAAGAAATTTACATGGCTCACTAGGATCAGTACAAGCACGGAACTGAGCGAGCCGAGGACGAAAATCAACAAATAGCCTACGTTTACGCGCATGTTCGGCTGCACCGTTTTATCTATTTGCGGAAGCATACTTGACCACGTTTCAGTATCATAAGTACAGAAATATTCCGGACTGTAACACTTTTACACAGGACATTTTCACTAGCAAAAACCTGAGAAATTTGCGAAGCGGACCTCGTCATTGGTTCTTTTAACAAAAATTGACGTGTCCCAAATGACAGCTGTCATAACATTTTTTTATTGAATTAAGAGAACTTCGCTGTTCCGTTCTCTTCCTCGTTCCAAATTCTCATATTCCGTTCACACATAAGTCCAAAATATGCACCCACGCTTGAAAATTATGCTTTGAAAAAATGCTTCAGCAGTTGAAGATAGACAATTCAACTCTAGGTATTTTTGTATCAGAGCTTTTCAAGGGGATGCATAAAATCCTTCAGATAGGACAGAAATAAATCAATAATTCTAATTCGCCCGGATGCGCGGCAAAAGGCCCTTGTAATTTACTTTTAAAAAATTAACGGAATCTAACGAGCCTTTCTTACAATTAAGTTGTATCTTTTATTTAGAGCTCAAATTATTTAAATGCACGATTTCCTCGGAAAATGCCTTTTTTAATTTCATTCTAAGATTGTCCTTATCGGATAGCAAATACATAAAACTAAATTTGTTTAAAAACAACAGCACGTTAAACACGTTTTCATTCTAAAATATTGTCAAATTGTTGGTTCACAATCGCCTGCCTAACTGATAAATTAGTGAATTTATTATGTAATATTAGCAGCTGATTTGTGCACTGAAAAAAGCATTTATAATTAGGCTTATTAATAAGCCGAGCTGAGAAATCAATGACCCGCAGATAAATCTTATCTTCCAAGTAATCGAACCTCATCCACTGGCTCCAAGTAGACAAACTCATTTGGCTCCTTAGCTCAGTTTAGTAAGTGCTGATCGGTCGTCGCGGACGCATGTTTAATTTTAAATCAAATTCATATTTAATTTGTAGTGCTGAAAAAACCTCAAAGGACTAAATTTAAGATTTTCCAAAAATGGCTGCGAAAAGTGTTTTGGTAATTGGTTCTGGTGGTCGTGAGCACGCGATTATTTGGAAGTTGGCGCAAAGTAAAAAAGTTAGCAAAATCTGCGCTCTTCCTGGAAGCCCACGAATTGCTCAGTTACAAAAAGTGGAATTAGTGAAAAATATTAATGATACGGACTTTAAGGTAAATAGTTATTTAATTTGTAAAAACGGGTTAAATTTATATAAAAACGGCGTTGATTTTGTTAACGAACTGTTCATCGGTAACTGAAAGGGGAAGTTGGAGCATGATCATTAGGTTATCATTTCGAATATTATCAGGTTTGTTTTTCAAGTTGATCTCCAGTAGGCAACGACTTTCAGTGGAGAGGAATATTGTTGATAACATGCGATGCAGCGACGTCATGAAAATTATCTCCGTAAGGTCAATCCTTAGATCGATTGAAGTCAGAAACACAATTTTTCTTTGTTGTTCGAATTAATTCAGCATTCGCATGAAAAGGCAAAACATCGAAATAATGACGATTTAGCCTTGGTCTTAGGGTTCTAGATAAAATCTATATATTACTACTAATTGTTACTTTGTTCATAAGAAGCTGTTCTATAAATTCATGCATTGTTTTATTCTAGCTCAAAATACTACCTACGGATAAGGCAAAACAAGCCATAACAGAAAAGGTTCAACGTGCCGGAGTTATTCTAGGTTAAGGTGTTAATGCATTTTATCAGGTGTAGTTATTAAGGTAGCTCAGGTTTAAATAAACACTTATTTACGATTCACCCAGGCAAGCTGGTTTGATAAATAACTAAGCCACTTAAGTGTAAAGCTCCAAGCCTCCAAGCTTTTATTCATTCATTTTACAAGCGGTTCACCGTAACCGATTTATAGAGCCAACACTGCTCCACAATCTGCTAATCTGATCGTGGATTCCACATATGCAAAGTCTATGCTACCGCTCCCATAAATAAAAACTGTACTCGACCCTCGTAATTATAAAAGGGCGCAGTATCAACAAGTGACACACATGCAGTACGTTTTTATCGGCCTAGAAAATATCCAGGGGTTCTCGCGGATCAAGATTAAGCTAAGGTTTTCAGCAGGCTTGGGTACAACAGCCAGGCGCAGGCGAGAGGAGAGCAGTCGGCTTTAATCTTTGAACGCGGCTGGAGCGGGTTCTCGCTGGTTTTTATATTGAAACAAACGTGGTTTTGTAGAACTGTTGGTTGTTTGATGATTTAATTGTCTTCATGTCCCGTAAAAAAGTCTTGCTGATCGGAAGTGGTGGGCGCGAACACGCACTTGCGTGGAAATTAGCGCAAAGTTCTAAAGTGGATAAAATTTATTCGCTATCCGGCAGTGTCGGAATTGAAGCTCTTAAGAAAGCCGAGCTTGTGAGAGATGTCAATGCAAACAATTTTGAGGTAGATCTAACATAAGCGTTTTTTAATCTAAACGGTCTTTAATTTCTCTTGATTTATTGTATTTGGTGAAAGCCGCAATTGCGCATTGTTAAATAAGAGTATTTTCAAGAAATAAATCAGAAAGGCAGCTCAGGTTACTTTCATTGCGGTTTTGTGTAGGTAGCGATATTTTGCGTTGCAGTTTTTATACCTTTAATGGGTAGGAAGTCTTTAATCGTGATTTGTTATGAAATAGTCTCTTAATACTGCTTATTTTTTTAATTCCACCCCAAAGGTCGTAGCGAAGTGGTGTCAGGAGAAATCCATTGATCTCGTTGTGGTAGGTCCTGAGGATCCCTTAGCGAATGGAATTGCCGACGAGCTACGTAAAACGAACATCCCCTGCTTCGGCCCCGGCAAGCAAGGGGCGCAAATTGAGGCAGACAAGAAGTGGGCTAAGGAATTTATGATTCGTCACAACATTCCAACGGCTGAGTTTGAGTCCTTCACCGACACCACTAAGGCCAAACAATTTCTGAAAGAGTTCGTTAGATGAAGACAAATGAAGAGGATTATAAATAATGTTTCAAATATTTTTTTTAGGGCCCCTTACAACGCTTTGGTGGTCAAGGCAAGTGGTCTTGCTGCTGGAAAAGGGGTCGTAGTAGCCTCAAACGTAAATGAGGCGTGTGCTGCCGTTGATGAGATTCTCGGTCAGAAAAAGTACGGAGCAGCTGGAAAAGTACTGGTGATCGAAGAGCTTCTGGTCGGCGAAGAGTGCTCTGTTTTGGCTTTTACTGACGGAAACACCGTGCAAGTTATGCTTCCTTCACAAGACCACAAACGCCTCAAGGAGAACGACGAGGGCCCCAACACAGGGGGAATGGGAGCCTACTGTCCGTGTCCTTTGATTTCTAAATCGGTTTTGGAACTTGTTAAGACTGAAGTGCTGCAAAGAGCCGTCGATGGCCTAAAGAAGGAGGGAATTCAATTCTGTGGAGTTTTATACGCAGGACTTATGCTAACCCCTGCTGGACCCAAAGTTCTTGAATTTAATTGCCGATTCGGTGACCCTGAGACCCAAGTGATCCTTCCTCTCCTCGAAACAGACCTCTTCGACGTTATGGCGGCCTGTTGCTCCGGGCTGCTGAGTAAGATAAATCTCTCCTGGAAGCAGAATCTTTCTGCCGTTGGCGTTGTAATGGCCAGCGCCGGATATCCAGAGACCTCGACTAAGGGTTGCGTCATTGAGGGCAAGTAGACCAATATTTTTCTTATGTATCAAAGTTAAAGATTGACTTTCAGGAATTCCCTCCGACACTGAATCTCGAATCACCTTCCACAGCGGCATTGCCGTGGATAGTAAGGGAAATTTTGTGACGAATGGCGGACGAGTTCTGATCGTAGTCTGCCTGGGAAATGATCTCAAGGCAGCGGCTGCCGAGGCTACGAGGGTTTGCCAGGGTATTAAATTTTCAGGCGCCGGCGCCCAGTTCCGCACCGACATCGCCCAGAAGGCATTCAAATTGTAATATTGAAACTCTTCAATAAAACTCCACCGTTTCATTTAATGCGTTTTATTTAGTAACCGCGGTCAATCCCTTTCTTACAAAGACAGCGGCGTGGACATCGACGCAGGCGATGACCTCGTCCAGAGGATCAAGCCCCTTGCTAGAGGCACTGCTCGGACCGGTGTGGTGGGCGGCATAGGTGGATTTGGAGGGCTTTTTAGCCTGAACGAGGTCAGGACTGCATCTCAGTTTTATTTTGGCTCTATTAATTCTAACTTTTTAGCTATCGTACAACTACCCAGTTCTGTGCGAAGTCACCAACGGTGTTGGAGCTAAAATAAAAATTGCTCTGGATCTCAAAATGTATGATAACATCGGATACGATTTGGTGGCAGCATGTGTTAACGATGTTTTAGAGTCAGGAGCTGAGCCTGTAGCATTTTTAGACTACATTGCTTGTGGAAAACTACAAGTCCAAATTGCTGCACAGATCGTTAAAGGCATTTCCGATGCTTGCAGGGATGCTAATTGCGCGTTGTTAGGTACAGACACCTTTTGCAAATTTTGAAACTCTGTGACATCTTAATTTGTTCCGAAGGTGGCGAGACCGCTGAAATGCCGTCCGTTTACGCTGTGGGCAAGTACGATGTCGCTGGCTACAGCGTCGGAGTCCTGGAGGATGGATGCGATCTCCCCCGATTCGATTTTTATGAGGACGGCGACTTGCTCATTGGTTTGCCTTCAAGTGGTTTTCATTGCTCTGGATTCACGACTATATATAATTACATGGAAAAGCTGAATATTGATTTTGCTAGCAGCATCGGTGAGTCACTGACTATTTTTTATAATCTTTAAGCAATAGTTGATCTGAAAACTAAATTGTGCAGTTGACTGTAAAAACTATTGTTTTAGACACAACCGCAGGCTTCAAGATACTAAAATACTATTTGTTAAGTTATCTTTGCAGTATTCAATATTTTGTTTTAAATTTTTAAGGTCACCAAGTCATGGCACCAGGGAGGATTTATGTAAAACAGCTTTTGCCATTGATAAGAAAAAATATGGTTAAAGCAATATCCCACATTAATGGTGGAATAATAAAAGGCGTTAAAAAAATCGTTCCCGAAAACTTTTCAACTATCTTAGATGCAGCAGAATTCTCCCCGCCAAAAGTTTACGGCTGGCTAGCGGCCATGACCGGCTTGTCCGATGAATCCATTCTAGACGAATTTAATTGTGGCATCGGATTGGCGTTTGTAGTTTCTAAAAATAATACTGAATGGAAAACTTTGCAAGGCGCAAGGATTATTGGAAAGCTAAAGAAATCTTCTGCCCAGGACTCCGTTGCTGTGAATGGGTTCCACGCAGTGGTCGAAAACCTGGCGAAGGAGTACTACCCGCATACTCAAATTAAACGAGCCAATTTGCCATTGGGTCCAAAGCAACTGAATTTCGAACAAAAGTTGTCTGCTATTTTGCAGCCGACGCAGAGGGCGGAGTCTTACATTTCGCAGAACGGAAGGCGACTCACCAGAGTCCCACAAACATGCAAGGACCCTATTCTGGTTATTGGCACCGATGGCGTGGGAACTAAAATTAAGATTGCTCAGCAGTGCAAACTAAACTCTACGGTGGGCGTTGACCTTGTAGCGATGTGCGTAAACGACATTTTGTGCAATGGGGCAGAACCCCTTTCCTTCTTAAGCTATTTCGCATGCGGCGAGGCTGACGCCAATGGAGTCGAATGTATCACAGGAGGAGTAGCTGAAGGAGCTAGGCAGTCTGAAGCTAGCTTGATAGGTAATTTAAAGAACAATGCTCCCAATTTCTATTTCGAGTAAAAAGTAATCGATGTGAAAGCTCGGAGGATAATCATATAATTTAGGTTTAGACTTTAAAAAGTTAAATGCCATATATGGGAATATTGTACTATTTTAATTTATTTTCCATTACAGAAGCAAAAGTTGTGGAGGTGCCGATGTTGTATAAACCAAACGTCTATGACCTGGCTGGATTTTCTCTTGGCATTACGGAAAGAAGCACTATGCTCCCTCGAGTTCAAGACATCCGGGAAGGAGATATTCTAATAGGTCTTCCTTCTTCAGGAGTGCACAGCAATGGTTTCAGCTTAATCCACAAAATTATGGAATTTAACAGACTAAACTTTAATAACGATGCTCCGTTTGGCAATAGGACCTTAGGTAGTACCAGCTAAATATTGTTTATCTAAAAATTGTTTAAATGTTATAATGTTTCTTTGTGTTCAGGCGAAGAATTTTTAGCCCCCACTAAAATCTATGTCAGTGCAATGAAGCCACTTCTGCAAAGAAGTTGCATCAAGGCAATGGCCCATATCACAGGAGGTGGCTTAATCGAAAACATTCCGCGCGTATTAACCAAAGATTTTGGGGTTTATCTTGATGCCAAGAATTTTGAGATTCTTCCCGTCTTCGGGTGGCTGGCTCAGAGCGGAAATGTTACCGACCACGAAATGCAGAGGACTTACAATTGCGGCCTGGGTCTAATTCTAGTTGTCGCTCCTGAATACGAAAAATTTGTCATGCAGCAGCTGCGCTTCGCACATAAGGCTACAAAAGTTGGAGTAGTTACCCGGCGAAAATCCCAAAGTGATCCTCAGGTTGTTGTGGATAATTTCAGCAAATGCATGGAGCGCGTGCAGAGGACCATACGATCGCCGAAAAAGCGCGTTGCTGTTTTAATTTCGGGCTCCGGAACGAACCTGCAAGCCCTGATCAACGCCACCAGGGACTCATCTCTGTCAACGGGGGCTGAGATTGTCCTCGTAATTTCAAACAAGGCAGATGTAATGGGCTTGGAGCGAGCGAAGGAGGCAAACATTCCGGGACTCTTTATTTCCCACAAGGATTTCAAGGGAAGGGAGGAGTTTGATGAGGAGATGTCGAAGAAGCTGGAGGAATTCAAAGTCGACCTAATTTGCCTTGCTGGCTTCATGAGAATTTTATCTGAGAAATTCGTAAGGCGGTGGAAGGGCAAACTGATGAATATCCATCCGAGCCTGCTGCCTAAGCACCCTGGTCTCAATGTGCAGAAGAAGGCACTGGAGGCCGGGGACACAGAATCTGGATGCACCATCCACTTTGTGGATGAGGTGGGTATAATTTTACATTAATTAGAAAGCAGTTACACATCATAGCTATGTCTTTTGAAGGGTGTCGACACAGGAGCTATTATTGTCCAGGAAAAGGTTCCGGTTCTACCCGGAGACAGCGTCGAGGCGCTCACGGAAAGAATCCACAAGGCTGAGCACTACGCCTATCCCAAAGCATTAAAACTGGTGGCAACAGGAGTCGTCTCGCTTAGCCAGTCGGGGAAGGTTGTTTTTGATTATTAACCGCACCACTAATGATTTATGTGCAAATTACTGTTTAAATATAATGAAGAAAACTGTTTTTATTCGCAAACCAATTTGGTTTTGATCGACCTGGTTTTAAAATTGCCAAATTCACTTTACATACATACATACTAAAAAAGCTGTATTTAAAAATTAGCCTATATTTCTAGTGACTATCAACAAAGCTACAAATTTAAAAAAAGGAACCAAAAAACGAAAAAATATCAGAGACTGACTTGTGTTCCGTAGGATTTTGCCGGTAGTCAGTGGCCGGCTCAGCTTTTTTGTTGCGCTCCAACGTTGGGTCACTCAAGATCTCTTTAGCGATTTTGTCAAGCTTGACCCTGAAAATTTGGTTCTCCAAGATTGGGACAATCAAGTTATATTTATCTACTTTCTTGTTAATCGTCTTCACATCGTCAGCGTAGTTGTTTACAGTCAGTATCCACTTCACCTCTTCGTTCTCGTTGAGGGGCGAGTCGCCGAAGAAGGCGCGCTGGTGGGAGAGTTTATTTTTAAGGAAGCTTATCTCCTCCCTGATTTCCCGCTGGAGTGTTATCCACTCAGGGGTAAATCCGTTGTCGAGCAGAATTTTGTTCAGTTTGTGGGTGGTAAAATCCAAGTAAGGGTTCTGTGACTGTGCACTGGAAAGAGGTTTCCCTGATCCCGATAAGTTATCAAAATCCCCATTGGACATGGCTTCTAGAATCAAATCTTCAACAACACGATCGATCCCGTACTTTGTTTTGTAAGCGTGGTTCTTGTAAAATCCCTCCTTTTTCATAAGGCTTTTTTCGCCGGCTTGAGCCTTATCCATACGATGCTGAAGGACTCTCTCTTGCACCTTCATCGCCTCCAATTGGTGGTACTGTTTCTCGCGTTGAAAGGGTGTCCCGACACCAATTCCATCAAAATTTAAATATTGTCGGTGCTGGGGTGCTGTATGACGAATATCAAAAACTTTTTCCTCTTCGTCCTCGAAAATACCCCTGCGGTTTTTCGCAAATTTTACCTGTAAGGTCTTAAAGGCCTCGTCAATTTCTTGAAATTTCTCTGCAGAAGCCTCAGGATTTCCGCTGTCTGGATGTACTCTTTTAACCAGCTCTATGTAAGCGTGACGAACTGTGTTCTGGTCGGATGTTTCGGATACTCCAAGCAAAGCGAAGCATTTCTGAGTATTAATTTGAACTTAAGCAAATTTCATTAAAACTTGTTGGAGTATATTTTTGTACCTTATATAGCTCGGAGCGTTTTATATGCATTGTCCTGTGGGAGAGAACGCTTTTAAGGGTAGGATATAGCAGCCGCCCATGAAACATTTTATTTCAAGATTCTGAAAAATGCGAACAAAAACCCTACTTATTTATTGGGAATGCAGAAAGTAGTAATATGCGAGCAATAGGTACTGTAATATTTGTATTTTTCTAAAAAACTGAGCAGTTTATAAAACCCCTAATTGCGAGCAATCTTCTCCTAAAATAAGCTTTCCCAAATGAGTACAAATCGGTTTAGATCCGTACGGACACATGTCTTTCATTGGCTACTGTATAAATTGCAAAGTTACGTAAAATCACAAACGACTAAAAGAAAACTTTCTTACGATTAAAAATCCAACGGGCCCTACGCAATTTGATTTTCTTCTATTATCTCGCAATGGCATTTCAATCTCCTCACCTGTTTGCATATTACTGGGTCTCACGAAGCTGTTTTTCCACTTACAACAGTCCCTCTCTGGTTTTTTCACCGGTACTTTTTTATCGAACTCCAAAGCCACCTAAGCAACAGCCGCCTTTTCGACTTCATCTGTCTTCAAACAAAAATCAGATGACAGTTCAGTTCCTTTATTCGACACAAAGTACATAGGATACATAGCTAGAGACTATAGAGTAAGATTTGACAGTGATGAGCTATCACGTTTTGCTCAAAGCTTATTGATACTATGTAACAAAGTCATTTTCATACATACGAGACTAACTGGTATTAGTGAATTATACATCAATATTTCGCTTTCTATATAAATACACACTTGCGACCGGTGTGTTTGCACTTGAGGCTTAGACTTCTTGGTGGTCTATATAACGAGTAAACCTATCCTACTTAACCTAAAGGAGAACATTTACATTAGACCAGCTTATACATAACATCACACATGTATTCGCTGTACATGTTCTCTATCACAAAAAGTACAGTTCCTGAGCGGAATTCATGTACATTCACGTATGAAATTTATTTTTTCAGAATCGGACAGTTACCACGAAAAGTAGACTTCCAGAATGGAGTCTATATACTTTCTCGTAAGAAAAGTTTTTATTTTTTAACTATAGAACGAAATTTTTTTTTCTACTTAGAGTTCTTTTTGTGATATCACAATTTGATTTAATAGCTATAGACTAGTAAGTAATAGTTCGAGGCAGATATTTCCTACGAATGTGATCATTTTCACTTAGATATACTAGACAAAGTCAATACAATTAAACAACCACTTAAACATTATCTTCTGTTTTGAGAAGTTAAAAAGGTAGCTTTATAAAATTTTGGTATTTTATTATTTTCATTAACATCAGTTAAAAGGTCATTGTCTGGGTCATTTATCAACGCAAAGGGTGAGGGATAGTAATCCTCTAAACTGGCTTGTGCATTGTTCATATGGCAATTCTTGATAATGTTATTATCAATTTCGGCTGAGATTTTAAGGAATTTAATACTGAGACCTAACATATACTTGGTAATCGGTACCATCTCCGTTTGTTCATAGATGTATGCATTTGAGTATTTTCTTGTCCGGGTTCTAAAGTGCCTGCCAATACACAGCCTAAGTATTTTCCTCTCAAAAACCTCAAACCTATGGGCCTGTGTCGGAGAAATCGAAAACCAGTTTGCAAAGCCATATGTTATAATGGGTCTTATTAGCTGTTTATAGATTAGAAGTTTAGTTTTCTTATTTAGTTTAGAATTTCTTAGCAAAGGGGATAGAATTCTGTATGCCTTTTTAGCCCTGTCCAATGCATACTTGCCATGGTCATTTGGTTTAAATAGATTATTGAGTTTGATCCCTAAGTATTTAATATTATCTCTAAAATCAACCATGGTGTTTCCCAGTCTCATTTGCAGACTCCCACAGATCCCCACTGTCCCAGGCAGGCCTCTTCCGGAAGCATTTCTAAAGCAGATTGCCTCGGTCTTATTATTGTTTACCTTTATTCCCCAGGTTTTATAGAAATTTTCCACCTCACCAAAATGAGATTGCACTCTACTCATAGCTGTGATGGGATCCTTGTGCTGGGCATAAATAAGTGTATCGTCGGCGTATAAGATGGCTTCCGACAGGATATGACCACATTCGTTATTCATGACATGTGGGAAATCAATTAGAAAGAAATTGTATAGTTTTGGTCCGGTTATTGATCCCTGGGGAACCCCTGATTTAACTGGGATAGTTCTCGACTCTCTATCGTCAAGGCACACCACCAGACTTCTGTCAGTTAAAAAGCTCAAAAACATTTTAATTAAAGTGGGAGAGACTGAGTAAGCAAGCATTTTATATAAGAGTCCCTTGGACCAGACGCTATCAAATGCCTTCTCAATATCAAGGGAGCAAGTCATAGTCACCTCTCTTTTTTTTAAGCCGCTTGTTACGTCACTGTGCAATTTTAGTAGTGCGTGATTGGTAGAGTGCATCATCTTGAAACCAAATTGGTAATCAGGGATCAGTCTATCAGACTCTATAATTGAATCAAATTGATCGGCCACTATTCTTTCCAAAAGTTTCCCAACATTAGAAAGCATCTGTATTGGTCTAAAATTACTTATATCAATGGATTTAGTATTTTTTTGTACAGGAATAAGTTTGGCCCTCTTCCACTCCGTAGGGAAGTATCCATTATTGATACAGTGGTTAAACAGCAGTACCAAAAATTTAATGGCTTTTTTTGAAAACTTTCTAATTAGGTAGTTAGAGATCCCATCGGGGCCACTAGATTTCTTTCGGTTTATCCTGTACTTTATCATGTTGTTCAGATACCTAGTTTTAACGAAGCAGTTACTATCCGGGTTGAGTGCACTATGAGCTTGTGTGAAGACAGTTATTGGGGTACAGCCCCCCGCCAGACCACATTCCTGGCTTTTAAAGTAATTGAGGCTATTGTTTACTTCGTCAAGTAATTCTGGAATATGTGAAGGGAACTTTTCCGCGTACAAATCTTTGTAGAACTCTTCGAAAGCAAGAAGCTTGTCTTCAGTGCTACTCAGTTCAATTCTACCTACTTTTATTGACTTTGGGGCGGTGGTCTTTTTTTTCCCTGTTATTCTAAAAATTTCCCTAAAGGCCTGGGGTCCCGGTTTGATAGCAGCAAGTCTATTCTGAAATTTTGTATTCATATGCAAAGTTATTCTATCATTAATAATCTTTTTCAAACAATTAATTCTGGATGATAGGGATTTATATTCAATGCTATTTCTATTAAGTGATCTATGGAATATATTTTTCAAATCTTTGCACATTTGTCTTTTGGTATTTATGAGGGTTTTGATAAAGCCGGGAATACTATTGTATTTATTGTTTACTACGTTTTTTTTAGGGAAGGCTTTTTCCTTTGCCAAGTCCACTACTTCGTTAAAAGTACTTATTAGAGCATCTATTTCTTTATTTGAGATATTCTTGTTACATGGGGGCAGAACTATTAGGAGCCTATCCATTTCACCTCTAAAGAGGCCCCAATCAATTTTGTTATAATCGATCCATTCGGGAGGTGAATGAAGAGGTATCTCTAATTCATCAATAACTAAGTCCAGCCTGACCGCGTAATGGTCAGAGAAGGACTCCAATGTATAACAGGCATGGCTGTTAATTAGTCTATTAGACTGAGGCTCTGAGACGAGGAAAAAGTCCAGAATCGAAGCCCCCTGTGGGAAAGTGGGGGTCCCCGGTGAGATTATGTCTAAATTTGATCCGTTTGGGTTATTTAACATCCACTGGTTCAACCTTCTTCCGTTGCTATTAATTATAGAATCCCCCCAGTCAGGGTGTCTGGAGTTCCAATCACCTCCTACAATTATTGAATCATATGTCCCCTGTAGCAGATTCAATTTGTCTAATAGACAACTATATTCCACATTTTTTATATTAGAAGGGATGTAGAGGCTACCAATCAGAAATTTTTTGGTTTTAGATTTAACTTTGAAATTTACTTCAATTAAAACAATCGGGACCGTTAAATCAGGTATGTAGACATTAGTGAAATCAACATTGTTCTTAATTAGGAGTGCCACACCCTGCCCAGTATCGTTTCTAATAGTTTTATAATTTGGAAATTCTGTTCTATGCTTGGACTTTAACTTAGTCTCAGAAATCATCATAAAATCTGGTTTGTATCTCTTAATCATTTGGCACAGCTCAACTCTTCTGGCATTACTAATAATCGATTGTACATTTAGTTCAAGAAAGGAGATTCTTTTATTTATCATCACTCATCTCGATTAGGAACTGAATATAGGCTTGCTTTTTTTCTCTTATGCTTTCAATTTTATCAAGTTGTGATAGAAATGAGTTTATTCTGGCAAAGATATCTCCTATAGGGACTCCAAATAGCTCCCATGATATTCTCCCCAGTGCTCCACTTATACCCTTCCCCACTGTTGGCGACCTCTCACCAGCTGGTCCGTCAGTTGCCCTTCTGCGCTCATCCCGTTTCGGGTATTTTGGCCAGTCCTCAGGGCCGGCCACCACATCCCTATAGGTTATGTTAGGTGTTCTTGCTAGATATGTGTTATGTTCCTGCTCGAATCGCTTATTGGATTGAGCTTTATTTTTTTTTTCTACATATTTTTGGTATTTAGGGCATCCCCTGTAGTTTGCCGGATGTTCCTGGTTACAGTTTGCACACTTTCTCGGTGCCTCTATATTTTCTTTCAAAGGACATTCCCTACTTAAGTGATTTTCGGCGCATCTCCTGCATGTAACCGTTCTACCACAGTTTATTGCAAGGTGGCCGTATTTCTGACATCTATAACATTGAACACTCCCCCTAGATCTAACTCTTTCCCAGGAAATTCTCTGTCTCAGGAAAGTTGTGGTTTTAATAATTTCCTCAACCCTCTCGCCCGGGCCCAAATGTATCAGAAAAGAACCGAGAAGGTAACCCTCCTTTCTCGATTTATTTGTTTCAAATCTCTTAATTTTCAATAGTTTAAGACCCGGGAATTTATTCTCGAGCTCTTCCTTAACATCCCTCTCATCGAAGGACAGATCTATTCCTTTAAGTAAAAGGCTTAAAGGTTTCTCCACGTTAGCCGTGTAAGTGAACCACTCTATTTCGAACTCGGAAAAGATCTTTAAAAGGTCTCTGCGATCATCCAGAGAATTCAGATAAATTTTACTAACATTAGGTCTCAGGTTAAGTATTTTTGCCTCAATTTGATTATTAGACAGATGTTCGTAAAGTGTTTTTATATTGCAACAATTTACTATAATTGGTGGTACTTTAATTTTTTTGGGACTACCCTGTCCCTCACCCTTTTCACAGTTTTCTTGCGTTTCGTTTTTGTTACTTATTGAGACTTTTGTTCTCGAGTTTTTTTGATTTCTATTTTCCGATTTACTTCCTTCCCTTACATTTAACAAATTACTATTATCTTTACTACATACTATATAATCGTCAAGTATAATAAATCTATTACCATTTTTTCGTCCATCTGGGTCGTCCGTATTGCTCTGGCTGCCACTAGTTCCGTCTTCTGTGCTGCCGAAATTACCGTTGATTCTGTCCCTTCCAGGCCGCTCGTCTGTGTTTCTTCTCTTGTTCGAAGCCAGTCTCCAGGGATTTCCTGATGTCCGTCCACAGCTCGTCCCTTGGCTCGTCTGGGTTTTGTCATCCGTGTTGTCATCTTCCATTTCCTGGTCCTGTGCATGACCTTGTTGTATTAATTCAGGCGTGTGGTGCCTCTTCGATGCCGTCTCTAGCGTATCAGCGGACGTTGCGGTATTTTGACTTAAACCGTTATTTGCTTTTCTTGAGTCTCTCATATTGTCAAGGAGAAGAACCACGTTCCTCTCCATAACCTCCAAATAAGCCGCTTGTTGTTGCGAACCGTTAGGCTCGTTCTCTTCCTTGTCTTCTGGGATTTTCTGAAGCTTTGATGGTCTTTTGTAGGGCTCCAGGCATTCTTTTGCCTTTGTTTTGCGACTGCTTGTCGCGGGGAGGGGTGAAGCAGAATGCACACCCTTCTCCCCCTTCTGCCTGGCTAAAATTGTTCTTGTAACTAATTACGCAGCAGGGCGTTACTTTCCTGAAGAAAACCAGGAATTAATCACTTATTTCTCTAAGCAAACTGTTCTATCTTTAATTGGCTTTTCTACTTTATTTTATTTGGAAATTGCCAGAACAAACGTCCGATCAGCTTGACTTGTCACACCCGACCCCCCCAAAAATCAGATGACATTTTTTTCCAATGCCGTCCCACTCCTTTGCTCTAGTACACAAATAAGTCCTACTTACTTAAAATTCTCACCCAAAATCCGATGTGAACAAACCTAAAGTTGCCAGTTGGAACAAATGTCAGTCGCATTGCCGAGAGAGGGTTCGGATATTTGCTCTGATTTTAAGAACAACGTGCATTTAAAGCGATTTACTCAAAAAAAAAATCCCACGATCTTTAATTTATTGAAATTCCCTATCTCTGTAAAATTATGTAGATAGCAAAAAATTTATGAATTTCTAAAAAATAAAGTTGCGGAATCAAACCACGTAATGCGATGCGACGCGTTGGAGATTTGTCGGGGAGGCCGCCGAACGAGCTCGGCTCGGCTCTGTCATGTGGATGGAAGTTCGTTTCCAATATTTGCTGTGATCTGGCACTTCTCGGATCTCGTTGCAGTTTGCTGAAAATGTCGGACAAAAGGAGGTCGAGACGTCGCAAGGATGTAAGTTTCTCCACAATTAGGTCATTTTAAGCAGTGCAATTCGGGAAATGTGTCGCCCGGGGAGAGAAGTGGTTAAGGGACACGCGAATCGCATAAAATCGCCCCCGCTTCCACTGGAGAGCGCCTTTGTGGCATGTTACACAGCAACCAGTGACGTTGACAGATGCACTATTTTTCCAGCAGAGAATTTGCGGATTCGCTCCAGCAAACGATCGTCAATTAGCAGCAATTTTCGACCGCCTAGGGTCACCGCTCGGCGATGGGTCAGCTCCCAGTTTTGTTCGCTTGAAATTTGCATTCGACTGGATCTTGCTGTTTTGGAGCTTAGTGTGATGCAATTTACGCATGCCTGTGGCTGGTTCTGTGTTTACCTGTCAGACGGGTATTTTTAGTCGCCGAGTTTAAATGGGGCTGACCTGGGTCCGTGGGACCTCTGCCGCAGCATGTTGCCAAGTGGCCAAATCAATGTCGTGGTCGCGCTGCTCCACTTCGAGGCCGCTGTTGCTCCACTTTTATATCGAAGAGCACGACGATTAGAGGTGAAGTACCTCTTCATTAGATCCACGCTCTGATTGGCGTGTGATTTGCTTTTCTCAACGTCTTGCAGGCACACATCGTTCAATTCGCCGATCCCACTTTAATTGTTGACCCTGCAGCTGGAAAGCTCGTTTCTCTTAGTTACAGCCACTTCCTTCTCGTACCCACGATTCCGGAGTTCACTCAACCCACAAGGGGGCTTAGAGGCATAGCTCGACTTGGCTGCAAAGTCAGGTCAGCCCTAGAGTTTGGCCCTGAAAATTGAAAAGTTCGAATATTGTAAAGACCATACTTTTCTCATTCTTGTTTCTAACTACTCTCTGGTGTCAGACGAGAAGTCATATTTTATGTAACTAGGAAGTTTTCAAAACACAAACTTATGTAATTTTTTCACCTAGGAGTACACTGGACCGGGAGGTGTCCAGGAAGAGATGGACAAGCCATCAAGGGATGAGTACGCCGTAGCGAAATGGATGAAGAAAAATGTTCGTACAAAGAAAACGAAATTTCTTAGCCACAACGTCGAATATTTCACAGGTACCTCATTCGCTGATGCATTTAGATGTTCCTACTTAAGCTTTACTAATAGTCGATTTGCTAACGAGTAGATTTTATCCTTTCTTTCCTGGTTTTGTAGCAACGAAGGCACTGGATGCCCTTTTGAAGTCGAAATTCGCCGAAGGCGACAATTGCTTATTTCCGACCCGTGAGGCTGCTATTGAATTCCTCGATGTTATGCTCGAGCACAAATTCTTCCATCGTGCAAAGAAGGTCCCCGTCTTCCCCGAAGAGCTGAAAGGCAAGGCTAAAAAGACTGGTGAAAAGGATACTCCTCCCAAGAAAGAAGTCAAGGAAGAGAAGCCAGAGAAGGCCACTGATGCAGACAGCAGTCACGTAGAGGGAAACACGACTGAAGAGGCGGTATATATTATTACCTACTAAGAAAGCATTTATTAGTTGCTGTTATGTGATGTTTTTGCCTTGGTATATTACAGCAAACAAAAGAAAAACGCAAGAGGAAAATCAAGCTGGACATGCACGCCGATCAGGTTTTCGTCGACGGATCAGAAGCATACGTATGGATCTATGACCCAGTTCCCATCCACTATTGGATCTACGGTTTGATTCTGGTCTTGGGCGCAATTGTGATATGTTTATTCCCTCTCTGGCCACCTCTTTTAAGGTATTTTACGTCCAGCATTTTAAAGTGCAGCAAATAACGCGGCTTTTTAAACGGTTCCAGAAAGGGAGTGTACTACTTAAGTATAGCCGCAGCTGGCTTTTTGGTATTTATTCTTGCATTAACAGTTATCCGCCTCATCGTTTTTGTAATTGTTTGGATTTTGAGCGGAGGAAAGCTATATTTCTGGATATTCCCAAATCTCACTGAAGATGTTGGATTTTTAGCATCTTTCTGGCCCCTGTATGAGGTAAATATAAAATAAAGTTTATGCGATAATTCAGGATCATTTCATTTACGAGATGCTTTTTAAATGTTGCAGAGCGAGTACCACTCCCCATCTGATGCTTCGAAATCTAAGAAAGCCAAAAAGAAGAAGAAGGATAAGGACAGTGATGCCGAAGAAGAGGCACCACTGGAGCCAGAAAAAATTGAAAACATCAAAGAAAATGAAACTGGTTCTGTAGTTGAGCCGCAGCTCGACGAAGAAGAGGAAGAAGAAAGGGAAGAATCTAAACCGAAGCCTAAAGGCGAAGAGAGCCCCAAAAAGTCCAAGGAGGAAGTTAGTTCGGAAGCAAAAGAGTAAGTATATGAAAATATATTAATAAAGTTATAAAAAACTGGTTGCTTCGTGCAGTGCGACAACATTTTCGGAGAGCGAATCCGAAGGTTCGAGATCATCAACAGGAAAAGATTTTGAGCTGGTTGACGCAACTGAAGTTGAGACATAAAAAGCTGCAGAAAATGAATTTTCTAGGTGTTTTTTTTTTAGTTTTTAATATGAGCTATTTAAAATAAATAATAATTAATACAAAATACAACATGTAACTAAGGCAACCACAACAGTAAAATGTTCAGCACAGTGAGATTCCAAGAAATAACTGTTTCTGGCGAAAATTTTGTGAAAAAAAGATAAAAGAAGAAAACGAGACCGTGCTAAAGCAAGCTTTTATCCCCAAAGACAGTTTTATTTAGGCTCGACATAAACATTATATTTATACATAAGTAGGAGAATTTTGTAGAGAATGACGGAAAGCATTTAAAAGCCTCTAAGCCTCAGCCACAACAGAGAAGAAACAAAACACTTTGAGAACGTTTTTATTGATTTTACAAGAATGTGATACGCTTTTTGTTAATTGTCCTTTTGTCTTCAATTCGGGAAGTGCTCTTATTGCGAGAGGACACCTTAATTCATTAAAAGAGTTTATGTAAAATTTTTTCGTAAAAATCGCTGAACATTACTAGAGGCGCATTTGAAATTGAATAAAAATTCCTGTTATTCATACTTCATGGATTTGTTTTCTTTTAAAACCCCGGAGTTTGTAAATTTATTTTGATAATGTTGATAGATATTTATTTTAGCGTGTCAGAAAACCAATTACTGCGTTCTAATTTCTAGTATTTATTTAAAGGATCGGGTAGGTGAACTGTCGTTCTCGAGAATTAAGATTTTGTAGTTGCCCGTTCAATTAAGCTCAAGAAGAGCAATTGCGGAATTGCGCATTCCGCTATAGAAGTTGAATTTTTGAAACCACCCAATGCACCTGGCATTTGAAAGCGAATTAAAACTTCAGGTGAGGCACATTTCCAGCGTTTCAGCCTTTAAAGATAAAGCGGGAGGGGCGAGAGCTAAGATAATTTAAGAGATGAAAGTATAATACAATAATATTGTTTATGTATGGTTTTCCCTTTAAACGTATATTTCCTGTATTCAATAGTTTGCGGTTAATTTCTATTAAGGAAAGGGCTTTCACCTTCAAGGTCAACATTTTGACTCATTGTTTTCGTTGGTCGATATAATAGTGTATTTAATAATAAAGCAAAATTGAAACCAGTTTTAAATAATTAATCACCGTTGTGGTTTTTAAAATAGCACATTCTAATCGCTGGTTTTACCTGCCTATGAAATTAAGATCTTGGTACATATTTCAGAAGAAGATATCTTTTATTACATAACTTACGTTTGAATAAATAAGCTACGTTAAACCAGTGTCCATATTTTTATAAACGCAATTGCAAATGTTGAATTTTTGACTTTGTTTTGAAGAAGAGATTAATTTGCGATAATTCATCATAGCACGAGTGATCATTAAGCGCTGCATTGATTACCAACGACTTGTTATCATTCATGGGAATAATTAGAGCTCCAAGTGGATCATTTAACGATGCCATAATGTTTGTCTTGAAAAGCTTAAGTCCGGTCCGGGTCACCCCGAAAGAGCGCTAGTGAGCAGCAACATTTCTTCGCTGTTGTTTTGTCTCATGGCCTTGTAGAGCCACTTACTAACAATGTCCAACTTATTCCGTCTGCTACCACCGTAAAACCCAGCCTCCATCTATCATTAAACTGAGCACGAAGCGGTATTTGCGCAGCCGCTCTGGGGCCACTTACTTTTATTTAAATCTGAAACAGCTCTGGGTCTTAATCTACGGTTCCGAGAAGTCGACCCAGGCGACAATCGCGGATATCATCATGCTTCACTTTCGATTCTGGGCGATTACAGCATCGTTCTTAGAACGACCGACCTCTGCTATTACACCTCCCATTAGTCACCAACCTGAATCGGAAACAAAAGGCCTTCGTCCGCGATATTGTCACCTTTGAATCTTTTCTGCAATAAGGCCTCTTTGCGACCGACGTCTATTAGCCCATGATCGTCGATTATTAGACGGCTTTGAGCAAGCGCCACGGGTTTTCCTCAATAAACAAGATCAATACTTTCCTGGAAAACGCCTTTATCAAGTGCACGTCAATTCCCAATGCCTTATCAGTGGACGATTCCGCGAAGGTCAGCAGGCGGTATCTGCTCCGGGCTTTGGTCCTCTTAAGTCTCAACTATCGTATTCGCGAAGCTCACTTTCGGGCTGATCTTCAGACACCGCCGAAGTAATTCGCCGGCAAAAAGAGGCTTCTGAGGGAAGACGTAAGATCACGATCTGTGTCCAGTTCTAGTCGTGCAGACTGCGAAAGTGTTGATAGAGTTCGACGGGAAGGTGCCAGGCGTTATGCTGGCGTATGATTGATTCATCCGCCAACAGGTTGCTGCCAATTATGATTCAGTAGCAGTAGCACATTTATTATTAGACGCGGTGAGGCAACAAGTTCGCCCTCATGTCAACCGATTTTCTGTTTGGGATCTGCTCTGCTGGGGCCTCCTCAGAAATTGAGTTATTTTTTATACCATCATGACGAATGACATAAATGTTCGTCGTATATTTTCACGGAAGTGGAAAATGCCACCTCAACTTATTTGTAGGGACGTGTGGGACTTCAAAGGCACGGAAAATTTACGATTTTGTTGGCCGTAATTATATTCTTAATCATTCTCAGCTCTGTTGCAAGTAAATATTTACGTTTGAAGGTCTGAATTATTAAGATGCAAGAGCACTGTATAATTCGGGACTAATTGTATTTCTTTATGATAAATTTTATAGTAAGTACAAGTAGGCTGCTTAGGTTTGAAGAGGAGAAATAATCAAGTATTATATAAGGGATTTCCTTTTAAAACCGTTTCACTTTTGTAATAATCCACTAACTCGACCTTTTAGTTTTAGAATTGGTAAAAGAGTAATTTTATGTTAGTTAGTATTTTTTCATGGTTTCACAGACCTTCAGAGTTGAAGTTTAATTAAGAAGCAGTGTTAAATAAAGTAAAAGGCTTAATCAATTTGGTAATTTACATGATGGTACTGTGCGGGGCCCGCACAATTATTCGGAAACTATTGCTTCGGGTTAGATCACCGATTAGATTAAATTCATAGCAATTAATGCTGCAGCATCAGATAAAGAACGTTGATACCTGCAAGGTAAATGCAAAAATCAGGGTCAAACCGAAAAGCACAAATTTTAACAAATTTGACAGAGTTAGTGAACCTCTCATACCCTTAACTGCCAAGTAAGTTCGTTTACCCGTCTCTGCATGTTTTTTTGTTCACTTTAATTGATAAACAAAAAGACGGGAGAGTCTTGTAAATAGGCGGTAGTAGTTTTAATAACAGCACGGTTAAATCCGAAGAAAAGATTACTCTATAAGGAGGAAATCAGAAAAGCATTACTAGATTCATTAGATCACTTTTCGTCACTCTGCCGCTGTGAACCATTATCTCATTGAGCGTTTGATTCAGCGTATGCAAATGATTCCACGACCAGACCATAAATAAGTGCGTTATTGACAAATGATTTCACATCCACATGGGCTCAAAACTCGGCCAGAGATGATAATGAACGCAAGTGCAGAGGCTGAGTGCGGCTCGTGCACAATTTCTTCTGGAAGATATTCAAATACGTGACGTCATTGCTGCATTGCACAATTCACTAATTGCAGCATTGTTTTCGCTTAATACGCGGGCAGCTTGCTTGCTTATAAAGCGTAATTTTGACCCCCAAGATTTTGTAAATATTTAAATCTTTGGAAAAGTCCAAATTTTACTTACAGCGTAAAAGCCCGCATAACGTTCCGACTTTCCCATAGATGATAAATTCCCGCCATCGGTGCAAAAAATTTCGATTTCCACGGAAGCCACTCGGAAGCGATGAGCTGCTTTTTGGAGTACAAGGCGAAACTGCGCTCTGCTCGTGCGGATCTTTTGGCGCAGGTCGGCTAACGATTTCCAACGAATTTCCCATTCAAATTATCATACGCATTGCTTTTTCGATTAATTGCCTATAGACCGCAATATTTCAGTGGTCTGAGAGAAGAGATTACGGAGGCAAGACGATTTAAGACTGAAAAGTTCTTGCAAGATTAAGTTAGTATTCTTGCTGAAGCTAAGACGAGAAGGTCTCCGCGACGAGACCGAACGAGCTTTCATTTTTCTTGTTCGACCAAACGGAGCTGTTTAGTGACGGACGGTTTTTTTAAACGAACACTTAGGATTAGTACCGGAAATTAGAAATTAAGACAAAAAATGTGAGTGTTTGTTTGCTGCTTGTAGTTCTCCATATTGCGAGCGGTTTTGTCCAAAGTTTTGCTAATGTGCTGCAAATTGTGTTTTTAAGAGGCGCTGGGTGTTATAATTAAAAATATATCCACTTTGCAGAGTAAAGACAGCTTCTAAAAGGGAGAAAGTCTTGAGGAACTAATGATAGAAAAACGGTTTTAAAGGAAAAGCTCAAAGAAAAATTAATTTGTGGAAGAACAGAAGTGAACATTTTCAATATTTTGTCGAAAAGTTATTAAGAAGTTACTAGTTATTTAGAAGTGAAAGCACTCTTATGTCGCAAAGCAAAACCAAAATAGAGAATAAAAGATACATAAAGACACCTTTATTTAAAATAACTCCAATAACTCCAATTTACTGCGAGAAAATTTTTAAATTTGAATATTCAGCAAATGATTGTTCACAATCTATTTTAAATTCATGAGTTATAAAATAAAGGTTATCTCAAGAGTGCAATAAATTTTGTACAGATTTACATATGCTTCTAGATTTTTCGCTAGCAGGCAGATTTTTACAAATTCCCTTCACACACACCAAATTTTGGTTTTTTTTTTTTAAATTAATTATGCATCGATTGCGCTAATAGATTTAGTCACTGAAGTTAAATGTGCAAAAGCATTACACAAAATATTTATATGTATAACATTTGCTTAGAAAGGGTACGGGTGTTACAAAAATTGTTTTGTAAATGTTCCTACCACTTTTTGTTAATAATTTTTGCAAATTTTTAAATAAATTTTAAGACATTAATTTGTTGAAAAGTAGTTTAGGTTAGTAGAGTTTCACAGCTGTTTAAGTAATACAATCGCTTATGTAAATTAATTAAAGTTTTCGGCAATTTTTGAATTGGTTTTCTTTCAAAAGTATGCATTAAGATTGTTTGTCTTACGAAAAAAATTAGCCACGGTCTGTTTAAATGATAACGCCTATAGGAAATAGTTTAACGACCCTGACAAACACCGCATGCGCATCTCGTCTGATTTATTAATAAACCGAGCAAATATTTGTACTATCGCAATTTAAATTGTTTCCTGGGAGGGTCGTACGTACAAATAAACTTCTAAATAAATCTGTTGGAGGCTCCGTCGATGACACCATTGACCTAATAAAAAAATTATATAAGGCATATAAAGACAGAAAGGTCTTTTAGGTACTACATAATCCCGGTGCTGGAAAAACGTCGAGACATTTTTTGAAATTTTGATCGTTGCATCACATAATACTGGAACAAGCAAGCAGGGCAGTTTATAGATTTCCTTATCGAGACCGGCTTAATTCATGGTTCAATTAAATTTGATTTGCTGTTATCTGGCTGTTTTGAACTGAAGTATAAAAGTAAAATCATTTAAGTGCGTAGCAGAATGCAATCTTGTTTGCTAGATGAATTCATAACTTTTTTGTTATTTATTAGCTAGACGCGTTGGTTTAAGTACAGCTTAAGGTAATAAAGGGGTGAAGAAATTAAGAAATGTTTTATTTATTTCAGTTTTGGTCTTCAGAATGAAGGCTCTAGGCTTAATCCTAGTGGCCCTGACCACCGCAGCTCTTGCGTGGCCGGTGGATCATGAACGGCAATACTCGTACAGCAGTAGTGTCTCTTCCACAGGCGGGGATTTCTCACCCTGGGCCCAAAGCCACATGGACGAGGTGAACAGCATGGCGCAAAGATTAAGGCAGCAGTACAACATTCTTTCCAGGGGAGGTGGAAGGTCTCACAGTTCCTCCCATTCTTCCTACACCAGTGGGTCTTCCTGTAAGCATTTTTTTTTTTTTATCTTTTTAATGTTGGAGCTCTAATTTGAGAATTCTACTCAGATACCCATCCTAGTTTTACTGGAAAATCGCAAGAAGAGCTAGATATTCTGGCTAAGCAAATGACTGAGGAAATTTTGCAGGACATGAGGTCAGGAAAAGTTGCTTATAGTCAAATCAGTCAACCGCACTGGTTTGAGCAGCAGGCTGCACTGAAACTAGAGTCCCTCAATGAGCAGGACGATCTGCAACAACAGTCGCAATCAGTTTTTGACTTTGGCGAAACCAACTTTGGGAGGCATGTTAAGCCCGGGTATGGGGCTGGAGAGGTGGAGACGATCCAGGTCAACGAAGGCACGCAGCATGTGTCCTACCCCTCGACTGTGACTGTTATAAACGGAAAGCAGTACCTCACCAAGAAGAATTGCACCACGACGACCTCGACTGCCGCTGGAGGCTTGCCCACAATTTGGACATCAGGTCCTAGTGGCAGCCAGCAGTCCGTGTACTCCTACAACAGAACTGAGACTCACCAAAACGAAGGGCCCGTCTACGTAAGCGGCCAAAGGTCTAAGGGAATTTACAATTATTTGAATAAGGAAACAAGTGTGCCTAATTACTCCCCCCAAGTGGTCATTCCTCTTGAAAAGGAGGAGATTGAAACTTTCGATCAAACAAGGGATGTTCAGAAGCCAAGCGTCATCGTCCCCGACTTCAGCTTCACTGGTCACGATGTCCAGAACTTTGAAAAGTTCGGTACTGGGAACCAGTTTGTACATCAGCCCGGAGGAAACACCAGAGTGACTATTCGTCACTTCAACAAAACTGTCCATCACATCCCTGGCCAAGCACCAGTTGTAGGAGGATCTGAGTCAACGCAGGTTATTGTAGACGGGACACTCGTTTACGACAAATACATACCTTTTGGAAATGTGTCGTACACCAGGGACGATGAGTGGAAGAGGAGGGAGCGTGAAAGGCTCTACTGGATCTTCCAGCAGCCCAGTTTCACCATACAGGAGCTGGAGAGGTGGCAGCGGCAACAGGAGGATCGCCTGCACGCTTTGGCCTACAGGTATAATACAACAATTGAAAACATTGAGGACTGGCAGCGTAGGGAGTTGGAGCTCTATAAGATTTTAATGAATCAGTACAACACCTTTAGTCAGGACCTGACTGAGTGGCAGAAGAAGGAAAGAGCCCGTTTGAGTTGGCTAATTCATCAAAACGCTGTTACTAGGGAAGAACTGGAGAAGTGGCAACGCAAAAACAGAGATCAACTGTATGCCCTCTCCCACCAGTACCAAATTTCCATCGAAGAATTGGAAGACTGGCAGAAGACTGAACTGGACCGCTTGTACGTGATCTTTAATAAGCAAAATACCGAAATTCAAAACCTCAAGAGCTGGCAAGAGAACGAGCGGCATAAATTGAATACTATAATTCTAAACCACAACACAACTGTTGAAGAGCTACAAGAGTCAATTAGGCGCGACCAAGATCGCTTGAGAAACCTTGCGCAGCAATATCACCTCAATGTCGAAGAAATGGAAAAGTGGCTTAAGACTGAATTAAGCCGCCTGACTTCGGTTATTCACCAGCAACAGGAAGAGATGAAGCGCATATCCGAATGGCAGAAAAACGAGAGGGGGCGTCTAGAAGATATCTTAAGGCAACACAACTTTACAGTTGAGGAGTTGGAAGATCGTTTGAACAAAGATCGCACTTACTTGTACAATTTGGCTAAGCAGTACCACGTTTCGATTGAAGAAATTCAAGAATGGCAAAAGCAAGAGATCAAACGCCTGCAAGATCAAGGGCTGCTTCAGATTGAGAAGGAGCTCAAGGAATGGCAGCAAAGAGAACGCGATCGCCTTATGTTGACGTTACAAAATCACAACTACACGATTACTGAGCTGGAAAGGCGGCTCAAGGAGGATCAAACTCGCTTATACAACCTTGCTCAGAAGTATCACATTTCTGTCGAGGAAATTAAGGAGTGGCAAAAGCAAGAACTGCAGCGCATGCAAAATCAAGGTCTTTTACAAATTGAAAACCAACTGAAGGAGTGGCAGCAACGAGAACGAGATCGTCTTTTGAATGTTGTGCAGAACCACAACATAACTATCGCAGAGCTCGAAAGGCGTCTTAAGGACGATCAAAACAGGCTATATGTTTTGGCTCAGCAATACCACACTTCTGTGGAGGAAGTTAAAAAATGGCAGGAACAAGAAATAAAGCGACTCCAAGATCAAGGCTTGATTCAAATTGAAAATCAGCTGAAAGAATGGCAGCAGAAGGAACTTAACCGGATGTTGGTTATAATTCAGCAGCACAATCTGACTATTGATGAGCTCGAACGGCGCTTAAAGGAGGATCAACAGCGCTTGTATAATTTAGCGCAACAATACCACGTCTCTGTTGATGAAATTAAACAGTGGCAAAAGGAAGAAATCAAACGGCTGCAAGATTTAGGCTTGATACAGATTGAAAGCGAATTAAAAGAATGGCAACAAAGAGAACGAGATCGCCTCATGGGAATCATTCAATTGCACAACACCACTGTGTATGATCTCGAGAGACGCTTGAAAGAGGACCAAACTCGCCTGTACAACTTAGCTAACCAGTATCACATCTCCGTTGAAGAAATTAAAGAGTGGCAACAGAAAGAAATTCAAAGAATTCAAGACCTGGGACTCCTTCAAATTGAGAACCAGCTAAAAGAATGGCAGCATCAAGAACGCGATCGTTTGCTTGCGATTGTGCAACAGCACAATTTAACAATCGCTGAGCTTGAAAGGCGCTTAAAAGAAGATCAAGGTCGACTTTATACCTTGGCGCAACAGTACCACATTTCCATTGAAGATATTGAAGAGTGGCAGAAGCAGGAGGTCAAGCGTCTCCAGGACAAGAGCCTGGTTGAAATTCAAAATCAGCTTAAGGAGTGGCAACAAAATGAGCTCACCCGCATTCTAACTCTTATTCGGCAGCATAACGTAACAATTGAAGAATTAGAGCGACGTCTTCGTGAAGATCAGCATCGTTTGTATAACTTGGCGCAGCAGTATCACATTTCAGTGGAAGAAATCAAAGAATGGCAGCAGCAGGAGATTAAGAAGCTGCAGGACTTGGGTCTTTTGCAGATTCGCAGCCAAATTCAAGTAAGTATATTCAATTAATTTTTTGATCACATAACTTTTATTAGAAATATTGCATCTTTCATTTCTGTGTTTTACTTTCACTTTGTTCTGTCTGTAATAATTTTATAGCCTTGCTTCAATAAATCTTATCTGATAAAATTTTATTTAAATTAAGGAGTGGCAAGACACTGAGAGGAATCGATTGCTGGCACTAATTAAAGAAAACAACTTAAGCATTGAGGAGTTGGAGGAACGGCTCAGGATGGATCGAGCTCGATTAGAAATGCTTGCTAATCAGTACCACGTCACCATTGAAGAAATTGAAGAATGGTATACTTCAGAAATTCCACGATTGCAGAGCAAAGGTCTGATATTCGTGAGTGAAGATTTGACTGATTGGCAGAAGTCTGAGCAAAACTATTTGACTATGCTTACCCAGCAACATGACTGGACCGTAAAGGAGCTGGAAATTCGCTTGCAGCAAGATAGAGAACGACTTTACAAGCTAGCACAGCAATATCACACTTCGGTCGACGAAATAGAGGAGTTTTATAGGCGCGAGCTCCAACGCTTGCTAGGTCTTGGCTTTATTCGAGAAAGCAACGTAGAACATCTGACTGACTGGCAAAAGCAAGAAAGGGACCGCTTGTATCTAATCATCCAGCAACACCGTCTTACTATCCAAGAACTTGAGGATCGCCTTCGAAGCGATCGGCAATATTTAGAAAGCCTTGCACAACGCTACAGAATCGCTGTTGAGGAGCTTGAGAATTGGTTACGAGAGGAGTACCAAAGGTTCCTTCACTTAGGACTAATTAGAAGCAGCGTGCCCCAAATAAATATATCTGACTGGAGGACGGAGGAGCAAAAACGGTTGAACATGATTGCACAGGAAGTTAAAATAACTTTAAAAGAGCTCGAGGAATTCTTCCGGGAAGATCATGAGTATCAAGTTAATTTGGCGAAAAAATACCGCACTACTCTTGAGGAACTCGTAGCTTTCCAGAGGGAGGAACTGCAAAATTTGGAAATGCATGGTCTTTTGCATCAAATAGACCTAAAATATATTGGGCCATGGCAGTGGAGGGAGCGTGATCGTGTCTATGAAATGATCCAAAATGAAAACGGCTTCGACATTCGCAAGCTTCAGAAATGGCAGCGTGAGAATAGGACCTTACTCGATCGAGTAGCCAAGGAGTACCGGGTCAGCGTCCGGGAGATTGAAATGTGGCAGTTGAGCGAGCTCGATAGAATCACAAAACTCGCTGCCCACTACCGCATGAGTCTCAATGAACTGGAGGAATTCAGGAGGAAGGAGCTTCAGCGGCTGGCGATGTTTGCACACCAGTCCACGACGATTGTAGACTACTTTGAAACGTGGTTCAGGCGGGAAGGAGCTCGCTTGGACGAGCTTCAGACTCGTTACAAACTCACACCTGCTGAGCTCGTTGAATGGCGTCGACTCCTGTTCCTTTACTGCCAAGGCCTGTTGGACTTGGACTTGAACGCAGGGGGTGGGTATGGAGGGGAGGTGATAAGCACGGTCACCAATAGTACTCGTTCGCGGGACCCGAAGATTAGCAAAGACAGAGGAGATCAGCCACCTCAAACGTATGTGGACGAGTACGAGGATTTCGAGCCGGGCATCGGCCCTTATGAGCCTGGCTTGGCGCACAGAGAACCAACCACTCCCCGCTCAGCAACATCCTGGCGCCCTTTTTCAGCTCAGTTAGCCCCGATACCTGCTGCTTCACAGCCACAACCAGCTGGTCCAATCACGAGTGAGTCTGGAGGCAGTTACTATCACAAGAAGGAAGTAACAATGTCAGTCCCAGCGGTTACTGGAGTAGTTAACGTCGACACCCAGCACACGCAGACTGTTACGACTCAGACAGTGCGACCTGGAACTTATTCCACCGGCGCCTACGCAGGTTCAGGCCATAGTCGCGGCAGCACCTACGGAACCCCACCACCCAGCACATCTTCGTCCAGAGAATACGAGCTAAGCAGCTCATCCCATACACAAGGTCAGAGCTCAGGTGCAACGTTACCTGGACCCGTTTATCGAGACGGTCAACGTCGGCAACAAGGAGCAACAGCGTCAACTTCGAGTCATTCCACGGGCGATCATTCTACAAGTGGATCATTTTCGAGCAGCTACGGTGGAAACAGACATTCTCAGGGAACAGTTTCAACCGGCTATCTTCCTCCAAACCAACACAGTTCATACGGTGGGCAGAGCCAAGTCCAATTCTCCTCTGGAGGTGGAGCACAAGGTCAAAGCCAAAGTCAAAGTTTTTCAACCAGCTCGGGCTCCAGGAGTTACGGACAAAGTGGGTATGGTCATCGCACAGCGGAAAGCCGAGAAGATGATGAGGACGACGTGCAAAGAAATGACGGTCAATTTCACATCGAGGCCTTCGAAATGAATGACCAGCAGCACACAGAAGATTTGACTCAAAAAACGGAGGACATAGGGCAGCAATTTGAAGATCTACGGCAGCATACCGAGGACCTTGGTCAGCAGTTTGCAGATGTTCGACAAGAACGCCAGCATCCAGCAATGTACCAAAAGGAAGATCCCCAAAAGCAGCAAGAAGTAGCTTTTAAGGAGAAGTACAGCTCGCAATACACCAGTCAGCAGCATGCTGTTGATGAGGGACATCCAGCAAAGGTATTTAAAAGCAGTACTTTTTTGGAGTTATGTTGGTTTTGAAATTTTTTTTGCTTTACAGGTAGAGGAGATTAAAGCCGAGCATGTGGAGGAGGTCCAAGCAACTCCAGTTGAGGAGGAACAGAAAGGATTTTGGAGCAAGGTCAAGGACAAGGCAAAAAGTGTTTTCGGCTAAGGCGGTACAGAAAGCTCCAATTGCTGTGTTCTGTTCATTTTGAGATTATTTTGTATTAGTTTAAGTACCATTAAATTTGTACTGAGCCAACTCCTTGCCTTTTATTAATGATTTGTATTTGTAAACAATAAATTGCATCGACTTAAGCCAATGTGTAATTCAGAAAGAACAAACAATTTTTCTTGCAAAAAGTCACATTTATATCAACTATATATTTATTAATTTATTTGTCTTTTAACTTGTCCACTATCAATATTCACGTCGTCGTACAAACATTTACCTACGATATGAAAATTATAAAAAATCGTGTCTGGCTTTAAAAGTCAAAAATGAAATAAGAACCGTTATTAGTTTATATATAGACATATATGCATTACATGAAGAATTTCTTTTATTCACCAAAGGCACCAATACCGGCCTAACATTCCTCTTTATCAATTTCATAGAATCAAAAAATATTTCGGTATTAAAAATATTTCCATATTTTTGCTTTTGGTAGGTGTTATAGATATGTTTGACTAGTTTAATGTAAAAAATAAAATTAAATTCTAAGTACATAATACGATTGTTCCAGTTAAAAATTAATGCAGCGTAGGTTAGATTGATAATACTGTTCTTGCAAAGGATATGGAAATGCAGGTAATTAATGGGGCTTTTATTTGTCACCTGCATGTGATCATTTCCAAATAAAGATATTTTCAATATTTATTTTCGAAATTACTTCTTATTAAGTTCCAAATTCGATATTTAATCTAGACACACTTTTGTGTTTTTTTACTCTTTTTTTGTATAATAAATTAATAATCAAAAAATTTTTTAAATCCAACAATATTTCCTAAAAATATTAGAAAACAATTTCTAACATAAATTAAATAAATTCATAATTGGTTAAAAACTCATTTACAAATAATAAATAAATATTTTTAATTCCGAGTAAAAATAAAAAAGTATATATTATATTAAAGATATATATAACTCTGACTTCGCAACACAACTCCAAATAGTAAAGATTGATTGGCGAAAAACACCTCCTTGGCGAATTTTCCTAAAAAGCTTTCAAAACAAATAATCAAATGTACAAGCGCACAAAACAAAGGGCGGGATTCCACAAAACATAGGTTCAATTAAATTGAACGCATAAACAACAATAATAAGCACGAATGCCTTCTTAAATTTTTCAAATATTTTCGGAAACCTTCCACAAATGATCCTTTCCTCTTCTTCTAGGCACTTACATAGTTTGGATGATTGCTCTTATTACACTAAACTTACGCCCTAGGGACTATGAAGTAATATAATAATTTACTCCCCTTACTGGCTACTTTAATGGTTTGCTTACGACATTACGATAATACATATAGTTCCACTACATTTTAGCATTGATAGCTTTTTCAATCTATACGTTTTAATTGTGTTTGCTGTTTGCTTAATTCCACTTGCTATCAAGGAGAATTTAGTGATTGCTGTACATAGGGTAAATTCAAAAATGCATCAAAAGCGCTTCGATGCACAATTCCGCATAGTGTAGAGACGGTTTTGATGCTTTTTTCAATTTACCCATACTTATAAAAACTTTTAATCCCGAAAAACTTAAATAATTGCTTGATTCGTTTTTGACAAATTTAAAATTGTTTTTGTCGGATAAAAACTTGAGTTCTTATTGAGTCAATTTTATTATTAAATGTTTTTATAGGTATGGTAGTAAATGTTTTGAGGCTGCTTATGCATGTAAAACTGTTTCTCCTTGTCTTATAAGATTCATTAGGATTAGCTGCCCATTTTGATTTATATTTTCATTTTATTGCTTGCTGTTCAACTGGTTAAACACTTTAAATAAATCTAAACGTAGTTAATTGTGTTAAATAAAAAAAATCAGGTGTATAATATGATGGAAATGGATTAATTTGTAAATCAAATTTAAGTTATAAAATAATAAGAAGTAAATAAAATCAAAAATTGTTACCTCTTTATTGGGCTAGTAAAAAAAAAAAGTTCTAAAAGATCTTGATATTCTATCATGGGGAAGAGCACTGCATTATAACAATTTTTTGTGCCTAGCTTATGTATAAATTCAGCAATGAACGTACTACCTTAGCTAAGGGCCCTCCCTTAACAGACAGACTACAACCACTTGCTAGCAAATGGATCAATAAACCAGAAATAAGTTTTCAAAGACTTACAATCAACTACGGCTCTCTAGCTGACCACAATCTAAGCAATCACCAGTTTCTCTCAACACCTTGTTTTTGAGGATCTCAATTTCGTGCAGTAGCTCCAATGTCTCGTGGTCCAAATTATCATCTTCGACGCGCAGTTGCTTCTGTTGGTCTTCATCGATGTCCCACTCGAGCGACTCCGGGGTCGATATGTGAGACCAGCTGCTCTTCGACGCGGTCCTCGCAATTTTTTTGTGGCTGCTGCTAGTCTGCGGAAGGGGTTGCTTGATCAGCACAGTCTGGCTGTCAGCCCGGTCGGAAAGTCTGTCGGTCGTATTACCCTCGTCTTCGTCCCCGTTCTCCCCATTTTCCGACACCTCTTCGGGCAGGAAGAGCCATGAGCAGTTCAAGTGATTATTCTGGTTGTATTCGTGCTCCCACTCTAGGTCTAAGGAAGAGCTAGCCCGTGACGAGGAAGCGGCTCCCAGCTCGGTATAGTTGTTGTTGAAGGCCTTTGTGCTTTGGAACTCTCGCGCCGAAACCAGGAGGGTTTGGGCGTCGAGGCATTGCAGCTGAATGTCGGAGCTGGGAAGCGAATTATTTATTATTTAAGTTATGTAATAAAAATATTGGTCGTATTCTGCAAGCCGAGATGAATCGTTTCTTTTAATGCGTGGTTATCTCAATTCAGAACTTTTTCACGTAATTCAGACATAAGAGCTTTCTTTGTGCACGTCTTATAGCTGAATTACGTGATTTTTAAAAATATTTTTGCAAATAATTCAGCGATTTGTCTCGTTTTGGTTTTTATAGAAAGAGCTCTCAAAGCAGTAAGTTACCTTTCAACAGGTTGACTTGCTTGCTCCATTTTCGAGTATGATGTATCTTTCCGTTCCCAAAAGCGGTCCAGGAACTGCGGTCTTTTCTATGAAAAAACTCGATTCAGTAACTGGAGCAGACGAATACACAAAAAGCCTACCTTCCGCTTAAACTTTATTATCTTGAAAATGTATCTTTCGTTTGAAGGGTTATCGGGTACAAGACCAACTTCCTGCTCATCTGTTGCATGTCTGGAAATAATCAAAATTTAGATCAAGGATGGTTAAAAAACTGCGCTAAGATGTAATTGGACGGGAATGTGGGCTTTTAATCTTTTTATAACTGAGTCCGATTACGTCATATCACTCACCTTAGGCCACTTTTACCGGAAAGGCATCTTCCCAAACAGTTTCCCATATCTGATGGCTTCGAGTGGATGCCCCATTAGAGCCAGTGGGTGCTTCAGCCGCGACCGTGCAGAGCTCTAAGTGTCCTCCACATATGTTCGGGCCGCGCACCTCATCCGTAGGCAAATGGTCGAGGAGAACCTTAGGCGACTGCGAGAATCTCCGACTTTTCACGCCACGAGCTCTCAGTCTGTCTGCCGAGGGATTTGGGCACTTAAATCAAAGAGGTCAAATTGTTTCACACCGACGTCAGAAACTGAACATTGCTTTGTTCTCTGTTGCGGGGGATGGAGCTTTGGTGGATTTTCTTTTGGAAAATTTGACAACTATCAGCTGGGAAAACCTTCAAGGGAGGGTTCGTTGGGTCCTGCGCCCTGAGTTTGTTTTGATTCTGGGTTTGGTTAAATGATGACGACAAAGCTTTTCCGCTGTGCTTTCAACTGAAGGTATGACGTCGGGTGGCGTAGGGCTGAATCATTTTTTCCAACATATATTTTCCCAGAATTCCATCCGGTTAGTTATTTTCGTTAATATCATCTTTATTAAAAGTGTAAGTATTTGTAAGCTAGACAGGAGATTAATGTATAACTATTGCAATTTAATAGTATAAAGTACAAGACTAGAGCACCTAAATTTAATAAACCCTATCTGAATGAGGTCTAAAAACATAGGCACATAAATTGGATTGAAGCCGAGTCCCGTGCAACTTTAACTCTAATTGCTGCATTTTCAACTGTAATTAATTGGTGAAAACCAATGATGTTAAAATAAATCCACCCACATCTTAAACAAATTTTGAAATATAAATTTAAAAAAATCGAGTCCTTAATTTCAAAAACGTTTCCCCAAACGATCTTCTTTTGAGAGGTTTTGTATTTAGTCGAAACATTTGAGCAATCTTTTGCTTGCCAACATTTTTATTTTAAATATTCGTCTTACCTAATTTCTTTTTTTTTCTTAAAATTGCATTAATTGCTTTTCTGCCTTCCGCAACTTTTAAACAAAGAACAAAGAATTGGTAGAATTGTATCTAAATCACTAATAAGAAAGTTATATTTTTATGTAGTAACTTTAATAAACTAAGTTTTTTGGATTACATTTTTTCTATAGGAACTCTAAAAGCTTTTTAATTTGCAATTTTATTTTTTTCGCTTGAAACAACATTTAATCAGAAAGTATTTTTTCTTGCTTACTGAAACTTAAGGCAGTCATTTACTAATTTAAAAATAAACGTCTAACAACTAAAACTTGTGCTTGTATTTGTGAAGACATAGATTAACTATATTAATTATAGTATTATAATCAGACATTTTAAATTTTCAAAAGTAGATTTAAACATAATATATTTAAAGCATGTTTTTAGCCTGTATTTTTAATTGAATGTTTTTGATAAATTGTACGTGTTTGAAATTACACGTTCCTGAAACTCCTGTCTATGCCTTAATAAAACATTTGCGCCCCACCGCGTGTCCTATTACTAGCCACTTCGATTTCGACTGGTCCTAATAAAAATTCAGCGCACAGAGCACGTGTCAACCGACGGAACATGAGTGACACAAAATATTTACACATGCCGGGAGGGCTGCAATAATTTTCCCATCGTCTTTGTCGCAGCAGCTGCTGGCTTCCATTCGTAATCCAAGAGCGAGAGCGCCGGGGAAGGTGCTGCGGGGCCCCACTGACTATGGCCGCAGCGAAGCCAGCCAAGGAGGAGGTTTGTGTGAGAAGCTGAGGGAAATCCCACCCACACCTCCTTTACGCGAAGATAAACACCTGAAATGACGAATTTGTGATTGGCTGGTCATTTACCATTTTTTTCGTCTTCGTTCGGGAGTTTTTTCGTTTTTCTCGTTCCACCGACCTGAGTTCCCTCGGGTTCGCGAGTGGCTCGTCAGCTTTTCGAAGAGTTCTGGGGCTTTTCACCTCCCACGTAAGAAGCTTATGCGGGGGAGTGGAAGTTATTTTTTCCAGGGAAATTAAAGTTCGCCATGGGAACCGCGCGCTGGAGAAGTATCGAAATAATTTCACACATTTTGCGGGACTTCCAATAAGAGGAGGAATAGTATACAAATCAAATTTCTTAAATTCTTGAGAGTACTAAGCATTTTTTTTAAATTTGCGATTTTCATTTTTACTACTTTCAGTAAGTGTGTATATAATGTAATATGGAAAAAATGTTAGACAATTTCAAAAGCTCTGTGCTCGATCCACAAATTATTTATTTTATAATTGGAAAGTATTCTTTCTCACTGAAGCATTAACGAATGAAACAATACTTTACTGAATAAATAATAAAATTAAAATGTTAAATTTCTTTCAATTATGAATGTGTGCTTATTTACAATTGAAACCAATTAATAAATAATAGGCTAAATAATAATATTGGATGTATATACAAAAAGAAAAAGTTGTGTTCAAGAATTCAGGTTTTGATTATATTCAGCCATTTCAACTGTACCTAATACAATACTAAAGGTGGATGTCCCTGTTCAAAAATTCAGTTTTTGTAGTTTTGTAGTCAATTCAGCGATTGTTTTTCTTAAGCCGAACTGAGCAGTCGACTGCAGAACCTGAATTCTCAAACAGGAGGTGTGATCTAAGTTCAAAATTCACGATAAAACCCGTCCTTCTGGTTAGGCAGAACTAAAAACGGAAGTAAAATTTCCCAACTGAGGAAATATATATTTTTCGTACCCCAGCACTGTTCACTTATGCGGCTGCCGCTTGTGTCGGCTCACCTGTAGTCCGGAGCAGTGGCGTAGAGCTCGAAGTAAGGCCGCACACAGCCAGACCGAGCAGCAACCACGAACGCAGAGATTTTCTCGATTTTCCAAGCGGCTTTCAGACTTGCACACACAAGTCTCGTCCTCAGACCGCCTCTCCGAGCACCGGACGGCTTCTCTTGCAAGTGAGCCCCACTGTGCGGCCCGCGGAGGCTCCGCTGCCGTGGGACTGGGCTGACTTAGTGTGACTGTCACTGCCGTTTTCGATGCGGCACGGAGCACGGCTGACGGCACGGAAAAGTCGGAAAATGTGCGAGAGAAGGTGAGCGTGCGGGTGTAGTGGTCTGTGCCGACACACCGCACAGAGATTTTCCGCTTCTTTTTGTCAGATTTTCCATTGATCTTCAGTGAAGTCGAATCTCTAATGGATGCTGTGGTGCCGCAGGAAAATTCAGCTGTGCTCCATCAGTGCCACTTCGGTCGTCAGCTAAACAAGACGTGGGGTAGTTCGCCGCCTGTGTAGCGCCCGCGACTTGCACGTGTGTCCTGGCGAATCGCTCAGCGCAGCCCTGAGGAAATTGTTGTCATTGTTGGTGGCGTTCCTTCCGGCTTTGCATGCCTGAGAATTTCGTTTCTCTTTTGTTTATTTTTTCTACCCTTCTGAGAGGTGCTGGAGGCGGAAAGAAGGGTTGTAAGGAGGCTCAGCCCTTTCGCTCGGCTTGAGTAGGGAACTCAATTACGTCTAATTAGTGCACCATTAGTGCGTTGCTTGTTGCCCGGGGGCCCTCGACAATTAGGATTATTTGGAAAAAAGCCGCCATTGTGTTGGCCCACAATATACCGGAAATACTAGAGGATTTCGCTGGGCACTCATTCATTCGCGGGGTTCGGCAACCTACGTAATGAGTCCGGGAAGTGACGTGAGATACGCTTTTCTTAGCCCTATCGCTTGAAAACCCTCGCTACACCTCGACGAACTCCAGCCGCCCAGACTCTTCACCTGAATTGGGGAGGTCGCAAAGATTGTTCCTCTCGGCTAGGCCCAGGTTGCGTGACTCCTAATAAGCGTTAGCAGGGCACAGACCTTTGTCGAGGCGCTACCCTTTCACCAAATTCAAGAAAGTGTCGTTAAAGGCCACGTGCTACGCCGCTGAGGACCTGGGTTTTCGCGCTGAGCCAGCATCCGGCATGGACCGAGGGCGAGAGTGAGGTTGCGAGTGCGGAAAATTCATCGGTAATTAGTGCAGTGATTGAGTGATTCCGGTGACCCGGCGCCAGTGCGCCCTCACCCCTTTGCCAGGGAGACATTCAAAGAGCCGAGTACGTGCGGCGTCCACCGCGGAAAGCTGATTTTAGCCATTTCGCACCGCGGAAACACGCTCTAAGCGGATTAACCGGGAGCTCGGTGGCCAATCGAAGGACCGCCACTAAAGGGCCAGGAGAGTGCGCTAAAGGGTCAGGTTTCGCAAAAATCGCCCCCGTGCCGCGGGAATGAACTGTGTCCTCGCCGTCGCCCCGCGGAAAATGCTGCCCCCTTGCTGATGCTATACACTGAACAGTGCGACGGAGCGCCACTGCTGCTGCTGCTGGAAAATGAAAATTCTGTGAAGTGACCCGGTTTGATTGCTATCAACCCCCGGCAGCTATTGTTTCCGCCCTGCGTGTGTATGCGTGCTGTCTTCATGTTTGTTAACTCTTTCAGGATGGCCCCCCTGGTCCACCTTATCGTGGGGGTCATCTCCATGACTGTTTTCTTCACTTCAGCCAACTCGACCGCGTCCACTTCAAACGGATTAGCTGCTAATGGTGAGTCCAAATGTCCCCTACGAAATTTGTTTTTCTGCTGTTTGCAGTCTGTCCACTTTGCTTGCGGGCGTGCCTCGTCTGTTTTCAGATGGGGTCAACATGTTGAATGGGTCGAGTGACGACTGCAAAAATTGCCAAGTAATGAGCAAAAATAAATTACACATCGTTTCTTCATCAAGCCACCAACGGATGGGCTTTATAAATTGCGAGGCTCTCTACAGAAAATTCGACTCGACTGGGTCACATACGACATGGCATATATAGGGTATCTCAGAAGGATGTATTGAAGCATATTGTAAACGATTTTACAGAATACGAGACTAAATAAAAGCGTGATTCGGTCTGCTATACTTAGGTAGCTGAATAACGTTAATCTTTTCGTTTTGTCTAGTCTTCTGGAGTAAGGCTTTTGCTTTTTAATTAGAACCGAGCATAAAATTGTGCAGAATTTGAACAATCCTTCAAATATAATTGATGAGAATTGGTTAAACTAGCGCTTTTTATATAACTGACACTCTTTGTTGCCCCATTTACATATGTCTAAAATTATGTCAAATACATTTTAGACATAAAGCCTAAGTCCTATAAGATAATAATGTTTCTGACTACTTGGAAAAATTATTAAAGTTTTATAGGTATGTATTATACCTATGTATATCTATGCCTTTTTCATGAGAACAATTTAGAAATTGGCACCAGTATAAATAATAATCGGTATTTCTTGGAATCGGCCTGAATACTATGATAAAGCAAAGTTTATGGGAAATGAAATAAAAATGCAGGATTTGCTTGTACCTACTTATCACACATCTGCATTAATTCTCAATTCACACTCAAACGCCTCTACAGTTCAAATTAATGCTTCCCATGGCTCAAGCATAAATGCAGGTACTACTTAATTACCTCGAAATTATTATGCTCGTGTAAGCAACACTACATCCGAGCAGTCTTAATACACCTGTAGAACTCTTCAGAGGCACAGTGCCTTCTCTGCATAGCCTGCATCATCACGAGGAGGTGCAGCAGTTTGTGAATTTAGTAACGAAGGCACTCACTTATGATTTTCTTACCACACCAGGCAGGCCCAATGTTGACCTACTGCCGGCAGGATGAAAAATTAAAGGAAGTGATGAAGCAAACATGCCTTGAATGCAGGACACACAAAAGGCAGAAAGAAAAATATGCACAGAAAGTTTCCCTTCATATGCCGGCAGTTTTTCACCACGATAAAAACTGAAAAATTTAAATGAAATACTTTAATGCAATCCTCCAGGCCGCGTTCCCTGGAACTGCTTCACTTTGGAGGCTCCGTGTGCTTGGGAAATGTTTTAAATGTAAAGTCGCCTCCTCATCTTCCGAAGGGCGGCGGAAGTGGCCGTGGGTAATGCCACCATTTTTCACTGCAGTTTTTGTCGCGAATTGCAAAGGGAATCGTTCGTTAACATTGTTACTGTTTTTATACGAGCGATTTAAGTTACGGGGAATGAATGAATTAAAAATGTTTTGATTACAAGATTAAGCTAAGATATGACTGGAAGATTTATTACAAATTTTCATTGTTACAATAATGTACTAATGACTGAGTTTTCTTGGATTTAAGGTTTGCACAGAACCTCATTTAGGAATGTTTAAGCCAATCATTGCATTTCATCATTTTTATGAAATTTAATTTAATAAGGGTTGAATTTTACTCCTTACTTCATATATGTATAAGCGTTTTTGACGCAAAAGAACACATCTTTAAATTTTGCTTTTATCTCTTCTCTTGATTAAATTAAAACTTTAAAAAAAAATCCAATCATACTATACCGACTTCAAAATCCTTAAAAGTATAAAATAACTTTAACTTCACATCTTTCGATTTTACTAAATGTTTGACGTCGGAATATCTCTGATTTCCAAGAATGAGAGTTTATTATATTGATCGGGTCGAATTGATAACCTGAAGTCAGTTAGAAAAGTAATTATAGGTTATTTTAAAGAAGAAAACAAATTTGCAATAAGCATCACAGCACTTTTACGACTTAATATTGGGCTTACCGGGAATTTACTTTGTACATATTTCCGCGAAATTCTTTTGATAAGTAATTCGCTGTTTTTATAATGAGTTCATATTTTTATTTCCTATATTTGCTAAATTTTGAAACAGTTTTAATCTTGCTTTTTATTACTTTTTAATTTTTTTTTTTTATTTATTCTTATCTAATATCAAGAAATAACGATTTATATTCCTATAAAGCTGTTGTCAGAACTAATTTACTAATACGCGAGACTACTTAGAGTTCTTCTTGCTCCCCTCTGACCCTCAAAATGTGCGAAATACCTTTTGAAATAAATATCTTCCGTACCCAACAGCTTTACATTATTTTAAAAAATAAAAGAAATCGTTGAGGAAGCTACGTCGTCTTATTTGTTCCGCCCCTCCCAAAATCTATAGGCCACAAACAAATGGCTACATCGGGTGTCAGCTGTCTCCTTGTTATCTTCCTGTCTATCCCACGAAACCAAGCGCCTTTTCAAGTCAATGGGGATTTATTAAAACATTTCAAATTTTGTTTGTTTTCTTAAGCAGATTTCCTTGGGAGCGGTGCACGATCCCCGTGCCATCCTTCCCCACTGTTTCCCTTCCGAGGAGCAGCCGAGCAACCGGAGATCCAGAAAAATGTGCTGTTCAATTTCTAAAAATAATTCCCAAATTGGTCGGATTCCTTTGAAAGGGAGGAAATCCACTTAGTCGCTGCTTGTAATGAGTAGATGACAGCTCATTCGACACGCTCTGCACCGTCCAGATGGACGGAAGGGCCCCGGAGTGCCGGGCGTTCATTAACCTTCTTTGAAGCGTGCTTTATTGCAGCGTTTTGGTTGTTTGGATTCCAACCCTTAAAACAATGAAGAACTGGAAAAACAACGAACATGACGAGCAAAGGTATTTGTCATGTCTTGCAAACGTTTTCTGTATGGTCTGCAGAATACCAATCATCAGAGGCCCCGCTTATAAATTTAACAATAATCCTTTCATATTTTAATAGCTGACTTAGCAATCGTGCAGTTCAAGACATATGCATGAATTTGATGTAATCTTTTTAGGCACTGCAATATTATAAAAATGATTTTATAATATCAATTAAAATGTACTCTCAGAGTTTTTGAAAAGCCTTCACACGAAATTCAGTTCATCAGATATGCACAGCTTCCCTTTATCATCAGTGTGAATGTCTAAACACAGCATTTATTTCATAGCCTCTCATAATTTTCTTGACTTCCTTCTTTATTATTTAAAGCAGGCGCCTGAAACTCTGTCTTGGTTGCAGCCGTACAGTAAAACAGGGAGCAATAGAAAGTCCACAAATTTCGCAAAACGAACCTCTTGGTCCTTTAGAAATTCTGAAAACTGGGGCACGAGACTTCTGGACTGGCCGTTTGGCTTTTCCCACACATCAAGTGTACTGCACCTTCTTCTAGCGGAATTGAGCGCTATTAAGTGCCTAGTTGAAACTGCTTGGGAAAGGCAATAAATTTCTCCACCTTCCCAATCGCTGGCATCAAAACTCTCTCCTCGTGCTGTTTAAACTCGAGCTTAGTGCCAACAAGCAGCCGCCCTCGTTCCGATAAGAATCGCACAACAGCTGAAATTTTCCGACTTACCGAACTCTCATAAATACAAGAAAATCTCCTTCCCCGTGGAAGAGGAAAAACGACGACGAGATAAATAAATAAACGGCGGGAACAAATGGTCCATTCATCTGTGAACTTGACGACGATGGGGCCTCTTAAGAGGGCTTTCGGGGAAGCCCGGCTCGCGTGCAACTGCCGGCATAAGACGGCGGCCAACTATTAGTTGGCACTTCAGATCGATTATGCCTCTGGAGTTTTTCCTCGTCCGGGACAAAAACATCGAAATCGGACGAGCGCTGAATGAAATTGCCGGAAAAATTAACGACTTTCCGTCGGGTCTTGAGCCACATAGTGCTAAGAAGGGGGCGGGCCTCGCCGGGCAAGGAGCAATAAATGTCGAAAATCATAACAAGTCAATGTTTATCTGTCGTTGCGAACTCGTTAATGTTCAGGACACGCTCGGGGAAATCGCGGCGATTAAGAAGGTTCTCATATGATGCGCGTACGCAAACGTCGTCTTTTAGTTTATGGATCGACTTCGAACGGCATGCAAATGAGGGCGTTCGGGCTCCGCCATTGACGAGCCAAATAAATAGTTGGGCATCAAAGTTATTTATGCTTCCACAGTACACATCCACCGACTCAGCGCACTGATTATGCCATAAATAATGGATAATTTTATGTTTTGTTCCGCGGTTAGGGGGAGGTCATATCGCGTCATCCTGCCGCGGAAACAAAGCACAAATTATCCGCGTTACCGTGGCAGTGCGCGGCTGAAATACTTCTGGTCCTGATTCCCCCGGCGATAGTCTAGTCTGCAGCACTTCGGACGCGCTCACAATATGCAGCCATGGTGACCACTATAATTATTGTCGCAGCGTTATCAATCATTCAGAGGCAAAAATCAAAATTGGCTCAGATTTCGCGGAGGACTTCTGCTCGCCGGAGTTGCTACATTTGTCTGTTTATTGATAGGAGCTAGTTTAATTAATTCTGTAGCAAGGGGCGAAAGGGTTAAAAAGTTTCTACTATAATTATTTAAATGAAAATATGCATGAATGGATTTTGTTTGTATGTAATACAGCGTACATACGTGCATATGTCTGCTTGTATTTGAATAGATACGGTTTCAAGTTTCTAAGTTATAGAAAAAGCATGAACTTATGATATTTAGGTTGTGTGCGAAATGCGTCTAGAGCCAGCTAACTGGCTACATGGCTAAATTTCCATTTAGAAAAATAATGTCAATTTTAGTACATAATTTAGTTTGTTCGAAAATATCCTAAACCTACATTATCGACACGAAAACTAAATGAAAATTTAGCCATTTAGCCAGTTAGCCGCATTTCATTTCAATTGACTTTCTACTACCGGTTCTTATAGTAGTTTTGTGCAGTTCATCCTAAACCCTTCTCAATGGCCTGTTTTTCTTCTCCGACTTGTGTTATATCACCAAGCAAATAACTCATAGAGGTCTCATCTAGAACAAAAATCTGTGACCGACGGTTTTAAGTTTTCTTGCTTTGCGCTGGCTCCCACCGGTTCATTCTCTCGCATTGAGAGCATCGATGCGAAGAAATGAATAAATGAACAGCCGAAATTTACCGAACGCTGCGATGCGAATGGGCTTCGGGCGGGAGCTAGATTTTGGTTCTGCTGAGACTAACGTGTGTTGGTCAGAATATGTGTGCTAAGGAGGTGAGTGTGGTTGCCCATTTCTGGTTACCTCGCAAGTTCCGCGAACCGATGATATGCCGTTGTGGAATTGATATCGTGATGGATTAAGAAATGAGTTTTATTTTTAAAATCAGGAAATGGTTTATTTTAAATCAAAAATAAAAATCAGGAAATGATATGGCAAATATATTTTATCAATTCAACGCTTATAGTTTTTGTATTAGTTCTTGTTATTCTATTCCAGATAAATTTAAGAATTTAAAAAAAATTTAAAGGATAATAATATTTCAAGTAAACAATATTTAAAAACGATTAATTTTATAGCGTTTGTGATTTCAATTAAGCGCGATGCAATATTTTTAGTTTGTGGCAAGGACTGTAAATAACAATTATTGTTGTAATTTTGAATTCAAAAATCAAATATTGGAAGTTGTCAGATCTGCTTAAAATTACAATATGTAGTTGTGCATCATAATTAATATTATAGGACAAATTAAAAGCGTTGAATTGATAACATATATTTGAGAAATAATTTTTTGATTTTTATTTCAGATTTTCAAAATAAATTTCATTTTCGATTTTTTTTTTTAATTTTAAATATAAAAATCAAAATATTATTTTTATTTTTGCCTAAAAAAATAACTGTCAGAAAATCTTTTCGAATTCGTCATCAGCAGAATGTTTTTTTCCTAAATTAACATTTTCAGCAAAGACAAATGTAGTGAGAATCAAATAAAAAAATTTAAGAAACACATTCGCTTCCAGAAATTTGTAGTCAGGATCTTTTTTTATTTTTATTTATTTAAGATTGTAAAATTCTTAATTTAGCTGATTTAATATTTCTGCTGCTTTTAATTAATTTTTCTGATAGCCATCGACTATTTTTTCTTATTAAAATCAAAAGTAAAAAATTTAAAATATATTTTCTGTGTTCAAAGCAGCTATTTTCTTCATCAAACCAGTTGTTTAATTTTTCGGTTTGCTTTGTTTCATTAAAACACAAGTTGAACATATTCTTTTTAATATTTTTTGAAGTACATACATATATATGTATGTGTTTAAAATTTTCAGAAAAAATCTTTGCATGCAAAGATATAATTGAAAAGAACTCATCGGTTGGGGCTTGCAGGCGGGCCATCTAATCCTTCACGATATCAATTCCAGAAATGGGCAACCACACTCACCTCCTTAGCACACATATTCTAACCAACACACGTTAGTCTCAGCAGAACCAAAATCTAGCTCCCGCCCGAAGCCCATTCGCATCGCAGCGTTCGGTAAATTTCGGCTGTTCATTTATTCATTTCTACGCATCGATGCTCTCAATGCGAGAGAATGAACCGGTGGGAGCCAGCGCAAAGCAAGAAAACTTAAAACCGTCGGTCACAGATTTTTGTTCTAGATGAGACCTCTATGAGTTATTTGCTTGGTGGTTATATCAATTAATCTTCGTCTTATTAGTCCAGATAATCTGTAATTGAATTAAAAATTGTTTAATATCTATTAATTGCAATATAGAGAAAATGTTTACCTGGCTCCAGTCACCTTGAATCCCTTCAATTTTTCAAAATTCCGTCTCAACAAAGCCTGATGGAGCTCTTTTGTCCGTCTGTCTAACGTCAACAAATTTAAAAATTACCGGATCTGAGTTGAGCTAAAATTAAGAAAAACCGAATTAATAAAGAAAAAGTAGTAAAAATAATCATACATATGCCCTTTAAATGAAATATGAATGATACATTTGTAATGTTGTATATGAGCAATTTTATTTTGTTTGATTAATTTGAGCCAATTTCGCCTGAGGGATTAAGTTACCAAAAAACAAAATAAAACCTATCCAGGCAAACTTTGGTCGTAATGCAAACATGTGCACAATTAGAGTAGCCGAAATTAATTTTAGCGTGAAAAATTAAGAATTAAAACAAATGCACTGTGAAATGTGTCCGTTTCGGAAATAATTACAAAGTACACCTGGGACTGGACAGCCTGAATCCCTCCTTAATCCGTAAAGCGAAATAATCGACGAGTTCATGAATTCCTGAGAGCTGTGTTTGGGCAATCCATTCGAATTAAAAGGTTTTATCAACTTAGTCAACGGAGAGCGGACTGGAAGGGATGGATTTTCGCACATTTACCGCTACCATGCACCACTGGCATTCGTCGAGTCGTGTAAGTTGGACCTTGATTTATTGTGGCAATACGCAAATTATGAAAATTAAAATTGGCCCCGGCGTGAGAATGAAAATCGAAAATTCAAATATTTTTGCTGTTTGGCATTTTCAATTTAAGCTGAGGATGAAAAAATTGGAAACAACAAAGGACGCACACGTTCTCCCCGCGGCACCCCGGTATATTGTGACAGAAATTTATGCTCCTGAAAACGCTCCCGGGAACGCAACGAGACCGCCCGCCCGCCACACCAATGCGACTTTGCTTTTAATTTTTTAAAATGGTTCTTTATGTCGTTGAATTATATTGTCGTTGTTGCGGGGCCGGACGGCCCGGCCCGTCTGGTCCCCACGTGCGCAATTACGACCAGAAATTCCTTCCCAAAATGCCCGAAAAATCAAGTGTTTATTAATTTTGTAATTTTATTAAAATCATTTCTGCCGCTGCACTGCTTTTCAATTCAAGTCGAATATATGGGTCGCTGCTGCACTGTCCCACCAAAAGTGGTGGTAAAACCGCTGGCAAATTGAAGTGATTTTATTAATTAAAATGCTTTTGTCATAAAGAGCTTATTATATCGGCGGGAGGAAGCGAAATTTTTTTTTGCGGCAAATTTAATGGTAGCGTTTTAAAGTCGAACGACACCGGCTTGGGCGCGAGACAGTGGCGTACCTAGGGTATGGCAAGTAGGGCACGTGCCTTGGGCGCCAATCAGAGGAGGGCGCAAAATTTGTTGATCACAAACCATGAAAATTCAGTTTAATATATATTTTTCATAGAATCCGTAAGATAAAACTTTAGACATTTGGAAGAAAGCATGACTTTTTGACGTGGGGCTAACAAGGAGTACGTCGCCGCGCCGCGTGTACGGAAATAACTTGCGCATGCTTGCATTGTATAAAGGACGGTGCGAGCTACCGCCCTTGGCGTGGCGCATATTACGCCAGTTGAGGGCGCTGCATACTGTGACAAATGGTTCTGAGTTGTGTTGGTTAACGACGGGCCTTTAAAAGTGAATATTCGAGTTGCATTTACTCAGGTACCTACATATTAGATCATAATTATGTTATTTTTCGTTGGGATATTGAAAGTGGATTTTTGGGGATGAAAGTAATGAAAAATATTGCATAAACATTTCGAATAAAATTGGTGTGTTAAATGTGCCCATCTACTTATTCAATGTATATTTAATAGGCAAATAATATTTGTTTTGTTCTTGTTTTTTTGTTTTTTTTTTCATAAAAGTCCATGTGTGCAATAAACAAATGTATTTTGCACCGTATAGGCGCCAATATATTGCTTTTAACCTATAAAGTTTAAATTTCGAATTTACGGGCGAAACTTTGGAAACGAGCATTGATCGGGGATCAATGACCCGGCTATTAAAAACTCATTAAGAAGACATTAGTGTCCAATAGGCATTCAAAAGTCCTCGAGATAAGAATACTCGAAGAATTTCATGAATAAAAGTGAAATTGAAACGAAGAAAGGTATTTAAATCGAAAAGGGCGATTTAAAGGGCCTAAAAATGAAACATATGATTTGGACAAACTTACTTTATCATTGTTTTTATTTTAGGCAGCTCTTTTTCTGTTCTAAAAAACCCCCGGGTTTTAATTATATGAATAAAGTATGAAACGAAAATTTCCAAAGAAAAAAGAATCAGGGGCTGAAGGCCGGAAAAGGAGGAAGTTGCAGAAGGAAGCAGATCGAAAATCTAGTGAGTTCTTCAAGAAATTTCTAGTCGAGTCAGTTACTGGAAATTCGAAAGAGTTGTCGACATCAACCTGGGCATCGATATCCAATGAATCCAATACGACTTTAGCGCTAGATTAAGATGATATTAATTTGGGTTAGTCGGAAATCGGAAAATAACCGCTTTTTGTCTATTACAACTTGACAATAAAAATAAAATATTATTTTCATTATTATTATTTAGATAATACCGAATGTGACAAGTTAACCGTTAACGTGTATTTATTACTTGTTTTAATATTTTACCAAAGGGCGCTTTTTCTGTACTTGCCCTCGGCGCCATTTACCCTAGGTACGCCACTGGCGCGAGACATCAAGAAAACTATCACACGGCGGCGCAGCGAACAGCGGCCAGCCGCAATGTGTGCTCCGATCAATTATTATTGAATTAACCACAAATATGGTTACGGAAAATGTCGCAAATTAGGACATTAAAACTTTTAGACCAAACCGGCTAGTTAGTGCACGGCCATTGCTTTGAAACGGGAGGAAAACGGGAATGAAGGTGTCCCCGCTCCCCAGGGGCTGCCTGGCGCACTGGGTTAATTTGACTGGTTTAAGCGAAACGACCCAGATAAAATTATCGCGAGCGGACCTCCCCAGCATTTTTTGCTACTAGAGCCGAGTTGCCTGTCCCAATCCAAGTTTATAATTGAAACTCCATCGGGAGACATCTCGTTAGTGATTCCATTTCGGTGGAACTTATATTGGAACTACATGATTCATTGAGGGCCTAGAAAAAGCGTACATTCCTGGAGTCGTCTTCGCAAATTTTCGTCATATTCACGGTGAAATGAGGGCGAAACTTTCCATCACCGCCACCAACTCGTCGACTACTTTCTTGGAAAACTTTGACTTTCGCTCGGCAATTCTGTGATTTGCCTTGGCTTCTACTTAAAATTAATGACTTTCTCTCGTAGTTGCTCAGCTATTTCTTTTTTAGTTAGCGGACTTTTGGAGGGAGTTTATTTCTCCTTGCGATGAGGCGAACGTAAACAGTGGATGGCTCCCGGTTTGAGGCGCACAAAATCAAACAAGTTTTCAATTTAATTTGGGTGCAGCAGAAAAAATTCCGTAAAGGAACTTTTAATGGTGCTGAGATTGTGATAAAGGGAATTAATTCGATTTACTTCGGTTAGTGGCTGCGTCCACTACTGGACTAAAAATTTGTAAAAGCTCTGGGGACTAGCGTACTTTGTTACTTTTTCCGACTCAGACGAGAGGGTGATTAGGAAAAAAGAAAGCAAAGACGGCATGTGTAAATGTGTTTTCATTTTCCTCACTTTCACATGGCATCTAATTAAAATCTTTTGTAAGATCTTAAAAAAAAAAGAAGTTTTGCAAATAACTAAGTTATAGAATTAGATTGAATTTTATTGTTATTATTAGATTGAGTCCAGTCCAAATCAGTAAATTACATGAATGTAAATCAATTATTTTATTATTAAAAAATTATTTTCCACAAATTTAAATCACAGCCAAGTTGATTATATGGCCGAATTTATCTGACGATAGCAAAATTAGCCATAAGTAAACTTATGCATGCATTACAAATAAAATATTATTATTTAAATTTCGAAAGCCAAGAAATGAACGTATTAAAAACTTGCTGGTAAAACATATTTCTTGAAGAGGGTGACCTGATATAGAGTTGTTTAAAAATGCACGGAAGTATGCATTTTATGTTTTATTGCTCTCTTACGATTTCATACAGCTTTTACCTTTTATACTTGAACAAGGTAATAAAAGTAATTTGGTCTTAAATAGAGCTCTTGTTAGACTAGATTATAATATGATTGTTATGAACCACTAACTTAATGTAGAGAGCGATCATCTTTTATACTCTTGATAAAATTAATAAGCAGTAAATAGATTATTCTTATCAAAGTAATAAAAGTAAATAGATCGTAAGAGCGGTATTCATATTGTTATGAATCATTTATTATAAATGCGAAGAGAGAGCATAATATATATTATACATACATATATGATTCGAATTGCAGCTAATAAAGATATAAAATTGTGCATTATGTATGCTATTTTCGTATAACGCCAGATAATTGTTCATTCCGAAAGTATCTGGGCGTGTACCAAAATAGCGACTCCAGGCTAAGCCGCGACAACTTTCTCATTTTTTATTTTTTGCATTGCAAAACCCACTGGATCACTTACCAGATGGATGCAGCTCTATTTCTGAAATGTATAAAAACAGTGCAGTTCCGCGAATTCATTTCCCTCATGGAATTCATGACATTGAGAGCATGTTGATGCAACAGCGTCACCTGTGCAAGTGCATCTTATTTTCATGTTGACTCCTTGGAGCCATTTGTTGCCGCTGACAATCAGCTCCTGAAGGGCTGTCGGGTTATTTTCGGAGGAATCCTCGGCGATCCCGGGTAGTAAGCGGGGGAAATTAAGTGCATCATTGGAACACTCAGCCCGTTTTATTCGATTGACGTGCTCTGCGTGTCTTCTGGATAATTCATGGCAACAATTGAAGTCAAGAGCAGCCACACTATCTAGGCGCACTTCAGCCTCGCTCAGCGTGTTCCAGAAGAAATGCACGGACCAGGGCAGCTACTTACAGCAGGGAAAAGTAGAAGATGCCAGTGAAAGGCACTTGAGCAGCTGCTGCCGCTGTTGTTGCTGCTTGTTACTTGTGCCGTGCCCGCCGCCGCAGCCGATGCTTCTGGTGTTGTCTATTCGCCTCTGTTTTTTTCTGGCCCTCCTACAATCCAGAATTTTTCCTTTCCGGCACACTATCTGGGAAAGTTTTCTTCTTCCATCTGCAAGAGGAAAACATTTAAAGAAAATGCATGAAAAAGGGAAAACTTTCAAAGCCCGGGGCACCACCATCCAGACTGACTGACTTTTGTGCCGGGGAGCCGCCAAGGTATTCCTTTTGCTGCTGTAAATCTTCGTGTTGAGCATTCTGCTTAGTGTTGACAAGTTTATCTCTGGTAAAAACCATAAATCAAAAGGGAGTATTTGCTTTTCCATTAGATGGATTCAAAGACGCCCGCGTCTATCTCGGCTGCTCGCTCGGGAAGCGGCCAATGCAGCGCGGATCCTCCCGCTCCCGAGCCAATTCACCGACTCCCAGAAGAATGTAAAGTGATGCATCAATCCCGCCGGATAGCTGCTGATTGATGGAGTGGGGCTGCGCCGGCCTGTTGAAAGGGAATTTGTAGGAGCAGTCTTCAGATTCCATTTGATGTGCAGATATGTACGGGATGTCTAATAAATTATTGGCAGGTAAAAAGCTTGTCGTTCTGTCTTCTTATTTGAATCATTGATAATTTCTTATATATATTTTTATTTTTTTATTCTGAAACCAAAATTGGAAAAGCGAAAAACTTATAGAACGACATTGATGCCTGACCGTCTGTACTTAATATTGGCCTAAATATGGACGTATCAGTATCTATAAAATCTGAATTTACAATGTAAAGGGGTAGCAATATTTTGAAAGCTGATTAAATGAACATTCAGAATGCAAAAAACATTGTTATTTGTATAATTTGGAAAGATGTACGTAATATCAAAAATTTAAGATTGGTTATTTAAAAGAAAGTTGAAAACGTTGTTATAATTATAATATGTATATGTATATATAATTATTTTATAATACGATAAGATTATAAATAATTGAATCATATTCACGAGTATAGTCTGAGTCTTTTTAGGTACCAAACAAGCGCGTCATAAATTCTCCTGCATCTTTGAAATGAAAAAGGAGTTACTGAAAATTGAATAAGGGTCCAATTCGCTTTGTTCGCAATCGTCGCCGAAGGTTTCTGATGGCGGGAAAGTGGGTCACACGAAATGTGTTTTAGCGATAGTTTCGCAATTGCGATCGCGACGACCCGAGCGAGGCTGCAGTGTCAAACTTTCTTGCCGTTCTGCTTGTTTTCTTTGCGTTGTATTGCAAGGAAACGTGTTTTCGTTTCGCCCCGGAGTTTAATTTCGGAGATGCACTCCGTCCCCCGGTGGGTTGGATGCAACACGGCTCCACAAATAAATTGTGACGGGCACTTTCTTAAAAGTTGCCAACACAAACAGAGCGCACAACAAGTTATCGCCGGATGATAAAACGAGCACAAAAGCTAATTCCATCCGCCGTGCAAGTGCCGGGATGGTCCTGGCCGCCGGAGCGGGAGCGGGAGCGGGAACGGAAACCGCGAAAAGGCGAAAAAACTCGAAAGACACACAAAGGAGCTGCGGGAAGTTTGAGCGAGGACTCTGCGCGAGCTCCACATGCTCCCGGACCCCGGCTTCATCCTTCTAATGAAATTCAGAACACATGCTCCTCGAGAGCAGAAAAAAGGAAGCCGCAAACAAGTTAAGCAGTTCCATTGTGGCCCCGCTTGATGATCGCAATATCTTGCGACATTACTGCCGGCTGCGTTGAGCCGGGGCGCTCCTGGCGGGGGCGCAAGGACGTGCGGAATCGTTTTACTATGAAACATAATCACGGAGCATAAGCCTCCTCGGACCCCTTTTTTCGCCGGGACCCCTCCTCCGGCCGCATTCGTATGATGGGTTCGACGGCAAACTTAGCCGCCTGACACCATCGGGAGCCATATACCGTTATTATTATTCCAAAAGTTTTCTGGGCGAGTTCGTCAGGCCTCCGTTATCCCATTTTCATAAGCCACCATGGCGTAGAAAGTGCCATCAGGGCGGGGGCAACATTTGGGCTTTGATTCCCTTTTTCTGCCGAGCTGAAAATTTCCGGGTGAAAAAAGGGCGCTGCGCTTTAATAAATCTCTCCGCTGGCTCGTCAAGCTGGGAGACATGTCTCAAAAGGATAATCGGCCTCAATTGTCGACAGTAGATCAACCAGATCCTTTGGTTACTTTCTTATTTTTCATCACCAACTAGGGACCATTTACTTATCAAAAAATTATACAAAATATAATTGTACCTATTTTCGCATTTTTTGCAATGTTTTTTCATTTCTAGAAGTGGTTCAGCTCTTTTCTTAGTTTTAGCCAATTTTCACAGATAAGAGAATAGTTTTGGAGCTAAAAAATATTTTCCCAGAAGAAGATTCTTTCTTTCTCTATAAAAAGATACACGTGTATTCTTAGCCAGGGGACTATTTTCTGCTAAAAGGAGTGGTTTTTACTTATAAAATTCTTCTCAGGTTAAAATTCATTGCTCAGTAAACTTACAAGTCGATTTGGTTGGGAATTTTGGGTTATTGAGGGTAGTTTCTTTTGTTTGAGCCCTACATCAGAAAACGTAAAATACTTTGTTTGCCTATGTGCATTAAAATAAAATTGCAAAAACGGATCTTTAGAAGACTTTTTTGGAAATGTTTTCGATGCTAGTTGAAACCATTGCTTCGAAAACCTGCACTGAATTGTCTTGAAATTTATAGGAAAAGTTCAGCTTACATGGGCCTTATGGTTTTCGAGATATTTTTGACCGGACCACAGCCCCGACATTAAGGACTTAGTCCTTCACGTCGAAAAATCAAAGCGGATCTTGTTCATCCTGGCAGTGGCGGACATGTCGAAAGGATAATCGGTCCCAATTGTCGGCAATAAACAAATCAGTCCCTTCGGTAATTTTAATTCATACGCCAGGAACGAGTCTATCTTGAATTTCAATCAGAAGGACACCAACTGGAGATTATGTGCGGACCCATATCCAGGACAGGACATGATTAACTGTGACAGAGCGTACACGAGGCCTGGGGCTGGAGGGGGCGTTGTGTACTTCTTAACTCTTTCGGTCCGGGCGACGATGTCATCTGAACCCCATATCCGGTGTCCGAACGTGGCCACGGGGCAGGGACGCAGGACGTCTGCTGCCAGGATCTGCACCAGCCCGAGCCACTCCCGGCCTCATCCACCTTATATTCATACGGCAAAATGTCTCCGAACATATCCGTCCATGAGTGACTGCATACATGCGGAATTAGGATGCAGTCCACGGACTTGTTCATGCGGTGGCCGGGATATGCTCCATGATAGGACCCTGGCCGGGCTGGGCAAACAGACAGGATACACAATCAATGTTTACATTTATTGGCTTTATTGGTTCCTTGAGGTGGATATCCTGATCGCGTCAATTTTCAATACTTCTTTTGTCGTTCAATTCCCGGGACGCTCCGTGGCGCTCCCGGGCCCCAAATTAACTGGCATTGTATCGCAAAGGGGACCCGGTGCAGCAGCTGCCGCTGTGCCAAGTAACGACGATTTCATGGGGCCACCTATTGGCGCAGTTATTTGAATACGGGCAATTTCCTGTGACCGTGCCCATTCGCGTTCGCGTTCAATTTCGCAATTCCGCTGCTTTAAAAGTTATTTCGCTCGAAAATAAGTCCATTACAGCAAGAATCTGTAATGGGAGCGTGGTCATTCCGGCGGCAGTGTGTTTGCCGGGGGCTCCCCAGCTCCCGGATTGCATCGGGGATAAATAGTCCGAATTAGGTGCATTCGTTCGCTTTAGCCAAATTTTCCCGAATGGGGCGGCGATTTTAAAGTGATTCACTCTGTGGATGGAAGAGGTTTTTTGGCCCGCTGATTTCGGCAGCAAATATTTGGCCCTCTGAGGCCTAATGAATTTCGGCAAGTGGTCTTAATTAAAAATCGAAATTTTCCCCATGTTACAGGTAGCTTGGGCGTGGACAAATCCGATTCAAATTATTCAAGCTTGTTAATTTGTTAATTCCCCATTTGGTGCTGCTTTCTAGACTGTGAGCAAACTGGGGGAAAGTTCAGCGACCGGGTATTACATTACTCCTTTGGGGGATTACCAACAAAATAAATAAATAAAATTGATAAAAAAAACTAAGCAAAAATAATCAACGATTTTCAACAGGGATAGGTAAGTTAATCTTCATCTACCAAAGCTATAAGGTGAAATGAACTTATTACCACGTGTGATTGTCAGTCTGGAAAGTTTCTGTATTTTTTTATTTAATTTTTTTTTTTTTTTTTGCGAAAAGAAGGGAACTTTTGCAAGTCAAACAACGAAGAGGGTGGTTTTACGTGTTTGGAATTTTTTATGACTTAATCGTTCTTCGTAAAGTGATTCGATTAGTCCCCCGAGAGATTTTGATTCCGATGCTCGAAGGCAATCCTCAAAAAATCAGTTGATTTGTGAGTACTGTCTAAGGGCTATGGCATGTGAATCAAAGTTTAGTTCTCTAGCGTTCTCATTCCTGTCTATTTGTCATTCGCTGTTTGATTAACTTTTTTGCGGAAACCTTAGGCCTGACTTAAGTACCATTCGATCAGTCTGACAACTTAATTTTTGAGTCTGAGAATACTTTCTTGTGACTTTCGGGCTTAGTTTTGCTTGATTTTATGGTAAATATATTTTGGTTCAGCGGAGTATAACATAATCTTTCATGAACTTTTGATGCTTTTTATTTATAGTGCTTGTAGGGCTACAAGGATATTTTTGAAGGTATTAAGAAAATGTAAGTTATTTCGGCTTTTTAATCTTCAAAGAGTTCAAAACACCTCACACGAAACGCATAAAGAAGCAACTTGCAGACTATCAATTTTTATAACCGGCCATAAAGGATATTGTCAACAACTGAAAGTACCTATGCAGTTTTCCTTCCAAGAAATACAGATCATCAGTCATTTCGTAATCTATAAACACCTTACGACTGCATGCAAGCAAACGATGAGCAGGTTTAACTGCGAGAGCCACCATAAATCAAATTCGCCATGTCTAGCTCGAGGGAAACGCTCGTAAAATCAATTCACTTGGACGACAGGGAAGAAACAGAAACCTCGAACAAGTCCCCAAGCTGGCCGTATTTCTTTGGATCTTGTTATGGATTTGTTTACTGCGAACGTCTCGCGTTGCACTCAATGCAGACATAAGCTGCAACGTGGCCCGTCAAGGAGGATTAATTAGGTGTGCTCAAGACAGCTGACGACTTTAAACATGCTCCTTTCATCCAGCAGACCGCAGATCACTCTGCGAATAAAAGGGGCAGGATGCTGAGTTGAATGTGCACGCACTCCGTATTCTAGTGAATTAATTATTCACGAGTGCCAGCTTGCGGTCTATTTTTAAGCAAATCTACAAGTGCGTTTGGAACGCTGAACGTCATCAGGCGCTCAAAGGTCAGGGATCTATATTTTAGCCATCGAAATATTCCATGACGACAACAAGCTCAATGTGTCGCCGGACATCTCCGAAATTGTGCAGGGTTCCTGTTTGGGGAAAAAGGTGCTTCCAGCTATGTCCCCAGTTGTCGATTTTCCATGATTCTTCCTCAGTTGATTCAACCCTTAGTCCTGACACTTCATGCAGCCCTTGAGAGTTGGAAGCTGTGAGACTCTGCCACCCCCTTGTTCAGACCAAGGGTCTCTCATGGTCCGCTCGAAAGGACGTGTAGGGCTCGTACTTTGTCGTTGAAGGTGCTGGGTATATATTTTTTTTTTCCTTTGGGGGGAAAGTCTATGAACTGCGCATAAGGGTTGGAATTTCATCCTCTGGGTATTTCCGTAATTTATTTTGAATCACTTGTTCTGAATAAGTTACAGATGTTGGGGCTCTGATGCAGCCCTACGGGATGAATACATTAAGCGCTCCTTGAAGATTTCCTGGCGCTTCCCTTGTTTTTTTATTTTTATTTATATGTATAGATACATATATCTTGTCTGTTTTGAGACGTCACTGAAGTTAATTTTAAGGGTTTTGTGATCGATGATTTATTTCAACAGTGGGAATTATCACGAAATTGATCTAACTTCGTTACAAGCATTTCTAAGTTTTTTCCAAAATTGGCAAAATATAATGCAATGAAAGCAAGAGACCGAATCTAAATCGATCTTAAAGTAATCAAAACATGTGTATCTAGTTGAAATAGTTGAAATTCGCGAAAAGGGCTTTTTTACTCAATTTACAAATTTGATGCCAAATTGGTTTAAGAGTTATGATTTCTTTGTGGATCTAGATCTTAGATGACACTAATTTCCGGTTTGCAAATAAAATAAAATCCGTAAAAGACTTAATTTTTAATTTTATACGGAATTTCCATGTGCCGCGACTATTTTTGGGAAAATTATACTTCAGACACCCTCTCACATGACAAGCCTTTTCGGAAAAGGAGATGGCAATGGCGATGGCGGTTCAAATAAAGATACTAGACTTTATACCAGTTAAAATCTCAGTTTCAAGGTGGTGGTGTGGTGAGATCAAAGTTGCCTGGCATTTCGTGGAACGCGCAGGGTGGAATTTAAACAACTTATTTTTCCCCAAAGGCATAGAGTTCTTGAGTTCTAAAGTTGGATACGATTAGCAGGGAGGACTTCTTGAAGCAAGTCTCTGCATCCCACGAGGAGAGTGGGCTTCCAGACATTGATAAATTTCCACAGAGACCCGGATTGATGGCCTCAATGCAGATATTGATTCGTTTTGATTTTTGCTAAATGTCATGCAGTTCCGGCATGCGAGCAGAGTTCCATTTCCACGGGACCAGCGAGGCATCTGCGGAGGATGCGAATAGGGCGCAGGGGTGGATGATGAAACCGTGCGCAATTGGGCCGGAAATATAGAGGGCGGGGGAGGTATTGCCGGGAGCCGCATCAAGGAAACTGTCGCATGTAACATATTTGGGCTCCCCACCCCGGCGCGAATTGACCCCTTGAGTTTTATCAATTTTACGCCATTGGGTGCTACCTGCTGAGTGGTGTCGACTGGCGCTTCTTGCTAACCGGAAGTGATGTTGTGACATTTGCGACATTAACGGAAATCGAAATTCTTCTGCGGGAGCTACGTGGAAAAAGACCTTTTTCTGTCGGCTTCGTTGTGTTTGCTTCCGCCACGCGGAGTCAAGAAAAGTACGTCTTTCAATGGCAATTTGCTAGTGCCCTTGATTACTGGAGCCACAGAGGCGCGCGGGCAGAACAGAATGAATGGATGAATAAATTCGGTCTGAACGACTTTAAAGCTTGAAAAGGTTTACCAGCTCTGCAAAAACCTAGCGCTGGGTACTGAATTGAATAACCAATTGGCTTAGTGTGCACGGGAAATAAAATCTTTTCGAATTTCGGGGGAAATATTGCGGTTGGGGAAGACAAGCATAAAAATCAATATATAGTGGTCTTCATGGCCGGAAGACTACTGCAGAGAAAAATTAAAATTGGAACATCAGTGCACTTTTTTGTATTTCATTCAACTAAGTTTCAATTAAGCTATATGGATTTATAAAGTATAAGTTCGCATCCAGCATCAATATGTACTAAATAATATTATAGTTTGGGTATAAATTCAGAGATAGCTTGTATTATAAATATGTTGTAATTCATCATAATATCCATCGATCAGATAGAACGTATTTCTCAATTACGAAAAAACAAATTTAGTTGAATTTAAAAAAAATTACAGTTTTAAATCAGCTAGAAAAATGGCTCGAAAATAAGATTTAAGCCTGGATGATTTATATTACATAAAAAGTATCTAGAGTTCAAAATATCCGTTGTGTAAATTATAATCCTGGTATTCGAATATTTTCATCTGCTCTCATATTTCCCATTTTTTTCTGCTTTATAGGCTAATTTCAGGAAGAAATTGGAACAAACTGCTATATACCACTTCAATTCCTATTGTAATTGGATTCCAGACATATTAAATAGCCATCAACAAAGGTTCAACAAAACTACAAATACCGAGCTGAGTTTCTACTTGGCAACAATTACGGTGCGGCGATAAATTTTTGCGGTGCATAACCGTTCCGCCCAGCTAGATCGGCGAGCCGGGGAGCACCCGGGGAGCACTCGGGCACTGCAGCGCACCGTGCCATTCGCACTGCATCTGTCCAACATAATGTGACATAAACAACAGAGTCAAAAGTGGGTCCTGCGATAATTGATTCCAATAAGTGACTCAAAACTACTCGCCAACCATTTGGACGGGCGATTTATCCTCTTTCATTACCACGGTCAGCGGCGCTGGGCGCATTTAAACCGGCCGAACGTGTGCTCCGCCACCCAGGGCAAGGATGTTAGATCCTGTGATGGGTGCTCCACTTCCACTGGAGCACGGACAGACAGGATTGGGGTCGCGAGCTCTGAAAGGTTGAATGGATGAATTAGCAGCCGGCGGCAGTGGGCTGGGCCCGCCCCTCGGACGCTGTGTGTGTAATTTTGTAATTTCCTAGGAAATTGTTTGCATAAACGCATTTTATTGTTATTCCAGTCATTAACTCGATACCCGTTTTCATCGTCTTCTATGCGAGCGATTTATGCGCCACCCCGCTCCCGCTCGGCAAAGAATTGGAGCTTGAGGCTGATGGGGCCAACTGCGAATAAAGGAGGCCAGGCCGCCTATTGAGCGTGCAGCTCGAAAAATTCGATAAAGTTTTCACCTGGTTGAGTATTTAAATTACATAAAGAGGGCACACGATTAAAGTTTCATTGTAGAAAAAAAGCATATTGCCAAACGAGCACCAACCATTTTAAAGATAAAACAGAAGGGCAGTTCCATTTATTTACAGTAAAAGTTGGTACGAGGTTTTAACAGATGGCAAAAACACAAAAGACCTATATATTTCATAAATTCAGGCCCGTTGCATAATGTATGATAATAATCGAAAACCCGCATTTATTTTAGAGCGAAATCAAATTACAATTTAGTTATAAAGAAAAACAAAATCACAATTGGGGAAAAAGCAATTTTAAAAACTGTACTAAGACTCAGTGCGAGGGAGAAAAATGTTTTTGAACCCATTGAGTACAAAGCCATGTAAAATTCCTGATACAAATTAAATTTATGCAATTTAGTTATAATTATAACAAACGGATCGAAGTGATTCGTTTAGTTAATAGGGAAGGATCTTTTAGACTGAACAGAGCAATCTAGATAAAAGAAGGATAATAAAAAGTTGCAGCTTTTAAACGAAAAATACGAAAAGTTGTCAAACTAAAATCATTTTTCAATTTTGAAATGTTGACAATCATAAATCAAAATTTATGGTTTTAGTGGCGGAGACATTGCACGTGCAGTGGTTTTTATGCACACCAGGCGTTTACCTGCTAAAGTTTAGCTAAAAGATGAAATTTCAAAGTGATGACATTGGAAAGCGTTGGAATATGGGAAATGTTCCAAAAACGTTTTCTGGATGAAATACTCAAGAATGTGTCTACTGGCACTAAAACATGCGAAATTAACTAAAATGAAAATATTCGTCCGAACAGGCCGCCAATTATGCTGCATGTCCGTTTGTCCGAAGTGTGAAATCGGTCAAAGTCAGCTTCTACAGACCTCACAGTCGAAGTCCACATCCAACCAAGTACTAGGGGACCGCAAGCCAGTCTGGCAATTTGTAGGAGAAGTCTTTCCTTAACCGTCCAATTATTTCTGGTGTCATAAGCCGAAAGAGGTGGCCTTGAATAAATCATCGGGGGCTCCTCCACCAGATCCCATGAAGACTTGGGCGAGAGGCTCCAGGGACAGGTGAGTTAACTTAATCAGGGCTAAGGGGCTGAGAGCTAATTTTAACAACTATTTTGGGGAATGGTCTAAGCGATCCTGAGGTAGTTATCGAAGAAGTCCCTACGTCAGCACGGAGGACCAGCGCAACTGGGCTGGGGACGAGGCGAGCGAAGCATCCGGGCTTTTATTAGAACGCCCTCGCCAGAACCCATTTGCTCGGTTGGAGGTGTTGTTCCGACCAAGAATTGTGCATAAATTGTGTGTCCGAGCTGTGTAAAATTTATTAGAGCACTTCCTCGGTGATGGAGGGCGCACAGAACGTAATTTGCGATGGCTGTTCTTACATCAGCTCACATAATGTTTTCGGATACTAACTGCGCTAGGATGCTGCGGAAAAGAAGGGCGCGAGTTGTGCCAGCGGCTGGGCGGATCTCGGCGAGCGAACGCGAACTCAACTGGAAACCCTTATTCAAAACTTATTCAAAATGCATGTTTGCGCATTCGAGTAATTTGCCTGCGGGGACATCAGCCGAGGTGCTCATCTGCTCGGCAGCCGAGTGGAAACCCCCTCCGCTTTCGTCTTCGGCTACACTTCACAACGACGACTCTGGCGGAAGTCCCTTCGAAATGCAATTTACCGGGATCGCAGCAGCGCTCACTCGCGCAGTACTCAAGGCCGCTTTTCTTCCTCCGACAACTGCGAGTCAATGGAGCCGCAGGACATCTCATCATCCCTTCCGCGCCCTTTAGTGTCGCAAGTGTCGAGTATTAAAAAATCATCGACTATCGAAGTACAAGGGCGCAAAAAGGGTTCAAATGGGACGCTGATGAGGAAGGTCTCGGTACATGTGTTTTAATGGCACTGGGACCCTCAGGCACTCCCTTTGTGATGATGACTGATGAGTGTTTGCTGCCAGGGCTCGGGCGCTTCGCAGGGCTTCCGAAAACATATTGGGGCGACACACTTGCCGAATAAATTTGCACGGAGCCGGAGCTGAGCCGGGAGCGGCGGTGGTGCATTGTTTCGTTACCCCCGAGTTAAGTGGTCGAGGACTTACTCGCTGAGGGTTCGCGCGGTGTGCAGGTCCCTTTATCGGACTCATTATATCATTTTGAATAAATTGGAAGCATCGGGTTACACCGGCTTTGCGCGATGCGTGCGGGATCGGACTGGATTAATATTTCAGCAATTACGAGTCAAAGCACTTTCTTATAAATAAAGGATGGATTCTCGCAAATTGGGTTAGCACTGACGCATTAATGAGGTGTAAAAGGTCTTCCCTCGTTTTTAGATTATATTTCTTGGTTTTAAATTTTTGAACATTGTTTAACGATTTTTTCTAGCTCCACAAGTCTAAGAAATTTACTTGCCGCTTCTAATTTTAAGTAAAAAAACATATTATAAGATTTAAACATGGGAAATACAGAGCAAGAAGAACGAAAAAACGATCCAGTGAGAATCTGCATTGAATTAATGTACTTTTTGTTTGTTTCAAAAGAAAAAAAAACGCCGTAGTATTTAAAACTACAAGTTCTTAGAAAATTGAATATAAAATATTCAACAAAACTAAAACACTTTCTAATTTCAAGTTTTTCTACCCAAAAGTATCGACGTTCGAGAAAGGTGAATAAAAATAGAATTGAGGATTGGTTTAACACAATTTTGTTATTTATTTTTCTAGTAATTCTTTCATAATTTAAATCATGAAACATCTAGCATTTATCCATTTGTCTCTTGAAGTTGGGAATTTCTCTCTTCAAGATCCCGAGAGACTTTCTATTTATACAGAAGTTAGAAACAGTCCTCTGCATATCAATTTCTGAGTGTGGAAGGTTCGCGTAAGAGTCTCCACTTTTCACGACATTCTCAGTTTTCTTGTTGAGCTGCTCAACCAAGTTATCAAAACAGATCGTGCCGACTTCTTCGGTGCAACGATTGTACACATTGATACTATCCTTAGTCACAAATCGAACACTATCTTCAAGATTGAGGACATAGTTGGATGGAACTGGGAAGTTATTTCCTCCCTCCAAAACGCATTCGGTCACCTGGTTTATCAGTTGTAAAAGGAGACCGCCGAATTTTAATGTTACACCTTCTTTGCAAGAATTTCCAGTCCCGGCTTGTTGGAAATCATTACCCGCTTTGGAAATTTTATCATAGGCCGCATTGGCCAGCTGAGCACCACGGAAACCTTTATCCAGAACCTCAGGCCTAGCTCTTGAGATTTTTGAGGTGGCTTTCTTTGACTCGGCGACGAAGGCATCGTATGCTACTTTAACATTTTCAGCTGCCTTCAGTTTAGCAGCATCATCTTTAACCTGCTTGGCAACATGAGCAACAACTTCAGCGAACTGTGCAGCAGAGGCGTCGATTTTCGGAAAAATGATACTTTCAATTTCCGGGATTTGTTCCTCCCAGCTAGACTTCAACTTGGCAATTCTGTTATTCCCGTCCTCGATAGCATTTTGAATAAGATCTGCATGAATGCTCTAGAGGTGAGATGGAAATTGAACCACACGAACGGCGAAATTGTGAATATCTCACTTACCTGGAGAGCGCAGGCAAAGAATATAAACGCTAGAAATTTCATGATTAGAAAGCAACTATCAACTGATATCTGCAACCGAATCAAGTTTTCTTTTATACGATAATTACTCGCAAAAAATTGATTAACGCCATTTGGGGAAAAACAGAATCACATCGATAATCATCGTGTGAAATGTCCTACTGGAGTTTACACAGTTGCGTGTGCCCAGAGATAACGCCAGATCAATTAATTGATTAATTACAATGATCGAAAATTGCTTATCTAATTTTCCGACTTGAGGTTAGTCCCGCGGGGCCACGTATGACGCAAAATTTTACAGGTGTTTAATTTTGCCAGCAGTTTTACCTTAGTCGTGGGGAAAAAAATCTTTTCTTCACAGACGCGTCTGTTTACAGACAAGCATTTATAGGTGAAATTGCCACAGTTTTGAAAAGAAGCGCGGGAAATATTCCGATAACCTTGCAATCAAATCAATTGCAGAACATTTTTTGTTGCTAATGATTTTCCAGAGAGGAAAGCCATTTTCATGCGGCGTTATTACTACAAAATGTTTTTTATGAACCGATTGAAAATTGAAAATGATTGCAGTGTGAATCACTGTTGCTAACAGCCGGTGGGGAGTGTTCGTAATGCGTGCGTATACTGTGTTTGACCGGCCAGGACTATGTTTGTATCATGCAATTGTCTAGTGGATTCAATTTTTGTTCAAATATTTGAAAATCACTGAAATAAACAAATTGTATCCGATTTGCGTAACATGCCACATTTCGTTTAGATATTTGAATTTGTCATTGGGCGGACGGAGGCTACAAGCAAGACAAGGTGAGCCTACTGCGGTATTTCACTCGCATGTTAAAAGTATTTATCCAAGGTCGGCCGTCCATGTTTTTGCACTTAAAGAAGAATGCTCTTTAAATTGTTTGACGTAATTTTAGAGCTTTGAAATTAAAGATTGTAATGTGATCTTTTGGAAGCAGAACAACTGAAGAATTGTTTCCTAAGTAGAGAGCTTTTTAAAAGCTTCAAAAGCTTGTGATCTGCTTCTGCCACGGTTTTTGGTTCCCCTTTTTTGCAGCCCTATTTTTGACCAGTTTTCCTGTCCTTGTAGAGCTTTTACTATCGTAATGTCGGAAAAAATTAATGTGAGAATTTACATTTTCTTTTAGAATGTATAATTTAAAATGAAGTTCAAGCACAGAATTCTGAAATGCTTGTTTGAGTGCCAAAGCTTGTTGAGAACTTTTGGAATTTGTTCTTACTATCGAGTGAAGCCATTAGTCTCCAAAAGAAGAAAATGATGTATACTGGAAAAAGGAGTAAAATGTGATAAATCAACAGTTCCAGAAGTATATCTTCTATTTAACTGCTTTGTATGTTTCATCCTGTTTGCAGGAGATGAATCCCCCGACGTTTCGACAATAAACCAAAGGACACATGTTCTGAACCCCCTGTTAACGCCGCAATAAGTTCTGCGCCATAAAACACTTCACCTTGCGGCGAAACGAATTTTTCCCTCATTTATTTCAATTCTTGTAAAATTCAGCCGTTACCAGAAAGTGCTTGGGAAATATTCTCGAAATAAAGGGAGACAGCTGGAGAGACTTATTAGTTGATTTTTCACCTCAACGATTTGTGCTTTGGCGGTGCTTCCGGGTCGCCCTTTCTGCCGGCGTCTCCGAGATTTCCGACGGCGGCGGCAGCGGCGGCGGGCGCACCGTGGCAGAATCTTGGCGCAATACTTTGGAAGCGCTGAAGGGCCGTAGCGAAAATATCTGTAGCACAACATAGGACTAGTTGGCATGACTCCTCGGAGGTAAGTCGGACATAACCAGCCCGGCGTCGCCTGCTACTCCCTGGTACCTCCCGACTGCGGCCCATATGCGCGGCGAGGAACACCCTCCGCCCGATTTGCCCGGGAAGTCGAGTGCAGTTCTTTTCGTTGCAGCACACACCAAAAGTCTATTTCCCCGCAGCGGAACGGCAACCTGCATGCAGGTATGCATCAGAGAGCGGGACCGGCAAGAAGTTTCATAAATTCTTAACTCATTTTATTCCTGCAGGATGCAGAGGTGATTCGCCCTTTCTTCGCTCCACTTTTATGCACTACCAGCGGCACTCGACTTCTCACCACCTCATGCATTCATGGAGCAGTTGGGTATTGGAGGAGGCCCACCTCCTTCGCCTGTATTTACATTGGGACGTGAATATAATTTCAGCGGGGGATGCTGGCGCACAGCGCAGAAGGACCCCCGCACTCCCGCGGGGACCGATTTATAACAAGTGTTGAACCGCTCCACACTTTTTGTTGCACACTTTCCAGGCACAATATTAAGCTAATAATGCATGAGAGAACGGAGCACCTTGATAGAGGGCTCCTTGAGCGCTCCTTCGCATGGAAGTTCCTAGTTATGGCCGGCGCAGGAGATGCACTAACTTTGCTGCACTTCGGCCAAGTGACTTAATATTTTATAATAGACTCATAATTACGCGACGTTTTATCAGCGCCTTTGCATATGCTAATTGGCACGTAACCGCAGGCAACTTCGATTTCTTAGTGCTATTAATAGGTTTGCACCTGGACAATTTTAATTGATAAATAACTTTTTGCCTCAATTTTCTTAAACGAGTTATTACACCTACTTCAACTATAATAAAATCGAGATTTTACGTTAAACATATACATAATAAAATATCTTGCATTGCTTTCTGATCATTTTAAATGTCTCAATAACTGATTTATAGTTTCCATAGTTCATAACTGACCTAAACGAAGAAAAATTAAATACGTCAAAATTTGAATCTTGAAGTTTTAATTTAAAATTTTCCCCACTTTTTTTACTAGGTGAAACTCCCGCCATTCCGATTTTGTAATATTTGTCCAGTGAAATATTATTATAAATAATCTACAATAAAAATTATATCATAAAAACATTTTTGGGAATTGGGTCGAAATATTTTGTTTTATTACTAAATATTATTTTATTTCACTGAGTGTGAACAAATTATTTACATAAATCTTGTTTAACGATTCTGCAGTCAGTCTCACATGAATATTTAATTTCGTCACAAAACATGCTTTTTAATTAAAAATTAATAAAACTACACACAATCGTGAAATGTTTACTACTGTCCTAAAAAGAGTTAAAAGAGCTTAATACATACAGTATACTAGAAAATTTAAACGTCCATAATATAATATAAAAAAAAAAATGATCTGGACATTAGCAAAAAAATAAGATGAGTCTTACTAAAAGTCTAGCTACTCTTTTTAAATTTATCTCCGATAATATTTCATCTTATAAAGTATAAAAGTCTATTTATTATAGCTCTAATTTTTCAAATATAAGCAATTTGCAATCGAACTAAAGATTTAATAACTTTTCGAGTGATTTGATGACAACGATTATTCAGACAGTTGTATTTGGAACAAATGTGTTTGACTTACAAAGACCTTTGATAATGAAAAAGAGACACTTGCTTAAATATTATAGTTCGTGTCAATATCATTTGTGTTAATAACAAAGTATGAAACGAGCTTTTTCTCTTTGAATGCAGATATCGATTCTAGAAAAAGTCGTGTTCTTATCATTAATTAATACATACATGCTAAGTTTTTTTGACTGTAAGTGCATGAATCAGTCCATTTTACTTAATAGAAATACGAAAAAGTAAAAAGAAATTTTAACGTTATTAGGCAATCTTGAGAAAATAAATTCAAATTTGCCTTTGTAGTCATAAAATTAGTCAAAACATTTTTCTTGGAATATTATTCGTGATGTTTGGGATGACAATCTGAGCACGGGTTCAACTTTATAGGGAGCTCGTTAAACCTATACAAAAAGCAATATTAGTGCAAAGCGGAACACTGAACACTTTATTTCCGTTTACTGTGGATTTACAAGATATTACAATGTGATTTATCTAAATGGACTTCCTTCCATATTCTCCTGGGCCGTGCACGTTTCGAAACTATCATACTCGATACGCACAGGATATAATTTTGCATCGATGCACTCAATAGTCATGATCTTTTCGGCGACGATATTTTCTAAAGGAACCAAGTCAAGTGCGGAGGCGTTTTGGAACAGATGTTCATAGTTGCCGAGGTCATTGTTTATCGAATAACTGACATTCACTTCACACTCGGGAACTGTTGAATCGAGTGGGCACAGTCCAATTCTCTTAATCGCTTCAAACAACTGATTAAGATAAATCTTTGGCTCCTTAGGCATCCTTAGCACTCCTTGCGCAATACAATCGCTGATGTGTCTTATGTCGTGGTGTCCAACAGTGTAATTAAGGGCCACATTGACTTCTGTTTGGCAATGCGTGCTACTAAATTCTTTGGAATGGTCCCAGTCCTGCTTGTATTTTTTCGCTGCTACCGCCGAAAAATTTAAGCAGTTCAGATTCACCACCAATTTACCAGTCCTTTCTTCAAGAATATCGACAAGTCCATGTGCCATGTGGTTTAAAAATTGAATACGTTGGTTTTCTACGTGGGTGTCGTTCGTTATGTGGTGGTCGACTATCGTGCTTACCTCACTTTGGGACATTTTTGCTTTCGAAAAGAAATCATGCTCAGGAAAGCCATTCCTTTCATATTGGTCCAAAATAGCCATTACCCCTTCTTGCTTGGTTTTCAGTAGGGCTTCTGAATCGGCACGATGGTAAGAGGCCCATGAGCACTAAAAAAGGTTTAATTATTACACGTATTCTAAAAAGACCTTTACAAAACAGCGTATAATTGCACGAGTTTACCTGAAGAGTACAAAACAACAGAGCAATGATGATCTTCATATCTGATGGAGTTAAAATTACGAAAAACGACGTTACAAAGAACAGAGTAAGAGTATGAATATAATTTAGCAATCCCCAACACGAACTTTTTATAAGGAAAGTAAACACACTCAGATTAGTAGATGAGTTTGTACAGTTGTGGTTTTTGCTTTTCGCAGAAATTCAGATTGGTAGGCAAATGTGTGTCGTTAAGAGAACTGAAGTGAAACCATTGTTTTTTGGCACCGTGTACAATAATGCGTCTTTTCTTTGCGCTAAAATAATCATTTGCACCATATGACGATTGAGGGTATCTTGTGAAATTCTCACCAGTAAAATGAGATTTTAGCAAGTTTCTCTGCTTTCTGTAGAAATTATTTCTACAGGGGTGTATCAAGTAAGTCGTTTCGACTGAAATCGAAACGTCTTTTAATAGCTAAATATCGTGTATATGATTCCTATAGGGATTTTATATGCAATTCAGCTATTTAACGGCGGTTCGACTTAGGTTTACTACATGACTACTCCGCAGAAAATTTTTAATTTATATTTATTACAATTGAACTCTTTCTAGTTCTTTTTAGTAGTTCCTAGCTAAGAAAAGTCCCAAATTGTTTTAGAGCACTTTAATTCTATTAAAATGAAGTCCTCTGTAAACGAAGAGAGAGTCAAGCTTAATCCCCCTGCAGATTTACTACTTCGTTTGGATGCCCAACAGGCGTTCCCTAGCCCTAGAATCTGGCCAAAATAATTTTGGTAGTCTGTGGAGCTCTTAACCCACTGGTCCATGGCTGAATACAAAGGGATATCTAGAGAAATGCTGTCAAATTCTTATCACGTTTGGCCATGTCATGGATATAGGCCCATTCCCCGGCCTCTGGACATTTATATGGAAAAAGGGGACATAAAGCACATGATTGGCAAAAAGTTGAAGTCATTACAGGCGTATGGGCCGCAGCAGTGGCTGCGGGCACGGAGGCCTGGCCATGGGATGAAATCAATTCCAGCGACTTAATCAAAAGGGACATGTCTTAACCCAGGGGCTAATTAAACACTTAACGATCTCGCAGGAAATAATCTTCCCGTCCGGGACTCAGATCTCACGGAGGGGTGCTCATATCATACGGGGAGGTGGAAGAGAGGCACTTGATGACACCAAATTGATTTCCGCCAATCCCTGGTGGCCTCTTTGGGCCAAATAAACCGCCTCCTAGTCGGAGTTTTGATACTAAACAAGCCCGAGCAGAAGTGGTGTAGTCCTCTTCCTCTCGGACGTGACTCCCTGATTGAGGTCTAAAAGAGAGTGGGGACTTCTAGCCTTAGCAGATACGAATTTTATTTATTTTTGGTAGCAGGACTACCACGCATATTTGACGCTTCTAACGTGATTACTGTCACCACTTTTGACGGTTACTGCACCGGGCTGGTATCCCTGCTAGACGTGCTTCAGGGTCAGGACCGGGACCCGAGCCCTCGACGCTGACAAATTGACTCTGAGTGGCGTGTTAATCATTTCATTAAGCGAACAAAATCCAGCCGGGCACAACGCCCGGGGGTGGCTCAAGTGGGTGGTGCGGTGCCCACCCTACGACTAGCCCTTTGTCCACGCCGTGCTTAAGGAACACCCCTTTAATAATTAACATTTATCGATCCGGCCGCGTCGCAGCGGATTCCAAATTCAATTTTTGCCTAACGACCTAAATACGAGCGCCCCACTCGGGCTCGGCGCTCACATGTTGAATGCAATTATTTTTCATTCTCGACTAGCTTTTTTGAAAAACACCACCCCGCCGGGGCTGTCCCGGCAGCGCGCCATTCGTTACGTGCTCTATCGCTGACGTTCATCAGATTCAAAATAACGCCCGGACGAAATATGTCCCTCTTCCCTCCGCTTTTCGGGGAATGAATTCCCCCGCCATATATCTTGCCCGTTCCGCAGCGCCCGGTTTTTATGCAGGCGCTGACTTGCGTGCCGGGCAGAGCACAATCAGCCGGGAAGTGATACACAGCCGGGCTAAGCTAAAAAATTATATCCATTCAAATAGGAGGAACTTTTCCTCTGGCTTTTGTCCCCTCAGCCGGGAATTTTCAAGGGTCCCTGCTTTTATCTGTGCTCTTTCGCCGGGATTACCCTACTTCCGGCAGCAGGACAGGACGCTCGTGGCCTGCTATATTACTTTATAGTGTTTAGGCTTGTGTAATGATTTTTATGCAAATTGAGCTTCTGTAACAGAATCTGTTCGCTGAGTGGGCGCTTTCCTGTGGCGGATTTTTTAATTTTCACCCAAATAAAATTTCAAAACTCTTACTCACGAAATCTGCAGTCTGCGATGCCAAACTGTTGAGTCCCAGGGAAATTTTGCACTAGTTCCTCGCAGATATTTTGAGATTGGTTTTGATTTTGTGAAATCACATTTAAAGCTATAAAAGTTGCTTGAAAAATTATTTGCAGTTTAAGCATTCCTGAACTCAGAAAAACTGATACCTTAAATTGTAAGAAAATATTTTCTTGTTTAAAAGATACTAAAATTTATTCAATTTGATGAATTCCTACCATATTTCTAAGAATTTTCATTAATCTAAGGGAAATTTTCTTTATTTCAAGTAAAATATTTACTTTAAAAGAATATACATAACTACCTTATTAGAATACAATGATTTTCCTTGTGATAAAAAAAATACTGCCCTTTAACTCAAACAAATTAACTAAAATTTATATTATAAAAACTCGTTTAAATAAATCTAAATAATGGTTATTTATACTTTATGCTTACTGATGGACGAAACGAAAGTATGCGATTAAACTTAACATGCTTTTCCTCTTAACACAGAAAAAAATAGTGCAGGGAAGCCGGCGTTTAAAACTGAGATGAGCTGATGCTGGGGTGATTTTTCTTTTAGATAAATGGGGAAAAATGTAAAAATAATGATGCATTTTCATTCAAATTAACGTAATTTTTCCTTAAAAACAATTTTGTTTTGAGTGTGGACTTTCAAATGATACTTCTTTAATTTCTTCAGTATTTCGTTAAAAAGACTAAAAAGCAAGCATAATAAGATAGATCATTTAGGTATCTACTGACACTCTGCTTTTTAATGTGTGACGCGACGCCCTTAAACTTAAGAGGACAAAAATCCATGTAATACCAATAGATGATAGTACTATGAAGATACTAATTTTGGATTAAAAATTAAAAAATTCATTGATTCATTATAAATAACGGAGTGTCGGTGTGAGAGTAATTTAAAACTCAGTTGGTGCACGACTACAGAGCTCCACAGGGAATCAGATTAGAATTGTTTTTCACTACAGAAAGCAATTCCAGAAATAGAGCTCGCAGGACTGTGGAAAATAAAATGGGGCTTCTTTCTTCAAGATTAGACCACTTGTTTTATTCGTTTATCCCGGCGATGCGGTGTACCTGCAGTAATTCAAGGTGTGCGCTCAGTGCAGGTGCTAATCCTGTTTTCGAATAGTCTCAGCTATCAGATTATTGCCGTGGTAAGCTCAAAACGACTTTGCTTAGCTCCCTGTGAACCGCCTTTGAAAAGTGGCACGTCCCGCCGCAAATCGGATTCTGAAAGGTGTGAAAATATGCGAGACGAGGCGGCACCCCGAGCGCTAACAAAGGGAAGGAGCAGGGCAGTTCCTGTAAGTCGTGATTGCAATGAATTCCAAGCGCACGGATAAGAATGCCGAAAAAACATGGAAAACTCCTGTGCCTTGCCGGGAGAGCAAAAAGATGAACAGTGAAAAGCAATGCTGTCGCGGCAACCGGGAAGAGGGGTGGGGGTGGGCAGCGACTGTTTTTCCAGCCTCTGTAAAACCAGTGGAAAATCATGTCCTGAAAATTTCTTATTCAAAAGGATAATCCAAAAAATTTGCAATTTTATTGCACGTCGAGCATATTAGAAAAAATTTTCCACCATCAGATCTCGAGATGGATGGGGCCTGGGCACTGAGCCCAGGATCCGGGAGTGGAGGGCCGCGCGCCGTCTCCAGCGGCGGAGGCGGTCGGGGACGAAGGTGGACCACATTGTGGGAACCACGGCCACCGAGCATCATCCATTCCTGGGACATAAATTTAACGGATCATAAAGATGCGAACTTTTATTGCTGCCAGTGATTTCGCCTTTTCCGCACAGACTTCGCCCCGGGCGCGGTGGTGCGGTGCAGCGACGTCTGTTTGTGCGGCCGCCCGGTTGCTTTGACCTCTGAAACGGATGACGCTAAAATGAATTTGGCAGCAAACGGCATCTTGAGGGAATTCACAATTTAAACGAATTTGCATGTCGCTACTTTTACGCCGAGGTGATCATTTTATGCAATTTTCGGCGCTGTCGGCCGCGATGCAAGTGCTTTTAGGGTGACTGCTCTTGGGGGGCGAGCTGCTGAAGCCCGGGAGCAGGGCTTCGTGTATATTTCGCAAAAGTCTAAAAAGGTTTTTCCTTTCGTTCTCATTCCAGCCGTCAGCGAAGATCCGGAGTTCACCGACGTGATAGAGAACATCACAGTGCCTGCAGGACGAAATGTGAAGTTGGCTTGCTCAGTGAAAAATCTCGGCTCGTACAAGGTAAGCCACATGTCCGTCAAATTTAATTAGTTAAGACCAATTAGCCGCCCTATGCGCTGCACGTTTCGGCCTACCCGAAACCACCCTGCGGTCTGGGGACCATTCGGCATTCATAGCCGAGAAAACACAGAGACCCAAGATCAATATGAGAAAACCTACAAGAAACCCCCTGCAGGACACGACTAAATCAAAGAGCAAACAAAATAATTCAGGCCTGGCGGTAGATCCTCTTGATAAGATAAACATAACACGGAGGAAAAAATTCATCCCGGCCAGCCGGACCTGCCGGAGCACCAGTAGGCATTAGCTAGCTGCTCCTGCTCCTGCTCCGCTCCCGGTCCCGGTCCTGGTCCTGGGGCGTACAGCGGCGAACACATGTCGGAGGTGTTTGTGCTTGCTCTACCCGCAGGATATACAAAAGTATGACTCAATGCCGGAGCCCGGGATGGGTGCGGGCAAAGGATTCTGCCGGGGGATATCTTGGGATCCTGCTTATACCTGACTGAAATAAAGAAGTCTTGTCAACTTCTCGAAGCCAATAGCTTCTCCTTGGGCTTAGCATGTTCTGTCCCAGCCGCCGCCACCTCCGCCCACGGCCGGGGAGGGTTCGGCAATAAACGTATCGAAATACGTCCTCGTAACTTTTGCGGCTAATATCAGAGAAGATATTTAAGGGAGTTATTATTTATGGAAGTGGTCGAAGGACAATTTTAATGATATACCTTTTTAAGTGCTTTCAAAAGGTTTGCTTGAATTACTCAGATCGGTTGACCAGGGTCTCCGCTCTCGATTACAGCGTTGTAACTCTGACCGTACGATTGAAACAATTTTAAAAGTCCAATAGCAATTGCCTTGAATTTTTATTGCCATATACTCAACTCAGCCGTATTATTGAAATTTCGAGCCAAAAATATTTCAGGGTAACCAGATTTTGACTATAAAAATTATTTCAAGGTCGTCTTAAAATTCAGAGTAATGTAGCACTGGATTATGTTAAACCCAAAGAGATTATTTTTGATTTATATTTTCGTGACTTTTCATAAATGATGGTCATTACAAAAATACAAATATTTTCATATAGAAAAATGTAAAAGGGCTTATAAATAGGTACATTATTGATATGAAAATAGATGTAAGTAATGCGAAATGCTATTACTGGAAAACGAAAATTTTCTAATTAAACATTATTAAGTAAATACCCTGGCGACCTCAAAATAATTGCAACCTTGGGGCGCTGTTTACAGTACCTTGAGTAGCTCGGAGGACGGAAAAGGGAAGAAACTGTACTCATTTGGCACTGTTGGTTCTGCGTAACAGTCAAAATAAATCTCAAATAGCCAACGGGCGATGGCAGAGATCTCTAGAAGACCTACAAATTAAAATTGTCCTCCCGCTAAGTAAATTTACCTGGCCGGGATGTCACACTACGCCTCCGTGGGCTGGCTTCGCTTATTTTTATTATTAATCAAAAAAAGTCAACAAAGCTGGGGGAAATTAGCTGAAGCCCTTGTCCTCCCGTGATGGCGGGTCAGCACTACCAGCCAATTACGGGTAGTGAAGGGATAATGAAACCCCAAGATTTTTCCCCGTTGACATGCCCTCCAAAACCGCCGCCGCATCCCAGGGTGTGTACTTTTACGCCGCGCTCTCGGTGGACAGTCTTCTGGTATAAAATATGTATAATAATAAAAAAAAAAAAAAAGAAAAAAAAAAATATATATATATATAAGAAGAAAGAGCACCGAAAGCTACGCGCAGCGGTTTGTGGGTTGGCAGAACTTGCCTTATCACTACAAATGAAATTTTGATCTGCGGGCTAAAACCGTCCTTGGCGTGTACGACCGCCACCCCGAACCCGCCGGGCCAGGGGCTTGCGTTATTTGGGTTACGCCTGAACTGTGTTTTAAGGTCCAATCTGCAGGGAGGTGGATGATGGCTTATGCTGCTGGAGATTGTCATCATTTTACTGAAATGCTGGAGAACTCGTCTGAAAATATGAAAGCCGGGCAAAAAACAACACTCCAAGGGGATAAACGTGTCCCGGCATACGATTAAGTTAAGGATGCGTCCCTTTTCGGCTTCTCTTCATTTCACTATGCCCTGGCTCGAAGTTTTAGTGCTCCGGCCCACCCGGCCGAGCCCGTCCCGTTCTCGACCCGGCGCTTCAGAGCCAAGTGCTTTTTGGTAGTCCCTGCGTGTACTTGCAAATTAGGTATGCGTACAAATATATAGTGGGGCTGTGGGGCTCCGGAGCGGAGCGCCCGCTCTGTTTGCACAATGTGAATTAAAAATTTTTTTATCCTGGAAAAACAGCCGTGGGCAGGGATATATATACGCGAAAAAAACAACCCTAGCACGCGTCGGTTATTTGATATCGTTGAGGAGAAAATGCCTAGGTAAATTTTACGTTGCTGCCCTTAAGGCCTTGGGTTTTCTTTTTAAGGTTTGCGATGTCAAATTTTTGGTCATCGTCGTTTCACCGCTGGCCATTGAAGTTGATTTTAGGAACTGCCCTATAGCATTATTTAACACTGTAATGTTCTAGGAAAAATTAAGATGAATTTTGATTATTTTGAAGAGGTTCATTAATATTTAAAAGAATTGAATTAGAAACGGTTCATTAATATTTAAACGAATTGAAAATACGGAAAAAGAGGGTTGTTTAAAAAAAAAAAAACCATAGTCTTCTTGCATAATTATAAAATTAGGTTTCGCTTGAAGAAATTTACCAAAGATACACATACTTTTAACAATATAATATTGAATAAGTTCAAAAATATGGTGCATTGCCTTAATATTTATAAGCTGAATACGTGGCTGAATAAAATCGAACAGTTCGCACTACTTCGATTAATTGTTAGCTCAATTTCGAATCATATATGATGATATAATTGACGTAAAAGCTTCAAACAAAGCCCTATTCGAATTTTAACATTGATTTAGTCAAATATAATTCAAATTGGAGCTATTAAAGTCGTAGTAAAGAAAAAGGAGCCAGATTCCTTTACTTTATTAACTTGAGAACATTTTTTATTTCGGTAACATCAATGTCATAATATTTAAATTTAACTGAACTATTCCAAAACTAGATTTAAATTGTCAAATGCATGTATGTTCAAAACGTATGTCTACAGAGGTGCTGTACATAAATATGTCCATAATTGAATATGAAAGCACTCCAACAAAACATTTAATGGATGTGTTTCCTGGAGAAGTTTTCTGGCGTCGTAAATTGAATGGCTCATTTCACGTTTTATACTTAAAAGATGCCTAATAACTTGCGCAAGCAGAGATATTTGAAAACCATAATCCCCGAACGTCTATGACGGGAAGTAACGCTCAAATGTATCAAATTTCCATTAGGATGCAAGAAGATGGCTCCTGTTCCTATTCTACCCCAAAATTTGAATGCTTTCATTCAGCGTCTGCTTTCAGCTTGGAGCGACTTTAATTCACTTTGTCAATATGTCAAGAGATTCGGCGGGGGCCCACCCCCGTTCCTACCGCTTTTCTTGTCAATCGCATTTTGAAAAGCAACGTCAGACGTTCTCGCCGCCTCCAATAACATTACGACCTGGGGGTTCTAGCCCCTCCCCGCTCTAGCGCCGGGTTCTAGTCTCGGATCCTCGACTAGTCAAAAACGGAAAGAAGTCATCAGATATTAGAACGCAATAAAGACGGGGATGGGTGATTGAGGCTCATGGGCCTTGAATGTGAGGTGCAGGGATCGACTTGGGAGTGGAAATAAAAGAAAGCGCGGCAGACTGGCGTTATACAGAGATAACGACATGTCGATGTACACTTAGAAAGCTGTTTACCATAATTGGGTGCCATAAAAGGGATTCCCCGTCCACCAGCCCGCCTGACTTTCTGGCTCGGGGAACAAAGGGTTGCAATCTCATTTCGCAGCCACGGACACCCCGCGGTATCGGTGTCCATTTAATTAGTCGATCCGCGCGAAAACAACTTGATAGTGAGCGAGGGTGCGGCACTCCACAAAGTTGGTCCTTCGCAGCGGGAAATCCTGTTGCATTATCCAATCAAGCGGGGCGGGGCGCGCCGGGCTGTGCCGGGTTGTGGCGGGGTCCACTTCAGTCAGAAGTTTCTCTGCGAAGTGGAAGCGCGTTAACTTGCCTCCTATTAGCGCTGACAAACATGCAAAAGCTTTCACCGCTTCCGGCTCGATGGCACTACTTCCGGGAGGGGAGCCCTCTGCGCGCCCCGCTGCTGTCAGGACTCCTGTGGGAGCAGCGCTGATACAAAAGTTTCCGGTTAATGACTCTTTACAGCCAATCATCGGCGGTGCTTTGATCGGGAAATTCGGGTGACAAATGCATCCTGCACTGCCACGAATTTGAAAATATTCGAAACTTTTTAATTGTCGCCGCATGCATGAATCAATTTGCCCCACGGGTTCGTTTTGAAAATGTAGGACCACACCATGTGCAGAGGGGACGGGTGCCACCGGTTAAACACCAAAGAATGGCACGAATCGAACTGCATCGCGGCGGAGTGCAATCAATAAAATGCTCTGCATGAATGGGACTCGGCGCGGGATGAAATTAATATCGAATTCTGCTTGTCGTACATTAGTGGGGTTTGACGTCAGCGTGCTCGTACTGGGAATTGCTTAATTAAATATCAAGCACAGGCGAATCGAACCACTATGCACGGCCCTGGAAGAACACAAAGCGAAAAGTTGTCAGATTTTCCGACCTTTTGCTTTATTAATTTCCCGAACAAGGCGCTAACGAGCCCACTAAAAATATTACGTGTCACGAGGCACCTCAGGGTCATCGCACACTCCTCAAATGCAGCATTCATTGGAGGAAATTGGGGTGTCTGCGAGGCCTGTTGAGGACTCTTGCAGAAAATTAAAAACAAAATTAAAATTTCCGCTCTTGTAATACAAAGCTCGCTCTTTTGTTAGCGTTTGGTTGAAATAGATGACTAAATCTCTTAACTTGCACTGCTCACAATCAAAAGATATTATTTATCATTTTTTTAAAATTATGTATCACTATAGAAACTTAGCAGGCATTATAAGCTTGTAGATATATACAAAATTCGTGAACATCCGCGGGGTATTTAAAAATAGCTGCACTAACATATTGAATCAAACTCGGAAACATCTTCTTAAAAATTGCGTCGTTTAAAAATAGCTACAGTGATATTTTGTTGTGTAAAATCTAGTTAACATCAAGTAATTGCATTGCTGGCAAAATATAAATACCTATTATATTTGTTTTTTGCTAGAACTTTTCCAATAATATGAAAATTATCATACCCTTAAAAGTGGTTTGAATATATGTATGTATGTTACATATAAAATTGTCTGCGCTTACGGAAAATACCTTATAAAGAACCATATGCCTACCATTCGAAAGGGTCCCCTGGACCCAGTTTTCAAACTACTTCATTAATTCATTTTTTCCACAATATGATAGCATCCTTCTCAAGCCACCTTTATTCAGAATTGACACTAGTAAGAACCGCAGTGTTAGAATTGAATGGAAAAATTCCTGTTGCAGAAGATTTCTGACTCAACTCCTCCTATCGTCTTACGCGGAAAGGGCTAATTGCTAATTAAACACTTTCAAAGGGAAGGTAAGATAATTCCGCAAAATGATTCACTGCGGTGGTGCAGTTGAAAAATGTCTTAATTAGTGCCTGATTTTTTTTATCGCGGCAGCATAACATTTAAGAGCGTACTTAAGGCATCAAAGGAGACACTTGACCTAAAGACAGAGACAGAGGGGGGTCGAGCAGGATAGAGTGTAAGCTCTGCAAAAACTGCCAGAATTGAAAAAATCTCCTGGTTTTCACCGGGAGGCGAGGTCGTATATATTTTCAGTTCCATGCAATCGGAAGCTCGGAAACCGGCGGAACTAATCCTTGAACAAAGCCCGCCAGCACCCAAGCACTTGAGTGGCCGGCAGCGCCCTTAACTAGCCACCAATTCAACGGACATAAAGTGGGAGACTTTTTCGAAAAGCCTGATCCCAAAAAGGACAGAAATAATAAACAAAATTTTGTAATGTATCCTTTTCGAGGAGCACGGCTGTGTGCAGGGCAAAGGCTAGTTCGCAGTAGCCTCTGGCGCCCACAAAAGAGGTAGAGAGCCATGGCGATGTCAGGAGCAACTGTGGAGCCACAAAAGTGGAAATCCGGGGGGAAGGGGCAAGTTTTAAATTTCCACCTTTTGTGAATTATTCTAGCCGTCCTCGCCCGCCGTACCCAGTCCGCTTTTTGAATACAATTTTTTTTCTACAGTTCCACAGTAATGAAGAAATGGAGGAAAATTATTTATTTTTCGCTTCGCATTTCCGAGCCTCTCCGAGCGCGCCCTTTGTTTTTTATTGCAGCCCTGGCGGAGGAGTGCGGCGGATTGAATTTTTCAAGGGCCAGCCAGCGCGGCTATCTGGCATAAATAAACCTGAAGAATCCATTTCTCAAGTGGTCAGATATGCCCCGACTGGACCACTTCAACGCAGAGGAATTATTTTGTCTCGCCAACCGAGGTCCTTGCAGAAATTATCCGTTTACTTACCGAGAAGAATGTTTCCTTTGTTGTGCCGGCACAATGAGGATTCCCACGAACAACACAATTATACAACCGCCCAGACTAAGGGCTGAATCTCGGAACCACCCCCAATCTGTTGCTGCTGCAGACCGCAGCCATCTGTCCCGGCGGAGGAGTGGGCATAAGTGGGGCAAATGATTATTATTATTTCGTTCTTTAAATTAATCCATTGAGCGCACAAGTCAAGAAAAGCATTTCCGTGAGTGTGCTCCTGGTGCTCCGTCCGAGCCGGGAACGTGGGAGCCATTGCGGCGTCCTCTTGAGAAGTTTGAAAACTGAAAAAACGGAAATTCCTCTTGTTAGTGCAACATCCTTCGGATGAAAGAGTTGAAATTAGTGGACCATGAAGAGTCCGTCGTTGGTGTCTTGCCCTCTTCTGCTCATGTTTTTGTTATGACTGCCCACAACTCTGTCCGGGAAGAGGCCCCACTTGGGATCATGTTTTTTTTTTTGTATGATATCTTTTCAGGTTTAAAATGGAGTTACGCGAATTAAAACCGCTGAACTGTTGACTTAAGCAGCAGTGCCGCTCGATCCCCGCTCGGTCACAACTTGCATTTATTACTTTCCTGCAATGCGAGTTTTCTGCGGCTTTCGCTCCCTGCATCCGCATTCCTCCTCCGTTTCTTGCGGTGACTTGGAGGCCTTGGGAGGAACTGCAACATAATACATTTAATATTTCACAGAAGGATTCCTTAGTAGGACTCCAGACATTTTAGTTTACTCGGACAATTCATAATGCGAAAATCAGGCCAGGGAAAGGGGACAATTAAAAATAAAAAATAAAAAATTAGGTGCCTGGTCGCTAGGCATGAAGGATTTGACCAGGTAAGTGGGCACTATTCGAACATTTTCAAGGCTTGATTTATATTTTTCTTTTATTGGACTGTAGTTTCAATAAAATAGCCTCTGTTTAAAATAATACGTTAGGATCAGAAATATTAAATAACTAACATTTCTAATTATTTTTCATTATTTAGACCAAAAAACTTATGCTTCGTCTAGTTTTTATTAAAGATGTAATGTAGGATAGATTGAATTGAAATCTTCTCACATTTTAAATTTATAAGTACTTGTTGGGTTAGTCAGAGACAAGAAGCAAAACACGACCACCTTGTGTGAGAGTTCAAGCAGGACTATATTAAGTAATAGAAGTGTTATAAATGTCAAGTTACAGGCATTGCCAGAGAAGCAGGAAACATCAGAGTAAAGTTCAAAATTTCAGTTCAATGATACAAAATCACTCAACACTCCCACTTATCGTTGACCACAAATATTGACTTCAAACAATATAAAAGAAACTAGTAGGACTCAACATTCATTGCCCGTCTAAAAACATCAAATTTTTCCCTTGGTAAGGCCTTGGTCATGATGTCAGCGATCTGGTCATCAGTAGATATATACTGCAGTTCAAATAATCCCTCCTTATTCTTTTCTCGAATAAAGTGATAACGTACGTCGACATGCTTCGTTCTTTTGTGGTATTCTGGATTCCTGACTAGCCTAATTGCAGCCTGATTGTCCAAGAACAACGTCGGTGTCGAATTGAAGTCCAGCAGTAGGTCTTTTACCAAACGGATGATCCAGACCAACTCTTTCGTCGCTTCTGATGCCGCGATGTATTCAGCTTCAGTTGTTGACAAACTAACACATCTCTGCAACCGCGATGCCCAGGATATTGGAGATGATCCCAGATAGAACAAACTCCCACTAGTTGATCGCCTAGTTGCCACATCACCAGCAAAGTCAGCATCGCTATAACAAAGCAAAAAACGTTTCGAATCTTTTTGAAATACCATACCCATGTTTGTAGTGCCCCTCAAGTATTTAAGTATCCGTTTTACACAGTTCACATGCGCCTGGGATGGATTTTCCAAATGTCGACAAACCACATTTACTGCATATGCAATATCGGGTCTAGTAGCGATAGTGAGATACAGCAGACTGCCCACGGCCTCCCTATAAGGGAATGATGTAACCCTTGGAGATTCCTGATCCACTATTTTCATGGATACATCCATTGGAGTCGATACGGGATGACAATTTTCCATGTTGAATTTTCTCAACACTCCTTTCGCATATGTAGATTGGTCGACAAAGATTGAACCGTCCATCTGTCGCTGAATGTTGAGTCCCAGAAAACATCCAGCGTCGCTTGTTTTTACATCCAGGTGCCTTCTTAAGTGCTCCACCACCCTAATCGCGTCCTCCTCCTTAGTCGCCGCAATCAGTCCATCGTCCACATAGATAGCCATCATAATTCTTCGTTCGGGTTGATTTAAAACAAATACACACGGATCTGCTTCCGTCGATTTAAAATTAAAATCCTCAATCAACTTCGTGAATTTTTGATTCCAGCATCTTGGCGACTGTTTTAGTCCATAAAGACTTTTATGCAGCTTACATACTCGACCTGAACCGTCTTCAAAACCTTTTGGCTGTGTAATGAAAACTTCCTCAGCTAATTTGCCATTCAAAAAAGCGGTTTTAATGTCAAACTGCTTTATGGTCAGGTTCTCAATAGCTGCAATAGCAAGAATGGTTCGAACAGAAGTAAATTTAACAACCGGGCTAAATATCTCATTATAATCAAGCCCCTTTTCTTGACAGAATCCACGGGCTACCAACCGAGCCTTGTATCTATTAGGATCATTACCTTTTTCAGTTTTAACCTTATATACCCATTTGCTGCTTATCACCTTCTGATTTTTAGGCATTTCAACAAGATCCCATGTGCTGTTTTTTCGCAAAGCCTCGATCTCCTCTTGCATGGCTTTTTTCCAATGGTCAACATCTTCGGACCTCATTGCCTCCTCGAAACTCTTCGGCTCGCAGCACTCAGTGACAAAAGCATACCCTTTCTGCATTACTGCTATATCGTTGGATATAGAACACGTTTGTTTCCTGCTCCGAAGACGATTTCGAATATTGTTTTCCTTGACAGATTCAGTTCGAGTACCTGTTTGATCACTGCTGCTCGAAAACGATCCTCCATACTCTTCATGTACCTTTTTCCCATGACTATCAACCTCCTCTTCGCCATTTGCAATGACCTGACTTTCATCATCATTCACGCTACTGGCTCTAACCTGAACACTGTCTTCCATCGTTGTTACACTCTCGTTGGTTCTTGCTGTCTCGTCCAAATGACATCTGGGCTGCTCAGCACAATCTTCCCTGAACAAAACATCTCGAGAGATTTCTATCTTCTGAGTACTGGGTATCCATACCCGCCAGCCTTTCGTATTATCTGCATAACCGACGAAAATTCCAGAATTGGCCTTTCTATCCCACTTTCGTCTTTTTTGTACAGGGATGTGTACAAATATTGAACTACCGAAGATTTTCAGATCTTTAATGTCCGGTCTTTGGCCAAACCATAGCTCATATGGGCTTTTATTCTGCACCGGGCTTGTCCCATACCTATTTAACAGAAATACTGCCGTATTAACGGCTTCTGCCCAAAGTTTAATTTGAAGATTATTCGCGTGCAGCATAGTTCTTGCAATTTCCACAACCGTGCGATTTTCCCTCTCGGCTCTCCCATTCTGTTGTGGTGTATAGGGAGTCGAAGTCTGATGTCGAACACCAAGACCTTCGAGGAGCGAAGCAACATCTTTATTGACATATTCCAGTCCATTATCGGTTCTTAGAACTTTAACATTTCGGCCGGTTTCCATTTTTACTAAATTTACATACTTTGCAATGATACTGTGCACCTCGCTTTTTTCTTTCAAGAAATACACATGCCTAAAATGGGACAGATCATCCTTAAAAATTACAAAATACCTGGAACCGCCTATGGATGATTCCTGCATAGGCCCACAAAGGTCAGAGTGAACCAAATCACAAATACGCTCAGCCCTTGACTCACTCTTCTTGAAACCTAACCGATGTTGCTTTCCCACAGCACATGAATTGCAAAAGAAATTCTGATTATTGATGAAGGAAATTCTTCGATCGTGTAGCACAGCGCGTACTTGCTTAATATTTATATGTCCAAGGCGCTGGTGCCAAGTCTCAATATTTTCACGCTTTTCCGCGACATTAACCGACAAACATTCATTTTCCGGCAACAGCACCCTAAACATCATTTTATAAAGTCTACATTCGCGTACTCCCACTGCCAAGATACATCCGCTCCTTCGAATTTCGCAACCTTCGCTATCTGAGATTAGTTCGCAATCCTTGTCCAAAGCACTCCCCGACGAAAACAGATTAACTTTTATGTTTGGTACATAGAAAACATCCGCCAAATGCATCTCCACCCAGTTTCGCTTGTTAAATGCCCGTATATTAATGTGTCCCTTTCCACACGCAAAAATTTTACTTCCATTACCGACAATAACAGGCACCGGCTCCTGTAACTCGCAAAAGTCAACAAACCAATCGCGCCGAAATGACATATGATGACTTGCACCCGAATCCAGCACCCATTCAGTGTTTTTGACAGTTTCGTTAGCCGCAATTACGTCACTCAAAAGAGCATTGCCTTTCTTATTTAACGAAGACTTGCTGTACTGCATTTTGTCCTTATTTGTACTAGAGCTAGAACTAGGACATTCACTTTTCCAATGCCCACTCTCTCCGCACTTAAAACATTTACCTCGCTTTGATTTACAGGATCTTTCCCTTTGATGAGTGCGAGCGACGAAAGCGTCCTGCGGCGGCAACAGCTTTGAACTTGATAGGCGAGCTTCCTCCATAATAAGACGAGACGTGAGATTTTCCGCGGTCTGCTGATCTGCTGCTGTGGATTCCCATGCACTAAAAAAATGATTAAATTCACTAGGCAATGTCATTAAAATCTTTGTATTCAGCATGCTTGGAGAGACCGTTTCGCCAACTTCTCTCAACTGCTGAACAAGAGCTTCCAGCTTAGCAATGTGTGTAGCGATGTCATCTTTGGGATCCTTAGCAAAATTATAAAATCGTTGCTGTAGCAGATGAATACTCGTCTTGGATTTTTGCTCATATACTGTATGTAACTTTGACCACATTTCCCGTGAGGTATTACAATTTATTATGTGGATTAACGGTTGTTGCCCAATAGTTGTCGCAATAATCTTTTGTGCCTTGCGATCCTTTATATGCCACAGCCTCAGAGATTTATCAAAATCCTCCTGCTTCACACCATCACAGGGTGTCGGCATAACGGTGTCCCCATTTACCACCTCAAAAATGTCGTGCGCATTCAGGATAGTTTTTACCTGAAACTTCCAGACGCTCCACTGCTCAATGTTTTGGAGTTTACTGATCTGCACCTGTTCGTTCTCCATGTTTTTATTTATCAATAAAAATCTTTGGTGGTTCTCACACGCGGTCTGTGCCAAAGGCAATGTTGATCTCGAAATATATTGAAAACAATCTCGCAACGCGATGTCCTTAGCGCACCCGAAATATTTATATTTCACGCTGAATCACGATTACAAAAATAAAACTGGATTTATATTTCGCAACAGCTCTACTAGGCACTTTCTTGAGCCTGGGCCCATAACCTGTTGGGTTAGTCAGAGACAAGAAGCAAAACACGACCACCTTGTGTGAGAGTTCAAGCAGGACTATATTAAGTAATAGAAGTGTTATAAATGTCAAGTTACAGGCATTGCCAGAGAAGCAGGAAACATCAGAGTAAAGTTCAAAATTTCAGTTCAATGATACAAAATCACTCAACAGTACTATTTACTATTATAGTTTTAAATTCACAATTCCCAAGATCGCCAATATCAGTTTTCATCTGAAGTTTTTACTGAAAATTTCCAGAAAAGAAGAGCAAATGAAGTTAATCCCAAGGGTCTTAACATGCACAGTAGAAGCAAATCGTGTTGTGTAGAGCCACAGTTACAATTTAACAGCACCGAAGGGATGCAATTTTTTCGTATAGACAGCTGGGAAAAAATTTGGGGCATTTGAAAAATTCAGAGCCCGGAGAAAACTCCACCGCATAGCTGGGAGGAGAGTGCTGCTAATTTTCACATTGTTTCTGCCGTAGAGCGCACTGGAACTGGGTTGATTAAAATCTGTTGCACGGGCCCCGGGGCGCGCACGGCCACAAAACAACCTGTCTCCCAAGGGCGCGCAGAGGGCTGTGGAGCGCTAGTGCGGTTTTATATAATATCATATTCCCCACGGAGGGTTAACTTAATTTCGTGTTGCTGCAATGAAATTCGCATTGAGACGTGCACCGCATTAAGTCCTCTTTGTGAATTCTTAAAATGCGCCTCAAAGAAGCTGAGCTGCATGCGACGAACAACACATTCAATTTGGCCCGGTTTCGGGGTTCAGCTGGGGCCCCGGGCTCCGCCGTTCTGCAGCTCCTTCTAATCGTCTTTTTTCCGTCTCTTCCTTCCAGGTGGCGTGGATGCACTTCGAGCAGTCTGCCATCCTGACGGTTCACAACCATGTGATAACACGTAACCCACGTATCAGCGTGACACACGACAAGCATGACAAACACCGGACATGGTTTCTGCATATCAACAACGTCCAGGAGGAGGACAAGGGACGCTATATGTGCCAAATTAACACGGTGACGGCGAAGACGCAGTTTGGATACGTTCACGTCGTCGGTAAGTTCCTCTAAGAAAAACTGATAGCTGTCCGATGTGGCTGTGGGGCGGAGCGCACAAGTCGAGGACAAAACTTTTCCAATAAAACGCTTATACCCGGGGGACTTCCCGCCCCGCCCCGCAAATGAAATGTGGTCTGGTTGCCCTGATGGCGGGACTGTTGAGCGAGAGTTGCCCATCGACGTTCGAAGTTGCTTAATTCCCATGTTATTCGCAAACACTTAAAGAAAACAACTCGCCGAGGTCCAGCCCTCATCTTCAGTTGATTACGGCGCCTCGGATCTTCCGCCCACTTGGCCCGCCCCGGCCGGGGCTAGCCTTTTGCTAAGGCTAGGCAGTGCAGTCTGAGGACATAATTTCGCCGTATTGACCAGGTCATCGCCACAATGGCTCGACCAGGACCTCCTAAAAATTTGACTTTAGATTTTATGCGGACGGGGCTCTGCTGCCACATGTGTCCCTTCCGAAACCTGAACTACCTTGTAGTGGCGAGGTGGTGGGTAGTGGCGAAATTGTCTGGTTCTTATGGCCGCCCTGCACCAGTGCTTTGCCCTCATTTGTTATTCTATTCTCGATTCTAATCAAAAGTTAGCTGTGTGCAGTGTGTGTTCTCGGTGTGTCGTCCTTGCGGGTCGGGGGGCCTCCGAAGGTGGGGATCGGACACACTCGAGTGTGCCAAAGACTTTTATTTCCCTTTGTTTAAGGAGTGCTGTAAGTGGTGAGCCCCGACGTCGGTGGTTGCGGCTGCGGCGGGCCGGGGCAATTGGGGTTCGGGCTCCGATCCGAGGGCTGGTCCCGCACACTCATATGTGGAGCGATAAAGATCTTTTTTTATTAGTTCGGTATCAGGCTGGGGTTGTTTTGTATGTTGGCCTGGCCCTGCTCCACTTGCGCCCCTCTTACTTTGTCCTTGTAATGATATCCGCCTTATCTCCACTATCTGCTCTTTTTGGCAAGGATTATCGCTGTGGAGCATTTTAATCCACATATGGTTTTGATTGGTTAAGTTTTCAAGATTTTTCGGACGTTCCCGGGGATCTCAGTTTGCTTCGGGAGCGCCCGGACCAGCAGCAGAGCAGTAAAACTTTGTTTGGCCGATATGACGGCCTTTGAGGGCGCAATTTGATGTGGGTTATTAGAGACGTTAAGAAATTGTTGCCCGAATGAGTCAAGTTCGCCTGATGTGGGGAATGCGAATCTTTTTAAACTTTGCCCGTTTGTTAGTGACGTTCGTCGTGAAATTTATTTAATTTTGGGACCTTGCCGGGCTGCCGATCATCTCACCGTAAACTTTCTCCGGATTAGTTTGATAAAAGCGGGTATTGCGTCGTCACCAAATGTAACAGTTTCGCCTCGGTTGATACAAATTTGGAGATGGAGAGTTATTCGCCTGGAAATTTATTAGATATTGATACTTCTCCATATTCGGCAGTGTCTAGAATTCTCGAATCTCACATTGCCGGAAGACGACATCGATATCTAGTAGTTTATTTTCGGAGAACTCCCAGGAAATAGGTCGCTCCTAGAATATTGAAGCAGAGCAGTTCCTATTTACCATATTATATAGTTTTATATGAGATTCGCAAAATCGCGAATTTCGAACTCTTAGTGTACCATTCACACTGTTACTTTGCCAGTTAGATCATTTCTCAGTAAATTTATAAAGCCATCAGTTCATTAAGGGCGCGTAGAAAATTTTAAAATCATGAATTACGATGCCTTTCATGAGATATATTTGCACTTTAAACACATTCTTAGTTAGTAAATTAATATATTACGATTTTCAAAAAGCTTATTAGGTAATCTCATCTACTAAAGCCTTCATTAAGTATAAACCTAAATTTTACTCAACTATATCGGATTTCAAGATTATAATATATGCTTTAGATATTGGTAAACAAAATTAGGTCTTTTGACAAATTTATTGAAAAATTTAGCATAACGTGTTACTAAGAATTGAAGATATAGACATATTTCTGTTCTGACTACACAATTCCAAAAGGAAACCCCTATTTTTCATATTCAATTAGTTTGAATTTTCGTATCCTAAGCTGCTTAAAACCAGCCGTAACCGCATTTGGTCTTAGTAAATAAATAGGAAATAAAAAACCTTGTACACGAATTCCTAAAAAAATGTAGGCCAGATAAAGTCGCAATTTGCATCCAATTTTTTATTGGAATTTCAAGTACCTTAAGTTGCAAACTTATTTGGCTAAGTGTTTTAGTTGGCCTGACTTGCACTCTTCCCGAAAATTTATTGGAGGACTATAGCTGAACTAAATAAAATATTAATTCCCTTTTCGTTCAGCTATGGTTTCAGTTTTTTCATAGTTTTTAGCAGATTTCCATTTCCTTAGGTAGAGGCAAACGAAAACAAAAAATAATTTAAATATCTGGGAGCCGAGCAAGAGCAGCATAATTAATATTCATTTCTCCAGCGGCTTCCACTGCCTTCAACCTGTTGCTTTCCGTTGGCCGGAGTCCACTTAATGACCCGAAACAATGGGCCCATAAATCGTCAATGACTGCAGTGCAATTATGCCCCATCCTGAGACAGTCTGTGGCCTCCAGAGACCGTTCCGCCGGCGCTAGAACGCCCCGGTCACGACTGTATTTTTGTGTGATCTGTTCGACCAAGTTTTATCATAAAATCTCGGAATTAGTAGGGCCATTGGCAAGTGCGCTCTGCCAAAATCCGGGACGACGACGACAGCTGTCGCTAATAAATTCCGTCCAATAACTGAACGTATTGTCACACTCTCGAAAACAAAAGTGGGCCCCGGCGGGCTGCGCTGGACCTGAAGCCCTAGGGCTAAACTTTTCTAGTATCTCTGAATTAGGCCCGATCGCGCACACGGGCCGCATTCCTAGCCCCCGAATTTCTGCCCGGTGCGGTCGAGCCCGGTCCATTCCTCACTTCAGGGGCGAGATATATGCCCCGAATGCCGGTTGCGAAAACTGCCAAAAAAGTCAAAGAGCACTCCAAAAGTTTTCATGAAAGCAGGCAGCGATGGCAGGAAATCAGTGTCCTGGAGCTGGAAAACAAGGATATATCACTGGGGCGTCCGGCGCTGCAATAACACATCAATTACCGGAGCCCGAGCAGTGCCCTCATCTCATCTCCTCGGCTCGAATTATTGAAAAATTACCAGAGGACCTGCAGCGGAGCAAAAACTGACGCGCAGTCCGAGGAGAAAGTTTTTCCCCGGTTTTGTTTCCAATAAATGTTTTACAGGACTTCTGCTTTTCGGCACTGTTCCCGTGATATGTGGAAGCTGGCGGGCCGGGCGGAGCGCCTCCGTGCTTCGGCAGAGCAGAGCTCCAACTGCAGCCATTTATCCTCGAAAACGATGAAACCTTCATCCATTTCGGTTTAAGCATTCCACCGCTTGAGATGAACGGGAAAAGTTTTCGTTTTTTAGATGCCCTCGCCCGGCTTGGCAAGCCTCGGAAGTGGAGGCCGCTGTCCGGAGGAGCCTTTTGAGCCCGTGAGCAGGCCACGCATTCCCCCACATGTGGCCGCCAGACTGCTAAAGGAGGACTAATCGAAAAAGAGATTCCCCGTGCATAAATCAGGCGCAAACTTTTGGTCACACATCCGCATATAAATACTTGGCCGGCAAACGTCCCGGGTGATTTGCTAAAAGGACGTCCCGGGCAGTCCCGGGCAGGATCTTTGAGCCCCAGAGCCCTCTGAGACAATATTCGGGCCCGGCAGCAGATCCTCCGGGAAGCAAATAAAAGCGCGGGGGCAGTGTGAAAAACGGGAGGAAATTAGTTTTCGGACAGAATATGCATCGGTCAACCATTGGTCTCCTAAAAATGAGTTATAGGGCGGCCGGCCGCGCCGCCCCCGGCATATTCGTTCTGGGAGCCCCGATTTTATAGATTTTGCCGAGCAGATTTTTTCTTCCCGGCCCGCACACAAAATTTATCGCTGTGTCGTATTTCTGTCGTTACAGTTCCGCCAAATATTGATGACACCCTCACTTCGAGCGACGTCATCGTGCGGGAGGGGGCCAACGTGACGCTGAGGTGCAGAGCCACCGGAAGCCCGGAGCCTTCAATCAAATGGAAACGAGACGACGGCAGCAAGATTTCGATTAATAAGGACACTGAGGGTAAGTAGAGACCGAAGTCATGAGGTTCTGGCTCTGATAATGTTTATTTGTGTTGCTGGTGACCCACATACTTTTCCGCGAGGAAATGAATTTCCTCATAATTTTTGTTGGGCTCCAGAACATTTTGTTGGGGCTCTTTAAGGCATTCCATGTCTCTAGGGCAAGTGGAATATTTCAGAGAAAGTGGAACGGCGCGGGTGAAGGCGAAAATTTGAAACCTCTTCTTTTTTTTTGCAGCACTTAAAATATCATAACAAATAATAGGTCATCACCCAGAAAACGGCAACATGTCTAAATAATTTTAATTCAATCAAAAATATAACTTACCTTTAAGCTCCATGAAGATTGCATTCTCTGGTAAGATGAATTTTACAAAGTATGATGTTTTCTTATTCTGTAAAGAATAAAGCAATTAATTAATAATTTTATCAGAAATGCAGAAATAGATCAATAATTTGCCTTAAAGTGTTTCATTTCTTAGCTACCTACTTACGAAAAATACAAACTCACTGACATTAAGGAACGAAGCTGTAGGGTAGGTACATATTTTTAGTTAGTATGCGGTTTCAGAAATAAAACTAAGGCTTATAAATTTCATAGTTTTATATTTTTTTAAATGCTCAAAAGTGAAAATAATTTTAATTTTGAAAATGTCTTTAGCCATAACGAGGACCTAAATTTAAAGATTTCTATCCCTTTACCTAAATTTAAAGCTTACTATCCTTTAAGGGCCGACATAAATTGATAATAAAAGAATGTTTCTACAAAATTTCACAAAATTTTTTTGGGGATTTAGCATAAGGTTGTGTGAATTTCAGACCGCGTAGTCCTTAAATTAACTTACATTGTAGGAGTACATTACAAACACCTAAGTTCTTTTTCCTGGAGACCCTTCCTTAAACATCAGAAAATAGAACTACAAAAGCAGACAACGAGGAGGGGACATTGTATGGAATAAATGATGTGCTCCGTGAACTGAATTTGAGCTCCAAAATTCAAACTATTTTCAATATATCGCTACAAAAGCATACGGGGAAACTCCGGGGCTCCGGTTGTTCCAAAATTACAAAGTCTTTTCTCTTAAATTCAATTTGATCGGAAGCGATCCAGTTCACCGAAATCCGCTTGCAATTTCGCATGAAATATTTAAGAAAATCCACATGAGTCCGTTTTACCTTTCCAGTTCTGGAGTGGGAGGGCGAAGCGCTGGAGCTGACAAGGATATCGAGACTGGACATGGGGGCCTATCTCTGCATAGCATTCAACGGCGTGCCCCCCAGCGTGTCCAAGAGGATAAAAGTCAGCGTCGACTGTAAGTATGAAACAAAAACGAAATCAATTCACAGCAGCTCGCTCGCCGGGGTGGGGGTTGTATAGGTGGAACAGACCAGTGGGCGAACGAAATAATCCCCGGCGAGTCTGAAAATAAAATGAGAACGAAAAAAATTCCGACCTGCTGTGAACTGTGAAATTTCCAATTAAGTTTCGTCTTCCAATTTCAGCAATTATCCGTTTCAAAATAATACCACAGCCGGGCGCAACCCGGGAATTATATCCAGTGGTATGATATTAATTTTCGCTTTACTTGCAGTTGCTCCGATGGTCTGGATACCTCATCAGCTGGTAGGCGTCCCGATGAGCCACAATGTAACCCTAGAATGTTTCATCGAGGCCCATCCGACATCCCTCAATTACTGGACACGGGAGAATGACCAAATGATAACAGAGTCCACCAAGTACAAGTAAGAGGGCTGTGGCTGCGAGAGTTGTGTCCCGGGCTCCGTCTTATTTATTTAATCCGAGCCGGAGCCAAGTTATCCTTTTCAGTAATTATTCCGCTGCATGGACCCAGTGGATTCATAAAACTGCACGGGGCCAGGGCCAGGGCAGGAAGGAAAAAAGAAGGGCTGCAACTGAGGTCCGCGCTGGGGGTTTTATGTCGCTATGTTAGTTATGCTCATGGGGCCCATGCATCCATCCGGCGGCTACTCTGGCCCTGGCCCCACCCACCCCCCGTTTCGTAATCCTTTCATCCCTGAGCGCTCGGCCCCGCCCAGGCCGGGACGCATTATGCCCAGTATTTTTTCTATTAGCGCTGATCATCCTTCTTCTCTTAATGATTGCAGGACGGAGACAATTCCTGGCACCCAGTCGTACAAGGCTACAATGAGGCTAACGATAACGAACGTCCAAAAAAGCGATTATGGCAGTTACAAGTGTGTCGCCAAAAATCCTCGTGGCGAAACGGATGGCACCATTAAGCTCTACAGTGAGTATCCTGGCTCCTGATTCCATCCCTTTATCTGGGCATCGGCGGTGAAGTGTGGATGTGTTAAGGTGTTGCGTTGTTTGTCCCCGGAGCGCCCGGCCGCCGCATCCGAAGCTACTTACCACCCAATCTGTCGGGTCCTTTTGGTGGTGTCTTGAATTATTGCGGCGTTTATTGCGAATGCAATGTCCTTTTATGGAGCTCTCGTTTCCGTTATTTATCTGCAGTCGGAAAGATTATTGAAGACAATTCGGGGCGATTTATGGCGCTCCTGCGGTTAAGCAAGAGACCTCACGGCCAGAGGAGACTCTTTGAAATCGAAGAAAGGAAGTGCTCTGATAATTGGTCGGGCGGGGAACCATTGTTCGCGAGCGGCAGCGAAGACGACGTATTGAAAGTGCACGATAATGAATTTTCGAGTTCATTGAAATAAATCGAACGAGAAGATTTGTTTTTCCCAGTTGGGGATGTCATCGCTGGCGCACTCAATTCAAGTGCACTTCGTTCGCTGGAGGAGCCTCCGTGCTTCGTGCCTTCTTCCTCGACGTCTTGGCCACTCTCAGCCGGGTATAATTCACCAATGTCGGCACTAATTTGATAGCAACTGCTCCAGAAGAAGCTTGTTGCAGGAATTCACAATTTTCATTTTCTATTCTTTTTTCTTTTTTGTGGAATCAGTGATGCTTCTTCAAATCGGCTTGCTCTTTAGATGCTTATTAAAGGGTCCTTTCCTACTTTGGTCATTTTTTGGAGTATCGAGTAACTTAGCAGGCTAATTTCTTTAGATGTTATATTATAATAAAATGAGTATACAGAAAGTTTTCTTTTTAGCAACAGACTGCAATACAAATGATTTGCTTTTTTAATCCCGTTTATAATTTCTTTGAAGCTTGCTACTTCTTATAGCGTCAATAATTTTACCTTACTTTTATTTATTATTTATTTTGAACCTAAATTTTGTTTTCGTTTTTGATTTTCTGAAATTTATAGATATTAAGAATTCGTAAAAGTATCTAAATTTTGAAGCAAGTAGACATTGAGTCTATTTAAAAATTCAACACTTTTAGTCTAGGCCAGATAGGAAGGTTGCTACAGAGTTGAACGTGTTAGTCTCACAATCACAAACTCAAGGTTGCTAGGCTTACGAAAGGTTGCAATTAGGAACAGGGTCATGTTTGTAAAAGAAAACGGGTTTTGGTTTTGAACTGGCCTATTTAGGTTATTTTCAGCCTATCTCAAACACGCAAATTAGTACGTCTTGTGCATAATCTCATCTTGGAAAGAGTACAAAATACAGTCAATGATAAGTTAAACCCCTTCAAAAAATCTCATTACCTTCGCATCGCATCAAGATAACTATAAATGCATAAAAAAAAAAAAGTTAGCGAACAGGCTTAAGCTCACCCTACTTTCCCATTTTGAACTGAAAAGCCGTTTTTCAGTTATTCCGGGCGAAAGCGTCCACGGACAAAGTTTTAATCATTTAAAAGAGCTCTACATCATTTCGCCCCGAAATCCTCCGATAAATGCCGGCATATCCTCTAAATAGAAGCGAGAAATAATTCAGAGCCCTTTTTTTGCGTTGAGAATGTGTAAAATTAAAATTTGAAAAGGACTTCTCGCCTGGTGCTAGGCCAGCATACATGTTGAGCTCCACCTTCACCGCCATGTAAGCGGGGGTTGGATGTACTCCCCCGCGCCCGTCCCGTAAAATTCATCTGTTTGAATCAAATTATTATGCGCCGCACACCCCGACCTTCCCGAGTTATTTACCTCTGCGGGTCTGTTGGGCGGTTGTCGTCGGTGTCGCTGTTACCAAAGCACCACCTACCCGACGCCAGCCCTGGGCTTCACCTCTCCCATCGAATGGATGGGAAGGGGCTGCCCCGCCATATAGCCATATATGCGAAAGGTAATGGAAAACGTGGCTAATGGGATTTAAAAGGTTCTGCTGAATGCGCTCTTAGCACCCATCGGCGTAGGATGCAAAATCCGAAAGGATGTCTTACAGCAGTTAATAGGAGCGCCGGGGCATACTCAGGGCTGGGGCTGGATGTGCCATGCTCCGCTGTACGAGTAGAAAAGTGGGTTAAGCCTATCGCCTTATAAAAATTGCTTTTGGCCAGAATCTATTTGATTTGATGAGTTCCTCAATTTGCTTTATGTTGCAGCCTCCAGCCCACCAACCACGGTCCCGCCGCCCACGACAGAGGCGACGACACGCAAGGAGACGACAAAAATCGGTTTCAATACACCTGTTTACGGGCAATTTGCAACGAACTCAGTCACCGTACTGGACAAGGGTGAGTTCAGAGACTTGATTTTATCTCTACCTTTTTGCGGGCATAAAAGTAAAAGCCGGACATTTCCAGGTTCCAAGTACCAATCGAACTTGAACGAGATAGACAAGTCGGAGCAGAAGTCACCGGGAGAGACGGCCAAAGGGTACGACTGGTCGCAGGACCACGCGTCAGGAAGTCGACGAGTCAGCTGCCCGCCCCTCGGTCGCCCCGGGCACTTCCTGGTATCGATATCACTTATTACATTTGTTATTAGATTGTAATTTAGAGCCGACATTAGTTCTTAACATTGAAAATGACGACGAGAGAAATTTCATTTGCTAAGGGAAATTACACCTACAAAACAGAAAAAGAGAGATTGCCTGAACAACAACTATTTTATACAGAGACCTAGACACGTATTGTACTTTATCTTAGCTGGCAGCATAAGTTCTTGTAAAAAGTTTTGAGGAACCTACAGGACATTGGAGCAGGTAGCCACGTTTAGGGCTCTTAAGTAACTGAATTTGCAGATAAAAACTCCCTTGTTGTTCAACCCATGGAAATAAGAATTGCTAACGGCGGCGTTTTGCTACTCAGTTTTTTGGTATTCATTGGATTTATTTTATATAGCAGGAAAATTGTGAAATTGCCTAATTGGTTTATTTGATGCAAATATTCGATTGCGTGTATATTGAGGTGAACCGAAGCATTTTGGTTAACTATTGTATCGGCGGAATTAGAAATTTATATATTTACCCAAAATCCCAACAATTTTTCGAATACCAGCTGCAATTAGTGATGATTTTTTGTTGGATAACGTTTTGTGGTTTTATCGAATTCATTTAACGATACCACAAAATAAAGGTTTATCTTTTTTATAATTTCATTTATGAGCGTACAATAGACCTTTTGTCCATCTGTAGAAATCTAAAGAAACCACATAAGTTAAAAATTGACAAGTACATTAAAAATGGTGTGTACAGTTTAGTTACTCATTTTAATTTAATTTGATGAAAAAGAAAAGAAAAGAAAAACAGCGCGAAAAATCATAAGAAGAATAAAACTGTTATGAGATAATTATTAATTGAGTTTGTTTGTAGAAAAAAATTTCCTACACTGAAAGATGGAATTAAGAGAAATATCATCCTCCGCTCTAGTTTTTATAATCTGTTGACAACATTTTAAAATTTGTCTTTAAATTATTTGTATTTACCAGAATAGTGGGCCAACCTTTTTAATTCCTATTAAATAAAAAAAAGAATTACAGGGATTTCATTTGCAAGGCCTTAAGCACTTAAATATTTTTATTTTCATTTCTACCTACCCTCGGGTCATTTTAGGAATAGTGAAAAACTTTCGGTGAGCTCAAATACGTGTAAAGACTGCATAAAAATGATCCAACCGTATTTTTAAAGTACAATTTATCGAAAAGCATTCACAATTTCCACCTATTTTTCCTTAGACACTATGACTATTCTTTTTCATAACAATTTCAGTGCATGATTTAAGGAACATCTAAATGACTGTAATACTCGTATGCTGCTTAGTAATCTGAAAATAATTCTTAGTTGAAAAAATCTAGAAAATCTTAAAACTGAGTGACTTTTGTACCGCCTGAAGCAAGTTATATAATCGCAACTACACTAAACTTATTGTAAATACTAAAAGAAATCGAGATGTAAGGAGAGGGAGATCATACAATATTATTATTAAACTCGCTTGTAAATTACTCGACTTAAGTTGTAAATGTAAACTACGCACTTCCACTAATGTACCATGGGCGAGGCACTACTTTAGATATTGCAAGAGTTGTAATTTGCACAGAACCTAACTACGTAAGTGAAAAGCGAGAATCAGACACGAGGCCAAAGGGAAGCAACCGATACGAAACAGAGCTTTGAACCGGGGTGATCAGTGCCTGGTGCTGGGCTGCAATTGTATAATTAATGTAAAATACTGAGACATTATATACCCTAGTTATAAAGCAGGACATGGAAAATAAAATTTATTAAAAAAGTCACGGAGCGTTTGAGTGCAATTAACCGAGCCATTTCCCGCCGTTGTTCCCGTGAACTGGGTCACCTGGTCCCGCCGGGTATGGGCCGCCAGCCAGGTCGAGTGGTGCGAATCGAATAAATAAATTATTTTAAAACCATAGTTGGGGAAGGATTCAATCAGCCAGTTCAACGGTTCGTAAATTAATTTTCCTCATCGACGTGTGCGCTGCCAAAACTTTTCCATTCGCCACCAAGCCGCACCGAACTTCAATTTTTGAACTTTGGCGTCACCACGAACAGCCGCATTTCTTCCTCACTTTTTTCTTCCCTTTTTTTCAATTTTCTTCTGCGGATAAAGTTTCGCCAAGTCCCCAAGTTTTATCGCCCTCTCGCCTTCCTGACGGAAAGTCATTTCCATATAGACAGGGCGGGCAGCGAGGCGGTAGCTCCCGGTGAACGATTCCTGTTTCGAATTTTATATTTTTCCCCTGGTTTGTGGGCGCCCCACCGGACGGAGCGGGGTTCGCACGGTGCCGACGACGTCTTGCTCAGACTTTGCCAAATGAAATTCTAATCGATCTATGGCCTTCGATCACGACCTGTGCGAACGGCGGACGGAATTTCAAAGAGTGCACCATCCGTGAGATTTAACTGAAACAATATGCATATTAATTGGATATTTCTTGCTCCCCGGCGCAGCCAATTATGAGTGCACAGGTCAATCTGTCTACAGGAGCAGCATCCTATGCTCTGACGAGAACTGGAAGATTCGCCTATCGGATGTTGTGTCGGCTAATCAAGTTATTTTCGACTTCTTTTCCTTAGGGACAGGTAGAGAGCAAATTTACTTATATTTTTTAACAAATAATTTTATCTGCTAAATTTACTTTGTTCGTTGAGTCATAGAACAAATATCGAAATTTCGTTAAATTTCAAACTTTTATATTTTCTTACAATACCGATTAAACCGATTGTAGACAAGACACCCTAAAAATAAGACAAGCCTTTTCTCTAGCATTGCAGATGTTTTACAGTCGCCCTTCAAAGGGGTGCTTTTATTATTCAATTCATATCAAAACTTAAAGCAAAATTCTAGAGCTATCTAGATACTAGATCTTGTTCCCAGAAAGGATTAATGTACCCTTCTTATCAGCACGGTTATTTCACTCAAATGAAAACTAGAAGTACATAGTCTGTTTTTGGAAACGAAAAATGTTTCTTGCACCCAATTTTAGACTTACTGAGCTATAAAAATAAGAATAATAATAACTTACAAAATTTAATCAAGATTACAGTATTAAAATATTTTGCAAGGATTGAAAATCTTTGAAGCAATTTCCACAACAAATAAAAATAGATGATTTTTGACCGCGGATCTTGTTGATTTATAAATGAAGGGGGTATTCTTCAGTAGATCGAGGGGTGAAATCAACCCCAAATTACCCGAGTAAGGGCCATTGAGTATGGTTTTCTTTATTGTGTTTGATTTAAATGAGGGAGAAATACTTGTTTTATTGGCAGATGCAATTTCTATTTACAAGTCCTAGCTATTGAATAATGGGGACATATCGCAGGGAATTAAAATTAAAGATTACATCTAAAAATATTTTTTTAAGTATGTGTTTTTTGAAAAAGTTTTGTACTTAAAATCAAAAACATACCAGACTAGCATTGCGTAGAAGACCATTAAAAATTAATCACATTTACCTGCTCAGGCATCGTAAAGCTGGGTTCTTAAAAAAGATCACGACCTATTTTGAGGTATATATCTTCCGCCAGCGGGCCAATTCTCACGCAGTTCCGGGGATTTATTCGCAACGCCCATATTTCAGCGAGATCCAGCAATGCTCGACGACCTTCTTTACGGCTCCCCGAGTCAATTTGCCACGTTAGACTTTCTGCATTTATCTGGCTAGCAGTAATCGCTGTTACTTAAGTACACAACGGCAGCGACTGGATATAATTTTTATCTAATATCCTCGAGGAAGTATTTAATCGGCCATAAAATCGCCCAATATGTCCCAATTCAGATATCCCATAAATCAAGTGTCATATCCGAGGAGCCACGTAGTCACGTAAAGGATGCCTGCGGTGCTTCGGGGAGACCCATTCAAAAGCGGGCGGGAGAGGCCGGTGAGGGCGGAGGCCCAACTGAAGAGGAAGCTCGAAAAATAAAACTGGAAAAAATCAGACTGGGAATGGGGGGCTTTACTAGAAGATATTCAGCGCTACCCTTCAGCCCTGTGATCCGGAATGTGCGTGCTCCATATATCAAGGCGGGGGATGGCGCAAGTTTTAGGTGGGTCTTTAAGATAAGGCGATACGGACAAATTTCGGAAGTTTCCCATAGCCCCGAACTATTTAAGTTCCGTAACTCACCCGTAATAAGGCGATTCTGTGTCATTCACTCTATCTCTCGACTTCCCCTCGCCGGCGCACTAATTAGACAACTTTCCGTGAATATCCCGGCGAATAAAGCTCGGGACGATAATGCGCGCTAATTTGGCGAGCGACTATGGGTCGTTTCGTTATCTCGTCGTGTCGCCCCAATCGGAGGCACAAATGACCGGCCGACAAAAGGACTCTTAAACGTATCGACGTGACTTGATTGCCGTCGGCCGTGCCGGGAGCCGCGCACAAAGCAGCCGATCACTCATCGTTATGAATGGACTCAATCAGCCCTAATGGGGCCCGGCTCCGCAAGGAGCTGCACAAAGGTGCCGAAAGTTGCCCGATTGACGGCTCAATCGCCCTTTGTGGCGGGGTCCCTTGCAGCAACGCCGGGTGTTTCTGTAATAGTGCAATTTGACAAAATTCATCCCACCCCGGAAGGTTGCGGTGGAGCGAAGCCCCATTTCTTTCTAGGCTTTAATTATCCTTTCATTAGTCCTGGAGCCGAGCGGAGCCCAGAAAGGAGAGACGTCTCCCGGCTACTCTCTTATGTAAATGTAATTGCAGGCCGTGCCTTTAGGACTCAATCCAGTTAATCAGAAGTTTTCGTTAAAACAAAAGCTCGGGACGCCATGAATAATGGAGTGGAAAGGGATCGCAGCAAAAAGGATGCGTGTTAATTGTGTTTTATCCTGGCTAATGGGCTTATAGTGAATGATGAAAGTAGGTCTTCTGGCCGTGGACGCTCCTCGCCTTCGCCTTCGCCCGGATTTCAGGAGCTGTGCTCTGCAGTAAATGATACCTCTCCCGGCTGAGGACAGGGACGGCTATTTTCGGACCAAGTGATGTTAAAATCCAGACTTCATACAAATTTGCGGCTTCACGTTAGACGACGAACGGGCGGGCTCTGGGACATGGACGAAATTCGGAGCTGGACATTTTCCGGCTCTGTTTATGGACTGTAACCTTCACTAAGGCTGTGGAATGGCGGAAGTAGTTTATTTTAATTAATTCGCAAGGGGAATGGATGAAATTTTCCTCTTGAGTTATTATTATAAAAAAGAACTATACACTTTTAAGAAATAAATAAATTTTATAATTTCCCTTTTTAAATAAAATATATAAAATATTCTATAATAGTAAAAACTAACATACGGTAATAGGGATAAAAATCAGAAAGATAACATATGACTTCAAATAAAAATTGAGTAAATTTTGGTTTGTGTATGTAGAACTAAAACTTCAAACCATGTTAAAATGAAAATACCGTTCACTTTGATATTCGCCGAAAAATACACAGCCAACTTACAGCATGATAAACAGTCGGTGATTTTACACATATTTTACTCAGCCGTCGAGAAAAATTTGGTCAAATTTTGTGAGAGGACAAGTGATTGCAAACGAAACAATTTTCCCTTCCGTGGCGATAACATACAGGTTTCTACAGGCCTAATAGCTCCTTTTAATTTTAAAAAGCGTAAAATCGCTGTCTACTATATTTGAAAGTTATCTGCTAAAGTGTTAGAGCTATTGATTTGAATTTTCAAATTATCTGAAGGAAGCGCAAGTATTTCAACCAATTAAGGATTTTTGCAAGCTACCATATTCGGGAACAATTAAATGACTCTAATTTTAGTTCTTTCATTAGCTTGTTTTTGAAAAAGGATTATGAAATCAAGTCTCTAGCGAGGGAGACGAATTTCTATTTGGACAATTATCGTAAACTTAATTCCCATAAGCGTTCTTCAAAATTTCTTGGCAAAAGAAAGTTCCATAGGTTTTGGTTTGACTTTAAATTGCTTTGCCCCGGTGGGTCTATATCTTGAGAAATGCAAAAGCTTTCTTGGCAGAGCTCAGAGCTCTTCTGCACTCGTGCCCCACTGCCTCTGTTCCGCATCAGACGGGCTCCCGTGGGGGTGTGAGACTTAAGCACTTTAAGAATTTCAAAAAATTTCCGCAACGAACACATAAGCTCATTATATTCCAAGGCAGTTGAAATCTATTTAGCGAAGCTTCACCCTAATCAAAGAGCTGCGGCTCTCGGCGGGCGCAAGGGTTGCGTGCTCCCCGAAACAAGTTAATTTGAAACGCACTCGGTGGCTCCCACGCCCGACGCCTTGAAGGGCTCGGGGTGCCTGCCGCATCCTTTCAGGCAGGTGTTTCAAGTTGCTTTTAATGAGTGATACGCGGCCTCCTCGTGAGGGTAGTTATGCCAGGGCTCCTCGGGGATGCAGCCTCTCCTGATAGCAGCCAAACAAATTCTGGTTTCCTTTAATTTTTCTTTTTAAGACACAGAACGACGATAATTATGTCAAGAGCCTTTGATGTAATTAAAGAAGGGCTGCGCCGAGCGGACGGCGGGGTCGTGCTGTCGTGGCGCTGCGGTGGCAGGAGTGCCAGGAGCTGGAAGCTAGGCTTCTTGTAGTAGCACATTTAAGAAATGGGTTAAGTTAGGCTTTATGTCCTTTCTGCACAGATGGGAGCCCTCTAGAGGGCAATCCGAGCGCAGAAGGCAAAAGTTCAAGGCTTCCTCCACTATGAAGGGCACTACGCTCAGCACTCAGTGGTTAGTTATCGCAATATTTAGGGAGAGCCCCATACATTTTTAATTGAGGTTGACTCGTTATTTGATTAACTGTATTTCCCCCGAAATGACCTCATTTGTAGTGAAATCATCAGAGATGCCAAGCAGGCGTATCTCGATGACTTTCAAGTGGCAGCTATAAATTGCCTCAACCGAATTGCTCCAAGTAGGTCAGCCTTTCTGTGTTTTACCTTGCGATGGGACGCCGAGACTCTTGGCTTAACGAGTGAGTAGATGGATTCTGCTAATCTTATTCTGCTCATACAAAAAATCCAGCCATGCAGCTATTCTGTGGGCTCTTTGGGGAGCAATCCATGAACAAGTTCTGCTCCCAATTAGCGTCACTTTTGGACTTTGTTTTAATACCCGACCCGTCGGCAAGCCCAAGCAGCCTTCAAGGTTTATTCAAAAGCCATCCGTAACATTTCAATTAAGACAATCTCGGCTTTCTTCGGGGGAGTGCACCCTTCACTTTCTTAGCGCGCTGAAAGCCATTCGCATTTGAGACCGTTCAACCGAATTTTTTTAATCAAATGTCTCCGCGAAAAGCGACAATTTCGATAAACAATTCATAGTGTGGCTATGAGGGGCACTTCTGTCGTTACGTAATTACGATAGAGTGTTCGTACTTTAGGCTTTTCTAGATGGCTTCTACATCCACCTATCGCTGTTGCATGTTCAATCCAACAAGTTCTATATTTGTAACATTTTGCACTCGAGTGCAGAAATAAACTACGAAATAATTTCGTGAATAGTTTCTAAAGATTCTGCAAAAGGGGCAAATTAATCGTCAACCATAACAGAGTTTGCTTTGATAAAAAAACTATACTAGGGTAATGAAATTGAAGAATTCTTCAATTTATGCCTACTTTTAAATTGTAAAGTATGCTTAAGATATCGTCTATAGAAAGATTTAATTGATGCTAACGATTTTGTGGAGAAGGGTTTGGAGCAAAATTCAAAAAAACACAGTCTATCAGAATACGAAATATATTTTTTGCAATCCGTAAAATACGATCGTGCATTTTCAAAAGTTTAGGGTTTCAAGCATTAGGATTTAAAATCAATTTTATCAGCTTTGATGAAACCTAACTCATAGTGGGCAACTGCACTGAGTGAGCTATCTCTAATAGTTTTCCGTTTTTGAAATGTGTCCGAGATGCGGAAACCAAACCCAACCGGGTTTGCGCCCAGACGGACATCAATAGCCGCGCTAAAGCGAATAATGGACAGCCCATTTGCGCCCATAAACAACTCATTCATTTTATAGCTGTCCAATCCATCTAAACTCGCCTGGAAAACAACCGCTTAAGTGAAATGGAGCGCAAAATTTTAATTGAAGTGAACTTTTGGCGCTTTCAGTCACCGGTGCTCCGATGCGTCCTAATGTAAAAAGCGGCGAGTGTGGGGTAGTCGGGGGCTCCCGAATTCCCATGGCAAACGGTCCTGCTCTAAATAAACTAATTTGGCTGATGCCACGCCGTGCAAAGTTATTACGGGTTGGTCCCCAACAAAAAAAAAGAGGCTCCCGAGCTCCATTAAATCCGCAGCTCTGCTCGATAGTCAAATTTTCTGGTAAACATACAAAAAACCCAGTGAGCAGAAATTGTGTGTGTGCAGCCAATTTTTGAGCATACCTGGCTTGGGTCGGAGCATATGTTGCGGCCAGGCTCGATCCGGGCTGGGGCCCCGCGCGGAAACAGTGAAATGTTTGCCACTGTCTCCAGATTTTTATCGGCGCTTCATCCATTTTTATGCGCCCGTCGGGATCCCCGTTCGCCACCTAATCCGCAGGGGTGCTCCCGCCCCATATCAATCAATACCCGTCTACAATGTACTCAAAATAGGTGATATTGTCAGGGGCCGGGCACCCGGGCACGGCGGCGAATCCACCGCACCGACAACAACAACAAGTGTAACTGGGGAACGTGAGAAGGCGCCAAAAAGTCGCGAAAGTTACGTCTTTCAATAAATTTAACAAAAATCATTTATCCCATCCCCCGACCGGAAAATTCGATTCTGTTTTTCTTCCATTCGGGCTCATATAATGGGGCCTCGGGAGCTCCGTGGATGCGAGGGGATGTATATGCATATCCCGGAGCCCGGGATAGAAAATTCCACTTGGGCGCCCACTGAAAATCGTTTTGTTTGGCTGTTGATCCTGCACTCCGGGTGCTGGAGCGACTCCGTCTATGCGGATTGCTCCGTTTGTTGCTCGGTCTGACCTGCGGCTGCGGCTTGCCTCACCCGCGCGGCCCACCGCCCCGGGCGGATGTGCACCTGAGAAGTAAAGTGTTTTATTGAATCAGAATCCGCTGAATATCTCCCGACTAAAGTAACTTTGTCTCGTTGCGGCACCTCAAAACATATCATCGCTGCCCAACTCCAAAGGACGCAGGGCTCGGATTTATGCAGCTGCGTTGGAGCTCTCTTCGCCCGGTGTATTATGAGAAAAGTTTAAGCCCCGGCGGAGTCTCGTCTGGGGCTCCGCCGGGGCCACCCGACCTGCACCTCCATATTGTGAACTATCGGCACCATATTTCTTTATCGCGTAAAAACCGTCCAAGGTGGAAAATTTTGAACAGAGATAAACACATTCATCTTGTTGAGAAGTTTCTGGGTTCGGTTCGGTGGTCCTGAACCGCGCTCTTCGGGCGGAAGAAGGGGGCCCCTTACGCTTGCCGCACCCTGCACCGAACTCATCCGTGCGGCAACGAAAGTAAAACGGCGGGGGATGAGGTTCTGTTTTTCCATCAAATCTTTTAGGATGCTTCGTTGGGTTTATTGGAGCTGATGGGGAGATGTCGGCCAAATGAAGTACCCAGCGTGCTTTCTTGTCCTTATCCCATAAATAAAATTTTCGAAATTTCACTTGTCATCACTTTTTGTTCTCTCGCAGAGGGGACGAAGAACACGAAACAATGGATCTAGCCTGCAGGACAAATTGTTGCTTTAAGACCTATCATTTGATGAGATGTTTTAGGAAATGTCTCTTTTTACCCACAGAGTTTAAAAGGTATTGGAGCAAACGCCCCTTTTGGGACAAAAACTGGTCTACTGCATAGTGGATTTTCTTAAGGGTTAATGGTTTTACAGTTTTACGTTTAGAAACTTTCGCTTTTATTTAAAATATGTTGTTTAGCATTATATTGAAAACCTACATCTTTGGCACTTCTTGCCAAAATAAAAATACATATTATCAAAAAATTCCATATTTTGGATATAGACCAAGGATATTTTCAAAACTGGCCAAATTTATATTTTTTGTAGCCCGTTTTTCTCGAAAACGCATGCTATTAATGCGTTTTTGTATCATGATTCATAATATAAGTTTAATCTACAGATAAGATCTTAACCTACACATTTTGAAACGAATTCGAAAATACGACTAGTTGCATTCATTATTAAACTTAAAATGCATACATCATGAGGTACTTGCCTTATAAATTCTTGCACTTGAATGGTTTCAGTGTGGAACTCTTTACCTATACCTAAGTAAGAACTTCTTGCTTCTTGATGTAAACCTTGATATTCTGTCAATTTGTTTTACAGTCCAAATTTGCTGGTAATTTTCAGTTGAGTTGATTATTTCATTCCCTAAAACGTTTTAAAACTATTATTAAATTATTGTTTATCTAGTTTTAGCGAAAATACAAACTTACACGTAGTATCATGATTCTGAAAACAAAACTCGAAAGTTTCAGTATTTCAGTACACCGCAGCAAAGTTTCATCAATTAATTCCAGACTGTTGCACATTGACTTCGTCTAATAAAATGATGCCCTTGAGAATTTCAAAGCCCTAAAAAAGATGAAAAAAATTTAGTATAATTTCCAGAAAAAAAAAAACCTTTAGTTGGTAAATTTAAATCCAACATGACTATATTAAAACGACTGAGGGCGATTTATAATTTGTCGTAACAGGTTCTCTTAATTTAATAGTAGTAAAAAATCAAATTTCCAACAGTGCAACGCATTCTTGACCAATTTAGGAGTTACTAAATTTTTAACAAAGGCAATCAGCAAAAAAGATTTTTATAACCCAAATTGTTGTAAAAGCAAATGATATAAAATTAAACTTTCACATATACCAGGAAAAATTCAAATTTTGCCATATTATGATTTGGTAGAGTGCATTGACTCTGGGGCTAACTTCATTATCCTGGCGCACTGGAAATTTTACAGCGCTGATTGTTATTCTGGCCAACAAATTCATTTTGTGCATTACTGAGTTAGTGGCACGAAATTAATTTGGTGATCTTGAATGTTTTATAAAGCGCGAAACCCATACGCGATATATTTGTAAAAGGTTTTCACGATGTGATTACGTAAAAATTATTATGCGAATATTAAAAGTAAATGTGCACTATTTTACATGCTGCGATGTAAAATTTCAGCACAATAGAGTATTTTCTGGGAGGATTTAAAATAAAATAATCAAATATCAATTTTGTAATTATGGTTAATTGCAGCTAATTTACAATTTATATTAATTACTTTTACATTTAATTATGCTACTAAAAGAAACTATGTGTGCAACAGCAAAGAGTTTCAGTTTTTTTTCCGATTTACGTAATAGAAGAATCTTGGTTGTGATTAACGCCTAATTTCACATGAATGATAAATTAAATAATCGTTTTACTGATAAGGCATTTTTTAATTATTATTTCTGCTTTTGTAAGTTTTCCCTCCCTTTATTAAACCCCAATTTTTTTAAGCAGCAATAAGGTGATGTATATCAAAACCAATTATTTCGATAAATGAAATTAAAAATACTCTTAATCACAAATAAATTGTTATCCTGCCACAATATGAGAATGAGTTCGTAAATAAAAATAGATGGATTGCAAAAGTGCATAACATGTGCACTTATTTATGACTTCATGGAAATATTTACGCTAAAATTACTTGTTGGATATTAAACATTGTGGCAGAGCAATTTTGCCTTCGTAAAAAACATGAAATTTAACCGAAAAAGCGCGACGGTTCAATTGTAAAAATCCCCGCTTCATGGATCACATTAAAATCGCAACGAGCAGATGCATCAAAAGTCAGCGTAAAATTTTAAATTTGGATCTACGTCCTCTGTACGTGCGGAATTTAAAGCGTGAACAAACGCAGTTCCACCGAATAAAAACATTAAGTTTATTCAGAGAAATAAAAAATAAATAAAATAAAATAAAAAAAACAAGCCCGCAACGATAAATCTTGCGGAATCCCAAAATAGCTCATTTTTACGTGTAAATGCCATCTGTAATGATTATTGCCGTTTTCCAGCGAGTGGAGTTTGCTGAATTGTGGTTAATGAATGCTCGTACGTCAGGTGATACCTGCGATTTTAAAGTATCTCATTAAAAGGGGATAATGAACGCGGAGGTGCCGGGGATATTTTTGTGCACCACTCGCCGGTGTGGTTGGAGCTATGTTGGCGGAGCCGAGCATATTCATAAAGAAGCACCGCACCCCCGCAGTCGAGTTTATGCTGTCCGGGGTCTGGTGCCATGACAGCATCAGATGTTATTTCGCAACTATTAACTTTTCAATTAGGCTTATTTAGGGTCAAATTAATACGCAAACGACAAAAACGACCGCTATAAGAACTGTTTAACACCCGCTGAATTAGAATTTTCCGCTTAAATGTGATCTGTACAAGGGTCACGGATTAATTACGTATCGCACTCGTGAAAATAATTAAATAATGAAAATTTAATGAATTTTGGTGAATACATATAGGCCGGTGACGAATTAATATATTATTTAAGTTTCATGATTTCTTCACATTCCCTGAAAATGTTGGTAAAAAATAATATACTTTACGAGAAATACATTAATTTTTTTAGAAAAAGTTCAGCTTCTAAAATACATATAATTTTGCCGTTCGCATACAAATTTTGGTCTGAAAGTGCCGGACGGTTAAGTGTTAATGAATTGATCTTTAGAATAAAAGAATAGACATATAAATATTTCAAAGATGATATATATAAACATTACATATAAGTTGCATCCGCAGACAGATAATAACCAACCGACTTTTCAAATTTTTGTTTGTATTTTGGAACGATTATATACGAATTACACAAGCTTGTCAATTTAGGCTGAGTTCTTAATTGTCTTGAAAATGATGCTGGCTGAAATTTTGAAAGAACAATTGTGATGCATTTGATTGCTGTCAGAATATTTGAAAAACTGACTGCAGCGGATGCTCAGCCGGAAGAATTTTTGAAAATACCCTATGATTACATGTTTAAGAAATATTACTTGAAGAAAATTGCTCCCTTACTTTACGCCAAATTTAATTAACGACAAACATTACTTTTGTGGACAGAAATCAGTTTTAACTTTTTAGAGTCTCATCCCGATTTTTGAAGTTTGAAGGTTCCTCGTTTCGCCCATGAGTTGTCTTGTTGGACTTCTTTACCCCCATTTCATTGTTTATTTTTTGAGGGAACTAGGCAAAACTCTTATTTTCTGACCGGATGAGTTCCCTTTTCACACCCCTCGCTGTATATATAAGAGCGAATCAGTGCCTCTTGAGGTGGCGTCTGACGCTAAGAAGGCGAGGTGTCGATAAAAGCATGAAGGGCCTGACTCGTCCATTAGAATTTCCTGTTGTACGACTGTCAGCCCTAATTGTAGAAACTGAATGTGATCACGCCGTGAAAGGAATCCAATTACAATTCCTGTCCGCCCGAGGTGGTCGGCATGACCGCAGAATATCGCCATTTCTGACACCTTAAGAAATCCTATTCAGAACGCGTCGAAATAAATTTAGACAGCGGGAGGACATAAGGAAGCACGGGAGAGCTGAAATAAAACGAGAATCCTTTGGCCATGATCACCCGGCCAATATATAAAATGCTCGTCGGGCGTCCGGGCCAGCTGCCCGTGCCTGCAGCATTGAGCTGTATTGGCTTGATTTCGATTCAACGGTCTAAAATTATTCCATAAATATTTATGAGGATACCCGTTCAGCTCGAGTCGCTCCGCCGGGCGCTAGTGGCCGAAGTCGAGAGTTCTTTAGAACTGTCCCGGAGGATAAAGAAATCCAGCCGGGTGTGGCTTACTGGCCGGGACAGACATGCAAAATGCTTCGATTGTTGCACAGCGGAGTCGTCTTCAAATTTGCGTCTCTGCTGCCCGATGAACTTTAAATGGCTCCGGAATACATTAAACTCCAGATGTCCCGCCGCGTCGGCTCCGGCGACGAGAAACCGACTCGAGTCTGTCGGGACCCTGTAATTTTTATATCCTCCGCCCGGCGGAAATGATTTCCGTGCTGCCGCGGGCCCAGCTGCTTAATGAAATTAGGGTGCAGGAGCGCCGATATTTAAAGGACAGCACTGAAGGCCCTGGGGAGCTGGGGATTAAAAATCAGATTTCCTTCATTGATTCAGATTCAGCGATAATTTGCCGGTTCGAACTGATGCACTTCCTCGGGGGCGGCGCGGCATTCCCCCAGAGAAGTGCAGGATACAAATGCAATCAGTTCGCTTCAGCATACCTCGCAAATCAAATCAGGAATATTTCTCTTTCGCAGCAGACCCGGAAGACGGTGAAAAAGTGTGAAGATATCCCGGTCCCGGTTTCTGGGCTCCTCTGGCTGACCTGCGGGGCGGGGAAAGAGCACGCTTGCTAGAAGTTGATTCATTTACAAATTTCGCACTGAGCAAATACAGCCATCGTCTAAACTTAATTAGCAATTCCCAGTTACAGCACAATGTCCTGATTTGGTGGAGTTGCAGCGTTCAAACACCATCCCGAACTCTCCCGAATTCCCTTTGATGGCGTCCAAGTGCAGCCATTCACAAACAGTCGATAGGTTCCCGGTTTCCGGGACCGACTTAACTGCTCGCCAGAGAAATGAAGCCGGGCGGCCCCTGGTCCGAGGACGTGCAGCGCTCGTGTTTGTGGTTGCATTTGTTGTTAAGGAATTCATACAGAATTCATTATCATGGCTGGATATTGACTAGCAGTGCACAGGGATGCTTACATGCAGCTCCAAGGATCATGCCGGACTTTAAGGCGATGCGAACATGCCCGGTCCGGCCGACTAGTTAGGGAGATTTAGTTTTCCCACTTGGAACAAGTTAGTGCACCTTAAGGGAGAGATGTGGTAATTTGTTCGGCCCGGAATTATTCCCCGGTGGGAGCATGTTCATGCGAGATCCTTCCGGGCGAGGAATTAAAATTTCCATCATCCCAGTAGCTTCCTTTGGTGCGGGCGAGCGGTGCAAATCTTGTTCAAGATTTTGATTTCGGGATTGAATTTTGCTAATATTATCTGTCTTTCACGCTTTGCTATTCGAAGGAGCTTTCGGGTCGCCAACCAGATTTGAACTGCTCAAATTGTAGGCAGTAGAGAACCCTTGCCGAAGATCGATAAGATTTCCTCAGATGCATACTTCCCAGAAGGAGGAATCAAATAGATACAGCTTGAAATTTAGTAAGTATAAGTGCTCCTTTTAGCCTTATATGTTATATTGGATTGCCTGAATAAACTAAAAATGGTATACCTACCTAATCTAATTATTTAAGTTGAATGAAAATGATATTTTGCGAAGGTCTGTTTTTCATTTCCATATTTTAAAATTAGAGCTGGATCGAAATTAATTCTTAAGAGGAGGTTCCCTCATATTTCGATACTTTTGGAAAAGAAATAATTTTATAGAGACTTATAGAAGTTGTTTTTGCGCATAGATCAAGAAAGAATCACGTTAGTAAATAAAATGGAATAAGGGCAAAAGTTGATGATGCTGCTGCATCCAATTTAAGTATGCATGCAGAAAACATAGCAATTTCTTGGAAATGTTAAATATGAACACTTTGAGGATGAGACCATCCACTGGGTTTATGTCAGCTACCCTGCTCAAGGAGGGTATCTTTCTCACGGAATATCCATCCGAAGGGTGCTAGAGACTTCTCTGCAGCTTAAAAGCGGCTGACAAATTCACCCTCCGAAAATCAGGCGTGTCACATCTTTGCGAAAAGCCACTGCGAAATGTCCTGCAGGTGCGCTTTCCCACTCGTCCAGGAATTGTGAAATATCACCAGGACATGCTGTGTGCCGCCCGGACAAGTGTCATAGTCGAGCATTAAGGACATTTGTGGCGTATAAAATTGTCATATTAAGTTTATAACTCACCGACGCACGGGACAAAGAGCTTCGATGAATGATTGTATGAAGGGAGGCGCTCCGATTTGATTTTACACTGGATTACAAGGATACGTCCTTATGCGGCAAAGCGCTCGAGCATTTCACGGTCCGACAGCGGCGAATTCTGTATTTCGGGCGCTCGAAGACGGTTCCTGACGATGAAGGCGCTTTATTAAAGTTCAACCTAATTTTCTTCATTTTATTCGCTTCCTTCTGATGAAATTTGCGCGCCTTTAAATTCCGGTCATGCAGCGCTCTAACGAGCCGGAGGCCTTCTAGGATTTAAAGTGAAATAAAAAGCCATCAACTAGTTCAGGAACTGACCACAGCACTATGAATAGCAAAAAACGCTCTTGAGCAAAAACGTTTTGCCGGGGCTACGGCCCGGTGCCCGCAGGACCCGCCCGAGCTTTTTGGCCCTGTTTTGCGCTTTTTCTTCCCATTTTTGGTATAAGCACAACATTAAAGTTCCTTTAGATAGCCCAAAACATGTGTGTGCATGTGAGATGAATTCGCTAGCCCCCCAGGCTATCATTAGGACTTCAGAGGACGGCGCTCCGCTCAAATCTGCTGAACTGAGCATACGTTCGGCGGCAGTAGAAACTTCCTCCATTTTTGCTTCATTGCCGACAGCTGCAGAGCCGCTAAAACGTGTCTTGACAAGTGGCTTCAGCTTCAGGTCGAGAGCGCACCACACCGAAACAAGGAGCCGCCGGCGCACAGTGCGGCCAATTCCCAAAAAGCTGGCCAAAAGTCGAAAAAAAAAGTAAGTAGTTATGGAATTTTTTTTGTTGGGTTGGCATTATAAGATCCCCAAGGGTCTATAACCACCTATACATTTGTCTATATCCTTTTATCTGCTCCATAGGAGTAGTTGAAGTTCTGCCTTTATTCGAGCAGCGTTGAGAGTGCTATCGTGCTAGTAAAAGTCGTATGTGTTCAAAGTTTTACAGAAATTACAAATTAAAAGCAATTTTAATCAGATAAGATGGAATCAACTTCTGCAGGTAAGTAGAATAAGAAAAAAATTTCTTAAAGCGTAATTTTTTGAAATACATTAAATTATTGTAACAACAATTGTTGATAAATCTGATGAATTGAAATCGTAATATTATGACACGTTTTTATAAAAAAGTAAAATGTTCCGCGTTGTTCCGCCTTAAAACTTGTTTTGGGTTGTAACTTAATGTATTTTGCATGATATAAAACAAAAATTAGCTGCGCAAAGTTGCGCCTTTTTTTTTTACGCAAGATTTTGTAAAAAAAAAATATGTTACTCGAATTGACGACTTTCTCAAAAGTGATAAATACAAGATCGTCTCGCTATATTATGTAATAAAATATTAATTTTTCACAATTCTAACCTCTTAGTAAACGTAATTATTTAATTAATAATGAATTAACGTGTAAATATTTAATTAAACAAAAAGGAATGACATTCGATAAGTAATTCTTTTACGCAGGTTGCAGTACTTCAAGTAATGGACTGACCAGGAGAGAGATTTACGGTTTGATTAAAGGACGCCTAAATGCAAACGCATTAGAAATATATTTGATAATCGAATCATTCTTATCTACGAAGCTTCAGTCATCTTATATTTTATCTGATTCTTCAAAAGACACCATCAGAGCTGTAGTATCCAAGATTAAAGAGAGATGGGACAGTAGCTGTAGGAAAGAGTCCAGATTTTTGGAAAAAAATGGAAGTTGGCTGGATGTGTTGGTTGAATTCAAATATCAAAACATAACCATGATACAAAAATTAACGTTTTTTAAGTTCACACCTATTTTTTTGCACAGCGCTGTATATGTGTATATATAATTTTTTATGTGCCAGGGGAGGGCAATAGGGTGAAGGGGGTGAATTTTGGTAAATTTGACATTAAATTCGTATTCAGCGACCTCAAAAACCTTGAAATTGATATGTGACTCGATTACGTATAAAAATATTCGTTATTTTATGCGAGGGGGTGGTGAATAAGGGGTGAAGGGAGTGAATTTTTGTAAATTTGACATTAAATTCGTACTCAGCGCCTCCAAAAACCCCCTAGTTTAAAATTTGAAGTACATTACTGAAAGTTTCGACTTTTGGCCAGCTTTTTGGCGATCGGCCGCACTGTGCGGCGGCCAGAACTGGACCCGGGAGTTGTGAGTTCGCTAGGCACGGCCAACTTTAATTTGGCGGTCGCCGAGAGTGGACCTGCATATGAAATTATGATTCGCTATGCGGAGCAGGTCGCAACATCTGCAATCAATATAACTCGTTTAGCACAACTTTTGACAGCGGACGGAAAATGCAGATTACTCAGCGACACGGCGCGGTGGCAGCCCCGGATCTGGGGGGGTGGCAAATTCAAGCTCGGCAGACGAATACACTACTCAGCATTATTGCAACTTTGCGATGACTGAAACGCGCAGTATAGTAAAATAAAAAATAAATAAATAAAAATAAAAATTAAAATTAAAATCAAAATTAAAATTGATTATTAAAATTGATTATTAAAATGAATTCTTAAAATTAATTACCAAAATTAATTATTGAAATTAATTATTAAAATTAATTATTAAAATTAATTACTGAAATAAATTATTAAAGGACCCCGCTATAATTATATGGGATTTGGGTTTCAGCGGATTTGGCTGAATTTTTGATATTTTGTAGGTCTCATCATGCCAAACAAAAGTCTCCATGGGCACAAAGCTCGTTATTGAGTATTTTAAGAGATATCGGCCGTGAACGGTTTCGATTTTGAATAGAATTGCGAAAAAGCCATATTTTTTGATTAATATTCAAAATATATCATCAAATATGTTTTTGCCAAATTGCTAACTAAACTCCGTTCCGTGTAAATGCAGTCTATGTTGCTCAAACCAATAGATTATTAGATCTGAATAAGAAACCGAAAGGCGCGCTCAGGGCCCTCGCGCCCATAAGTGCGATGTGTGCCACGCACACGGGCGGCATATCCAAGGGGCGGCAAATGGTCCCGATGTTTTATGTTTATATATCTCTTAAAATACTCAATAACGAGCTTTGTGCCCATGGAGACTTTTGTTTGGCATGATGAGACCTACAAAATATCAAAAATTCAGCCAAATCCGCTGAAACCCAAATCCCATATAATTATAGCGGGGTCCTTTAGTTATTAAATTTAATTATTAAATTAATTATTAAATGTAATTATTAAAATTAATTATTAAATTTAATTATTAAATTAATTATTAAATTTAATTACTACTACATCCGCAAGCTGCGAGCGAAGTTTTAGCAAACTTAAACTTATTAAAAATTATCTACGATCGTCGATGAGCCAGGAACATTCATAGAGCCTCGCAATATTAGCAATAGAAAATGGAACTGCTCATGAGATTAATTATGACAAGGCCATAGAATTGTTTGCAGAATAAGAGGCTCGAAGAGTAAAATTGTAATTTCAATGTGCAATATAATAATTATGTGTAATCTCACGTTTTATTTCAGACCCTATCCTGTCCTATCCTAATTAAAATATATGTCCGACATGTCCATGTATTTTTGGAAAAAATATAGGCTTAACAGAGAAAGAGCAGCGCTAGACCGGTCGTTGTGGCGTTCTTTGTGGGAGGCCTATGTCCATCAATGGGCGTTTTATGGCTGAAATGATGATGATGATAAAGGTAAAAATATTGGCGGGCGAGGGCGGCATTTTTCAGTTTTTGCTCCGCCTCGACAAAATTCAAGATCCGGGGCTGCGCGATGGTCAGCTACAATATACCTAAATTATTTTAAAAAAAAGTAATCTTGTACGTACGATGGACTATAATTATCTTTTGGATAATTGCAGAGCTTCATTTTCTAGTAAAAGTAATTTAAGCTAATGTATAGGGGGTCTCGAAGTGAGATAATCTCATTTACTATTGCTGCATTAATATAAGATTTTCATATTTCATTTTTTTCATTAGCAATGTTTTAAAGTGAAAATAAAATGCAACTAAACAAGTTAACTGAAAAGATTATGCTTTGCTCAAAACGAAAAGGATAACTTTTTAGTGCTTACGAGTTTGAGTAGTCAAAGAGACGAAACAAGCATAAGATGAATCTGCGGCACTATGGAACTCAAGAGGACAAAATCTGTGGCGAAGACCGCCACTTGAATTAACTCGTTCCCCAATAACTCCGAAAGGACGGAGCGGAATTTGTCTCCTTATCAAAGCTCGCCGGAGGAGTTCCGCCTAGTCTTCATTATGAGGCAAATGAAAGGGACGAACCTTTTGGTGATTTCTCACACAAAGCTGTTAACAGCCACTTGAAGTCTTCTTCGTTGCATTTCGCATGTTCTTCAAACTTCAGCCAACACTGGGGCCCAGAGCTGTGTTCTGGCTGCGCCGACTGTTTGAGCCCTGCACCTCGGAGCCCGTAAGCACTTTACCTTTTCTCTTCTCCTCTAAAAGAAACGTCGAAAGTTTTTTTTTACAACGAACCAATTACAGAACTTTCTGAGCAGTTAACAAAAAGCCCAAAAGGATATCGTGGAAGAAATTCAAATCCTACGACGCACTCGGCTCCACAGGGCTCTAACAGGGGCTGAACTATGTGGTCGTCCCACTTAGCCGGTCTTATCAGTTGGGCTCCTAGTTTGAATAAGCACACCCGTCCGGGGATGAATCGCTGTGCAAAGGATTCTCCGGACACAAGTACCTCATTATGGCAACCTTAAGGATCTGCAAAAGTGTAAACTAAGTTGCATCTTCTCCGGGTTGCCTGCTTTCGAATTATTCCCGTAAGGGTGTATCTATCGTCTCTGCTGTGGGTTAGCCGGGCTCTAAGTAAGACCCCGAAAGGAGGGTTTCACTTACTCCTCTCGGGGGGGAATTTTTGTGATCCATCGTCGCTGTGCGATTCGCGATGCTCCGGCACTTTTCAAATTCAACTCCGACGGGGCGTGAATTTGTGCAAATAAAAATATTTTTGATTTCCTAATTGTGCGCTCTCGTGGGCAACAATAGTGCTTCGGCCAAGTTTTTTAATTAATATAATTCACAGTAGTCTTCGTGAATGCACATTTCTTGCCCCAGTGACAGTGGTGCAATTCCCAGTCTTGCTTTTTAAATTTAATTAAAATTAGTCAGGTGTCCACGGCTGAGGCTCTGTTGAATGTGGCACCTCGTTTTACTCTGTAGGTGCTGTTAATTAGCGAGGTTTTATTTTCATTTTCCTGGCTTTTCTCGTAATAAAATTAAAAAGTAAAATGCCACAATAGCTGAGGGACTTGCAAAATCATCCGAACATTCGGAGCTGTCTTTACAATGAGATGAGGTATAGTAATTTTTTTTTAATACTTTGCTACATATTAATTGAGATATGCATATTGCTTGCACATTGATCTAACATTTTAATACGTGTTACGTTGGGACAAACGGACGGCCATGACCATTAGGGTATAGTTTTGGGTTTTTCTGTTTTATATTCTTTCCTACCAGTTGGATGTTTTTTCATATTACGTAACAGTTTGACATATAATTTTTAAGGCTTCATTTACTAGTCTATCTATTTCTACGCAAAATCGCACCCTCTGAGTGAGGGTACAAATAAAGTGGTGATAAGGTCAAAGCCTCAACGAAAACTGCATGTAGAAAATTTCTCTGAATAGATGGCGATTGGGCCACAAAAATATTTTTAGTCGCTCGCGTCAGACTGTGGTCGCCTGTGGTCTCTTCCAAGAATTTCCTAAGAAAGTAAGCCCCCAATTCGTGGCATGGGCGGGGTGAGAAAGCTGCTTACGTTCAATTAAATTCGTGCGACTGGTGAGGCTTGTAAACAAGTTTCCCGGTAATCCCATAAAAAAAACAAAAGCCCGCGAAAAGTCGCAGATACAATTAATTATCCTTATCTGGCAATTGTTCTTTGGCAGTGGCGCTTCCTTGGAAGCAGCCGAGCCTCCCCAAGAAAATCTTAAGATGCCGTCGTCGCCACCACGCCAAATCGCGGAGGGGAGGAATTTAAATTCGTGCGGCTCCGTCATAAATATCTAGTCGTGGGGTTCAGTTAAATACCTAAACATGTTGATGCCGCCCTGGCTAATAACCGCCCGCGGGCAAAGAGGGGCTAATCGCATTCCTCCGGACATGTGTTTTCCTTAGTAAAGAAAATCTTTGGTTTTTTCATATCCCGGCTGCGGGCGGGGGAAATCTTTTATCAGCTACATTTTATGCTCGTATCACAGTCCGGGAATGCGTTGCCCGCAGATGAAATCCTTGGATAGGATAGGGCGTCTCAGAAAGAATTTTAAAAGTTCTCTGTATCGCCAAAGTGCGACTGTTCAGGGGGGGACTAAAGGGATAAGCGTGGGAGTGATGGCCTGGAATTTATCGATTAACTTCGGCGGATCGTGTTTATCCGTCTCGGGTGGAATCTCATGTATGCATGGAAGTCGGAAAATCGCAGCATCGCCCTGCGGAATCCTCCACGAAATTCAAATTATTTCAAATACTTTCTCCTTGAGTTGTCCTGTCCGCAGGCAGACAGGCGGTTGATGTCGTTAGTCATTTCCTCGTCGCCAGTTTGTTTGGCCTGTTAATAAATTGCCCTCCTCTGATGGGGCTGTGCGATCTCCCGCAGCCGTGCAGGCCTAAGGGGCCACCCGGGGCTGCGGGGGCATATCGAATAACAAACTCAGCCAATAATTACCTTCATCAAACAACTTTCCAACGAGACAGGAATATGAAGTATCTCGAGGAAAAACACCCCGGCACTCATTAATATTCACACCCTTGATTAGATCCACATAGCCCAGGAGCTGCGGAAGAATGCAGGGTCGGCGCCCCGGCTGAGGAAGGGCGTGGGGTTAGTGTGTAGTGGTTGGCGGAGGGTCGTGCCGAGCAGACATGCAGCTTGCTGCCCGGTAATCCCATAAACTAAATTTGATGGCGTCTAATAAATTCTAATCTTGCTCCGCAGCACTGCTTCTTTCCTTAAGTGCCGTTTGTTGCAAGGGCTTTGGGGCACATATTAAATGGAGGTAGCCCCGTGCTGAGGCATCCTCAGACAATCAGCGCAGAGTACGCGGTGGGGGCGCCGATATGTCAGAAAACCCTCCCTTTAGCGCGGCCCCAAAAGTGGGTAAATCGATAGAATTTTTGGTGAACTTGAACGGGTTGCTCGCGGTTCTACACGCGGAGGGTGGGGGGCGTGCAAAATAAATTTGACGAGATTCAAGCATTTATTTTGGAAATCAATTCCCGCAGCAAAAACAACCCGTGAATCACAGCGGCAGAGTAAACAAGGGTGCAAATAATGTTATTCTCAGTCGCCCTTGGCAGACCTTTACATTTTGGTAAAAGTTCCGCATTCACATGTCGCGATTTTACAGTTATTCAGAGTTCAACTGCGAATTGAATCACCAGTCGGGGGTATGTAATAAATTTCATTTTTTAAAATGATCACGAATTTCTCACTGCCTGTTTGCTTTTTCAAAAGAATATTATGAAAGGCTTCGTAGGCTGCATTTAATTTTTTAATGAAACCGTGTTTCTATAGGGCAACTCTTGCTTCCAATTATAAAGCCACATAAATTGAGATTTTATAAGTATAATAACGTGCTTCAGGGTGACTCAGAAGTCATGCCTCAAATTGAGCAAGTAAACAAACCTAATTTCTAAATCAATAAATAAATACATATCTATTTAGAAAGGATAAAAAAAAAATTACCTTAATAGTTTAGAAGCCAAACCCCGTCAAAACTGGGGACCGAATCTAGAAATTAATATAGCAACTCGCAGAGTATTTTACTTCTATGATTTGATTCCGTTTCTGCAAACTTGAACCTGAAAGAAATAAGAATGTTATTAGCTTCAGATCGTAGGCAATTATACGATTTTTTCTTTTAAAAAAATAACTAATGGACTTTTTTCCGAAAATGTTTCCTGTTTTATTGCAAGACTGGAATATTTGAAAATATATCATATTCATGAATTTTTCCTAATCTTTCTGTACGCTAATAAATCCACCCATATTTTATAAAACTTCTTAATTGGTTAGTGAGCTAGTGCCCACCTATACAGGTCACACAAAAGCGGACAATTAAGGATTTTTGAAAGTTTTAAAATTGTCCAAACTATTCAGATAGCGCTCTCAGGAGGTCCTTTTGTGACCGTCATCTGAAAGTGACTTTGTTGGCAGAACAATTTAGAAATTTTCATTAAAATTTTTTCTAGGTCACCGAAAGTAATGCAAACGTGTGACTCCGCTCCCTGGTGAAAAATCTGCGAAGGGTGAGTATGTGGAATTAGTAAGGGCTGCCGGAGAAATCCGGAGGAGCAGCGCCATCACCCGTGAACCACTATCGCGTGTATGGCGGCGCTGAATAAGGAAGTTATCACCCAATCCCCACCATCAGTCTGCTTTTTTCTGAACGCAATCCATTAAAGTCAAGCTCAAGCAAAGTTGTTGCTTAAGGACAAAGGAGGTATCAGAGGAGCGGCATGAAAAAACGGTCTTCCAACAGCCATAAATCAAAAATTATTCATCCTGTACATGTAATTTGCATACCCATTCACTCGCGCCCCGACACCAGTTGTGCACTCCATTCAGGGGGCGATACACCTATTCAGGTGGCCCCCGAACACAATGAAAGCTACAAAATCGGGCAATTTTTTAGCATAAAACGATAATTTAAGAAGCGGCCAGCTTTTGTTATTACGTTTAAATGCGCCGGGGGCCAGGGCGGTGGCGGCGACGGCGGGACTGCCCGTGTCCTTCTTGACGAGGTGGCACGGGAAACTTTGCTCCTGCTTTTATCATTTTCTCCTGGTCGGTCGCAGGCTTTCCCGTGCCCGTTGTCGCTCGCCTGACGAGCGAAGAAAAGGTGGTCGCCGAGTAATAAATTTAAATAATGACTTCGTTGTCATAATTAAGATGATGCTCAGATTGGGCGAACTCATCCAGATAGGCGATTATTAATAACATTTTGACAAATAGGGAAACCGGGGCCCTCGGAGCGGATGCTTTTTGTGGGAACCACTCGCCGGAGTCCTCATTAAATTTGCATTTTTAGGACCTGGCTCTCTTCCACTCCCTCGATGCCATTCATTTCGGCGAGAGCCTGTCGGGTGTTAAATTAAACGACTGCTACTTACAGTTGTATTCTGCGCGGATTACGAATGTTTCCAGCACAAAATTTGCATATTTGCGCTGGAACATATGTTTTACATCTTTTACTAGATAAAAAAAAAAATTTCTGGTCATATTTCTGACACCCCTTTCGTTTCAGTAATTCTATCCGTAAAATTCTAATTTATTAGACCCTTCGAACTGCACATAATGCACTAATTATATAAACACTAAGTGCATAAAGACGTAAATTGATCAGCCGATCCTCGAGCGCTTTCGGAGAACTCCAGACTGGAGATAGAAGCATAGGAGCATTCATTAGCATACAAGTGTAATTGAGCGAGTAAATTGAGAAAATGTGGAAAAGTCTTTGTAATTGATTGCTTTTGGGATTACTAACAGACTATCATCGATTGCCTTTTACATACCCCGACCACCGATTTTCGTTATGTGAATAAATTTGGATTAAAAGAGATTCAGTGGGTACCTGAGTCCCCAAAGTAAACAGAGTGATTGCTCCCCACATTAAATCAATTCGTTTATTGTGTCACACCGTTTTCTTGGCAATGATCAGATAAAAATGTTCTATGTATTTCGCAGAAAAGCAAAACTAGTGATAAATTTTGCATTCAAATTATGACAATAGTTTCGACACCTTCAGAAATACTAAATATAAATCCGCGTTTTTGGGTATACTCAAAAAATGAGGCTTAAGTGCTCCAAACAAAACCATTAATTATCATAAGTAGGTATTCTTAAAGTTCTTTTTTTCAGTGGAAATCACAAATCTCTTTAAATCAAAGTAGAGTAATTTAACCTCTTATAAAATCAGTGCAAATCCCTAAAGGTTAAAGCCCCTAAGGAGGTGCCATTTGGAACAAAAATTGCAGCGTACCGGAAAGTTTGAACATTTTAATTGACTGGCCAAAAATATGAAGTCTTTTTAACTTTCTTTTGACTTCTTTTATTACCCAGGAGGGTAGCGGGGTTTGTCAGATAAAAAGTTTGTCCACAAAGCTCTTTACCATTTCTTTAGCGGCGCAGACAAAAGGTCTGAGAAATGGAACCGGAAATATTTAATTACTACCCTGGTGCCATCTGTCAGCCAACTTCCATAATTTATGGAATGTGATAAGGGCCGTCCTGGTTTCCTTTGGAGCGCCGTTTTCTTGGCACTGTTCTTGCCACAATAGTTGCCTTCCCATTGTCTCCGTACACCCCGGCCCCACAGTGGGTACCGCGACGGTGCTGCTGCGCCGCTGCTTCCTGTGCAAGAACCCCCGCCGTAATTACTCATGATGGCGCATTGTCCTTGCCGTGCTGTGCTGGGACCCACTCGGGAAGGCCACTGAGCCAGCGATGTCGATATTCTTCGAAGGCACGGACGTATTTCAGTTTGCGCCGTCGAGTCCCCACAGTTTACCATTCAATCAAGGAAGCGGCTGCAGGTGGACGTCGGAATCGGAGCGCCTGGAAAAAAGAGAAACTGTGATTCCCAGGACGTAAGAAGGACTGCTGATGAAGTACCTGATTGTCCTGGTTCCGTCCTCAATGTTTGTTCATTTTGGAACGTGGACGGATTTCTTGGCCTTTTTTTTATTTCGAGAGCTTTTTTCTCCTTTTAGAATTTCACTCATAACTTTCCGCGTTCCCGCCGTGCCCCATCGCTCCAGGCCAGAAGAGCTGGTCGTGTTGACCTTTAAATCTGATGACCTCCTGTTTGATTGAATTTAAAGGAGCTCTCGTCCGGCTCCTGTTTGTTATGACGTAGTTCATTTGTAGCTTTGTGTTTTTCCTCCTGACTAAATTTTTTTTTCTTGCGAAATTGTGAGAATTTTAAAACCAGCGAAGCTTGAATGTGACGTGAAATTCATCTCTTTGGACCACAACTGGGGCTTGTCTCTTCAGTTCGTTGATTGAAGTGGAAAATTAAATTTGTTCTAAAAATTTGCGAGCTATTTTTAATCGGGGGCTTTCACTTGATTGTAAGTACAATAGCAAACATTTGGATTGCTTTGCAAACTATTTGTCAGTTTTTTTTTCTTTGCAATGGTTAAGCTTTTTGAAGAAAACAGCCAAGACATGCTGGTTTGTAACAAAAAATTTGCCTACATTAACATTCTAAAACATTTTTAGTGACAAGAGCCCTACACATATTTTCCCTCGAATTCGAATTACATATACATATGATATAATTCGTCCCCAGGTTTTACAGTCGAGAACCGCTCAATTCAGCAATTGATTTTCTTAAGCTGAATAGAACAGCCAAGTGCAGAAACTAAGTTTTTGAAAACAGTCCCAAATTTCCATACTTGGATATTTATTATTATACGTTTTTTTCGGCGATTCAATAAACAAATCTAAATGAAGCCTAATAAACAACAATTGCAGTGGAAGGTATCATGGCAAAAATCTCCTCCACAGAGAAACATTGATTTTTCCTTATAACCACAATGGCTCTTGGATTTCCCCGAGGAAACTTTTCTCGTTGACGGGATCTGGCTAAAGTTGGACAGTTCCCTGTTAGACTGCAAGAAGAGAGAGACCGCGAACCAAATCTGTCCGGGCTGTAAATATTCATTCATTCAGCGCAAAGTGTTTTTCATGCATTTTCGCTTTTGCCCTATCTGTCGGGCAAACACGTTACACCGCACTGACAAAATTATATAAAATTTCGCAGTCCGGGAAAATTCTTTTTCTTTTTAAAAATTTTCAGAATGGCGCGGCGGAAGTTGTCAACCGCTCTATAATATGCCAGAGAGCTAGTGAATTTTCCATAGCCTCAAGGTATTTTTTATCGCATCACGACCATTATGACATTGGCGGCGACTGCAAGGGGGGCTAGGCAGGCAGAGTGGCGGCTATTTCAGATATGTATCAGCGGTAAGTTTGACAAAACGCGTAATTGCATATGTCGCCGTCGGGTTTATTCGATTATATCCGCTTTCAGATAGTTGAAGGGCAGACAGCTCTCTGCTTCGACCTGCATATTTAAAAAACATAAAAATAAAACGGCCAGATTTTACGGCATGACCAATTCGAAAAATGCCTTGGGACTTTTTGGACCAGGTAGTAATGGGCGAAATGTTTCATATTTATGCATTTGGAAGGCTTTGAAATGGTTACGAGTTCAACATCTAATTTGCAAATACACTTTTTTCCTGTTGTGAGTATTACGAACAAATGTGTAAAAGCAAATTAAAACATTTTTCGAAGCGAAATAACGCGTAGCGTACCTCCATAAATATCAATGATTATGCACATATTTAAAATAGTTTTACGGGGATAGGATTTTTACTACAGACTTCGGGGTTGTATATATGTATCAAAAATATGTCAGAACCTATGGTCACTAGTTTTAATAACCTATTCCAAATCAAAGGATTCATCGCGTATTGTAATATTCATTTTTTTTTTTCAAATTCATGTTCGGATCAGAGGTAGTTAGTTTACTCATCTCTTTTTAAGTAAAATCGAGTTTAAATAACAGAATATAATTCTATGCATGGCATTCAACAATTAAAAAAGAAACGAAATTTGTCTGTAATCTCGCTTTCTCGATTCTTGATAGAATTTCTTCCCTATTAGATTTTTGACAACGACCATATCACGAAAAATACCGGTTCTCGTCTGATCTGATATATTAGATTTTTGGTGTTTTTAAGTAAGTAGTACTTTTCTGTATTTCAGTTTTTAAGCAAAAGGGAATTGATCCGTCTGAGCTTTTAAACTCTGCTGTTGAGAACAGCATTTGCTGTTTATAACACCTGTCCACAACTGCACAGATCCACACACTGAACTCTGCCCAATTTCGGAGTGGAAGCTCTTTGTTTTGGCCGGCAGTGACAAAAGGACTTCCTAATTCGTTTGCAAAAGTTTACCATCATTTACCTGGCGGCGCATAACTGAATCCCTCTGTGGTCAGCTGGACGGGAAGATTTCCCTCCGTTATCAGAATGCTAATGAGGATTTAATTATAGAACGCGCTCGGACCGGTAAAATAAAAGGGGGGAGTTTCTGACCATTGGTCGCTTTTTGGCAGGCAAATAATTTATTGAAGGAAACCTCGCAGCTGTTCACTTAATAATTCCACTCCAGTGCTGGCCTGGATCCATGTCCTGCCCGCGCCCCCGCGCCAAGGCTCTTCTCGAACGACAAATTACTCCCGAAGGTAACAAATAGTGCTGCAGCAGTAACTGAGTGGCCTGCTCCTTGGGGTCACTTAGCATTCATCCATTTTCAGCTGAGAGTATCCACCGAAATATCCCTGGTCATTTAAAATGCATAAAAGATGCAAACGACTTGTCATAGTCTCAGGGGCGGAGACCCTCCCGCACCTCGCAACGGGCCCTGGCCCCCAAGTGGGCTCCGCCAGCATTTACTGATATTATTCACTTCTCCATACAAAAACATATGTCTTGGCCCATGTAACGTGTTCGCTTCCCACACGAATATGCAAATTTCGGCCACAAATCATTTGTTTTTCGTTAACCACTGAATATGGATGGCTTCTGCGAGCGGAAGAGATTTGTTACAATATGTCAGCCAGTCGGGACGACTATCAAACAGGTACTTAAGCTTCACCTTAAGGTCTGTCGACCGTCCAGTCCAGAGTCCAGGTGGGTCCGGCAGACCACCCGGGCCCGGCATTCGGCTTGCTTTTTAGTCAGGGGCTCCGCTGCCATGTGCTGCGGAATTTATGCGGGCCCGTTTTGCCGGCCAAATTGAATCTGCGACGATTTAGGTGCTGCTAAAGTGTTTTTGCAAATATGGCACTTGTCACGGTAAATAATAGAGCGAAGGCGCCGCGCCGGGTTACAAGGTGCCTCCGGCCCTCCCCCGGCCGTAGTGACCCCCTCTTGGAAGTGGCGATAAAGTATAAACTCTATCATGTCCCATTTTTCGGGGCATCCTCATTCACCTCTCGTCTTCCAGAGAGATCTGCATGGCTTTTTCAGGATTGCGCCAAAGGCTTTTGCATGATGCAGATGCTCTGGGATCGTGCTCTGCCGTAAAGCAAATTATAACTCCAATAATCTCTCAACGAAGGCTGCGGACCACTATAAATCTGCCGGATAAATGTCGTCAGGATTTCTGATAAGCACTTTATTGTCGGAGCTCGTTCCGACGTAGACAAAGTTCATTTAAATTTCAGAATAAGAACTACGGTGTATGTTCGGCTTTGGCGCTTAATGGAGTCTGTCCAAATATTCACTTTTTCGGTTTTCAGTTGCATGTTGACTAACTTGAAAGGCTTTACGCGTGGATTTGATCCAACACGTTCGGAAAATTAAAGGGTGCTTGGAGTCAAGTCTTCAACATATGCAAATGAATTTTGAAAAAGATAGAAAAGGGTATCTTCCCTTTTTTCCTATGAGACAACAGAAAACTGTCATGAAAATGCTAACGCCTCTTAGAATAGGTAAGTGCAAATATAAATTTCTCAGAAAGGAAAACTTTCTTGTTTTGTTTTTCAAGATCTACTAAAAATACTACCTACTTACTTACTTAAAAAATTAAACTATTTAAAGTCACGTGACACTAACCTTGTTATCAGGAGGTTCACGGAAGCGTAACGCCTTCTTATTAATAAAATGTGAGTTTCTTTTTTTCCAATTTTTCTCTTCGTCTTTCTTATTGCCGTTTTATGTGAAGCTTTTTTCATTTTTTGCAAAAATGACTCTAAAGATGTCCGACAAAACGTTTTGTTCACACGTATCATAACTCAAAACTTGCTGGGCAAATTGGGCTAAAATTTAAAAATATGTTTAGAATTAATGATATATAATATGTTTAATATATAAACATTTCTAAATTTAAGATTGCAAATCTAATTTGAAGATAACTCCATGAAAATTGGTACGCAGGAGTTTTTAAACTCACTGAAAAGGTTTGAAATTCAATTTAATGAACGAAACAACAATTCACAACTTTGGCGAATTTTCATTAAAATAACTATAAGAGGGTTTTTAAGGCTGGGTTTGATTTTAAATGTTCAAAATTTAGATAGAAAAGAAAACACAGAAACCAAAACAGTTTCATATTTTAATGTCTTATCGAAACTTACAGAAGACCTGAAGAAGGTTGTGCAAATAAACAAAGGTTTTTTCTAAACTTAACCAAAATCAAACCCCGATGCCTCCTTGCGGCGGTATTAAATACACTGGCTTGAGAGTCAAAGTATAAGCAAAGCACTTCGCAAGGAAACCAAAACCCCATCCCGAGGAGTCCCACACCAGGGCGGCTGGATCACATTGTCATATTATCGAGCCATCTCCGTGCAATAACATGAAAATGCTAATTTGCCGCAATCAAAGAGCCATCAAAGAAATCACCATCGGGGTGGCCGCAAAAGGACCATCAGCCCCGACCTTTTTATGCCTCCTCAAAATTTAACAACCGAATCCTGAGGAATCCGAGGATTGTGTCGCATTGGATCGGTCCCGGGCCCTGGTGTCTTATTGTCCCCATTTCCACCATCTCTCCCGAGTTTACCCAGAGGCCCAATATCGGGAATCCTTCTGCAGAAGGGCTGTCATTTGGCCGGGAACACAAAACCTCCTCCAGCCTGCCATAAAACAAGATCCAGGACATATTGAAAGGACTTGAAGCAATCGTCCACTGGGGAGGGCTCCATCTGCTTTAACATATGTCTGCCGCTCAATTGACCGGAGCCCCAGCAGCCGGGCGGGGGTGGTGGACCCTTTGTTCGCTGGGATTTGCCCTCCCGGCTTTTCGCCGGGCCCGTCCCGGCCACAGACCGCACCGTCCCCCGTAACCGAAAGTGAAAATGAATGACACAGTTCATCGCTTTAAGCACCCTTCCGCCAGCCGACACGATATGAACAATTTAGCAGGGTGCGGTGGGGCGCCGCAGGGGCCCGGGCGGCCCTGAAAGGGTGTCGACGGGAGCTGTGGTTGCGTGCTCCAGACCAAGTTTCATCCCGCGCCGCCGACAAAGGCAGCCGCCAGCCGAGCAACAAGCCCCGATTGCGTGATGAGCCGCAGTTAAGTGGCTTTCGGCAAACACTTCGACTTCCCTTTTATTGTCTTCCCCGGAAAATTGAGTGAGGACACCGCAAAATGGGCGGCGGAGTAATTTGTTAACTTGTTAATTGCTCGTCGTTACATTGAGTGGGTGGCTCTGATTGACGCCTTTGTCGGGCCGCCTTAAACGCCTCCTGATTGTGTGGGCCCCACCGGAGCGCCTCGGTTAAACGATTCAAGCTCGAGCTCTGCCCCTAAGTGGGAAGTTATGTTCCGAGGAAGATAAACATCCCCCCACGGCCACTCCCGTCCCGCGCGCTCCTTCCGTTTATTTGTGAAGAAATTGTGTTTGTTTTAATAGAAAGTGCTCCTTAAATTGAGTGGAGCGCCCCCGCCGCCTGAGGGGGCACAGACTACGTCCCACCGGGCGTGCTTCGTCATGGATATCTCGTTTTAGTGGAGGGGCCTCGCAATTATCGTGAGCTTGTGATTTGCAATTATGCAGAGCAAATGAATTTATTTGCAAAAGCTGAGGTAATTGTGGCCATCGCCCCCGGCCGGACAGTCATTGTGCGTTTTGATAGACCGGCTGCCATAGAAAATTTGGTTACGCAATTATTGAATTTCCCCCCAGACTAAATATTTTAACTGAAAATGGGAAACTGAATAGAACTGAGCTCTGGGGACATAGTAAGAGGAAAGATCTTTGCTGGTTCAATAATTTATGCCTTTGTTATCGCACTGACAATGGCACACAAAATCTATAGGCATTGATTTTATTAGGGAAAAATATACATATTTTTTATATCATTCACTATTCTATGACTCTTATGTTTAAAAACTGAGCAAAGGCTTAATCTCAATTGTTATATAGAAAATTTGAGTGAGATAAAACTCAGGTTTTCTATATAAAAATTGAGACTGAGCTTTTCCTCAGTTTTTAACCTTATTAGCCTTTCTCATTTAACTTTAATTTATTGTCGCAAGCGACGAGTCTTCAACTATATAATACGAATTCAGCTACATATTGCTCATATTCAGCTATATAAAGTAAATCATCACTATTCAGCTATATGTATATATGTCTACAGCTCAATAACCGTCATTAGTTTTCTTTTGGAAAATTAGTTTTCTTCGTGACTTGAATCGAATATGCTGATATGGGCTATGGACGATGCTTTGTATTAAAACGTTGGTTACAAAAATAAATAAAGCTTAAAGCACTACTTGTATAATTTTCCAAAAAGATAGACATAGGCTCCTTGGTGATATGTACGAACAACTTGGTAATTGCAAATAAAGAAAATGCTGCAGAGCATATTCAGTGTTGCAAAAGTGCCCTTTCGCGGTTTTGTCATGCTCCCATTAGCTAAAATATGTTTCATTTCACCGTCTTTATTATCCTCGAATTATTTTTTTACGGTTTCCCCGGCATACCACGACTGCAGTGAATTTAAGCTGGCTGCATTTTAATGAACATCAAAAACCGGCATCCCGGCCCAACGCTGCCGTCGTCGTCGTCTGCCGACAGTTCCAATTCTTAGTCGAAAGAAAAGCTCCCATTCGGGGCGTAGTCGGAGCCAAGACATTGTCTGCTCTGCCCTGCTAATTGTGAAATATCCAGCGAAAATCCTTTTGCGCTCGTTTTTTTTATTATTTTTTTATTTTAACATTTTGCGAGATTTGCCCACCGACATCCGGGTAGGGGGCACTTTGCATATGCATGCAATAGGGCTCCGCTGTCGAATGCTGTTACTGTAGCAACACTGGTTACGTGGACGGATTGGATTTCCATGCAAATTTTACCTGGTTTTCCATTTTGTTGTCAGTTTCGCGACCCAAAAGTCCATTGGGCGGGAAAATTGACCTCAGAACTAGCCAGGCTGTGGCTGCTTTGAATTTATAATAGGGAAAGATCAGCGCTCACATTCCATTCATTTGCAAGCTGCTGAATGTAAGCAAAATAATTTTGCGGATGGTTGAGCGCCGTTTTTAATATAAATAATTAAGTGGCTCGCCGACGGAGTACGTACCGCGCGCCCCGACTCGGCAGTGTGGTGGTAGTCGAATCAAGCACATAAGGACCGGCCTGGAATTTGATTGATGACGATGGGCCGAACGCCCACAAAACTAAATCAGCAACAGGTTATTACCCGGGCGAAATGGCCCGGACTGACCACTGCTGATGGAAATTTGATTGAGCTGGGGAAGCCTGTTTTGTGTGCGAATTTTCCACCAGTCAGTGTATCTTGATCGATTATCTGCAGGACACATTCGAAATATTAATTGATGCAGCTCCGTTGTTAATGACGGCCTATCGAGCGGGGAGTGGGCCGATCTCCCGGCCTGCCCAAATAGCACCTTGTTTGTGCAATAAAGTGCCAACGGAGGAGCGGCCACTTGTAGGAGACTTAAAGGGGCGTAAACATCTTTAAGTGAATTTACTCGACTTGTGGCTATTGATTATGTCAGTCCCAATTAACCCGTTTACGGCTTATTACCCAGTCGAGATGGAGTGATTAAAGCGAACGGATTTGATATAATTAGTCCTACCGGATTCCAGAACCCTCTGGAATGCGTTTTCCAGCTAAGCTGGGAATAAGACCGGTTTCCTGGCAACGGGCGGGGAAGAGATACTGTCACCAAAAATAGAACAGTTTTGCAAATTTCCCAAAGTTTCATAAGCTTGATGAATATATTGAGCATCTTTAAAATTGCGAAATGGAACAACAAAATATTAAACTTTAAGCTGCTGAAAGTAAATCAAATTGGGAAAATTTCGGAGGAGTTTGCAGCAATATCAAATAACCGGAGCAGGGCACCAAGGACAAGCAACTGTGTTCATAAAGTTGTTGGCGAAATAATTTCAAAACTTTAAGCGGGACATGGATGATAAAGAATGCAAATTTTCATTCCGAATTTTACAAGTTGCACTTATAAAGGATGCAATAACTTAGTGCGCAAATTAACTCTAAATACAAAATACCCTCAGTTTTTCTTCTGCGGGGATTCCGATTAAGATTGTAAGCAGAAATAAGAACACAATGAATATTAAATTTATCAAATAAAATGAATCAATCGCAGGAATAGTCTTAAAACAAGTAGCGCAGATAAGGTAAAATCAAACATGTAATTTTAAGAAAATTATCAAATTTCATCAGGGTGATGTACGATGTACTAAAAAATCCATCAATTACTCTGATAAATAATTATTAAACGTAGGTAATCCTTTCAAATTAACACTGTACTCGAGAATTAAGTTTCTGCAGTCGACTGCTTTTCTTGAGGCGAATTCTCGAACTTGTAGCCTTAGGTTTTGTAAATTCTAACAAGTCTGCTCGTTTCTACTTCGTTTTTAATTCAGTGCACTAGGCCTCATCTCAATCCTTTTGTATCTTCAAGCAACAACCAATAAATAAATAAACCAACTGCGAAATTAAATTATATTCTTAACTAGGACTCGCGTAAAAGCGCCTTTGGAATACCCGGCATAAACAAGAGTTAATCCTCTAATAATAAAAACAAAAATCTTACAAATTCAAAATGGCAGTCGGCGCATAAATTGCAAAATTCTTGATGCAACATACACACATACGAGTACATATCTACACGATTAAGGCTTCATAAATTTCGCTCATTATCTAATAAGATTTGTTTCATTTGCGAATATTTTTGCACCACCTGATCTCGCATAGAATCAGGCTGAAATTTACTGAAATAAACCTTAATTTAATAGATGCAAATGGTTTAAAACTTACATTAAATGCGAGTCACAACGCCACGAATCACTCACTCAAAATGCGCAGAAAACTCCCACAGGACTGGAAAGGAAAAGCGAAGGCACTTGTCGTTTTTGGTATTGTGGCAGCAGCGTCGCTAGAAATCAACAGCAGTTGGTTTTCGGGCACCTGCGAATGGATAATTTTTCATTTTATGAAATAAAGCAGTTGAAGCCGAATTCTGATACTTAGGTGCGAAAATTTAAATACCAAGTTACATATTCCAACTGTAAGAGCAAAAACTTATGATAAATTAAAAAAAAAACTAAAACGATCGAGGCGAACAAAATCCATTCTCCCTAAACTCAACGTGCAGAACCTTTTTGCGAGCAATAAATTTAAAGAGAAAAGCTGCTTTATGAAAGAGGGACCAGACAAGATCTTGGATTGATTGAAGCAATAGTTGAGAAGGTGATAAATGTAAATTACATGTAAATAAAATCAAACTTAACTACATAGTTCTTTTGAGTCCAACTATTTTTGTGAGAACTTTTAGTTATAAGAAACTTCGTGACGTAACCTAACTGGGGTCTAAAACGACAAGTGCTGCCGGAAAGCAAAAGCGGAAAAACTGCGAACTTGGCCGGAATGAATTTAGCGCGCAATTTTGTGACACATAAATAATTTATGGCGGGAGCGGGAGCGTGCAGTGTTTGGAATTTCAATTGTTAATTGGAACTCAATGTAATGTTTATAATATTTAATTTGTGAATTGTTTAAATTAAAGCTTGTCTCAGGTGGATTTAGTGATAGTTCGTGGAAAAACACTCGGAAGTGATGGAATTCAGTGGGACAAAAATGACGTGGACTCGCAGGTAAGGGTATTTTCTCAATTATTTAGAATAAAAATTATTTTATGTAATACTGTGGAGTTGCGGTGATTATTTCATAAATAGGGAAACCAGCTTTCTTGTTTTATGGTATATTTATAAGACATTGGTGTAATTCAGCCTCATAAAATGCGAAAAGAACAGGAGTCGTACTTTGGCACGCGGGATACACTTTTGGCGTCGTGTTTTCCTTCTATTTTAAAATATTATATTAAGAGGAAAATTAGTAGCTACCTGATGAATTAATTCTCGATTACATTTATAGAGAATCGCGTATACTATGTGCGTCTGTAGAAATTAAATTCTACATGATATTCAGCTATAGAAAATTAAGCTAGGCTATGCGCAAAGGTTTATTTCTTATAGTAAAAACCGTGCTAAAATTTCTTCAATCGCCTATATACCGGAAGAAACTTTCGGAATGAAAGTGTTATATCTTTTCGGGGATTATTCAATCCCGTAGGTATTAACCCTATAGCCAATAAACGGATAGTCCTTCCAAAATTTTTAAATTTTATTAGTTCCCACTCACATTCATCGGTTGAAGGATTCTTTGAAGGGAACTCTAAATGCTAAATTGCTTTTTAAGCGGGAGTGGAAGTTAGTGATGTACGTAATTGCCCTAAATAAGGACCGCTCTGGGCCACACATGAACAGAGTTCATATCAAAGATATATTTGCTTTTATGGAAGAGATTGCAAATTCTTCTTTTGTCTCCATTTAGTTCCTCTTCCTAACGGCGTTGACGAGGCCTCTAATGGTTCTTTCGAAATCCCTGCTCCCAAACTTCATCCCTGGGAGCGGAAGTGTTCGGCGAAGAGTCATAACGAATATTTACCTGCAAAATGTCCCCCACTTTATTCGCAACCCGTAATTATAAAGACGACATTTAATTGCAAGAAATTTCATCACAAACTTTGTGTAAGCCGCAGGGCTTGAAACTTCTTTAAATTGCGGTGTTTTGAGGACGACCGCAAGCGGTCCTTTAAGACGCGGACGTGTCTCTAACCCCGTTCACCTGCGCTATCAAACATCAAATTGCTGTAATTTGCTGTTGTTCATGTTATCACAATTGCTCCAGTTTCTGCAAAGAATTCCAGTATCCTTAAAGCTACACGGGAATTTATCCCAGTCCATTTTGGGTTCGCTTAAAGCCCCAAACAGCTCGGGGCCCCGTCGCCGGCGTCCCCGCTTCAAACTCATCCAAATTTACACAATGCAAGCAACCAAAAGTTTTGTCTTTCTCAAGACCGAGACGTGTGCAATAAATTTGAGCCATGTCGCCTCGGGGTGGGCGGCCGGGCTGGCCCGGCGAGATGAGCTTAACAAACCCTCAGCATCTTTTAGTAATCATCTCCGGTGCCATAAAACCCCGAGAACACCCTCAGCCAGAGATAGACAAGGGATAAGACGGAAATTTTCATTTTATTACTTTGAGGTTGTGTAGCAAATCTCGAGCAGCTCCTTGAGACCGAACGGGGGCAAAGTGAATGAAAGCGGGCGGTGGCGTCGGGGGCTGCGGAGCCCGGCATTAGAATCCTCAACAATTGCGTTATGATTTCGACCACTGATAGAGCTCCACTAATTGTCCCCTCGATTGCGGCGAGCGGGGTGGCGGCGGCGATCATCCCCTTGGTGGTGTTGTCCTCGGCTTGAAAGTTTTCATCTCTGGCACATGAACTGCCGGGGCTCCGGGGGGATCATAGTGGGGCGCTGTTTGCCGTTCTGATAAGAAGTTTCCCAGCTTTTGCGATTTAAATGGCTTTGCTTGATGAGTGTTTAAACGTTTTTATAGCCGGATTATTTCTTGCCGTGGCAGCATGCTGGTGTCATGCTTAGCGTCACCCACCGAGGGAGGAGTCAGCTGTGACCTATCTGGGTATCAGGGATTGCCGCTCTGGCGATGAACTCCACAAGGTAAATAGGGTTAAATTGGAAAAGCCGGAAGAAACTTGGATGCCTGCTTTAAAGCACGCCCAGCAGTTTGCATAAAAATTAAGCTTGGACAGGTTAATTAGAATTGCAGAAGTGTGGACGAGGACACTAATAAAAAATAGTTTACGCTTTAAATTTACTTCTTTTATATTTGCCTGAGGAAAATACTGCTTTTTGGGAATCCTGAATCCCCCTATTTGGAAAGGTTGTAAAAACAGAAGTTAAATAAGTTACCGCAAAAACCACTAGGAATTTATTTTTATGGAATACATAATGCGAAATAACGTATTCAAAAAAACACTACCAATTTTCATGGGATTGACTTGAGGTAGAAGGTTTTATAAATTTCCTTAGATACGAAAAATATCTGTATACTAGTTTCTGGTTAACAAGTTTAACGTGCGATTCTAATTTTGTAATATTATAATGTGCAAAGTAAGTGCAATAAAATGCTGCTGAACAAAATTCAATTACCGGAAGTAAATTCGTAACTACATTTATTTCTTTACACTGCTCTAAATTCCTTGAAAGAAAACTAGATATAAAACAACACAAAAGAGAAAGAGTCCTCCAACGATCTTGAGACAACTATGCTCAAAATCTCTTCAAGAGCATACCGTCCGTAAGTATTTTTCAAAACTGAGTTATTACCAAAAACATTTTGTTTTTTTCTCAGTCATGGTCTGTGTACTTTTCATTTCCGAGAAAAGTTTCTTAAAAAATCAAATCCTTGACCGCTAAGAGGGAAACTTGGAGGCTCCACGAGTGCCCCAACTTCTCCTAATGGAGCAGCTCTTCGTCCGGACCCCTCCGAGTTCTGTGAACTTCATAAGTCGCGGCTTCTTCGCGCAAGGCACGGCAAAATAACTCGATTGAGCTGAATGCAATTTGGAGTGCGGATGGAGGGACAGTAAAACAGAACTGGCCGAAGAACTAATAAAGGCCCTCTTCTGGACGGGGGCAGCTTTGAGGGGTGTCAAGCATGCCACTTGAGCCGTACAGTCTGGGGCGAGGGCGAGTTCAGAAATAGTCGCACTAATTCCAACATCGGCGACATAAAAACTTTCCCCTCGCCTAATTGAATTTCTCGAAAATCGTTGACCGCGCCGCAAGGAGCCAGCCAAGTTGCGGAGTTGCATCAAAGATTCCCCCGGCATCCGCTGGTCATCGTTATTACGGCGGGAATGTACACTTTGCCGTCGAAGTTTTCTTTAGCCGCCCGAATTGGACCGATTTACACGGAGCCGGAGCGGCCCTGCCCCGTCCTCGGCCTCCTCACCTTGCGGCTGGGCCTGGATAATGGGGCTGCCGGAGCACCTCTAGCCCGGACCCGAGCGCTGTCATTAGTAAAGTGGAAGAAGTCCGATATTAGTTCCCTATTCAACACATCTTGTCCTTTCACGGATGTGAATATTAGGGACAGTCGGAGCCAGCCCCCGGCCTCCGCCTCAAGATGCCCGGAGATGACCGGCGGTCTTACGGGCAGGTCAAGTGCCAAACCACATAACGAACGCCAGAAGTGGGATAAAAGTTTTTTCTGTTGGTCGTGTTTTGGCTTTTTGCCTTTCAGCTCTCTGCCTCCTCGGAAACTCGATTTAATTTCGACTCCGTCGATGTCCTGACCGAAGAGGCGGCCCGGCGCAGGGCGGAGACCGAAACGGGGCCTGCTTTACGAGACGCGCCACGTGAATAACAAGAAGCATCCGACTGTCCTGAGGTGATTTCCCCGGCCAGGGCCTGTTAACTTAATGAAGGTTTCGAGTAGTTTCTCACGATATCCAAATCAAATCGCACATCCGTCTGAAGACACACCAAAGAAATGGATAGTACACGGGCCCGTAGGTAGAGGGCGCAGCAGCAGCCCCGGAAGGATTTCTTCCCGGTCCCTCCTCCTGTCGGGCCGTGAAAGAGCGGCAGTGGAAGTACCACTGCAAGGCACGAACTTTTCGATGGTCTGGCCTCGTTAGAGCCGGGATGTGACTGGAATTTGCACGAGGCGTCGACGAGAATTTTCATTTCAGCTGAAATTTTTGTACAAAATGTTGTCTGGGTGGCTCGCCCCATCCGCAGTCCGAGCCCCCACATATGCCTGATAGTTTGCACAAATTTATTGGCAGATGGATCGGCGATAACCAGGCCCCATATGGCCACCAAGTGGGCTTCCAGCTATTTTTTCCCACTTTGCGGCTCTGGATTGACGCTGTGGTTGCGCCAGAAGACATCCCGGGTAAACCAGCCGGATCCCGGCCCTGCCCGTCGTGATTAATAACTTTGTCGTGACGATCATTGGGCCGGGCTAGACAAAGCGAAAACTTTCCAAATTATTGAAACTTTTGAGATTTTGCAGGCAGGGACTGGGAGTCGATTACGTGGCCGGACCTGGACCCGGCCCGAGCCCCCTTCCTCTCTGCACGGAGTAATTAGATGCAAGACAGGCGGGAGAAATGAAAACAGCCAACTTCGGGCATTGTTTGTGCTCCCCTGGAGTCGAACTCCGCCCTGTGTATATAAAGTTAATTCGACTGGAAGAGCTCGGCGGTCAATTGGTCCGTTAAATATGAAATTCACTAGAAAAACAGTCGGACCCCGGGGCCCCACATTGGAGCCCACCTGACTTATGCACGTTGTCTGGCTGTCCCTGCCCACCGTTTGGGGGTAAACAAAATTGACATTTTTGGTACTCCGCGTAAGTGGTTACATTTGTTGACAATGTTTCTTCCGTGCTCGATGAAGGCCCGGGCAAATATTACCACTGCACTGTTTGCCTCGATGCATTCCACGAGCGGGGGGTGGTGCTGGCGAGGGCTCTGGTTTTGGGGCAAATTTTGGCATTTTCAACTAGGCGGCGCCGCATACGTTAGCATACTGAGAACTTTAAAACATATTTTGTTGCAAATTAAAAGCTATTTAAAATCTACTTATTTATGCTATTCTTATTGTGGCATTGCTTTTCATACGACTTAGTCAAAACATAATTTTACACAGTCAACCATACGACAAGAAATTTAGCATTATTTTGCATAGTTTTAGGAATTTTAATTCTTGATTTTAAATTACTCGGCTGGGTTTCAATTTTTATAGATCATGTTTTAACGTCCAGTGGGTACAACGAATGTGAGGGAAGTCAAGTTGTGTTGAAAATTATGTCCAGCAGTAAAGTGGTTGGCTTAATCCATATTTAGATAATAAAAAAGCTCAGTGCATGCTTTGCAGATCGGATACTGGCTGTAAAAATCGATAAATGGAACCCCTGTAGTCTGGCGCCAACTGGGGAGCATAAAAAACGAATTCTTTCAGTCAACTTTGACGATTCCCTGCCTAAAAAATATCTCAAATCCGCATAGATAAATTGCTCTAGCGGGGGATAAATGTTCGCGAGTATTCCACCTGCCGTCGAGCAGTGCGAGGGAGTTTTTTTAAAGCAAAGTAATTACTTGTTCCAGACTATCTTCTTGCGATCAGATGGATTCGCGTTATCTGGATCGGGCGGCGCCCCTGTAGCAGCACCGCTCCCGGGGCAGCCCTCAAGTAAATTGCGAATATATCTGAAGACTTGAACAATATGTCACTGCACATCAGTTCGCGCCTCCTCCGTCCGGGAGACAGTGAAAAAGAGTTTGCGTCATGACGGCCATCAGCAGGACTCCTCCGTCAGCGGAATCTGGAGATCTTAAGTCATTAAGCGGCAGGAGCACGCCCCGCTGGTCCTGTCTTCCCGGCCGGGCGCGATGTCTCCATAGAAAGGGAAAACTTTTAGCAATTTTTCACCGCACTGCCAAGGGTGCCGTTTTTTAAATACCTCTAACACGTTTTGCATATACATTACTCAGCCAGGACTCCCGGAGCCCTGCTCCTCCGCCACGGCGGGCCTCGGCCCCAGTCGCAGGAGCGCCGGGTGGATGATTCCAACTTCTGCCAACGCGCTCTCAGTCCTTGAGTTTTCCTTGTTAGCGGGGCGATGATATCTGAAATGGAATCGCATAAATTTAGACGAAGCGCTACTCCAGCCAATGAGTTGCGAATGGTAAAGGTAACTCAGGGCAGGAAAAATGCTAAATCCCATGTCTTTCGCGGGGTCTGGGGCTCTGATCAGCGGTGTAAACAGCTTCCAAGTGTGTAATTTGAGGCACTCATCGGGCGCAGCGAAGGCTGTCGGGGCTCCCGTGATTTCTTTCCTTTTGATATGCATGCGTGATTCTTTATGAATATTAAAAAGTTATCGCGCGGGGAATGGCACTCGCTCCAAGATGGAAATTTGATGGCAGATAGAAACAAAAGGAACGGATTTCGTGACTGCCAGACACTCGCGACAAGATGAGCGGGGGCGGCGCAAAGGTGCTACATGGGAAAAAATTCAATTTTCATAATTTGATACGTGGCAACCCTCGCAGACAGGCCGCGAAAGGTTTTCATGCATAGAAATTTGCGCGTAGGTGTAAAATTAGTTTGGGGAAAAAGGTGGCTTCTCATACCCCTTGCAGGAGTAAAATACTCGGAATTGATAAAACCATTACCGCGATGTCTCATCAACCAAAATGTGGGGGAACTGATTTTTCACCTCATTACGGCCCACGACGGAGCGGGCACGCAGCCTCTTTCAATTAAATCACAGTGCAAACAATGAATGCTAATTGCCACTCGATTAACCAGATTCCCTTCCAGATGAGCAAGCCCTCCACGTCCTTTTTGTCTCATCCCGAAGGGGGCAATTAATCGTCCCGAACCCGCTCCCCCGCCTTGCTCAGCGTCTCGTTGTTTCCACTCGCATTTCTTAGTGGAAGCACACTAATCTTGCCGACGTTGGCGTGGAGTTAAAACACCTTAATTACATTGCTAAAATTTAATTAATTCATTTGAGCAGCTCTCGTGCGCCTTTTGTAGTTTTTTAGATTAGAGTTTTCAAGCAACTGGTGAAGAAGGAGCTTCACGATGTCGGGCTGATGTTTTTTTTTTTTTTAAACAGCACGCCCGCCGTCCGAGAAAAGAAACTTTGAAAAAGTGTCAGGATTTTAATGGCTACAAAAAATTATTAAAATTATGAAAGGAGCATATAATAACCGGTTAAGTGCGAGTAGTGTTTCGCTACGAATGTATCCTACACTTTGAATGAAAACATAGTGCGTCAGTGCGCATCTTTTAAAAACAAAGATGGTTTTTACTTCCATATTTTAATAATTTTTCAAGAAAACAAAATTCTAGATCAGGCTTTCTATCGGGAAATTCGATTCAAATCAAATCGTTTCATCTCCTATAGCTGAATTGCCTATAGAATTTCCTACAAGATATATTAAATTAAATCGAATTATAAAAATAATAAAACAACCGATTTTAATCAGTTATGAAGTTTAATTTTTTAAAGGAATAATTATGTATTTAATAAATAATAGTTGTATTATATTTTGTCTATTTGTATTGAATTAGAACTTATCAGGAACAAAAAAATACAGTTGTTTCGGCCCCTCATAGCTGAATTTGTTGTTAACTTTCTTATAAGAAAAATGACATGCAATTCAACTATAAAATACTAGATGATAGGTTTAAAATTAAGTTCAGTAAGAGGGTTGTTAAATTTGTATTTTATTATATTATTATTATAACAAAAATTGTATATACAATTTAGCTATAAATAATAATAGTTTAAAAAACTAAAAAACACGCTTTTAGCACGCACTAAAAATTACAAAAGGGCCTTCCTTCAGCATTATGATTTTGAAGTCGAATATCGTCAGGGAAATAAGACAGCTTTCTCCATGCTTACTTCACTGAAAAATGTAGTTTCTCATCTCATATCTTGGGGAGGCCGCCATATTGGATTTGTAATGATGTTTCTTAGCTAGTCATGTATTGTCATCAGAACTCAGAGCGTGTGCAAAATTTCATCCTAATCGAAGACCGGGAAGTGGGTCAAATTAACATTCCAAGATTTTCTTACATACATAGTTAGTTACAAGTGAAGCTAATATAAAGCATGTAAAAACGGGACGTTTCCCTGTTCATGATCTTGATATTCTATGGTATTTTGGCGCTAAAATCTTAACGATCATTTTTAAAAAATTTATCATCTAACGTCGCGTTGCCCCTTCGCCGGTACTAATGCCATAAATTTTCCCAGATAACACATTTACCCACCTTATCAAAGTTCGAGGGAGCCAGGCAGGTTTAATAGTTTCCTGCTCGAAAGATTTTTTTTAATTCAATCCTCGAGACATCATCCTCGGAGCATGAAAACTCTTTTGTCCACATGAACTCCATTACGGCGGAGCACGTGCATGTGTGCGGGGGAAATAATGTCTAGAGATAAATTCGTTAAGAGCCATCCTAGTCATAACTCAATTTATCCTGATCCCTCCTTTCGTTGTATGCTTGCTCAGACCATACAAGAAGTTATTATCCTGGGTCTTCATCCTCCGGCCGGGTGCACAAGACGACGGCTCGGGAGGCTGCTGCTGGGGCTCCTCGTGCCCGTCCGAGCAGGAGCTCCTCGAGATCCGCGCTGGGCGCGGGGGTGGCGCCGTGGGTATGTCGCGATTATTGTTTCCCCGTGATAATTATTATGACTGCTCCGCGGCCCGCTCCACGGCACCTGGCAGCTCATTATCATTCATCTTTCGAGCACTCCAAACAAAGAGTTTGAAGGATTTCACACTGAAGGTGCTCGCCGCGCCCCAAAGTGGGGCCCGTCGCCTGCAACTCTGCACGGAGTCGCTCCCGGGCTCACCTGCGCGCCTAAAGTGAGTTATCATCGGTAATGAAATTTGTTTATAATGAGGCTTTGTATTGACTTTTCAATTAGACGCCCCCCGGAGGGTCGTCGGGGCGCTCAGGGGCCCTGCGGAGCTCCTCTGGATTTCTTCGTGGGCGCTCGATGGAGTGCATATCAATGGACCTGCTAATTCTGTTGCGACCGTGTTCTTGGTCGTTAATGCAATTAGGGCGAAGGTGAAGTGAATAAATAAACTACTGCCGGCGCTCCTTCCCGCAGCCTGTCCGCAGCCCAGCGCCTTCCATTGGACTGGCTGGCCAAGGAAGCTGCGCTTGTTATTGGCTCCACCGCCGGCTTCCTCTAATAGAAAAAAAGGGGAGCCGGCCACGACATGTCTGTAACGCAAGCGGAACTGAAATTCAGCAGAGCGCTGCACGGCAAGGCAAACAGACAGCAGCATGTATGCTGGGCCCGCCGGGCCGGGGCTCCTAGCAGGGCTCCCTTGTGGCCCGGACCACTCCCGTCCGGTGTGAGCTAAATTAAAAGAGTTACGTGATTCGAATGCTCATCGGGGGCCCGAGCGTTTGCGGTGGTCGGCTTGATTATTGCCCAGGTCCATTATTTGTGCTTTCTTTTACCTCGCAGTGGTTTGTTTCATCCTGACCTTATGGGCACTTAGCGCCGGGTCACGCCCGGCTCAAAGGGATCCATACGTGGCCATTGGGTCACCAATTATCGGCCCAAGGAGGAACCAATTGGCTCATATTTTAAGCAGACGCGGTCCGGCCCCGGCTCATTAGTGACCTCATCGAAACCCCGGCACCAAATTGATTTATCGAGTCTGACGGCGGGTGTCCTGTTGCTTTAAATTCGCCCTCTCGATGAAGGCAGTCGTGAAATCCGAGGAGTCTGTTTCAAACTTCTAATGTTATCCCTCCTTGGGCAGCAAATTGAGCGAATTCGACTAGGGTTCCCGATTCCCGGGCTCCCATTAATTTCTGTAAAGTTGCCACAGAAGATGGAATCCGTCTAGACGGAAGAAATCTGGCGCATTTCGAGAGCAAGGCCTTTAATAATTTGAACTGCGGAAGCTTGCGAGATAATCCTGAAATGGTAATAGGAATGGCTCCCCCGCATCTGCAGGAAATCTAATTATTTGTAGATTTCGTAGTCACTTATAGGGATCTCGGAGAGAAAGCCGGATATGCTTCATTGGGATCAAGATAATAAATTGCTTTCGAGTGTTCGAGGTCAGAGCGTTAAGGTGATTTTCAAAAGTATCATATAAAGCAAATTTGGAAAAATAAGTCGTAAGGTAGAGTTTTTAGCATAAAATGCTTACTAATAAGCCACATATTAAATATTAACGAGCATAGTCGCAGTTGTCTATAGCTGAATGTGCTGCTGAATACTGTCTTGGTAGCGAATGATTTAAATTTAAATTCTTCACGTTAGAGCTCCAGTGCATTCGATTCAAATTGCATTATTTTCGTCTTGTATAGCTGACTGATGTGCATTAACAGACGAACCGGAATAAAAATCGTTTCAATCTTCTCTCAGGTATCACTCAGTGAATGTTGCTTGGTTTTGCCGTTTATTGAATCGAACAGACTAAATAAATCACTAGAGCTGTACGAGCCGCCAATTTAATAAATTCAAATAAACATGATTACGCTATCATACCGTAAAGCTCGAAACTGTCTGCTCACTATAAATTACAGGGTGGCACCCCGGAGCTGGCCAGAAGTTCATTAAATTTTCTCCCTGGTTTCATTAATAAAAACGGCTAGTTAACTCTCGAACGAGGGGAGCTTCCGTCTCGGCCTCGCCGGAGATTTTACCATGTCCGTCAAGCGGAACGCGGCGCGGACCGAAAGCTGCAGGTAAAATTGATTTAATTTCGATATTTCAATTCCAAATCGGATAGCCGTTTCGTGGCATGACCAGAACAGGAATCAGTCAATTGGACCGGAAGTAATTGGTTATGAAAGCCCCACCTGCGCCTCTCGTGGATCTCGGTGCAGCCCCGGAACTGGTCGGGCCCGGGCCCGGGCCCGCTCGTTTGTGTTAATACGTTCCAGTAATTCGGTTTGCTCCCGTAATTGATCGTTACGAGTCCTATGGCCGCAAACAACTATCAACGTAAGTGGACTGTGGGTCTCCGCCGGGAGGCGCTCCCGGGCTATCTACATGACCACAGCAGTATCTTTTGATGAGCCTTTTGTTGTCAGCCTTGCGAACTGATATCGGACTTAGCGTAAACCATCGGGGGCTGTCTGCCGGGCCCGGGCCTGGACCTGACTCCTGTGCTGTGCTTAACCCTTCTGACTGTCCTAAATGTTGCAACCGAGTCCCGTCAGAGAGGGTCCCTTTGTGCACTCATTGGCTCCAGAAGGTATTCATTTCGCTAGGATTGCAAATGACATCCGGAATTATTTCCTCATTGCCGGTTCGGTAATCAATGCGCCGCTTTAGTCAGAGGTGAATAATTGTCTTGCACTAGACAGGCGCTTACCGTTCCCAAGCTGTGCCAAAAATGTTATAGTAATCATGAAATTTGGAAAGGAGACTGAGGCCGGACATTGAGCGGAAATGCCCGGACGCTTCTTGAATAATTACTCAACAGTCCACAGTCATTTAGACTCTCAAATGCGTGGCCTTTTGTGGTTTTGGTAACTTAGGCTTCTTTTGAGAAAGTGGATCCCGTCGGATAGCTGTGTCTCTAGTGCTTGCATATTAAAGTACATGTTTTCTATATCAAAGAACTTCGGTTTTAGATTAAATAGAAATTCATTGAGCACATGTTAACACGCCCCGTGCTCAAATTTCAATTTTTGCAGTCGGCTGCTCAATTCAGCCATTACTTTTATTTAGCCTAATTTACCATTGCCGCAAATAAGAGCTATTCAGCTCCTTATTGACATACTTTAACAAATTTCCTGAAAAATTTTTAAAATTAGTAGTAGATTTTCAAAATATAGTTTACGTTTAAGAAGTTCGATGTCGGTGAGATACCTACCCAAATCAGCAATTAGTCTTAGTTGAATTCTGCATTCCATTGTAAAATATAATTCTTAAACACAGTTGCAAAGTTTCTGCTAGTTTGTCTTGTCTACGCATTTTTTTTTTGTCTTTTATTTTTCTTTTTTAATTATGCATTTTGCTTTATTTTTAGACCTATTTTCTTTGCCGATTTGAAAATTCATTTTCTCTGCAGACAGATTATTATCAGCATTTTTTTCTAACTTTATGATACATTTCAACACAGTTTAGATTAATTTATTTTCCACTATATTTAATCCTGATTTATGCTCAAGTCCATAAGCATTTGAAAATAGACATTTTGTCCTACAAATGGTCCTTCCAACTGACCGTAGATTAGATCTTAGTGAGCGTCAACATGTAAAAATTGTTAAGGGAATTTTGCGTGTCAACGAAGTATTCAACAAACTGCCTCCCAAATTGCTCGGGTTCCCGCAATTTAACTTGTTGACACGTCCAATCCCAAAAATTTGTCTAAAGAAGTTAAAAAAAAACTCCCTGCAAATGTTGCCCTGACCTCGTCTGAGGAAAATTTTCAAATTGCCCGGCCCGGGGGGTGAAATGGCACACGAAGGGCGCCGTAATCCCCTCGCTTATGCGAGTTGTCCTTTTGATCTCCTTTGTACAATTTACTTTTGGCCTAGTATCAATGCGGCCATTCGAAGTCAAATCCTGTAATCCTTAGTTACCCTGTCAATCATCCGAATGTAAACACCTTCCCGGGCGCGCCGGAGAGCCCTAGAAAAAGGAAGTAAACCAGAAAAGGAGGACCCAGAGCTAAGCTAAACGCCTGACCCAAGCACGCCCGCATAATCCCGAAAGGCATCAACGGACGTCCGGATTGAATGATATTGATGTGATTCAGCCCTGCGATACCATCCCAGGCGCCGGGGCGGGCGGCGCTGAAATTTTCATTTTGTGTTTCGCAGGGAATCCGGGAACAAGTGTCTCACTTAATACTCGGTCGACAGGAGTCAATTGTTGAAGGGCCGGGAAAAGGTGAACGAAAGAAAGTTGCCCGGGCTGCATGTACTTTGCCGAATGGAATTTCCAGGGGTGAAAACAAATAAATAAATCAGCCCGGCGGCGCCGCCGGATGGATGGGGGTGGGCTTCTTGGTTTCAAAACATCTTCCGAGCTCGCAGCAGCCGGGAGAGGTGCGTTCAGGTGTGCCCGGGACAGGACAACTTTGCCCTTTGAGGGCTTACCGTTCACTGCGTGATAAGCGGATTTAAATCGGGGAGAGTGAAACAGGGAAAAGGAAGTCGAGTGGCTCTCCCGGTCCTGTGGGTGTGTATTTTGAGCAACATGCAGAGTCATGGGAAGGAGGGCTGGGAACTCGTCAGGAGAAACTCCATCCTGGGGAAATGGGAAATTTTTCGCTTGGAAAAAAGGGAAACGGAGAAATGAGCTTTCCGGCTATGGAGAAGCTTGGAGGAAATAAAGTTCGGATTGTCATCAGTCGACAGACAGACTTTATCCCCGGAAGACTTTCTCTTTTCATTCATACCTCATAGAGCTTGCAAATTTTACAACCCAACGTATGTTTTCTAAACAATTATTTTATGTTATGAAATTCGCGCAGTAATTTGCAGTTCAAAATACGTGATTGCCTGTGTGCAATTTTGCTGACAAGCACGCATTTATTTTAATATATGTATTATAGATATATTTTGTAGATTAACAAAGAAACAGTTATTTAATATTCGAAACTAATATTTACATATAGCTAAGAAGTAAAATAGTATCAAAGTTTCATAAAATAGGTATAATAATACCACAGCGAAATTAGTTCCTAACAGAGACCGAAAATAACTGATATTTTTCAATTTTTAAGCTACAAACGGGCAAATTGTCATAGTAGAATAAAATATAGTACATCAATGTTGTGCATAATGCCCGCTTTCGATTCTTGTTAAGCTCTTCAACATTTAGCTTTTTTGTTAAAAGACGGCATATTTAAACTTATTTTAACCGAGCTTACTATATATACATATATATATTTTGTTAAAATAAAAATGCTGCTTTGCTTTTTATGTGAAAATAACAAGTTATATGAAGATCGTTTTTTTGTTCTAGCAAAAGTAAAAACCCACATTGGCTTTTTATTTTTTCAAACTGGAGTTATAAAGTTACAACGATTCAATTTCTCGTTATTCCCTTATAATTACAATTGCTCATTCTGTTTGTGATGCAACAATTTCATTAAGTCAATAATGCAGTTTATTTTAAGATTCTGACGGTGAGATTAGGAACATTTTGATTTTCGTATAAAAAACAAATCAAAACTGTTCTTGTAAAATAGATTTTGTATATTTAAATTTTAAAATTTTAGAAATGCACTTATGTTGTGTTCCAGAAAAATAACATTCCTTAACAAAATTTGATTTTAATTGAGTTTTAAATTTGTCAGCCGTTAGCAGTTAAAAGTGAATTATTTTTCTTAGAAAAAAAGGCTCATCAGTGAAGGTTTTCCAATGAGTTATCACATATTTGTTATAATATAAAGATTATCACGTGTTTTCAACGGCAAATAGTTGTTATTTTAAGTGTTTAGCTTGATAAATTTTCGCCAAAATAATTCAAAATTTGTTATTTTTGGCTCGAAAAAATAAAATGCCAAACTGGCTTTTTAATTTTGCCAGAAAAAAAATCAAGCCATTGCGCTTTTTTTTCTTTTGTTAGCTCTAAATTATAATCGGTCCGAAGTCACAAGTAAAGATAGCTTTTTCCAAAAAAAAAGTCAAATCAAAAATTTATGAAAAGAAATATGCAACGAAGAAGATTTCGACAATACACTGAAAGAAATTTTTAATTCTGGGCGAACCATAAATATATGTAAGTTCGATGGACTCCATCTTACGGATGCCAGAACTATAAAACTATATTCTTTTATCTACATACATATATTATGGATGCCAGTTGCAATAACTATAACTATAGAGTATTTTACTATATTGCAAAAATTATTGATGTCATGACCATATTTTATTGCCACCAAATCCATAAAAAATTTTCTCAGTGTCCTTTTTTGAAAAAAAAATATGATGATAATAAATTGCATCAAATCATTTAATTTACTTTGGTTTGTGCTGTGCAGCAAACTCTTGGTATGTATATATGTATGTAATTAAAATCAAGTCGTAGTTCACATAGTAATTCTTGGTAACCATATATTTATTTTTATTTTTTTTTTATTAAATAATATAATAATTTCGAGAAATATCTTGCTAAATTGATTAAGGTGTTAAATATTTAGGATATATTAACATTAAACATATTGTTTTAGGCTTCTGTTGTGCCGACTAATAGATCTGAGGTCTGACGCCCTATTCTTATTAAAATATTGTTAACTCAATTTATTTTTACACTGATTCAGCCATATGAATTCAGCTGACAATTTTTGGCTGAATACGGTCCTGGTAAATTTTAAAAATAATTTGGACCTTTATCTCCAGGCAGACCTTTTGAATTTTTGAGGCATAGACCGCATTTGAACCGTTTTATTAGGACCCGGGAAAATTTCCTGCCGACCGCGCAATATTTTTGAACTAGCCTTGAATTTGTGACGGGCGAAAATCGAATTTTTATATTTATAGTCTTCCTTAGAATTTAGCTCGGCATTCATCCCGATTTATGCTGCGGGTGTCAATTCCGCCGACAGGCGATGAAATACGATGTGTGTCAAATTTGCATGTTCGCGTATCAATAACTTTGGATCCGCCAGAGGCAGTTTCTGCTGTATCCCGTCGATCCCCCAGGAGCCGTTGGTAAGTCAATTTGCCATCTGTCTCCCAAAGTGCCTCCCGGAATGACATACTCACCTGCCTGCTGCTAATGCGGGGCTCGGCGGCTCCTCGAGGTGGCACTCCGGCGTTCCTCGGAATCCTCTCTTTATTGCCGTCATTATTTTTGTTCGGTTCAGTGTAACCCAGCAATCATCCGAATCACCAACAAATCCCCCGGCAAGCCCCCTAACAATCGTTTAAGGGGTACTTTGCGTAAATCCAAAGCCCGCAAAAATACATCAAAAAATTTATTCGAAAGGATTTCCCTCAATAATCCTGACACATTGTTCGGGGCTCCTCCGGATGCCTTACATCATGTCAGTTGTCCCAGTGTTTGCAAGTACCATCCTAGCGACATGCGGGAGTGCTTAGGGCGAGGCGGGGGCGGATGTCTCCCCCTCGAAGCCCCGGGACTTAAGCGGAGCGACGGCGGCGGCGGCATGTTCCAGATAATCGAATCGGGCGCGTAACGTCGAGCATCCTTCGGCTTAGGGGATTCCGTACGCATTCGTCTGTTCATATCCTGCGTTTCATCTAACAAGGAGGAGCGTATATGTGACTTGAAATTTATCAAATTGAGGGGGCCCCGCACCCGGGCGGAGGCACGATAAAAGCGAGAAATCCCGTCAATCACTCTGTGAAATCCTTGTCAGCTCGAAGGGCCTGCCGCGTCCCGGCCCACCTCCGGCCGGCAATCGCTCATGGCGACAAAATGACATCCTCTCGCCGGGGTAAATAAAATCAAAAAATTATGAACAACGAACGGCGAATTCAATTTACGCGGAAGTCGTAATCCCGCGTGACGTGTCGAAGAGGTGACTGAGTGACGAAGGTGTCCTGCCCGACAGGTGTCCACTGCCGCCCCCGCCGCCGTCCGGCGGTCGTCGTAAAACCACGAGCCCATCAGCCGGCTAGAAAAAGTCACAGGAGCCTCTCCGGTGAGCCAGCAAGGCTCAAGCCCTTCGAAGGGATGCTGGAGCGCCCCGTGACGGCCTGTTAAGGGCGGATTTGTAAACAGACTCGCGGAAAGCCTGTCGAGCTTTACGGGCGCTCCGCCATAAGCTCCTGCGAGGACTTAAACTGGCAGCACGACGATACGGGGCCACAAGTCGTTTTGCCTTTATTGCGACATTCACGCTCGTCCTGGATCCAGGACCGGGAGTGGATCCACAGACTCTTCCGGCTCCCGGGGCGAGGAGCACCCCGGACCCGCCGCTCTCCCCGTTCCCCCCCTTATGATGAACCACTTCACGGATTTACGACACTTAAAACGCTTCTGCGGCGGCTGATGGATGTTTGTCGGAATTTTCTCATCAAATTTTGAAATTATCGTCGCGCTGTTTGCAGTTGCCGCAAGTTTTTCGGGCGTTAAAGTTTCTAGTTGTAGTACTTGCGCGGCACCGGGGAAGGGGAGAGTGGAGCAGCCCACCCGCCTGGATCCTGGCAGCAGGAGTTCCAGAAGCTCCCGATGCAAGAGAAACTCCAACAGGGCGAGGGAATGCAGCAATCTGCTAGAAAGCATTATATTGCCGGATTTTATTAAACGTTTTATTATTTCCGCAAAAGTGTTTTTCACGACGAAGTTATTTTTGATGTACTCTTCCCTGCTTTACTGCTTACTCGTGGAAGACGTCGGGGTGGGGAAGGGGCGTAAACGATATTCTTAGGTTGCGTCGTTTTAAATGAAAAACAAGCGGACAGTTTTCATGTTCCCGGAGAAAGATGCTTTTATAGTTTTCGCGGACAAATCCAATAGTTTATTTAGGAGCAGCAAAAACATCTTCTGTTTTCTTACTATTTTCTTAATATCTTCCGGTTAGTTAAGAAAACAGATTTTTACATCGACGTTTACTGTTAGTCAATACGTAGCTTAACCTTGGATTTGAAAAACAATGTAGAAGGAGAAGATTTATATGTTTACGGCGGGGTTCGAATATTTGTTTCAAAATATTTTTATGACTACGGTAAAATTCGTGTTCTGACCCATACTAAAAGCCACAAAGCAAAAGTATATAGTAGCTTTTAAAAAATTCCAGATCGATATTGCTGAATTCGATTCAAGCGGGATTGTATCGAGTTTTATAGCTGAATTGCATGTAAACTAGTGTTTACAATCACTTCAACCATAAGACACGTAACGTTTCCGCTTCCGTTAATTTATTTTGCGACTTCGACACTTACTACATCCACTAATTTTAGAAATTTAATACGAATCAAAGGAAGTTAATTTCAAATATTTTGCCTCAGTGCATCAACTTCCTCTAGAGCCTCATCTGCTAGCATAGCCACAAGCCACTAAAGTCCCACATTTGAGAGCTCGTGCTCCCCAAAATCGAAATCCCCAATTAAATTAACCACTTTTCCCTCATTTGCGTTCGACCTTAGCACAAACCGCAGAGCAAAGACTGCTTATGGGACCTTTTATTGCCACTTGGCACCTATCTGAGCACCGGAGCAAAGTGTTTTTCAGGTGAAAAAGTGGAGACCGCTGTTATCGTACAGGTGGCACGGGCCGCCACAATACAGGAGCACCGGCGGAGCAACATGGCTGCAAACCTTTGTTCCCTGGGTGCCACAATTTTCCCGCATTCCGACACTGAGGCCTGTCCCTTCCGGACACACCCCCGTCCGGAAAGGGCATCCGACCGAACGAGGAGCACACGTTCCTCACTGCAGCAATTCACTAAGCTCCTTTAAGTCGTCTTGTGTCCCGAGCCCCTCGCCGCTGTCGCCCTGCTCGTGGGTGGGCAACATATATGAGAATGGGAATGCCCTGGAACTTGTTGATGGCTCGGCTTCAAGCCCCACTGGCTTCAAAGAATATGACACTCGAGCTGGAGAGAAAAACTTAACACGACGCCCAAGAAAAGGAGCGGAGCACCCGAGGTGCCGAAAGAAAGCTGCCTGACGAGCACTTGTTGCTTCCTTCTAATTGTTTAATTAGGTGGAGAAAGCCAGGAGTCTGCCGCCTAATTGCCTCGGTAGTGTCGCGTTCCGGACGTGCGGGAGCACGTTCCTCCCGTGCATGACAGCTAATTAGACCATAATTGTCGTAAATAATTAAAACGATAATCAGCACTGCGCGGTCGGGGGCGTCACGGGGAAGCGTACACCCGATTCCCAAATCATCCCTGAGCGGCAGAACCTCGGCGGGCGACAGATTTTTCAAGCGAGCCAATTTCGCCGGGGGGACAGTGGGACTAGCGCAGAGTTATTCAGACCGCAGAAAGACGGTCGTTGAGCAGCACCTATCCGCCCCCCGGGGAGTGCTCCCGAGGACAATTGCAGCTCGAGACGAAGAGGTATCACGTAAATAAATAACCTGTCAAGGACGTCTTATTTCCCTGCAGTGCTGTCGACTTCCGTCCGCCCTGCCCCGGCGGCCAATCGATCTCCCGCCGGATACCTTTGCCTTTAACCTTTTATCTCCAGCTCGTCTTCGTTAAAGACATCGAATTCTGGATAGACCAGTGGGGAATTCCCGCTCCCGGAGGATCATTCCGTGATGTTACTTTAAACGACGCTGATGCGGTTATGGTATGACTTAAGGGTATCCGCAGAAGAATAATGGACGCTCCAGTTTCTATCTCGTCCCGGCCCTCCCTGCTGAATATTCACATCTCCGCCACTATAACCGTGGCTACAAAAATCCACCAGCACTTGACTCGATTCCTGATAAGGACACGGAATGTCTTTTCCTTCCGCCGGGGAGACCACCGGGAGGGAGCAGCCAAGAAAAATCTACGGAAGGGAAATGAACTTTTATTTGGGTGAAAACTTTGGCCATCATCGACATGTGTTGCAGGTTTTGTCTTTTCGCTTGATAAGAACGCCGGCCGGGGAGAGGGGCCCGGGACACATTTTTACGCATAACGAGCTAAGACACTGGCACGCAGTGGCGGCGTGCGGGGTGTCGGGGACGACAGGCGACGGCATCGCCGCATGTTTAAGGAAGCAATAAATTCCGAAACTGTTTATTAATATCGTTAGCGAAACGTGGAGATTGAATAAATTTCTTTTGGGTGCTCTTAGCGAAGTTCACGTCCATTTACGATCCCTTCAAACGTTCAAAGTTTGTCAAACGCTGCGGATTGCACAGTGAATGTCTCGTTTCTTTGGTGTCCTGCTTAAGATTGTTGCTCAGTTTTAGTCTATCTGTATATCTGGAAGTTGTTTACCTTTTTTTTAAATTTCAGAAAAATTATGTGATGAATACTCTGTAAGTCCAGGGTTCAATTTAAGACCCTAACATATTTAAAGCAAGAAATTTCCCTAATACCAAAGCTTTTTAAAAGTTCAAAAAGCTTCTGTCTTATATTTCTTTTCTTAAGCTGAATTGAGCGATCGAATACAGAACACAATTTTGTAATACGAAGAATTTTTTTTATTTTTTAGGTATATCTACATACATATGTCTGATCAACTGAAATCTAATGATAAAGTGTTAAAGACAAAAAAAAACAAAAATTAAATACATATATAAATTTCGTGTGTAATTCCACAAATTCTAAGACAGCTTAAACATTTCCATGAAGTACAAAGTAATGAAAAGATGATCCGTGAAAAAGTAAACTCGGAAAATTTTACATGTAAGTCGTAGAAGGGGAGTACTTTTAGTTCTTCTTTACGTACGTTTGCACGTAGCCGATTTCTTCAATCACAATGAAAAGTTGCAAGGACATCTGATTCACAGAAATTTTCTCGCTCAGCAATTCGATTGCGAAGAATAGAAAAAAAAATTTGGGTCTTTTTGCTAATAAGCTGTCTTTTATTCGACATAACCAGAACGCCTACAAATGGCTCTCTTAATTAGTATAGGCAATTACCAGCTAATAGCGGTCACATTAGTTATAATTAAATTCCCTGGGAAAAGTTCTTCCCGGGGCGATTCATTGGCCAGGTCGATGTACATCACCATCCGTCGACATTAAAAACTACCGCAGTCCTTTTCGAAGTAGCCTCCTCCACAGTCGTTCCTGCTGGAGCTAGCGCCATCCCGGGCTGGAGCAATCAATGAAATCAATAGAAAACAATTATCCAGGGATGGTCTCGCAATCCTGGCAAATCACATCCCTCGAGGCAACAGGGAGCAAAAAACCGAAACGAAATTTATGTGACTTGGAAAAATTTAATCAGCAGGTTCCTTACCCAGAAAGATGCCACCACCACACCACCACTGCTGGAAGTGTCCTCCGACAGGACGTCTTGCTGGTCCCGGCGCTCGGAAAAAGGAATGTCGCTGTGCAGGTGAACGTGGACTGCAGCTGCAATGAGACATCGCCGGGCGGGGTGGAGCCCGCTGAAGTATTGGCCGTCGGGACCTCCGCCAAAAGTCAACATTTAATAATCACGTGCCCATTTGGCCCCTAATTTGTGGTCCATGTGACTGCTGTAAGGATTTCCGGCGGTTCGTCTGCTGGCTGCGATCCCCTCGCCCCCGTGTTGTCTGTCTGGCTCATTACCGACGGAGCCCGGTGCAATTAAGCCAACAACTGCAGGCCCCGGTAACGAGGTGATGCACTCAATTTTGGTAAATTAAAGATGAGAATCACTGGGCATTATCCCGCCCGTGCTCAGTTCCCTCGGGGAGGAATTTTTCAAATTACTCACGTTCACTTATTGCTGGACTAATTCAGAGACCCCAAAACGTGCTTGCGCTTTGAGAAACTGGTCCAGAGGAGCACCCGGGGGCCCCCGAAAGTGACGGCACTGCTGGCGGAGATTCTATCTGCCGCCCAAACACACCCAGCTCGCTTGTAAACATTTTTAAATTTTCATTTTACGGCGTCGTTTGGAGACTTTACTCCTTCCGGGCGGGGCCCGGGCGCTACTCCAATCCGCGTTATCTGCGAGGAGCGAGCGGAATCGAATTAAATGTGCTCGGCAGAAGCCTGCTCGCTGCGATGCAAACTTTATTAAAGGAAATTTGGGCAGATGTCCTATCTCCATCTCGAGCGCCGGCTCCATTATACTTAATAAACAAAATCAGGAAACACACGTTCCCGTGCTGGGGGCGGGCGGGGGCGCACAAACAGATTCCTCCCGGAGGTTGATTTAATTTCCACTCCGGCAGAGAGGTGGATCCGCCGTCGCCGCCGCTCCCCGCACGGTTGGAAGGTGACAACATTCGTTCGCCTCGTAAAATTAACGACACGTGAAACAGACTCCGTGGTCCGAAGAGATCCAGGGCCCGGCCCTTGGAGGAATCTTATCAATTGACAGATCCTCCCCCGCTTCCCGGTGCGGGGGCTGCGAAGGGACCGACCGCCATGCTAGCGCCAGGAGTCAAGTGGAGCACAATTAGGTGCTCCTTGGGGGTGCCGGGGAATTTCTGGGCTGTGATTCTTCAATCAGCCCAAAACTAGAGGCTTTCGGATGGTGGCGGTGGGGCCAGAGGTGATGCGTTTGGGCGTCCCGGCTAATCTTGATCTTGTCGGGAACTGCTAAACTGTCCGAATGGTAAAATGGATGTGATTGTGGCTTGATAGTGCGTGAAATCCCCTCCCCGGGTTTTTGTTTTCTAGGCTTTTTCAACTTGCCCAGCACACTCAAGGGCCGGGAAAGACAGCGTCCTTTAGGGAAGCAAGGCAATCTGATCGAAGTTAAAGCTGGGGCCTGCTTTAACTTTAAAGGGCGTCGGAAGCTTCAACTTCGTCCGACACTTAAAGGCAAAATAGATTACTTAAGCAAACAAAGCTAAGAGGCTGGGACTATTCCTTCAAAATGGATCACTCGTTGTAGGCATTTTATTTATTGCATATAAGTTCTAAGAAGATGTGAGAGGTAGAAAAGTTAATGGAATGTATGTACGTATGTACCAAGATGAGAAGAAAAATAGAAAATAGGTATTGATTAGTATTTTTGAAATAAAATAATCATTTATTTTTGTAATACTATGATGGCTTTTAAGTTAGTTCGCAAATTCTTAAATGCTTTCAAATGCCAGTTTTTTATAACCTATTATTAACATTCATTTGAATCGAATCGTATTTATGATTAGGCCTCCTGAATTCTGGACGAAGCCGACTAAGAAAACGCATATTTTTTCGGAATTGGGCAGCATAAGGACTCGTCTAATTACATCGCGAGTAAGACCAGTTTCATTAGGGCCTATATCAAGCCCCACTACGAATTCATCCCGCAAGGGATTTCTCGTAATGCCTAATGAACAGCAGCCATTTGGGGCCACATAAGACCGGTGTCCCGAGACAGGCGCAAATCCGGCGCCACAATTGAATTCATTATGCGATACGTGCGAAGCCGCGTACATTCATTTGCACATAAATTAGCTTTGAGTTTTCTGGCTCGCATTAAGTACCGCAAGGTTCGCTCTCGGGGCCGCTCTTGTTTTTTGTCTTTCGCAAATATCAGTGCAAAATGTTCCGATGTTGCTGCACAACAGCATTTCTGAAAATCGCGCAAATTCTTGGGTTTGAACAACTCGTCTACACGCCCTGGTCGCTGTATGAATAATGAATATGCTGGAAACTTTTCTACTCAAGCTTTGATTTAATTTCGCTTTTGGCCCCTAATAATTAACAAAAATTAAAAATGTTGTCTGAGCACGCACTCTGCGCAGTACGCTGAACTAAAATTGAAGCGACTAAATGAAAAGAAAGAAAAAACAACAAAAAACAAAAGTACTTCCCAGAAAAATCACCCGTGCCGGCCACGTAGGCGTCCTAATTATCCCGGAAAATACTTAAAGCCCCGTCTAGATAGATTCCTTGCGTCAGCTTTAATCTTAAATCAACACCCGGACGCCCAGAAAGAGGGTCGAAGCGGGGGATGTTTAGCGGCTGATTGTTGAGGTTTGGTCGGGTGCTGCTCGTGATAAGGGTTAACCTCCCGTCCCTGTCCTCGGCCCCCGAAAATGTTCTGAATTTCGGCTGTTGGCGTCAGTGAAAGTTTTCCTGACTCTCCTCGGCCACTTTAAGCCGCCTTCGCCTTCTGATAAAGAAAATTTTCGGGGCGGCTTCGGCTCAAAACAAGAGAGTGCCCCGGAGTCGCCGAAGGCGGATGACTTCCCGGGGCCGGGGCAATTTCAGGAATTTTGCTAGTTTTGCGGATGCGATGCGGTTTTAGTGATTAACTCAATGCCTGAAAGGATTCTCAGCCCCAAACCCCCTCGTTCTGGCTAAGTCAATTGTTTTGTTAGCTGACAGATGAGGGTTCACCCGGAAAATTTTGTTTATTAGCAGAAATTTGGGAACCGCACAAGTTCTAATTGTCTTATGAAGGGTTTTCCTTAAATTCGGGTAATGTGATGACAATCCAATTCTGGGCCAGACTCCCGGTTCGGTGTCAGGGCTACGAAGATAAATGAAGCGCTGAGACAGCGCCCCGGAAGCGCCGGCCACCGGGCGGTCAATGCATTCGTACCCTAAATTGGGAACTTCTTTTCATCCACCTCGGTTCCGTCGTAAACAAATTCAAATCGTATAAAAGGGATGAAACTCTAAACAAAAGCAATCCTTTGTTGCTCCGATGGCTTCCCCGAAATGTTGCTAGCGGACGGCGAGGCGAACCCCCAAGCCCCCGTGGCTCGGCCCCAACACGGAGCACCGACGTCTTTTATCTAATTTATGTATCTCCCCGGCTAAACGAAGTGGATGCTTCGAATTGAATTACAAATCGACAAACATATGTCTGGACATAAAAGGATACTCAGCACTGTGAGCCCCGGCTGATGGTTCTTTTAGGATACAGGAAAAAACGTAAGAGGTCCGGGACAATGTCCCTTTATTCCTTAAGTATTCCACCAGGGCCGGGCGCGGGGCAACAAAGGAAAACAACTGACTTAGCGCGACAAAAAGCGCACAATACGCCAGCTAACCAGGGAATGGATTTCGTCGGTATTGTTGCAGTGCAGTTTTGCGGTGGAGCCGTGCAGCGGTGCCCCCTTGCCCGCCACGCAAAAGTGGTTTTGTCATCCATCACACATGCGGGCCAAGTGGGGCGCAGCTAGGTCCTAGTCGTGATGCATGGCCAAAACCTATAAATAGCTCGTAAGAAGTCCATTAGAGTCTGAGGGTTGGCAAGAACCCACGACGATTTGTTTTGTTTTTCCCGGGACTCATGTGCATCGCAATTGCAATCTCATCCGAGGATTCTGCATGGTGTCCACCTCGTCCCGGAGACCGCCGGGGAGTAGTCTTGGTCTTGGAGCCAGCTCTTTCTGCTAAGAGCCCAGATACTCGAATATTATTTAATTAAAGTGGATTGCCTCATTTTTCTGAGTGTATTTTAATCTAACGATCGGGACCTTGATTAAACCGTTCAAAATTTCTTTTAACTAAATGCATAAACATAAATATTTACGGGAATGCTATAGTTTCAGGTTAATTCGATGTTTCTTAAGCAGGCGGTGTCAACACATTGGTTTTACGATTTTGTTCTCTTATAGATGTTGATTCTCTAAGCCGTATGCACTGAGAATACTTTAACCACATGACAGTCTTAAATAAATGCATGAAAAAATATTCCTAATATCTTCACTTGAAGATTATTTGAGATTCCCGAACTTAATTCAGCTGATAATCAATTTCAATTTCAATTCAATTTCAATTTATTTCCAGTTGTACAATATTTATTTAAAATTTACTGTCTACTCTTATTTATTTAAAAAAAATTATTTCAAATCGATTACTCGATCCGCGTTTGTAGCTGTTTTTTTCAATTTAATCCAGCCAGCTAAGCGAAATTGGATCCACTCGATCCGATTTCAATCCAATCTGCGTATATATGAGATTGAATCTGGATTCAATCTAGATTCGATCCTGCATGTAAACGTATTATAGGTCAGTTTAAAAGTGCGTTTGAACTACGCTGATGCACAATTCAAAAAAAATTTTTTTTTTACAAATTCATTTCATTTACCTTTGACTTTAATTAATTTTTTCGTTCAAAGTTAAAGTTAAAATAATCTAATAGAAAAATCCAATCGAATTATTTTGCAGGGATCATAAATCAAAAAAATATAAATCCTTTCATAACTGTTATGAATGATTGTAAAAATAAAAGTGTTTAATGAGCTTTAGAAGCAACTGAAACTATTAAATGTTAAATTTAATCGTTTATTCGGAATTCAAAAATAGGACTCATAACTTAAGTAGTAGGTACCTACCTAATGAAACAATGAGTTTTAAAATAAAACTTATAACTTAAAATGAATTAAAGTCAAAAGTACATATGTAACTGAAATCAAAATCGGATTCAAGAATAGGGCAGATTAATAGAATAAATTTAAATAAAAAGTTCTGTATGTGTCTAACCAAATCAATAAATGTTTGGATTAAGAACATTTTGCAGGGAGTATTTAGGAAAAGAACCTCTGAGCGCTCTCCAAATTGACCACATACCACCATCAAAAAGGCGGTTGAAAAATGAAAAAAATTTTCGTGAAGCTAAGTAACCTCAGCTCGTTGATATTACTCCCCGAAGTGAGTGAGGGGACTTGGAATTTTGTGCCACTTTGTCATTATCTAAATGGAACCATAATTCGCCATTGTCACGGCGCCGCGAGAGCAGATGATCAATAAATCACGTCAGAATTTATTATTTTGACAGATTGGTCCAAAGGTCCATCGTGATTGCGGCGCGGAAGGAAGCGTTTTGCTCTCCCAGGGCCGCCGGAATATTTTAAGGAACGGCGCTGCCGCAACAAAAAGGGACTTTTTATATTGAAAAATGAACAGCTCATCATCCTTCCGGGGCATCTCACCTTCGCCGCGGTGAATGCGAGGGACCCGCTAAATACATCATCCGTGCCACGATGAGTCCTGTTAATGGCTCGCTGGCATCCTTCCCACCGTCGTAGACGTCGTCTTCTTTCCCGCTTTATATAAAATTTCAGAGCAACCGCCGGGCTGGTTCGACCCAGCGGAGCGCCTGAAAAGACCATGACACGCTTATTTTTCGGCAACAGACTTAGACGAGATAATTTTCCAGGCACATAGCCACAAAATAAATTTCATCCTGAATTTTTTTTGATTTTCTGATGTGTGAAACATTTCAACAAAAGGTGATGAATATGGACTTGCCGAAAAAGCCCGGCGGAGCGCCACGGCGGCAATTTAGTCTGGTGACAATCCTCGGATGAGCGGATGGGAGCTCCAGAAGAAAGTGGGGCTGGAGCCGGAAGTGCTCAGCCTACGTCTCGGCATGATGGGGGAAATTCGCTTTTTTCGGGCATTTTTATATGGTACTCCTCCGGAAGACTCATTTAAGTGGGAAAATAAAATCTGTTTGTCATCGAGGGGAAATTATTTTAAGGCTTATGGGTGAATTATGACCAACATCCGCGAGGTTTCAACTTTTACTTGGAGGCTGCTCTATAAGATAACAATACGGGTGAAAAGATGATAAATAACCGCCTCCCGACACCATTTCAAGAATTAAATAAGCGTGAAATTTTTGCTTTATAACTCTGATGTTTTCAGACACCCAGTTTTAATATTTAAAATAAACAAAATGAATGATATGCAGTCTATTTTAATATTATAGCAATACCATTTTTTTTCATAGTATTAAAATTTAAATAAATTAGGGTTTTTTTATTTCAAGCATCAAACGCAAAAGTAGAGCCATCATACAACTTTCAGTAATTTTTTAAATATCTTAGAAATAATTCAAAAAGCCCTAAAATAGAAACGCTAATTAAGAACGTAAAAATATAATTTAACACTTTAAAATTAATTATCTTTTCAAAATTAAATGTTCACTCTCTTTTTAGATAAATTTCTGCAATTAGTCACCGGCTGTTGGAATGAGTTACATATTCCAAGTTTTTGAAGACATGTTAATTTCCAATGATTACCGATCAGAATCTATTTTAAATGGAACAAAAATACAAAGGTATTTAAGTTTTGTGTTTATTACTTGTAAATTTCCTTGAAATGTTTTTTTTTTTTTTTTTCATTTTCAGCTTGACGAATATAACATAATAATATTCTCCGATGCGTCACAAAAGGAGGTTGAAAAGGTCAATTTGAAGCTAGTGTTATGGTAATTATTTTTAATATTAGATTATTTTTGCTAAAAAATCAGCATACTCGTTATATTCCTAAAACGCTGAATAACTATTAACTATTGATTAGTTAAGAAAGTTATCCAAAAAATTTGTTATATTGTGCATACATATATCCATATCTGCGGTCGTTCAGAAATTAACTCTCGTAACTTTATTTATAAATCGTGAAAAGCTAATTGTGTTAGTGTCGAAGAAATGAAGACGAAGTTGATACACGTAGAACTTAATTTCATAAAGGCAGAAATCAAGACAAAACTTTAATGCCTCTGCCGTCTTGTTGGCATTCAGGAAAAGAAGTTAGTTACCTTTTTCACGCAGGAAGATTAGATAGAATACCAAAGATGGATAAGAAAAGCCACAAAAAGAGCTGCCGAGCGATTCCCGGATTGCCGAGGCAGTTAGGATGTCGTTTCCCTGAATACTTTTAATTGGCCCAATACTTAAGTGCGGGGATCATATCTCCCGGCTCAATAACCGCCCGAAGCCAAGCAGCGTCGAAAGAAAAGCAGGAAAATCCCCGGATCAGAAGTGAAACTTTGTTGTACGTTGGGGGCTTTTCCCCGGTCCAAGTTCATCACCGAAACCCGACGTGAGTGTGATTGGGGGAGCCCATGTGTGTCACCTAAGCCCTTAACAACCGAAAAGAATTCTCCTCTTAAGCCTTATTTAATGAAAACAAAAACAAGTAAATCGCCCGCCGCCCGCACGCCGGACTGGTTCCCACAGCTCCCAATATCCCGGAAAAGAGCTTGTCCAAGCAGCCCGAGTTCTGCAGGGCCTTAGGCGAGGAACGAAAATCGGCTTTCGTTTTCATTTCCAGCCAACTTAAGGGTGGACCTGAGCCGAAGATGGAAAAACTGAAAATACCGCTCGGGTCCTGCCATCCCGGCCCACACGTGGTCGTCGCTCCTTCCCAGATCCCGGGAACGAAGGAATGCCGGCCACCCCGAGCACCTGTCCGTGCCCAGGGATCGGTGCCGGAGAAAGGTAGTTTAAATTAAAAATGGCAAAATGTAATTTATTCTTCGTCCAGTTTTATAGTTTCGGTTCCGGCGGTGCCGTCGCGGGGATTTTTCAAGTTCCGACTGCGGGCCCGGGACCTCGACCGCTCTTTAAATTGCCATTCTCACCCAGGACTTAAAGACACAAAGGTGAAAATGGCTGGCGGCAAAGTGGCAAAGCGAAAACAACAGAAAAAAACAAAAGACGTAATCTAAATGACTTTTGTTTAATTACTTCTCGGCAAGTACAACATCTCCGGGGGCCGCTGCGGAGGGAAGAAGTCCTGGGTGACTCCGGGCGGGTCCCAGACGCCCCCGCTGAAGGCAGGTAAACCGTGCTGCGGAGGTGCTTTGCTCGGATCTTAAGTGGAGGTTCCCGGCGCCTTCTTGCCACGCTCGTGTTATCACGACGATGGATCGGGGCTGGGTTATTAATCTTTAAGTGGGTCCATTAACACGGGGCGGCGGTGGGCGCGCAGCGCACGGCAAGGCCCGTCCCACCCCCGACCGGTTGAATGATAACGACACGGTGATTAAAATCTTTTATTATGGTGGCATTTCCCTGTTACGGGATCATTTTCGCGGGAAATCTGTTTTCCCAGCGAAATAGTCGTTTAGCAATGCCGGCAGCATCAAGTCCTGGATTAACATAATTTCCCCAAGAAAACTTTGTCCATTTCGAGTGAGAAAGTACTTTTGTTAATTTCTGCGCTGCCCGAGGCCGCGAATCGCGCGCTCTTTTTAATGGATTTCCGTCCGGGGCAACATTGGATTACAAAGGTGAACCGACAGCACCGTTTAAAAACGGCGCAAATTTATGACCAGGGGTCAGAAGTTAAGCACTGTTTATGCCAATCGTTATAATTTCGGCCGAATTTTCCATCCAATAACTTTCGCTTTTTTAATCCGAGTTGTATCGGTGGATAAGATCGCTACTTTATAGGATTTTTTATTCAGGCATTATATAATAATAATAATGAAATTAAAAAAAAAAAATACATCAACATTTTTGATACAGTCATTTTACCATAGTCGGTTTTGGTATATTTTTTTTCTTTTTATTGACGAAATAGTTTGTCTACTAATTCCACTTTTCAAGTTTTATTAAATTTAGTACACAATTTTTTATGGTACCGCTGAAGGGTTCGGCTGCCACTGATATCATATAAGGGTTTTAAGAATAATGTGTGATCAAAGCAGACGGAAAAACATTTTTAAGTTAGAAATTACTACTTAAGCAAAATGCTTAAAAGATATGCATTAATTTGAGGTCACATAAAATTTAACGCAAACGTAATACCTGTGTTTCTTGAAGTTTTATAATAGATTTTTAAAGTTTATTAATAACTAGCTTGCCCGCCCCATCGATGATTGCTTTTTTTCCGACCTAAGCAATACTCATCGTCATCGACAATTCAAATAAAAGTTTCATCTTTCATCTTCGTGAATCAATTTATCTAATCATGAAAACCGGAAGAAAATCCGTTCAATACGATGAGAAATATTTTTATGGATTTGAGGGCAATAAAGTGGTCATGACATCAATAATTTTTTCAATATACGAGTAGTAAAATACTCTATAGTTATATTATAGTTCTGGCATCTCTAAGATAGATGAGAGAATATAGTTTTATAGTTCTGCCATCGGTATCTATGGTTCTCCCGAAATATAGTTAGAAATTTCTTTCAGTATAATTACGAAGAAAATCGCGGACGTACAAACAGACAGACGGCGGAGTAATTTGTTTTGAAATATGTAGTGACATCAGTGAGAAGTTTTGAGAATATTTTGGTATGAGCGGTTATATAATCATATAATTAAGAGCTGACCTGTGCCCGACGTTGTTAATAAACCAAAATATGACGTTGTCGATAAAAACTATTAAAACTGAAAATTTTTATATGGCAGATTAAATTTTTTACATAAGTTACGTTCAATCAATCTGAAAATACCCTGAAAATAAAAAACAAAAATTATAGGACTCACAATTTAATTATTTTTTCCTTAAGAAAAACATTCTCTTGAAATGTTCAGGGAATTTTTAATTATGTAAACACTTCAAATTCAAAATTAAAATTAACATTAAAATCAAAATCGAAATCTAATCGAATCGAAACGAAACTGAAATCGAACACAGGAACTATACATTTTTCCGGGATGAAAAGTACCCTATGTCCTATTACATATATATACAAAATCTCGTGAAAATCCGTTCAGCTGCTACGGAGCTGAGTGGTAACAAACTTATAAACACAAACTTTCGCATTTATTATATTAATAGGACGTACACCTTTTCAAAATGTCTTCCTTTTTATAAGCATACATGTCTATGTACTATTAATTGATTTTATTTATTTATTCATCAGGGAATTAAGCGTTAACCTACGCATCACGTCCTCAAGAATTTGAAAACAAAAAGTTTAAGACTTTACTTTTTATGAGACTCAATAATTATTAAATGAAAGCCAACTAGAAATTAGACCCTGTAATTGCACATGAAATAGCAGGTAATTACGAATTATAGCTAGGGCAAAACTCCCAGATCAAAAGCACACAGTTCCATAACCAGCCGATCAGATTAGGTTCTGACCGCCAAAGTAAATTAACAAATTGCACAAAAGGCTGTTGTGTGTCCATCGCACTTACACCAGTCCAGGTCACGGGGGTTAGAGCGCACACAGTGACAAACTGTATCATAAATCCGCGATATTCCCGTAAATAAAACTCGGGGTTGGTGCGTTTGTTTGTCCGCAATATATTTAAAAGTTGAATTCGCGGCATTGTTTCATGCAGAATCGGCAAATATTTGCGGGTAGCATCATTCATGGGAAATTAAAGCGACGTCAAATTAATTTAAGCGGAGAAACAATAACGAGGTCCTGGGCTCCACGTGCGGGCGAGGCACCAGGGCACCCCCGCGTCCCCGTAATGCCATTACATTAGGACATTTCCCAGGTAATTACAATATTTGGCGCAATGTGAAAACGTTGATGGCAAGCATAATTTGCGCTGTGATAGAGTGTAGCTTTTGAATTATTAGCAATTGACTTAATTCTAGGTTATTGGATTTTCGTTTGATTAAATTACGACTAAAGCGCAAAACATTTTCAGTTTTGAGTTTTGCAGTTGTTCGTGAAACGTTTTACGATTTTAATTCCGTCTGAGGCAGACCGATAGTCGATAATTTTTAATGTCGTTTATAATATTGAAAATGTAGCAAAACCAATTAAGTAAATAAATAAAAAAAAGAAAACTGCATGTTGTAGAAAATGATTTAAATTATTTTTGATTGAAAAAAAAACTAATTACATTGAGGTTTTTATTCGATATTGTGTTCCGCTTCAATCATTTTTAAACATGTTTGAAGGGTCTTTATTTATTAATTTTCCAGCAACGAATTTGTCAGCCAAATTTTAAGATTATGCGCGAACAGATTAAAAAAATATGTTAATGTCAAATTAATAATGTCATATTTTCTAAGTTGAATATGATTAAATAACTTTAAAATATGATAAATATTGCTCTTAAGTAGATATAAATGTAATATTCTAAGTGGGGAAATTTTGGTTTGGTTGAGATTCGAACTATCTACTAACAATTTTTTATATGATTACTTAATGATTTCTTTTATTATGAATATTTTATTTTTACTTCTGTACAAATCAGAGTAAGAAATTATGTATATGCGAGTTCTATGTAATCAAACATACATGCTCCATTTACAAGTTTTCCGTTCAAGTGGATAACCCTAATGTTTTATTAAGGTTTTAATTTTTATGTTTGCACAATAAATACTTATGCATATCTTGTTACAATTTCCCGCAGTTAAAAGTTTCGTTTCTGTTTGCTGGTTTTGCGTTTTGTTTTAGGGCCTAAACCAAACAAACCCTTCGGCTAACTATCCATGTCCTCAGCAAACAGGGTAATTTTCCTATAAATAAATAAAGTGACTGCCTAAAAGTTCACTTCTTATGTGATTAAAATCCCCCGGTGAGATCTTTAAAGAGCGACCCTTGGAGGCAGGGAAAACGCTATTAATTGGGTTACTCCCATTCGGAGCCTCCGGCGCTCCGAGCGTACCGCAATAAGGGCCTCATTTGGGTTGCCGGAAGAAGAATAACAGCGAGGCAATTAAATTTCTTCACGCTAAATGTGTCCTTTCATCGCGGAAATAAACAAAAACAGCGGCGGAGCGTCAAGAGTGCTCCTGACTAGGCCCCCTTTCGAAGCAAAACAGTTCAATTTAAATTACATCGGGTGGCGGCGAACAAAGCGCCCCAAATGCACGCGGAGCCCCAAGAATGATTGATTCCGCGGGCGAAGCAGCGAAATAACGCGGTGCTTCCGTGAAACCGTAAACCGGCGCGAAGCTCACACCCTCCCACAACTGCCGCGGCGGAGCCAACTCGAACACCCCCGCAAGGGCTTGCGGCGGGGGTGGCGGTGCCAGAAAGCTCCGGCAGGCAGGAGGGCCCATTCGCGCTGCCGGTCCGGCCCAAATGCATTTTTAATAGTCCCTTCAAGGACACATCAACCGTAATGAAATGATTGGCCGATACCCCGCAACGCATAGGCATGATTTCGGTGAAAGCTCTCCGCCTCCCGAAAGCTGCTCCGCGTAAACAAATGAAAAACAGTCCGCTCCGAAGGAGCCCCCGAACGACTCCCGACTCCCGAGAGCGGGAGTCGGAGCGCGAAAGAGGTGAACTCCCCGAAATCCTGGTGATTTCCGGAGCTTTCCTGAAGATGGGCGGCCAGCAGCCGCTTCGCGAAAGGATGCGAGGACGATCGCGCGGGCAAATTGAGCGGGTTCCCGAAGGAAGGGAAAGTTCTTCGACGGCACCGCCGCGTCGGGAAAACAGTGCGCGAACCTCTCCCGGTCCTGGAACCCCGCTAAGACAGCCGCAAGAAAGAAGTAATGAAGAGTGCGGGTGGCCAAGTGGCCGCCGCGAAGTGGATGGCTGCTGGAGGACCGTCTGCCGCGCGAAGGGGGTAGCCGGTTCCCGTCCCGGTCCCGGCCGCGTCTTCTGGACGAGAAGGGAGCTTTCGCGCCGTAGTAGGCGCCTTCCCGAGTACATCCATCGAAAGCCTCCGCCCCACAGGCCGGCAGCAGCAGCATCTTCTGGCGGCAGTCGGGACTCGGGAGTCGGGCTCACCTTTCGCCGGGATGTATCCCTTCATCTGGGCGGGCGCCTGTGTGCGTGTCTCCATATGTCCAGGTCGCCTGAATGGGAACCCTCTGGTACGCGGGTGTGTTGGTGGCTCGTTTTGGTTTATTAGAAAATTTTTACGTTTAAAAGCTCCAGTTATGCTGGAGATTCTGCACGATCCGGTCGAATTCCGGTGGCACCTGGCTCAGTTTGTCTTGGCGACAGTGCGCTGATCATCGCGACTCGAGCCGACTTGCAGGTAAACTGCTCCAATTGCAATAAATATTAAAACTTTTGAACGGGACCGTCGCGGTGCATCGCGCCTGGGAAAGGAGATTTTATTTTTTCCTGTAGCGACGGCGTTTTTGTTATTACCCGGCTCGTGTGAAAGTGAACAAACGCTCGCCCAGGATTTATGTGAACGAAAGTGTGGTTATGGTCCTATGAATTAATTGGGAGCTTTTAACGGTCGCTTAGATATTTTTGCTGGTCCGCACACGTTTTTGGGGCACACGTGCACTGCGGAGTGTCGTTTTTTTTTTTTAGCTCACCTCTAAAAGCATCCCCCGGAAATTGGTCCGGCTGGAGCGCGAGGAGGTCCCTACGCCCATAATTCAAATAACGCAGATCACCTGGGTGCGTTCGGTAAGTGGTTATCGCATCGCCCTGCACCGGCGAGAGGACGACGAACGAAGCCTTTTGCGGCCGATAGTCGCACGTTATCCAGGTTATTCAGCTAGACGAGTCCTGGGCAAATTAAGTACATTACGAGATTTAATCCCTTCTTAGTGCCGGAGTAATCCCGGCTGCAAGCCGGCATCTGCAACTAAGCCGAAAATGAGACACTAAAAAGAAACAGAATTTATCCTCGAAAGGAGCGAATGGCGAACCCTTTGAAAATTTTCCTCAATTTTTTTTTTTTTTTTTTTTTTTTTTAAAAAGAAGTCCATTTTCCTGGACGGGGCTTTTAATTTTAGATAGCAGCTCCATTTAGGACTGGGTAGTGTCCTGAAAGGGACCTGCACCTTTGTTCATAATTATGCACTTCGAAAGTTACTGGGACGTGAAATTATCAAACCATCTTACCGCTTTCGCTGGTGAAGAACTTAAACCCAAAGGCTGCTTTAAACAGTGTCAAACGCCCGTCTTTTAACGAAAGTCCTTGGGTAGTGCACACCTCTTAAGAAAGTCTTTTCCTGGAGGAATCTCTGCTTAAATTTACAAATTTTGAACATTTTTAAATTTGATTAAATCCCTCAAAATTCAATCAAAAAATCTTTTTTTTTATCTATTAATTTAACCCTTAATGTATTTTGAGGGAAATAAATTTCAATAATTTTTCAACGCGGAATATTTTTATAATCCAAATATCGATTTTCTGAACTAAGACTCATTTCAGTGACTTAAAAAATGTTTCTTTTTAACATTAAATTTATTTTAATATAATTGCTTTTTGAAAAATGCCCGGTAACGCTTAATTCTGGAAAGTGTTATAAAAACAATAGAATAACTGTTTTAGCTACATTTGCTGTTTTTGTCAAAAAAAAAAATATATAAAAATTCGTAACGTAATTAATAATTTCATGACGTGATTATTCTTAGCTAAAATTTTTGGAGAATATTTTAACTTTTATGAATTATTTTCGTGCTGAAAATATGCCTGACTCGGTTCCATTTATTTTTTACCCCCTAGAGTTCATTTTCGTAAAATATAAAATACATAAATGTTTCCCTTTATTCGGTCTTTTTATTTTCTTTAATTTGTACACACTTAGAAAAGAGCAAGACAAAAAATATTAATAGTTCGAAATTTTAAAACTTACACAAGGTTGATAATTAATTTAACAAGGTGTCTATTTTTTATTATAAAAATAAAAAAAAAAAAGAATAGGGAAAACAAAATATCTTATTTTAAATAGGTATATGGAGAGTGTTCTGTTGAATATCAGGAAATTTGTACTATTCTGAAAAAATATTTAGCTAACGCTTTTATACAGTGAAAATCTAAATGCAATCAAACATTTCGTTTATGGTGGAAAAACATTCTTAATTGAATCAAATTTTATTCGAATTAAATTTTCCGAGTATAAATGCTTCTTTGCTTGAAAAGAAAATTTCAATACAGATATGTAATCATAATTTTTATGTTCTATTTATTTTTTAGTATGCTTCTTTTTTAATGAACCTTTTCATTCTGTCAAATCGTTAAAAGCTCAAGCCGAATCGAATTTCGAAATTTCTTTATATGTATACATACAGGTTGTAAAAATTTAAAGTTTTGCTGGGTTTTAATTTTTTAATTTAATTTTAATTTTCGTTTTTTGTTTTCAGCCCCACTTTAGCTTTTTTTTTTTTCAGAATAAATTCTATGCCTGCCGACCACAAATTTAAAAGAAAATTATAAATTTCTATTGATCAAAACAGAGTTGCATCCTTTAAATTTTAGGTGATAGGTAACTAGAGCAATATGAAAAACTGAAAAATTACAAGCAGACTAAAATTAAAGTTTTGGTATTGCGAAAGTAAACCATATTTTCTTTTGAAACGCACTTTCGCTCACTTTGTTTTGCTTTAAGATTCTGATCGATCCAAGAAGTTAAATTTCAAGGAGTTTACTAAAACAGTTCATAGTTGAAGGTGTTGAAAATCAAATTTTCTCTGTCTCCTTCAAGATTGCGTTCAGCATGGGTCAGGCTTGAAACTTTTGCCGTCAAGCATTGAGGGCTTCGTTCGTGCTAAATGCTCATTTTTTCGAGAAAAAAACAAGTTCAAAGTTGAATTTACTAACGCAATTAAATATTTAGGAAGGAGGTGGAGCAACAGCTGGCTGTCGACATTGTCAGAAATCTCACCCGAGTACTTAATGTAACAAGGAGGAGCAGAATATCGCACAAGACTATTAAGAGCATTCCGACTGTAGAGACCAAAGTACGACGTAGTTACCATCAAGTCAAGAGCCAGCGGAAGAGGATCCCTCGAGCCGGAGGTGAGCACCGCCGGAGGAGCCCCAGCAGCCGGGAGCCGGCCGACAGGGCGGGCTGCTCCAAGTCGGGCGCCCCGGGGAACCGCCGAGCACCCAAAATCTGCTCAAAACTCCCGTGCAGTCCTGTGTGAAACTCTATCTCTAAGAAGCGATGAACTGCAGTAAAGTGTTAAGTTGATGGGCCCCTGGTGTTTAATTGGGGCCCTCCTACTGCTCACAGCAACAGCGGGGGACTCCACAAGTGCGGGCTCCAGTTCGTCGTCGTCGTCGTCCGCGAATGGAGGACCTTCATCGCCGCTGAACGGTAAGTTGCTCTGCTCCCACAAAATTTAACTGATGCGTAAGGATCGTTTTGCTTATATTTCGCGGCCCTTTATGCCCCGAAAGAGCGAATTTTTCAGTAATTAATTCTCGGTTGCACATTAAAATGCAATTGGCGCGGCCCTGTGCGCTCAACCAAAGGCAATTCATCGACCCAGCGCTTCCCGGATCACTGAAACGGGAAACCTTTTGCAAATAATAACAAAAACGCGGGAGGGATATTTTTCGCCGCAGTTATAGGTGCCGTCTGCCCGAAGAGAGTTCCCAGGGAAATTTACATGTTGACTTTTAATACCGCGCCGCCGGCAGCAAGATAAATAAATTTCAATTTGAATTTCAATTAGGCCGGGTTAGCCGGGATTGTCGATGCGGCAAGTTTAAATCCTTTCGTTCCGGATAACTTTCATAAATATATTAAGAAAGTTGGAGCGTTGGGACCTCCCTGCCTGCACACGATACAGCAACGTCGGTGCCGCTCTAAAAATCAAAATTTACTGAAGGGCGGGGGGCATGTGGGTCCGCATCTCATCGGGATGATCAGATTTCGAGGGATCATATCGATTCTGTTGAGAGGTTCACTTAGTCTTTTAAATTAAGGTCACGAATCCTTAGCGAGCCACAGCAAATAGAGCGGGGCAGAACACAAACTTCATTACGGGAACTAAGATGAAGCTCCTGAGCAAATAGAACCACTGGCACTGCGGGCCCACATGCTCGTCATCCCGGCATGTTAACTTAAACTAATTATCCCCGGCCCCGCCGAATGGAATCGGCAAAGTTATGCAAAATGTTACGTTGGCTGCGATGGTGCCCGCCAGTTCTATCCATTTTCCTCAGGACAGGGCGCCCATCCCAGTCGTCGCCGACTAATGGATGCAGCGAACCATTTGTTACTGGCGAACTTTCCGCCGTCTCAATCGACGTGGTGGTCGAGGGAGGTGGGTGCGATTGATTTTCTACACCGCACTAACTGATTTGGAGAAGCCAATCTTTTTATTAACAATTTGTGCAGCTGTACTATTGGTACTATTATTTGCACGAACCTGTGTTTGCGGAGCTCTAGTTATGATCTTTCTAATGCAAAAAGTAAACTCAATCACCATTATCAACCAGCCAAGGAATGACACTGAAAATTGCTCTAATTGTAAGAGGAATTATTCCTGAATTGATGGGGGAACAATTTTTTCTGAAAAACTTTGGTCATTATCTTGAAAAACGTTGGAAAATACTTATAAACTAATTGTCTCTTCAGATATGTTCTTTTTTCAAGTTCATTTAATTTTTTCCGCAATAAATTTTAAAATCCATGCTTTTTCTGAGAAATAAATGTTGTTCGTGGGTTCAGTGTTCTTATGCGTTTCAAATTAAAATTATATTTAGATCATTAAGATTTTAAAAAATTGAGCGTTGTTCGGAAATGAATATTGGAACAATTATGAAAGATATTTCAGTTTTTATGTTTTTCTTACCTCATAGATTTCTCGTATACTATGTAGTTATGAAAATATTACATTACAGCACTCTTCTTATTTTCCCAAACAAATTGAAAGAACGTGTTTGATGATGATAGTGTTGCAAGCAGTTTTAGAAAAATATCTTTAAAACTCTAAATTTTTATATTTGTGAAATAAAAATCGTTTTTTAGTCAAATGGTTTTCTAAATAATTGACTTACGCAACTGTCACCTGCCATTGGGAGCAGCCTTGTAAGAATTTTTGAATAGACAAATTAACAAATCGAAGGAAAACCTAAGGACATAATCCCAATATTTAGGCTCCTTAAACCGAAAGCCCCAGCAAGCAGCTAACCACTTTGAGTTTTCGTTTGCACAAGGATTTTACCTGGTGCTTGCTCGACACACACTCCACCTCTGGAGGCAGGTCCTCGATATCCTGACGTGAGGACGTCGAGGGTAAACACCGAAATAATTAATAAATCAGGAGTGCCTAAAAGTCCTTAAAATAACGAACGGCAGACGTCCCAGGCCGCACAGGGCATGAACCCAGCACCCAACCGGGCGCAAATTAGAATTCTCGTTAGTCACTAGTTTGCCGCCTTCTTGAAGTCATCACAGCACGCTTAAAACTCATCCGGGAAAGGCGGGCGGGCTGCTCCAAATTTTAATTGGAAATTCTAACTTTATCCAAAAATTGCAACAAACACGCAAAAGACTTGGCTATCATCATCCAGGCTCCTTCCCATGCGAGGGATCTGTCTACGTATATCGGTCCTATGTGTCGAATGACAAGGGGTTGGCGCCGAGTGCGGGGTGGCCAACATCTATGCTGCCGACTGGGGCTTATTTGATGTGCAAATTACTTTCGACATGATACTACTCAGTTTCAAAATTTCGGTGAGTGCGGGGACAGTGCTCTGGGACCGTCTGGAGACCTACGTTGAGGGCAACGCCGGAGGACCTTGCTCCAGTTCTGGTCCCAGTGGCTGTCCAGAGGATGCGGCTGCTCCGGTAGGCAGTAAAATCATCCCCTGGCAAAAACGCACAAAGCCCCCAACTCAAAGGCTTCGAGGACCCCCTGTGACTTAGCATTCCGGTCACGTGCTCCGCCAGCTGACCAATGTAACAGTCACGGCATTAGGAGCCCATTCCTGCTGGGGATTTCTTGCGACAACGACCGTGTGGGCGGGATAATTTAATTTCGCCCGCTCTGTAAATTGTTGTTTAAGGAGTTAACGTCGCCGGATCTCTTCCCAGCAGCAGTGCCTCTGCCCAACTCCGGAGATCTTTGAACACTCCAGAAATTTGTGACTGGAAATTCGATTTGGTCCCGGGCAAGTCGGCATCCAGATAGATTGAGGGGCTTCCCAGAGATACCCGGAATCGAAGCTGAGGACATTACCTTGACTTGGCCATTGATTGCTGATGGTATCGTGCCCCAAAAGGAGCCAATTTGCTCGTAACGTCAACAACTTCCGATGCGCACTATGCTTCCTAACGATTTCAATTTAAGAAGGACATGGGGAGCGGAAGCAGCTCCGAGCTGCCACAAGGGTAACTGTTGCTTTGAACCGCCCCAATTCAGCGGCGAAGTTGGCTGGTGGCTCCGACTCCAGAAGCTCCCAGTTCGGCTAGATTTTTCGTGATTGAGTTGTTTATCATACAATTGCTCCACCCGATGGTCCAGCGATGACTCACACTTTGATTCCCTTTTCTCGTTTCAGTCGTTGTGGAGGAACCGGAGTTCACCGATGTCATCGAAAATGTTACAGTACCTGCTGGACGAAATGTTAAATTGGGATGTTCTGTTAAAAATCTTGGATCGTACAAGGTGAGAATGCGAAACGAATTTCAAGAACTAGTTTTAAGTTTCCCTTCCTTTCCTAAAAACACTTAAAACCTTTTCATCTAAGCATTTCTGGTTGCGAAATAGATTCGTTTATAAATTTATTTATATCTATATTTTGCATAGCTCGGGAAACTAAAACATTATATATATATATATATTATAAAAAAAAAAACATATTTCTTGAAATAAACATTTTGCTTCCTCTTAATATTTACTACACAAAATAAACAGAAAAACAATTTTTTTTTCAACTTTAAATAGAAAAATAAAATATAATTGTTGTACCTACATATAAATTTTTTATAGTTCACATCTATTATTTTGCAGAGTAGTGATTTTGCACAAAATAGGAAAGAGTATACATATTTTTAAATTCACTAAGTACCTAAGCGGAAAATATCCAATTTCTCAGCGTCATGCAAAATTGAAATTTGCGAAGTACATATATTTCTATATACATAGGGTAAGGCAAAGGATTTGATCAACGAAAAAGCATGTTTTTACTAAAATTTTTCTTTAGAAACATGAAAACATAAATTGCAATGCCTGTTAAGTAAAATATTTACAATGCCACTGAAAAAAGTTAGCTATCTCAGCTAGTAGGAAGTATACAAATGTTGCCTACGAAGTGTGGGACCCGAAATCATTCTGGTCCACACGTTGCGGAAATCTTAATTGCAAAAATTCCATCATTCAATAATTTTGAATTTCTCGGAGGATATCTCAGCAAACGGAGGCGTGGCATTCTAAGAGCAAAGGAAAATATTTGCCATTTCGACCTCGGCCAGCAATTATGGAAGAAATTCGTACAATTTCCAGCCATTTCCTTTTCCTTTGCGAATGGCCATCATATAATAACGTTACTCCCTCCTGGAATATATCTGGGAAACCTCGGCTCAAAGGGACATTCACATGCCAGAAAATATGCATTTTCGCCCGGAGTCGTCCCCATGGTCTTCAACCGGGCGCAAACGTGCCGGGCTGGCTGCTGCTGCTCTACTGCAGTCGTCCTGTCCGAATTCCTCGGTACATTCCGCTGGAGAAATCACATTCCAAAGATATGCAAATCAGAGTGCTCAACTCCTTTGCGGTCGCCTCTTTTGATTTCGCTTTTCCAATCGGCGTCTAATAAAACCGTTGGCATCCAAGATTATTGTGCCGACTGGCGGGGCAGCGGCGCGGAACGGCGGTGGTGCAAGAAACTCCCCCGCCGAGCCCACCCAAGTGAGGGGGAATCCGAGGCGGCCCGGGCTCTGGCGGCATAATTTGCATGAAATGCCAACAAGAAATTCCCGTGATTCCTACCCTTCAACAATTCCTAGTGCCTTCGAGCAGCAGAGCTACTTTGGCTGCCTCGCTCTGTGCTCTGAAGCCTACAAAGGTGAGGATGGCGTGGAAGGAGCAGCGGTGGAGCGCGCCCTCGGAACGCTGCCCCTTCCCGTCCCGGGCCCCAAACTTTCCGGCTCACATGTTCAGAGCGCGGTGGGGTCCACTTTAATCCAGAACGGGGCTCCGCACCGCTATTGTCCTTGCTAGATGTGGGTATGTTCGCTAGTCGCAGGAAAGGTTGGCGGATGAGCCGCGGGTAACCGAGAACAACGTCTGCGACGAGCGAGAAACGCATTTGCTTATATCCACCGCGAGGAAACTCAGGGAAGCGCTGATGACATGGGGACGGGGGCCCCATCGAAGGGGATTCCGCGGAGGCTGAATCACTGAACGCCCATTCAGGCGTGTAATTTACCTCTACCGGCAAGGAATAAGAATGCGCCGCTCCACTACCCGGCGCTGTCGCAGCGGGCGCTAGGTACCGAGCCCCTTCCAGGATAAAAAATTTGGGCTACTTAGTAAATTACTCAAGAGTCCGGATTCAGGAGGACGCAGCTCCCTGGCAAATGCCGAAACGTCAGCAGCTGGCGTCGCCGGAGTCCCGAAGGTGCCCCACTCGCTGGGCCACGCCGGAACTCTGCAGCATTATCAACGTCCTCGCCCTTGTTGTCCTGGCGTTGATATGCAGCAGTCGCTGATGCCCCGTTACGTGGAGCCAATTCACAAGTGAAGCCGAACCGCCGCGCCGCGCCGTCCCAGGGGTTTGGGGCCAGTAGGTGACCAGATGACTGCTGCCTTCCCGGGAGCGCTGAAAGGCAGCTCCGTTGCCGGAGGGGGAGGTGATTTATGTGTTCGCCTTCGGAGAAACAGCATAAAAAACATAAACGGACATAATTTGAATATTAAGTTCCCGGTGACATATGGGTCGGGGGATATCAGTGTCGGGCCACAATTCAGAAGGGGAGGATTGAGCCGACGAAGAAATGGGGTCCCGGGTGGAGACCACTGGTTTCAAATTTATGGCCTCGCGAATGTGAGCGGATTCGAAAATGTAGACGCCGAATTTGATGTACTTTAATTGTTCGCTAAAGCGCTTCATTTGCGGGGTGGTGGTGGCCGTCATCTGTAGGGGCATACATCAACATTAGGATTCTAAATTTTTTTTTAATGATTTCGTTTCAACAGTGTTAATAATTTTTCATTTAACCAGACATGTATGGAATGTCTAATTAAAGATTCAAATCATTTAGATATTGATTACTAAAATCACTCTTAGTTTTTTTTAGTATGATTTTGAATAGGACGCGACTCACCAAGCCATATTAATATCTACTAATGGGTGATTCGCGAAAAGACGAGTTCCAACATTTACCAATCGATTCTACTATGTGACCTAATCAGAGGCCCACAATAATTTAAATAAAGCACTAAATCGATCGGCACTATCGAAAACAAGAAGGGAACTTCGAGTTTTCGATTACAAAAACGGATTTACTTGTTCTGAATGATTTGAACATATCTCTACGAAAATCTCAATAAAGATACGGCTTATACAAAACAAAGTTTATTATTTCCAAAGTATGCACCCTTAAGGTGGACATACTACAAACGAAATTAGCAATTCAAAGGTTTTCAGTGAGCCATTTCTGCCCCGAGCTAGCTTATTTTATATCAACAGATTCATTTGAAGAAAGTGTCCCAACGAGCGTATGTTTGTCTGTACCATGTATGCCCAACCAGAGTAACAAACATAAATTTTTCGCCAAACAAATCAAATCAGTTCTGCTTTGCCAGATGTAACACGGCTTAGTCAATGTGCTCTCTGCCTTAAGCACATTATTCCTCTGTGAAAGCGCATAAATTTTGCATACTATTTGCGTATTCAGTCGGACCGGAGTGCTCCTGCTCTCAGATACGTACGAAAATAATTGAATATTTCAGTGTATAACTTTGGTCATTAAACTGTAAACTGATTTAAATGGACATCTTGTATGCGCTGTGAAATTTAAATGAACTTAAGATGATCGACGGGTTTAGAGCAAGGCAAATATTTCCATGGATTTGCTGCAGTGGTTCTAATTGCAACTATACTACCCTCATTTTGCCTTTGTGAGCTTGTAAAGCATTTTACTCGATGTTGTAAGGAGTTGATGTTTATTTAATGCCGCATTGTGCAAATCCAATTTTTTGTACATTCATGTATAGTAACTCTAGGTTTCAGTTATATTGAGTTACATGTCATTTCTATTAATCCTCAAATTTAGTTATGGGGAGACTAGGCATAGATTAAGATCCTGCAGTACAAAGATGCTTGCCTTTGCTTTTGCCTGGTACTAGAGATTTCAAATTATTGCAGCATTTTAATACTTAGCTTATTGAATTAATTCAAAATGCCTATAAATACGCGTAATTATTAGCTATGTAGTTTAAAATCAAAGAGGAGCTCTCTAAAATAAAGGAAATTATTTTTTGAGTAAATAAAATCATTATTCTGAATTCGTCTTCTTATTATAATCTTATCTCTGGCCACGTGAAAATATCTTTGTGACCAGATTTTATAGTACTATGTATAATTCTTTCTAAAGTGTCTAATGCACATCCTACTCGAAATTGCCTGCTTACTACAAGCTCGAGGCTGATCCAGTCTTCATAAATCGTTCGATTTGAAACGCGTTTAGCTCAACATAACTCACTGTATCTAATAAACTGAAACGACTCTAAATATTACATGAAAATCTCGCCATTAGGAGCAAACCCCACAACATCAACAGAGAGGGCTGTGCCAAAGGGCGCAGACCGTTCGCGCGAGGCACTTGGCATTCATGGCGTAGCTCGGGAGCGACTTAATATAAACATAAATCCACTCGAGTGAACCCTTCCACGGAAGAATTGATAAGTAACCAGGACGCCCCGCGGTTCCGGGCCGCACACATATCAGCGGATGATGAAAACCTCAATTATTCCGCTGAGTGAGCGCCTCGCAGCCCCGGGAGCCCCCACATCCATTAAATATTGCGGCTCGCCGGCATGATTGAACGAAATGGGAGCAATGCATCATCCGCCCCGGAGTAATCCGAAAATGTCAATGGATAATTGACCGAAACCGAAATTATAATAACAGTCGCATGATACTCTTTTCGTCGGGGATGCCCTGGGACCCTTCCGGGTTCCTGAACCGATCCACCAGGGAGTGCGGAAGCCTCCGCCATTGGCATTCAAAAGTCAATCCAGGACCTGCAGTACATCCTTCAAATGCTCCTCATACGTGCGGCACGTTTGCCTTACAAACAGGATCAGAAATTGATCCAGCGCTGGGACGAATCCCTCCTTTGAAGCGCCGCAGAGGCTGACAGCAGAAAACGTTCTTGGAGGCCACCTCAGAAATTGCATTAGGGCCGTCTCGGCTCCTTCGAGGGAAGTTCGGATATATCCGACTGTCTCAAAGGAAATACTTTTCCATTACACCGGCACTTGGAGGTGCTCCTTCGGCGCTGCCGTTACAGGTTCCGACCGCATCCTTGCCAATTTTTGTTGCAAAATTCTGCAAGTGGGTCCAGATAGCCCGCCAGCACAACATACCAAAAAGTGCAGATGGCTGTGCATGGCCTGCATATCAAAAGGAGGGTTTGCGGAGGACTCGGGAAGACAAAAGACGGTCTTTAGAGTGCAGGAGCACAGAGATGAAAGCTCGAATTATGCATTCCCGACATTACTTCATACATTCGTTCGGTCCCATATGCACGCCAGTTGAGAGCCCCATCGTCCCGGGAAGTCCCGGCGAAGAAGAACCTCCACCAGGACGTGTGCATATGCGGTCCGGGAACATGCCGTCGTATATTTGTTATGAATATAAATTTCCCAAGGCGTTCGCTTCGCTCATATTCGTGTCTCTTGGTACGCACATATCCTTGGCATGTCGCCGCCGCTGCTCCGCTAGTCTTGTAATCGGGGGCCCTCAATAAGGAGCTCAACATACTCGGGGAGAGTACATTAAATCAGCCGCGGGAGGCGTCCTCCAAATTGGAGATGACGCCTCGAAAAATGAAAATTGCTTAGAGCTCGCGGGCAAATTATCCGGCCGGCGAACCCCAAGGAGCTCTCTTCGGTCATTGCTTTGTCTTGGCATAATCAGCTCCCGGAGGCTGGGGCCGCGCTAACCAGGAGGCCCCCATTAGGGCACGCACTCAGGAGACGGATCACAGTCCCTCCGGCGGCAGTGGCCTTTTATCATAATCATCATCGCTTCAATCATAAAATTGCGACGGTGCATAATTAAGAGCCCCTCAGTCCCCACGAATTTGACTCGGCCGCTTTTTTACCGCCAATGAGCAATTACGCCAGAATACATTAATTAAGTCCTCTTAAGTCCCTAATTATCCGCCAGCTTTCGGTTATGATTGTTCCTTGTTTGTTGTCTTAAGGAAGGCCCCCCAGTTCTCCCGAAATTCCCTTAGCACGGTCGGGGTGGCACCTACCCCGCGACCAGGGTTTTCACTGAAATTCAAGGTTTCAACTTGATTGGAAAATTTCATTTTTTTTTTCTTCTCCTCGTCCCAAAAGCGCGGGGAGCAAAATCTAGATAGCGGTGGCGGTGGCAAATGATTTAGGATGATTTCTCCCGTAGGATCAGCCGGGGATAATCACGATGTCGGAGTTGGCGATTGCTTTTCATGCTCTCTTCCGCTAATTCCCGGGAGGCGAAGGTGACTGCCTCCTCGGTTTCACGTGGCTTTCTGGCTGTCACGGCGAGATTTGATGAATTACTTTTCCCCAGGGGGATATTAACTTATTGCTGAAAAAAGGATAATGGGCGTCATTTAAACAGGATGAGACCGTGAAATTGCACGAGCTCCATTTGTCAGGACGCTATGTAAATAGTCCTTATCCTTCAGTCAGGTAATTTTCCCGCTGGGCTTTGCGGCACGGAAGACACAACCGTCGCGGTGTAAATCTCCGCCCGAAACGACGGCGCCGCTTGCGGGAAAATACAAATAAACTTGTTTAACAGAGCCAGCAGATGTAAGCAACGTTTTTTCTCGGGAAAAAGAAGTTTTGCTTTTATGGTACCACGGCATCCATCGGCAGATGTACGTGTGCCCATAGCGACAGATTGCCACAGAAACTTTAGTCGGAGTTTCCCTGTACGTTTGCGGGGCGCTGTATCAAAAATTTTAAAAGGGAGCTCCTGTGGAAAACTGCCAGTGTCTGTCTGCCTGGCTGTTTGTCAATGACTGGTAACTTTTAAAATGTTTCACTTAAAAGTTCTTTTGCTTAATCATAGGTCATAGTTTAAAACAAAATTTTTATTATAAAGCACACATAAAATGCTTTAATTCATTTATAATCAAGTGTACTATAAACCCTCTAGCAGTTGTAAGAGGTGCCAAAATTATTTCTTTATTTCTTATTGTAAACTTTAAAAAAAATTTATTATTTTCTTCAAAATTAACCTTACTTCACTTGATCAAATTACGTACTTCGTTAATACGATAATATAGCTAAGAAAACATTTAATTTAATAATGCAATATAAGACAAATTGTTCAGAGCCTGAAACTCGTGGTGGTTGAGTTAAGAATTCCTTATAAAATAAATTCCCCGCGAATAAGGATGTAGAGGATCAAGTTGATAAATTCCCCTAAAAGAAATATAACACCATTAATTTCCGATTTTCCTCTATTTTAAGCCCAAGGTCACTGGGAAACCAAAGCCACCAGAAAACCAACTATTCATTAATAGCGAAACCCGAATCCTTCGTCAGAATTGCTTGAAATAATCTTGACGTCCTAAGTGAAAAATTGAAGAGGTTCAATCTTGCGAGACTCCAGTCAATTGGGAATTCTATGAGTTTTCAGGGAGGAATCGTTTTTCGCTGTATGGGAATTTAGTCCTTAGAAATTTAATAAAAGCGGATCAAAATTAATAATTTTCTCTGAAAAAAGGAAAAGTTTTCCTAACCGAAAGAGAGCCTTAAGAAGCTTATTGCCCACTGCCTCAAACTAATTACATACATATTTTGTGTGGGTGATGGATGTCCAGGCAACACTACAGGACCCTCTACATACTCCTAAACATATCTGCAGTGGGCACTTTCGCAAACTAATCGCAAGGCGGAAAAAAAGTTTTTCATTAAATTCTAAAACATCCTTCGAGAGCTACTTCAAACTTTCGCAAAAACCTTTCAGAGTTTTCGGATAACTTTTGATTGTATCCCTGGAAATACAGGAGAGCATCAAGTTTAATCCCTGTCGAGTTAACCCATTCGCCCGACGCCTCCGAACAAGGCCCTAAAACACCAGAAGGCAACACAGCTCTGGGCGGGCGGCGTCGGATCCTTCGTTTAATTTAAATGCATCGATAGAATTCGGAGCTTGTAGAAATTCAGACAGGGAACTTTTCCGTAACAAGTATAGGCCATCACTCACACCCGGGCGGTACCTCTTTCCGGCGCCTGCCCCGCCCCGGAGACGCCCCTTGATCGAACAATTTTTGAGTGCCTTTTGTGGAATTTTCTATTCCGTCGGTGGAACCGACAGCTGCGAACCCGAGACTCCTCGAAGTTGCTCATATCGGCAACCCTCCCCGGCTCCGCCACCACTTGCACCGCGTCCGCTGAGGTGAGAAAGACACGGAAAAGTGAATAAAATGAGGTGAAGATTTCTTCTGTAGTTTGCATTCGGAACACGTCCGAATCTAAAAGGAAAAACATTTACACCTCGCCAACTATAAGTCCCTGCCCCGCCAGTTGACACGTAGACAGCCCCAAAGTCCACATCCGACGTGTGCAGTGCCCCGAGAACCCCAAATCCCCTGTTATTCCCTTAAATATAGAATTCATTGCAGGAGCTTTTTCCAACTTTATAGAAAGCTATTAGAGCGCCTTCCCGCACTCGAAATTGAACTCGAACTCCGCCGAGTCTGCTGACTATGACTTCTGACTTTTCTTCTTTCTGTGGTTGCAGGTAGCTTGGATGCATTTCGAGCAATCAGCAATATTGACGGTGCACAATCATGTCATTACGCGAAATCCCCGGATCAGCGTAACTCATGACAAACACGACAAGCACCGCACGTGGTACCTGCACATCAACAACGTGCAGGAGGAGGACAAGGGACGCTACATGTGCCAAATAAACACAGTCACGGCGAAGACACAGTTCGGGTATCTGCATGTCGTAGGTAAGTGGATTACGCACGAACATTTCATAAACTCGGGGCGAAATTGAAAAAGCCGGGGATTGCCCGAGGCTTATTACCGGATTAATGAATTTTAATCAGCTTTCTGGCGGACAGCGCTTGCCTAGCAAAAATCACGCTACGGTGGACATTTTACCAGCAAAGATTTTATGATTATGTCCAGGAGCGAATGCTTTTTCTGCACATCCACCACATTCAAGACGTGCATACGAAGGATGTCTAATTTATTCATGGGACGCCGCTGCTTCGGAATGAAGTTGTCCCCTAATGGATGATAAGTTTTACTGACTTTTGTCCTGATTTCTTCTTCTTTAGGGTAGAAACACGTAAAACGGCAACTTACTGCATTATAAGCTGCAAAAAACAGGAACAAATGTAGTCTTTAAAGCTTTCGAGCTTTGAACTTTAAACATAGTTTGTTTCTAACCATTCAGCGATCTATGCGAGAACATATTTAAATCTAGCACTTCTAGAATATTTATTTTCGGTTATAAAGTAACATACAAGTAGGTATATGCATGTACAATAATAATAAAAAATCAGAGTAGGTTTATCTCACGAAATCTTTCTTGAAAATTGGACGCTTAAAATTTATGTTAAGCGTCCTTTACATTAATTTTAGGATAATTTAAAAAATAGGCGCTTTTAACTCTTATTTGGTACCAGCAGGGATCATTTTGTAAAAGCTGTACAACGTTCTTTCTTGAGAATGTACTGTGCGTTCAAAAGCAATCAAATTATATTTGCAGTAAAATCATAACAACTGCTCTTTATCAAATTTCTTGGGAATGAAATTGAACCGACCCAAATTTATTCATCTCATCAGATAAGGTGAGCAACCTTTTAGGGTTGATTTCATTTTTAATCAAAATGTACGATCATGAGTACATTCGCGGAAGTAAGATTGATGACGAGCAATGAACCATATTGCTGTATGCTTCGAATGATGGGGGCTGGAATTGGTCGAGCTAAAATGGAAGGTGAAGAAGCGCCCCACCCACCAGGCAGTGAGATTGAGATCGTGGGAGATAGCAAAAACATCTACTGGCTCCTCGATGGAAACCGGATAGTAATTTATTTCTATTTTTGCTGTATTCGTTCCAGTGTGGCAAAAATTGTTTGCATTCTTAAGCTATAGTCGTTTTTCACCAACTTGCTCCGCGAACGAGGCGAGTTGCCGGGGTTTCAGGGGGCGAGCCGGGCACACGTATATACCTAAATGAAAAACATATTTCTTGCGAGCCGAGGGTGGAAATAAACAGACAAACATTCAATATTTGCTCGATGGCTTTAATTTCACATAAATCAACTTTCAACGCAACCGAAACCACGGCCTGACAAGGAGGTTACCATCAAGTCGCCCATTTGATTTACAGTCGGCGGTATCTGTTTCTGAGGCGCTGGATGCCGATGCCGGCGATATCATGTTTTCGAAGCGAAGAAAACTGGAAAAGTTTTTCTATTCCTTCGCAATATATCTTGGGCCAGGGAGTTATTAAGTTGCTCACGGCCAGGCGGGGAGGCGACGGGACCATCACACCGCCGCTGCCGATGCTAAATCTATGCAGACTTTGACGCGAGAAAGATGAAAGCATCTTCAGCCAGATCAAAGGAAACTTTCGAGAAGTTATTTGGTTAAAGAATTTATCTACCCCTTCCATGAGAAATTGTTTCGCACAAAGGCGGCAATGATGCTCGGGCTGATTTGAGCGCTGCATAAGGGACAACATCGCAATGCTTTTGAGGGCGGAGCTGACTGATGCCAGCCAAAAGGAAAGGTTAGGGCGTTTTGAGTCGAAGAACCTCATTTAAGGGCATTAAGAGATAGCAATTTAAGCGAAAGTTCCGCTACCATGACAAAGACCTTAGTGCAGACTTTAAAGGTTGAAGGAATTTAAATTTAGCACTGCATAAAAAAGAAGGGAATAAACAGTAATAGCCTATTTATTAACTTGGGCTCTTCTGTTTATTCACACAGTCGGTATTTCTTCTAATTCACTTGAAGAATTTCCGTGTAATATTGCACATACATATGTATATACCTTATGGTATTTTGTTTAATTTGAAGATTCAGTATACTTCAAAGTATTTTAGTTTATGTTGTTTCTAAAAACATCTTTACATAAAGAGAAAAATTTTAATATCAGGCAAATATTTAAGAAGAAGACCGTATTTTAGAAACTGTTTGAACTCTGATCGGTTCATGTTAGTGAGTTAGTACATTTTTCAGTAACCAATCGTAATTTTTCGTAAATATTCAATTCAAAGAATTAATTATTATACCGATAATAATTTGAAATAGGAGAAACTCTAAAAAAATTTAAACTTTAAATACATAAAATACAAACCGGGCGAATAAAACGTGATCAAGTAGACCCAAATGGCGAGTGCCTACTTACTTTCGTGTAAATCACCCACTACCTAGATGAAAATGCGAAATATATCCCCTCATAAAATGCTCATTTAACAAAATCATTTCGCCACAATTAAAATTTTTATTTGAGCTCGTACATTACTCTCGTTGGCTTCGGAGGATATTTGTTTATTCAAAAACCGTGGGGAGGGTCCATATTCAGATCATAAACACTCCGCAAATGGCTGAAACAACATTTCCAACTGCAATTGTTATTTCCCCCATTAAAGTAGATATTTACGCAATTCTGAAATGAACACGTCGATTTCAACGACCTTTTAAACTATCAGAAGGACTTTTTGTCATTGCAGTGCCCCCAAACATCGACGACTCGCTGAGTTCGAGTGACGTTATCGTCCGGGAAGGATCGAATATCTCATTAAGGTGTCGAGCAACAGGCAGTCCGACACCGACTGTGAAATGGAAGCGAGATGACAATTCAAAAATTTCAATAAATAAATCATTTACAGGTAAGTGGATGGCACCCGCATCCGAGCGCCCTAACGCCCTTTTATTGCAGTTAGCGAGTGGGAGGGCGAGACCCTGGAAATAACGAGGATATCCCGGCTGGACATGGGTGCGTATTTGTGTATAGCATCAAACGGAGTGCCTCCGACTGTTTCGAAGCGAATCAAAGTTAGTGTTGATTGTAAGTATCTAAGTGTCTCCCTTGACGGCCCTTGTCGTTTCCAATAATGGTCCTAAGGCGGTGGGGCGCACAAAAACAAAACGAGGTGTCCCCCACGGCATATTTCTTTTATTTCGCCAGAAGCAGCCCACCATCTGCGGCCACCTTTGGAGCCCCTTTTAGTCGGGGTGTCGGCCCGAGGGGTGGTTTCCCTGGCGTGCAAAATGAACCCGAACAGGAGGAATCATGCGGTTTCAGGGCTCAGGCACAGGACCGGCCACAATGCCGCCTCGCTTTTCGTGTTAGTCCGTATATTTTGCGAGCGAGCCGGCGTTGTCATGCCCGCCAGAGGCGTCCCTCAGGCTCGGCGAGAGGATAAGCATATGAATAAATGTTTTGTGACATCTTGTAACGAGCTCGCAGCGCGCCAGCCGTGCGATTGTTCCCTTTTTTCTAAACTCAGAAACCGAAACAGGATAAAATTTCCCTTCAAGTCGTATCATCTTGTGGCGCAGCCTTTTCGCTTCATTTCCAAGGGCCAGATGGAGCCGTCAAGATATCCTTTGGTAAAAAGGGAATTCTGTTTGCCTGTCACATCTGTTCCAATCTCCCGGCGCCTCGTGCGAACGTATTTATTTAGCTCACACCCGCAACTCTTCCCTAGCGCCCTGCGGCGTGTCCTTTTCATCCCTTCCCCCGTCCCGCGCAATCATGTCGACTGTGTTTGCTTGTTTAACAGCGGCTAATATTGTGGGTCCTGGGAAATACACTCCGCAGTGTCGCACTGCCACAAAAGAGTCCTTCTCTCCCAAGGAGTCGAAATTGCAAAGTAAACTGAAAAATGAGGCAAAAAAAGGTGCCCCTTGCACACCACAACCGAAGCCATCCCGTCTACTTCAGCGGGGTGGCCCGGAGTTGGCTGGGAGTGTCAATTTCCACTTACAATGGAAAATTGTTTGCGTTTACAAATTTTAATACCATCCCGGGATTCAGCCCGGGCTGCTAAAGCGCAAATTTAATTGGAGCTTACTGTGAGCACCTCACCCGGGTCATGAGAAGCTTACCTGTGGAAGGAATGATCACTGACTGCACTCTTCCACTGGGTGCAACTGCAAGCGATGCAAGGGGAATTACCTGCGCAAATCAAGGCAATTGTTTGATTTTTTCCCTTTTTTCAGAATTTCCATTTCAACGGAGAGTTGATTCAAAAATTGCTGGAAAATACTAAACCTCGATCAATTTTTCCAATAGCTAACGAGATGATAGAAATGGTAAAATGGGGAAATAAAATTTAAACTCTTTTAAAGGAACAACTCCATAAATTCTCATATTATAGAATATTTACATATATCATCAAAATTTAGCAACACTTAAACAATCATAAAGCATTACAGTGCTTCTAAATAATATGTTTATTTTATCCTAAATTTCTATTGCATCTATTACAATTTTAATATTATCTTAAAAATAAAAAATAAATTATATAACTTATAAATTTACTTATTGAACATAACACATTCGTTTTTGATTAATACTACTTTAGTACAGGTAATTATTCAATTTAAAAATTTCTGAAATGTGGCCTTAATCAATTTCGATGTTGTTATTATCGGTATACCTTTTTCTATATTTCAAATTTCAATTTTTCAGAAAGCTTTCCAATAAAAATAATATGAGTCTTCAAAATAAATATAAATTTGATTTTGGTGGTGTTAATAATTTCAGACTAGCAATTGGATAGTTTTAATACAGATATAGACATACTCTTCGTCTCTTTTTCGACAGACGTGTTTGGAAGTGAACAATTTATCATTTAAAAGATTGTCTTTGAATGTTCAAGTAAGCTTTTTACCCAATTATATGTTTGAAAGCAATTATAAAACAAGCTGCAGTTAGTTGTATTTGTTTATCAGTTAATATCTTTGCTGAGTATACGATCTACTAGTCAAATGGAACCTCTTGCAGTCGTGGAGTCCTCAAAGGAGTCACTTTATCCATTTATCGCTCGGAAAGTTATTCTGCCCTGCAACTGAATGCTCTGCAAGAGCGCTAGCCCATTGCTAAGCTTGCTAACCAGGTCCGGTCCCCAGCGTGTCCCACGGAGCCCCATGCCCGATGTGAATAATTCTATTAATCATGAGCGCTCCGAAGAAGCCCAACAAGTAGCAGCGAGTAATTAGCCCCGCAAAAACCCTCCATTAATCTTGCACGCTGGCAGTGTTTGCCCAGAAACGGAAATATTTATCATGATATAATTTAGCCAAAACAGCTAGCAGAATTTTGCAGGGTCTGCAGTAGCGGCGGCAGCAGGACCAGGCTGCGAAGCAGACGTCTGCGATTGCAGAACGATAGTCCGCGGACTTAATGGAACTTGTGTTTGTAATTGGGAACTATCGATCTAGCCGGCGCGCGGAATTAAGAGATGTAAAATCAGCAGGAATTAAGACAGATGCTGCGCTCGAAACTCGCGATGTAGACGGGGAGTTACCCGCCCCCGCACTGTTCAGGCAGTCAAACAACTGCAGCCCCATAAGACAAAATTATCCTCTCGTTTATCTTTTTGCCCGCCCGTCCGCCCGCCGGAGCGGTGCCTCAGCACAATGACGTCTTTGATTATAATTCACAACCCCCGCTCCGGCGCTCCGCTCGCCTCTGGCCCCCGGCGAAAGGATGTAGCGTAATGGAGGAACTATGGAAGGGCCAAAGAGCTGTATAACATTCCTCGGAAGGGCTGAGAAATCCTTTGAACGTTGTCACCAAAACGAATTGATGTGCAAATTGCCATTTACGTTAAACCCATCAGCGATCATGAAAGATTCATTGGGTGTTCCCACATACCGGGGGCCCCGAGTGAGGCATTTTCAAAGGACGTGGAATGGCTAAAGAACTCCTCTCCAGCCAGTCACTATCTCGACAGATCCTCAGGGGTTAGCGCCTTGAGATGCGCTGCGACGGGAGGCACCAACAACGTGCCCCTGGGCCGCTGCTGCAAATCGATGGAGGGCCGGAGGTGTCGATTTCGATATATCATCCCTGTCTCTGCGCCGTTTGAGACATCGGGAGACGTGTTCGATACCCGCTGGAAGACGCCCCGCTCCTTAAAACATGACTGTGAATGGAAATCAAGTTAACAGACAGTGCAAATATTTAATTTGGGGATGCCATTCATGGCGGAAACAGCAAATAGAACAAACCCCGGCGAGGAGCATAAAAATCCTGGAGGGACGCTGTACATACATAAATATACCTCGGGGCTCCGGTTTTTGGGCCCGAAGGCGCGCGGGGATGTTTGACTTTCAAATTATCCTCCCAGCTATCCGCTCTCTTGTATTTCTTCTTGTTTGAGTCGACTCTTTTTTCCCCCCTCACGCCCCGTCGTTTAGCTATGATAAGTATTTTTAAAGGATTCCCGAGCTAAGTGTCCTAAGTGGTGGTGAGTCTGCCCTTTCTCGACACCCATTGTCCTTGAAGGAGTCAAATGTTTCTCCCTGGGCATATGATACTTTTTCCAATTAGCAGCTGGAAGGGTTAGGGCAGGCTAATTAGACGAAAACTTCGAGCTGATCTACCCGATGAACTGGAGAAACTTTCAGTTGAGTCGTTTGTTTTCCCGGGAAAAATGCCCAACCCTTGCTAAGTTGCTATTTAATGGGCCTTCGGTCGGTGGAGGAATTTAACGAGAATTAGATGGAAATCACCGCCAACACTTGAGAAAGATAACGACCCGCTCAAGGATGGGCTCGGAGCCACCTTAAACAACAAATTGGGGATTCAAATGGATATAAGACGCAATTACCAGATGGTATCAGTAAGAAACGTTTTATGGTATACCTCCCGCGTTTTCTTTATATCAAAACTCACCAAAAAAAATTAAGTGATCTGTAGTTTCTTTAATTTTTCGCTTTTAATAGTCCCAAAAACATCGTAACATTATGCAAGCTACAACAGTTTTTTTCACTTGCAGTAACCACCCTATTTGCAGAGCAAATTTGAAAAGGGTAAATATTTTGTTGTGTTTTTAACCCCTCACGATGGAAATTCTATTTTGTATCGCCACTTTTCATAAAGCATTAATAAATCCTGGAGTGGGGGAATGTTCGACAAGCCCATCCACCCACTCAGTTGCATGGCTGCCTCTTTTCTATCCAATTATTTTGAGCACTATTGCCGGTGGCAGGAAATTCATGCATATTTATGAGTCGTGAAATCGTCAATTTGTTTGATAAATCAATAGCTGTTTCGTTGATGTCGTAACGTCTTACATGCACCATTTGTTCGCTCCACGCGAATTGCGAGAAGGACCTTTGCCGGCTCTCAAAGTGCTCATGTTGCACTTTGCAGTACACCTGTTATGCAAAATGCACTTCTCCACATGATTAATGCACTTCATCTTGGTGGAGTAGAGGAGCATGTCATGGACGATATGTTTCGTGGACTAGCACGATTCTAAAGTGCCTTAGAATTCCAAGACTTTTTTAGTTTAATCGTTCGAAAAATCGAATTGAAGATTGTGATCGATTGACTCTGTTAATACCAAGAGATCACGCCTTTTGATATTAGAATTCTGCTCTAAAACGAGCTCAAATGCTAATTTTGCATATATCTTTTTATCTCACCATTAATTATTCCCTTTCACGGATTCTTTCTCTGCAGCCCAGTTGATACATAGTTGGCTTCAAAATTTAGTAACTTTTTGGGTTTACCAAGATATTTATTTTTTAGAATATCGCGAATTATTTAAAAAATTATAAATGAAAGAATCATCTCTTTTTAGCACCGGTGTTTTATTTCACAATTTTAGCTTTAGTGGTTTCCAAAATAAGTGGAAAGGACCTTTTTTTTAAACACTTTGAGCAATATCTAAAACAATTAGGTATGCAATTTTGAAAAACATAGTTTTCGAATCCTTCTAACTATATAGGTAGTACATATATTATATCCTCTTTCAAATGATTTCTATCTTCAGAAAAAAAAAAGTTAACCAAATTTTCAGAAACAATATTATGAGTAAATTAATAAAATAAATAGATACCTTAAAAATAACCCTTTTTTCGAAATTCGAACCCCGTGGACCAATTTTGTATCATCAAAACTCCACTTTTTAAGGTCCCACGTCACTCGTAGAGGCTGAAGGGTACCTTTCCTTCAACTCGAGCGTCCCCTCGGCAAATGCGAAAACACAGAAATTTAATAGAAAGCAAGCCTTGGCTGCCTGGCAACATTTCCAAAAATATGCAAATCCGACTGGGCTGCGAGCGTGTTGAATGAAAGCAGTCGGCAAATATTTAGTCAGGGCTGGAGAAAAAGTTGTAATATCATTTCTGCGTCAATACACCTCCTATTTGTTTGCAGGCGAATCAAATTTCGCACCTGGAAACTTTTCCAATTTGTTGCTACCTTCTGCGCCTTGCAGGGCCTCCGGAGCACCGGGGTCCGGGGCTGCTTCTGCTGGTGGTGCCGAACTGCCGTGCTGCCCCTGGCCGCCCCTGGTGCATGCAGCACTAAATCTGTCCTTTCATTCTTGCAGTTCCGCCAATGCTGCTAATTCCGCACCAGCTAGTCGGGGCTCCCGAGGGATACAACGTGACCATCGAGTGCTTCACCGAGGCCCACCCGACCTCGTTGAACTACTGGACGCGCGGCGACGGCCCCATAATTCACGACTCCGGCAAATACAAGTAACACCTCAAATATTTTGGCCATCCCGGCGCATATTAACTGTCTTCCGCATGTCCTTGCAGGGTCGAGTCCAGCGTGGGATCGCCGCCGTACAAGACCCACATGAAGCTGACCATCCTCGGGGTGACCAGCGGGGACGACGGCATGTACAAGTGTGTGGCTAAAAACCCCCGGGGCGAGACGGACGGGACGATCCGGCTCTACGGTAAGTGCTCCTTCCGGAGACGGCGGCGGTTGGCGTCCAGTCGGAGTGGACTGCGAGAGCATTAAGTGGATTGCTTGATCCAATAAAATTTCACATTTTCCACAAATTTTCCGACCGCAAAATGCAGCACTAACAAAGCTTCAAAACTCTGCAGGGGCCCGGGTGGGCACGGGAGAAAATTGACAATTAGATTTTCCGTACGTGCCGGCAGGAGGGTTTGAACCCACCGGAGCCCCGCCCGGCACCCCCAGAACCCGCAGTCCTCGCAGTCCTCGCAGTCAAAGTGATACCCGGCAATGGCCCGGTAGACTTGCTGCTGACGTGGGAAGTGGGGACAGCGGTATAAATTTTGGGGCTCATTTCGGTGGATGATTTTAATGAAATTCATGAAATTGTTGTCATAAATAATTAAACGAGCCTGCTGCTGCCGGCTCCGTGCTGGGCCTGACGTGCATTGAAATCCAAATTGGAATTAGGGCGCATAGGACTGATGCAGCAGTGGCCATTATGACCGACAGGTGATTTACGGATGCTACGTGAATTGGGCAATTATTCCGCCTCCGCAGCCGCTCTGCACTCAGCAGCCCAGGCGCCAGCCCTCCGGGCCGGCCACGCCACAAATTCAAATTTCAGCAAGGCACAAGTGTTTACAAGAGTTTTTCCGGGCGTTTTTAAATGTCCGCCACTTGTTATCCGGCCCGGTCCGGTAAACTATGATAATTGAATGCTGCGGCCCAGGGCTCTTGGGGGGCGCCCTTAATTTTTCACGCCCATAAATTCGTTCGCCAATCGCGCCCCGATCTATTTTTAAATCGGGGCGAATTCCTTCCGCCGCTTAATTGCCCCTAACCCGCGCGGTATTTTTCATGATATCTGATATTTTTCGCAGTCCGTATATTTCTGCTGGGACGATCCCCCGAAGGATGGAGCCCCGCGGCTCGTAAAGCACCAAAGCAACCTGACTTAAGAGCAGTCCATTGGAATGCGAATTTTGTATCGATTTGTGAATCCCCAGGTGGCGGAGGAATCGAACCAGTAAATGGTTGCTCGCGTAAGCCCCGACACAAAAATACGAGGCACGGGAGCCTCGGCCCGATCACCCTTATCCCGGGTGGTATCTTCCGGGGCGCTTTTATTTTTTTCCTATTGGCACTCTCATTTAAATGGGCCGGTGCGCTGCCGCTCGCTGTACAAAGATATCCCTTGCTGAAAGACAATTGATTTATTGGCAATTATCCCTGATAAATTCAAGGTGGATGCTGTGGGGCGACCGGGATTTTTACGGTTTGCACGCGAGATTCGATTAGCGGAGATTTCAACGGGAAAATATGCAAAAGAAAAACATAAATTGAGCCCCCCGAACGCCCAGGGTGGGCGGGAAAGCGTCTTATCGCCAGCATAAGCAATTTCGCGACTTCACGTAAGTCCCACTGTGCTGAAGAGGCGGAAACGGATCTAATCAAAATGTAAGAAACGGCGCTGCTTATTATACGCGATTCTTGCTCCTGTCGACTTTATTATCGACCCGATCAAATTCCTGGTGACGAACTTTTTTTCACCTTAGTCGCAGAGTTTTTTGGGTTAATAATTCGAGGGGAGGTGTTCAAAAATACTGAAAAGCATCCACTAGTCACAAAAGTGCCAGATTGCCGTGGTAAAGATGTTCAAGCGGTAAAATAAGAAGACATTTATTATTTATTTCTGGGTTATCTCAAAAAGTATTGAAATTTGATTTTTTAATTTATTTTAAAGTGATCGCCATCAAAATTACATATAATTTCCTATAAACAGTTTTAATAATTATTTAGGTCCTAAAACAAATCTTCTCAATAAAGGACTTTTATCAAATTTCGAAAGGAAACTCCTCATTTTAAGTCACAAATCAGCAGCTTATTTTATTTAGTTATAGTACTTTTATATTTACATACATTCTAAGACTGAAGACGTAAATTAAGCAAGTACTTTGATGCGCAGGTGCATACATTGAAATTTATGCTCCTAAAAAGAAAGTAAAGAAACTCTTGCCATAACACATGAAATTTCACGACTTTGTAACATAATAGTAAAATATTGTTTTGCTCCCGTAGAGCAGAGGAAGAGTTCCGCACGTACCCACCGTGCGAATAATTACATCATCTAATTAAACTTGAAGATGTGTTTTGGAAGCGTCCCTTGTATCTTGCGTCGAGCTCACTTTTCTCCGCCAAAATGAAGTTACAAAGGGTTACAATTACCGGTGTGTTATAAATCTGGCGTAAATTGACACTTACCCGGTGAGGACTTAATTCGCGAGGATGCAGTTACCAATTCACCTTCGATCAGCGGAATACACGGGCATCGCATCGTTTTAGCATTAGTCGCACTATCGGCGCGGATTTAAATTGTCATTTTTATTGATTAACAAGGCAATCAGAGAGAGCACAAAACATAATACAGCCCCATTCATCTCCGCCGCATGGAACAAATCGATTTCCATGTCAAGTAGACTGCTTTACCTTGATTTCTCGCGGAACAATAGAGACATGATGTATGCAGTGAATGGGGCAACAATCAATTCAGGAATGGGGCGCGGAGGTATCTCCTCCGCGTGCTCCAGCGTTTACAGTTTGGGGCTCATGCAAGCGCTACGTATAAAACATGCATCGCGCTATTATGCTGCGATTGATCATATCCGTAATTCGAGGATACGGCGGCGGGAAGTGGCGTACAAAGGAACTGATGTACCTCAAACTGACAGAGGAATATTGTTTTTAGGATTTTAGTGATTCGCGGTGGGAGTGGGCGGGCTGCATCTGCTCGGGCGGTTTATATGTACTATATAAGTCCCAGCTTTAGCTGGTAATGAATCATGAGACCAATGAAATATTCAAGCACATTGATTGCCCTCAGCCCAGCGAAGTGGGACACTCGGAACTCACGTGTCATTTAAGCACTCCCCCATCAGAGGATTAAGAACAACGATCGCACCACTTAAAGTGCCAGTGGTGTGACTATAATATTCTAATCTCTGTTAAAGCAATTTATTTAATGTTGCAGATAAATTAATACTAGACAGTTTCTCCATAACTCGTCAATGTAAATTGTCTGTTCTGACTAGAATCCAAGAGCGTCCGCAATGCAAAACTTTACAATTGGTGCCAGAAGTTGGATTCGGGCCCAATCTGTTCTTTTTTTTTTTTGTAATCATAATGATCCAAATAGATTTCTCTTACTAAGATTCCACTTGGAATAAAACAAGTTCGGCTTCTACAAAAGTACAAACTTTACAATTTTGAAAAGTTTCAAGCGTCCAAACATCTAAATAAAAGAAAATAATTTTTTTTTAAAATTTTTTGTTTGCAACGATTGCATTGCCTTAATCGCTTAGAGTTGATGAGTATGGGTTTGGTCCACCGACCGAAGTTCAGACTCACGTCCGCAGAAGACTTCGCCAAATCCCCAGACAGCAATCCCCAAACTGCGAAAGTTTCTAAACCGTCGGACGTGACAATCATGCATCAGAGCAAACAACAATTAAGTCATCGATTTGCAGCTATCGCCTGGATTGGCTCGCAACCGCGCCCGCACTTCCTCCAGCGGAAGGTAAGCCGGGATGGGGACAGTCTGGAACTTTGAACTCCCCCAAGGGGGGTATACAGGAGCTCCCATTCGCGTGGCCCCATTCCGACTCGGACGGATCCGAACAGTCGGCATGAATACGGAAATCCTGTGGCTGGTAATTGGTCACTCCGTGCAAATTCAATATGCAGCTGCTGCTTGTAAATCAATTCCAATCAACATTACTGGAGATAAATAATTAGTTCGATGGTCGGCCGGACACAGCGGCACGCTGCCTGGCGGCTCGTTTATGGTTGTCACGTGTTGCTCTCGCTATTTGCATTTTTAATTACGCCCGTTATGGTGTGCGTTTTTTGCGGCCGGACGAATATTGTTGCCCGGCCCCTGAATAATTGCCCAAAAATATTACCATCAATTTTTCAGTATCGAACCCGCCAACAACACCTCCGGGCCTGACCTCAACGGAATTGCACTGGGAGGGTTTCGGCCACAACCATCACTCGTCCAAGTCCGTGTACAATCTGGGTGACAAAAGTAAGTAGCCTTCCCCGCCCAGGTCGCTTACAAGTAAAATAAAATAACTCATTTCTCTCCAGATAACAGGTATCAATCAAATCTCAACGACATCGGACTATCCGAGCAGAAGTCATCCCTCGACAAAACAAATGGTTTCGGCTGGCCAGCAAATTCGGACAACCCTGAGGCTGACCTGGCGAGCGACTCGTCCTCGGTGGGGCTCCTACCGGGCAGGACGAGTTTCTTGCTCCCGGAGGCTTTGGTGCTCCTCTGCGCGACGCTTGCGATGCACCTCATGTGACAACCGCTGGATGCTTTGTAGCGACTTTCTTACTGATTTTCTTAACTTTAATGGAAAAAGATGCAGGGTTCTACTACACGTAATTAAACGAGACAAAATTATAGGAGTTATATATGAGTATCTTATACACGTATTTGTATGGCATATTATACACAGATTTAGGTATACACGTTCGGGCATGCTACCAGAGCTCCTTGCCAGACATGTTAAATTAACAGGAAGCAAAATCAAAGGAAACATAAAATATTGAGGCGACCCTCTCCCAGGGGGAGTCGTCCGCTTGTTATTCACCTCAAAGTTCTACTTTTCTTGGTTTCAGATACTCAAGTAATTGCTGAAAGTTCTTTCGTTCGTAACATCGAAACTATTTCGTTTTCGCTTTTTACAGTAAATTAGCCTTAAAATTATTGTAAAAAAAAGTATTAAGAGGAAATAAACATCTAAGAAGGATTATTGTGTGTTTAGTTCTGCACAAGCAGCAATTTTTTATGTTTTCTTTGTTTTTTTGTTTATGTTTAGTTTTAAGTTTTTTATGTAATTCTGTATGTATAATTTTGTTCTCACGTTATCTTTAATTCAGTGAACTATTCTAAAGATATCGTTTTACTTCGACACAACCATCTAAGAAACATTTTCAAGGCAAGCGTGCTATGGGAACGGATCTTGGGCAGTTGTGCCGCATGCAAAGCGAAACTAAGAGTATGGCCATCTATTTTCATTAATGCAGGTATACGACTAAATAGCAAGCTTATTGACTAAACGAAGACTGAAATAGCACTGACCAAAATTTGAAATCTTTCTCGACAAAAATTGCTCTCTTTCTAGGACATCACTGACACCTTTCCAAAATCTTTTAAATAATTTAGTTAAAATATCTGAAAAGCCTAAGGGTATAGAACTCGCTGAGTTACTTCCAAAGAATCTTATTCATGAGCTTAAAATTAAACAATCTGCTGAAATCAGCAAGGCTCTTCTGTCGCTTAATTTAAAACTTATTTTCAACTTTTATCCTATACCTTTTAACTTGAAAGTGGAAACCCTTCATTCAATGGTAATGTTGGTTGTTTTTCTTTTCTCCATACCAAAATTTATTTTAAAATGCACTGAACTTAAAAAATGCATCTACATTTCATGTAATGTCTTTGGAAAAAAAAACAAATAGTTTAGTATTTTTCTGAACAACTCTGTCTTTCCGATGGTATCTTTTACAAAGCGCTGGTTTATCTCATTGTCTCCTCGGAGGGCACCAATTGTTCAAATTGCACTCATAACTAAAGGGAAGCAGGCAAATAACAAATTTACTCGAAGTTTCCCCAACTTGTCACAACTACTGGGATAATCCCGAAGGTACCTAAAGTGCTGTAAAGTTACTGTCCACTTCCTTAAAAGGGAGCTGCGTTGCCACACGTGCACCCCACACCGCAAACGAAAACATTTCGGGCACAAGGGGAAGGAGTGCCCCAAATCTTCCCAGTTCTTGTGCAAATCTCGACAGCGATGCAATTATTCATCCAGGACAGTTCCTAACACCTAAAATCGCCTGGAGGTGGAACAAAAGTGACATTTTAACGCAGAGCAGTATGAATTTCCATAGAATACCAAACAGCAATAGATCCGCAGTGGCTGCCGTGCGGGCAGGTGTAATCGCCGGCCCCCGGTGGACACCGGGATTTATGGACAAGCGAATGGGACTTTGAATAAGAGGAGCACACATACACTTCAGCAGAACTAACTTGCTACTCCTTTTCCTAGCTCTAGCTTTTAGCCCTTAGTGTGCACCGGGATGATTCAGATCACTTCATCCCCCGTGCGGGGGCGGAGTAAAAGGGCTTCGATTTGTTCGAAGCAGTAAAGTATCTATGAGCAGATAAAAGCGGTGGCAACAACTTTTACAACTCCGCATGAATCTTTATGAATCGTAAAACGAAAAATCTCGTCGAGCAGGAACTTGTTATCTTGTCTAACTTCCCTGTAGCCCCCTCACGTATGAGATTATTTATCGAGGTGGCGGTGTGCCCTTCTTGCGCGGCAAATCTGATCAGGATTCGCCCCGCGGCCGTCACCGCGCCAGCCCAAAACTCAATTAAAGTTCTGTTAATAGTCGAACCTGAACGGCATCGTACATCCACTCGAAAAGAAAAATAAATTGCGACTTGAAACAGACCCACCCCTCCTCCACTCGGCCTGGCCATGGCTCGGAGAACCAAGCAGCCTCGGAAGTCCCGAAATCGCTTATAAATCATCAAACCGATAAAATCTGTAAATCCCTCGCAATCCACGGGATGGACTGTGTCGGTTACAGCAAAATAAACCGACGGAAAACAGCCGGTCGTCCCGTCCGCTGTATCACAAAATATCAGCGCCCATCAGAACCCAGCCACAAATCGAAATCCTTAAACAATAAAATCTTCCCTCATGGGCGGGAAGGCGGCTCCCGGAATCCGGGAGCAAATCCAGTAAACCGAAGTTGTGTGTGCATCGGATCAGTTGTCTGCCGCCCCTGCCGCCGCGCCCCGAGCTCTAGTTCTGCTCCTCCAAAGGACGATCCTGGGGAGCGAGAAGACCACTTGCCGGGACATCGTTTATTCGAAATGTCTGCAAGCGGATGCCCTTTTATTGCTGACTTTATAGCAAAATAAAGCTCTTGTCAATTGTTGAAAAATGCGAGTGAGCAGCTCCTCGAGGGGCGCTCGTTAGGGCCGCTCCTGCTCGCTCTGTGGGCTTAATGAATTCAATGGGACTGCTTCCGGAGGTGCACCTCTTCAGGCGGCCTCAATGGGCGACGTCGAGCACATCGGATCAGATTGTCCGCCAGTTCGGCTAATGAGATTCCACGTGAAAGGGCTGCTGGCGCGTTCGATTGCGGCTCAAATTGGTTCCACAGGCACCTGACAGGAATCATTAAGTTATTTAATTTCGTTTTTCTATGCTTTGCCAATTTTATTTCCTTTCATTTTATTGCGCAAAATAGTGCGTTTAGTACAAAAGATATAATAATTAATAATTAATGAGAACAACTGCAGCAGTCTGTTTTGTTTGTTTGTTTCATAAAGGCTTTATCTGCAGTCACCCTTTTATTACTTACTCTTTAATTAGACCAGCGTAAACGCTAATAAATACCAAATAGCGCAAAGAGTTCCATTACAATTTTCCATCAAATCAATACGACTAAAATTTAAAAACGAATGTTTATTGCCAAAATTCTCGTTTTATTTAAAATTTAAAATGTGCTTTATTTGTAATGAATTCCGAAAAAAATTAAACTTTTTAACTGATTATTTCAATCTGTTGATGTTTATATGTAAACGGATATATGTTTGATTTTACATTACATAATTCATGAAGTAGTTTATGCCTTTTTTAAATTCGTCTTGAATTATTTGAAAATTAATTTTTGAACGCTCAACAACCGTATATAAGAGTATTTAAAACCCTTGAGAAAAACGTAATAACTAATTAATAAACTGATATGTATGTTCATTCTTACTTACTATAAAAATGCCAATGCCAGGAACATAAGCTACCTTTCCGTCTAGTACACGGATTGTCTGTGTTCACATAATCGCCACAATTGACAAACTTTCCAAACAAGCCCATAGAAGTCCGCTGCAGCCGCAGAGTAATTATGAGGCGTTTAAAAGCCGCACCTTAAGCACGCTGAAAGCGGCAGACCGGGGCGAATTCGAGGCACCGCCTTCATCGCCCGGCACAGAGGCCAGGTAGTAGTTGATCCCTGGTGCAGAAAACAATTAATCAGTTTAAGAAAAGACAAATCACGTCAGAGCCGAGCTGCTGGCACGTAACATCGACATCATTCACGTCATAGTACCCCAAAGTACCTTTTCACATGCCCATAAGCATGGGAAACAAATCCGGCAATTAATTTCAATTAAAGTTCCAAAAAAGATCCGGAGGCCCCATTAATTACTCGAGAAGTTTTGCACATTCAGAGGGGGAAGAAGTAACGACAACCTCTGAATCTGGCCCCAATGTGGGATTAGGGGCTAGGACTGCACACACCCGGGACACCGGGAGCAGACGGCTGCCGCTGAGCACCCCGGAGAGACCCAAGTGGGTATATACGGGTGAGTCCCTGACACCCAGCAGTCTATTCATACCCGGAAATTAGTATACCGTCCCGGGCCACCCCCGCCCCCTGGGAACATCTGCAGCGTCGGATTGAAGCTACCACAGCAGGGCTTTACGGGCGCCCTGCCGGGTTCTGCACCCGCTACTTACGTGCACGGAAAGCTTTCGAATACTTCGAAATGTTTAATCTTTCCTGTCTTCCCCTGTTGCTGCATCCTTTAATGGGTTCTTGGGATGAAATCAACAATTTTCAGGCTGTATGTGCGCTTGTAAGTAATTTGTTCGAATGCGGGGGAGGCCCAGTCCCGCCGCCCGACCACCCCGCTTTCTGTCGTTTCCTGCCTTTAACGTGTGTTGCCTTCAATTATTTCGCTCACGGATTCCGGCAGCGCGGCGGCGGTGGCGGCGGCGGTGGCGGCGGCGGGACGAGGTACCATCTGAAATAGTCTTATTATTCAGCGGAATTATTCATATCTTTGCTCTCTTAGTGGGTGTCTTTGCATGCTGTGGGGGCGGCGGCGGCACTGCTACTCACTGGCTTCCGCCCGTAACCCCCGCCCCATATTCCTGCAGTTTAAGCGCCTCAGCACACATTCGCAGGAATGCAATTCGTGATTAATTGCACAACTGGAGGATGCAGTGCACCCCCGTCTTCCTCTGCGGTTCTGCGTAAACAGGGGCGCGGAGAAAAATGAGTCGCGATGTAAATGCACAAACGTTTCCGACCCCTTTAGTGTTCGCCGGCTGAGATACATCTAGGGCCTAGTCAAGCGCGACTAAAATAGAGAGCTTGTTGCTAATGTTCTTCCCATCCGACTAGATCCGGGTGTCTTCCCCGCAGGAAGCGAAACATGCCTTCTGCTAGTAGCTGCTTTCTTAGGAGTTTGCAGTGCAATTCAGTTTCAGACTGTATTTCTAATTAATTGGAAGCTAAAAGTACACTTGAACTTTTTAAATGCACTCAGCCCTTTAAGCAGCCGATAAAATCCCAGGTATGCATTTACTGCAAATAAATCAGTTCAAGGAGCCCGCCACGACGCACGCTCCTGTTTCACGAACTGATGTCATTCAAAGTTTCTGGGATCTCAGCTATTTCATTTTTTTTTTTTAATTATTTAAAAATTATTATTTATTCGAAAGTTATCCGTTTTCGATATTCGGACAGACAAACGTTTCTCATTTTGCATGTGGTTTTCTAAAAATACATAAAATTCAAAATATTAATAATCAATTAAACCAACCAAAGCTTTGCGGAATGCACTTTTGTGAGAATCCAATAAAAGGATTTGGGAATTTGTGCGACATTTGATTAAATTGACTCCACCAAAGTCCAGTGCACTACTGCTAGATGGCGCTGTGTAAGCAGAGTGTTGTCTCAAATTCAAATTATCAGACTGACACTAATGGCGGCCTCAAAGGTTCAATATTGCCGCATGACTGATTCGTACAGATGAAGTCGGCAATTTTACATATTTGCGGGCCTCCGGCCTGGCCAAGTATAATTGCAATTCACATGCAGCGGAGCTCCCTCTCGCCCAAAAGAATAAACCCCAAAAGCGGCCAGGACGAGAAGTTGCCCGATATTTGCACGGGCCGGCCGGGTCCTCGAAACCTCCGGAATCGCGAACAATGCTTCAAACGTCCGTCACTGTGGAATATGGAGCTGGATAATTGTCATATTCGCAGTGGCCCCATATCCCACATTTTCCTGTGGCAACCGGGCCCGGCCGTCGATATCTTCCGGAGCGGCGCCGCTGACATGGAACAAGTTGGAAGCACCCCCGGCCCATGTCCGCCGATTTTGGCCAGCTGCCAATGTTGCCAAATATCCCGGGAATCCGATGTTATCCGGCCGCGATGGAGGACCCGCCCGCATATGTGTCGCCGGCCGGAGTGCGGAGCGCCCAGCTGTAGTCCAATAATCGTTGATGATTTAATTTTGCCCGAATAACTGATAGATGGACAGGTCTATTTGGGGAGCGTCGGGCGCACCCGACAAATTCCGGCTAGAGTATTTTTATCGGAGGTCCTCTTAAACTGCCCTCGTTTGGGCGTCCTTTTTTTATTGCATTTTACAGCGTCGAATTAGATTTTGGGGCCGATAAATTTGCAGTGGGGCGATCTCCTTTAAAAACGGGGCCCCAGCGGAATTCCGCTTCGTGGCGAGTCCCTTTAATTTTAATCATCAGAACAGATTCTCCCACCGACAGCCGGACGCTGGGCATATGTTTACAAAGCAAATTACGCCCTCATCCAGCCTGGTGAGCAATTTCCTCGAAACTAATTAATTTTGAATAATTCGCGTCGCATCCTCGCCGGCCGCCCTCTTTTCACTGCGTTCACCGACGTGCAATTCATCTCTGCAGTCGCGACAGCGCCTCATTAAAACGATGATAAGTCGAAAATATTCAAATTCCGGCGAGTTTTGCTGCTCGAACCGCGCCAGGAATTAGAGCAATCAAAGCCCACCGAAACTAACGTTAATCATAACCTCATTAGAGTGAAATTATAATTAGGCATTTTGCCGAAATTTCTAGGGCTGAGTGGGGCTGCCTCGGGCGCGCGCGGCTATCCATCCGGGGCCGCTGTTCCAGAGAACAAAGCCATGCCCAATTAAGTTAATTGCAAAATTAATGCGAGCCCGACTCTGTCAGCCCTGCGGTCGAATGTCAAACATTTAGGCACCGGGAAATATTCAACAAAACATCGCGGATTTTGCAAGTTTAACGAATTTGACTCCGGACTCCAAAACTAGCGACAATTCCGCCGTCAGAATTGGAAATGCCATCGCCACCACCGCCGCCGCGCCGCTCTGGCGCTCGACTAGCCCGGGGCCTCAAAAGTTGAGTGGAAGTGCGAACCGTCGCAAAGTCAGGACGCGTGTTGAACTGGTGCACGGTGAAGGCATCAAATTGGAAGTTCATGAAGCAGGTGGCGAAGGGTGGACAATATTTTAGCATATACCATCCACACTCAGTAGCATAGTTTCGCCAGCATGAACATAGCTTCGTGTTTGTAGCGGCTCACTGTTTTACCTATACACTTATGTATGTATGTATACTTTTTTAAGAAACTAAAATACTTAAAACGATGCTGTTACTGTTTACTCCTTTAATTGGGATTTCCGCAGTTTTCAAATGCCATCCTACCTGCATTACTTATTTTTAAATACATATATGTCGAAGTTTCGGCTCAGAAATCTTCGACGTCCCGAAGATTCTACTTTTCGAAAATTACAAGAGGCTGAAGATGAATAATCCTAATAGTAATAGACATACAATGAAGTCTTACAAAGAGGGTTCCATTTTGGATACAGGACTCTAAAAATGAAATTAGGTACAATGAAAAGTATTTTTTTAGAAATCGAAGTTTTGACTGTCTAAACTTAAATCCCTATTCTTTCGATTTACATGTAATCATGAAATCAAGTTTGTTAAATTTTTTAACTGATTATAATTCGCATATCGCTTAATATTCAATGAAACCTATTTCATCCAAACCCTTCCAAAGGTCCTCTAAATGAGGGAAAATCTTTTGCTATCACAAAGCATAATAAACCCGAACCTCTCCCAAAGGACTTTGTGTAACCAATTCCCGCAACAAATACGACAAAATTTGCCAACTGACACACGATACCCTCGTCCAAAATTCATTTTCAATAAGACCCCAATTGTCGGGCTGTTCGTAATGACGTGAAATTTTCAGGTCAATTTGGATGACAAACGGAAATTTGTACGCAAATGTGTGACCAACCGCAACCATTGTGGCCCAACACATACTAAACCTCTTGTCCGGATGTCCTGTTTAAACGCTAAATCATTGACAAACAGCACAAAATGAGTAATAGTCGACGTGTTCCTTCCGAAAAAAGGGGATAATCTACAGTTTTTCCTGTTTTTTGCGTGCCAAAAGAAATGCAAAAAAGGACACCGCCTACGAAAGAGTTCCACTTGCAAAAAAAAAAAAAATTAGGAACCTTCCGGCATTCGAGCTGGGTATAGGAATAGGCTAGCAAGGTATAAGGACCCGCTACCGATAACCAAAAATTGACGAAGTCATCGGGTTAATTTTCCAGTCACGTTTTCGTTTTAATCCTGACAAGAATATTTCTATCTGCTCCTCAAAGGACGCTGAAAAATTCGTTCCTGCCTCGAGATGCCATCGAGCCCCGGCGGAACATTGCTCGAACATACGAACACATCCCAGGGATATCTTTCGTGCATCTCACAGTCGCTCTATGTCTCCTTGGGGCGTACTATAGCGTATTTTGTTTAAAGCTGTCCCACTTTCGAGGAGGGTCTGATTTCCCTATTTTAATAAATTTTATCTCCGTGACCAGGTGCTTCATTGGTCCGATGTTTTTCTCTTTGGACACTTCTAATTCAGTCAATTTTGAATATTCATTTTCACATTCTTCCTGGAATAAAGTAGTCCTAAAACGGACATGAGGAAATTTCTATCTATCCATTTTTATCTTCCCGAATCTTCTTTAAACTGTTTTGAATTAATGCCAAACGCACGCGAAAAAAACCTCGAGGAGTGCCACATCGCGGCGACTTGTAGCGACTTCAGAATTACCTAGGTGCTCGGTAATTATCTGCAAATCTCACGAGCAAGTGCATAGTCAATGCTTTACCAGGTGAACACGCTTCCTTAGCGCGGGCTCACGTGATAGCAGGCTGTCTGAAAAGATAAGCAGGCAACTTCCTCTGGCACCCATGCCGTCGAAGTGCTCCGCAAAAACTAATTACGAAAGAATCTTTCAAAAGATTTAATTAGTTCACCATAGTGTTCTCGAGTTAAGTTTGTTACGGCCCCGAATAATTTCTTGCCTCGGAAGACGGCTGATGATGAAGTAGAGGAAGAGACGGGTGCCAAGGAATGATGTTGTTACGTGGAGGATCACTTCACCTACACTTGCGTAGATTGCAACATCTCAAAGGTGAAAACATATTTTGCATAGCACGTGAGAGCATTCCTTGCAATCAGATTCTGTCTTTTGTGACATAGAAGGGATGCATCCAACAAGACGACTATGGCATTCATGGCACTTTTGTAAGATTGCACCTGGTTTTGTGGATTATTCCACTTTGACAAATTTCGAGTATGCAAGCCGTGCACCGATGTACTTTATAGACGAGCACATCGCACGTGAATTATGCCATTTTGCATCTTGTATACACATTTTCGAAACTTTTAATTGTCAACTTCGAAAAGCACATTTTTCACATTTTCTTCAAAATTCCTCTATGAGCTTCACAATTATTCCACTTTTAAACTTTTGTATCAAATTGAAATTATTTGAAACACACCTCAATTCTATAGTTGCCATATGTAATGTATAATATATTAGGTCTATTAGTAAATTAAAATATGTATCATAAAAACAACATAATTAGAAGCCTAAAAACATTTTAACTCGTCTCGATTTAATGTGGAACTTTTAAATTTCATAAGGTGAAAATGATTTTACTAAAAGTTTAAGTTTTCATGTTTTGAGTAAATTGAGAACTAGTCTCTCCAATAATTTTATTCAAACATTTTGTACATGAATTGCAGTCTACCTAAAAAACTCCTATGTAGCCTGCGAAAGCAGTAGATATCGATTTGACTTGCATCTTGCTACAGATAGCAGATGCAGTCAAAGTTAATCGATAAAATCCAATTTCTGCAGAATAAAAACGCTCCAATAATATCAGTAGGTGCCATTTAAAAAATAATGTGTCCTACTAGATGAAAGTTGTGCTCTTCTGTCCGCGTTGCCCGGGGGCAGTGCAGGGAAGAACACTAATTAAATTCCGAATGAACTGTTCGCGAGAGGCGGAAAAATAATTTACATTTTCAATTTTCTATGCATTTTGAATGTTTGATGAGATCATCTGATTTGAAAAACGAATGCGAAAATAGGGAACAAAGAGCGAAAACACATTCATTTTCCTGATGGGCAGGACTGGGCCGGGTTCGCCGACGGAGGACGCGACCAAAATGAGAAAACAAATCGCGTCGGCAACTGGTAGCTACCTGGGCTGAGATTTATCCGTACGGTGTGCCGGGGACAGGTGGAAAAGAGCACTGCTTGGAAGGCAGCATGCACCGGGTACCGCGCCCGAGCCCATGTTTAACTAATAACCACGAGAGGAACCCGCCGGAACAGCACCGAGCGCGACCCGACCGGGGTTGGGCAATTCTATTACCAGTTTGATGTAGTCGAAGTAAAATCCATTTGCATATTAAAATGAAGAAAAGTGTGCAACAACAGGTATCACCCGGCGCGATGCCTTCCGCGCCCTTTTTCCCATTATTTCGAATTTTTACCCTTTTGTGAGTGGGAAAAGTTCTGCTGCCGTGGCGGAGACCCGCCGGAATGCAGAAAATGCCCGGCAGCAAGCGCTGCCTTGTCAGGACAAGTAATGTGCAGCCGAAAATTCCCCCTGACACAGGAATCTCGAACTGGTTTTTTTCTTTCGATTTTGAGGCAGGCGCCGAAGGAATCCGCCTGCAATAGTTCCAGGGATTCAGTTCAAATCCAATCCAAGGACCGGTCTAGTTATAAACTTTTCTAATTAAATTTCCTTCACAACGGGCGTCGAGCACTTCAAAGAGCGCCCTAAGTCGGCTCATGAAATTATGCAAAAACCTCAGTCATTTCTTAAAACTGAGGAGTGCGGAAGAATTCAATAAAGAAGAGCTCGTCGGTGGACATTTCAATTTTTTTTAGGCAGAAACAAAGTGAAAACGGAAACTTACAGGAGAAATAAAATTTCATCGGAAATGTCCATTCGCTGAAATGCTTAAATTGACCTGAAAGCGTTCACTGCCAAACTTCCTTCCGCCTCTTAATTAATTTCCTATTCTCCATGTAAGACCTACTTTTGTAAATTAGAATTGTACTTATGAAAATTAGGATTTTATTTGTGACCTCTAATTGAAGTCTTGTGTTTACCCACTTAATGTTCTGAGCTTATCAGATTATAATTCTGGCAATATGTGTTTGCAGTAAAATTAAGTCAGAATTTAATTTTATTCATAAAGTTTACATTAAAAAGTGCATCATTTAAAAATTTTTAAAGAGTCATGCTTAGTAATAAATTAGAAAAATTATATTTGTATAGATTTTCACATTTTCTGTAAGATTGGAGACTACTCTAAAAGTTTCGTATGGACATTCATTCGTTCAGGCTTCCTAACTGAGCATGACCCTTGTTTATTTAATTACTTTGTAAGTTAAAATTGAATTTCAGTAAAAAAAGTAGTGAAACTTGAAAATATTTCGAAATTACATACGTTGTTCACTGCATACGTTTACACTAACCAGTGTATATAAAATTATATTTGCCGGGACCAGTACCATGCGCCAAATAAACAGAATCACCTTCTGTTATTAAAATTGTTCCTAAAAGGGCCGAAAAATGCTTCAGTTCAAAAGACCTACACCAGGGAGCCGGGAGCCGTGAAAAAATATTTCGCTATTCGCTCCAGTGTTTCGAAATTTTTCCGAGGTCTTTATCAGCAGCCAACACATGCTGCTCTCGTCATAAACAAATTACATACGCCTCTGATGAGATCCTTCATTTTCCGGTCCATCAACAGGAACAAAGGAGAGCCAAGGCGCATTTTTTCAGGTGAAATTTCAAGGGTGTTCTGGAGGAATTTACCTGAAAACTCCTGAACGCCCGAACGCTACCGTCTTTCCAATACCCCAGATGTGCTATCTTTCATTTTCATGCAGGCCCTCCCCCTGCGCGAGCTCGAGTTTGCTCTATTTTGCCAGCTTTTGTTAACCTTTTCCGAAATTCTTTGAGGTGAAACCCGCTCAGTCCGCCGTATGAGTAATGCGGTGTGCTAAAGAACCCGAAGAAAAACAAAAGAAGGGCTTCCTTTCATTCCTCCCGGCGCGATGGAGTGTTCGCCTTTTTCATTGTAGTCGCTTGAAAGGGCCTGCAAACGTGAGACTCCGCACAGCTTCCCACCGGCGCCCCAAGGCACCAGTCCAAACATGGGCAACAAACAGGTGAGCAAAGGTTTTTAGTTAAATGACGTGTAAGAAACACCCTCCGAGCGCTACGGCTCCAGGAAGATATTTAATCTTAATGTCCATAAAGTAGGTTACCCTGCGCAACAGTGTGTGACTGCTAAGGTGAGTTATTTCACGTGAGGCGCACATTACTTTCAGGTAACTACTCGGCGGCTCGGCGGATGGGTGCCGTAGGATGCGTAATAAAAGTAACCGGCCCGCCCCCCGGATGGTTCCATTAGGCGATGCAAACGGTGCAATTTAAGATAAAATCCTGCAGCTCCCCTTTAATTCGTTGCACACTTTGAAAAGTGTCTCTCGTCAGAGCATCTTCAGCAGTCCCCGCGCTTTTTGCGGCGTCCGCGGAAACAGCATTAAGTAATTAAATTCTAGGACAAAAATTCAGATGGGGACAATTCTAGTTTCCCTTAATTCATCCAACCGCCCCCACCAGAGGGAATAACGCAGCGCCCCCCGCTCCACCGTCTCTGACGGCAAATTATGTCGAGGACTGAGGGATAACCAGCAAAAAAGATCAGCTCTCAACTAATGTTTCAGTTTCACTTAAAATGACTCGAATCCCTCGCACTTTGCCGGGCGGGCAGTGCGACGGGGCTGGGAGCCCCACAGCCCCGGTGCTCGGTGGCCCCAAACCTCATATTCGCCGCCCGTTTTTCGACCAGCAGTAAACTATGAGTTATGCTTAAAGCAGTAGAAGTTTTTGGAACTTTGTTCTTCAGAACTTATTTTATCCAAAAAATTCCACGAACATTGCTAGTACAAAACTGCCCGGGGACATGCGAGTCTGCAGCGACCAGCAATCGGGCCGGCAGGTCCTCGCAGGCTGCTCTTTTGGGGCGCCTTTGTTGTCTTGGGGACCTGTACAAAACTTTCGCCGCTCCACTAAAGCCAAAATTTTGTCTTACTTGACCCCGTATCTTTCGTTGGTTAGCGAAGTTGGCCAGCTCGCAGCCACGGCATAGGTGCTGCGGTGTGCGAAGAGGCATCATCCGGACATAAGTCGAACAAAATTAGATTCTTGTGGCCAGCGTCGGCACGTAATAGGCCGTTTTGCGACCAGCCCAGCAACGCTTCGGAGGTAGGAAACGTAAATTGGGATCATGCGCAACTGGGAAATGGAAAAAGTTTTAAAAAATTGCGTTAACTTGCCTTTTCGCATTGACACTTTTGCAAGTAAGTATATGCTTTAAAGATAATTAGAATGTATGAATGAACTTCTACGAGATTTAGGAGTCATAAAGTCTTTCTTTCGTTATTTGGAAGAAAAATCAGCTCATTGCTCCAGACAGGACCCCAGAACTCATTTTGCTTTATTACACAAACCTAAAGTAAACCGAATTGATTTTCGTAACTGCATAATGGTCTAAATTTGAACCCTTATAGAAAGTTTTCATTTAGAATAGAAGTTTCAAAAATCTAGCCACCGATAGTAGGTCCCTGCCCCTAGAAAATATAAAACAAATTCGATGTGGCCGTGTTCACGAATACCAACTTGCTGAGAGAAAAATCGAGTCGATTCGACTAATCATTATAATATCGAATTTCTAAATATGGCATAATTAAAACAGCTATTGGCGCAACATGTCAACTTTTATAATATGCCTTAGTTATTGGTTTCGACTATAAAATAAACTTAGAATAGGGTCCAATTACTCCTTTTGAAATTTGTGCCTTAGTTGATTGTCAGCTTGTTGTTATAATTATGAATTAATAATAAATTTCGATCATTTTTCGCACAATATTGCCTCTGCTGGGCAAACAATCACATTTTTTATTTTTGGGCATTCTAACATCGAACGGACGGCCTGCAGCAGCCATAAATTAAAATTGTGTGTTGCAAAATGTTCGCACATTTGTTGTCATTGGGGCCAACTGCTGCTTGATGCCCTCTAAAAGGCATAAAAGCCCACTTGTCCTAAACCACTTACTAAAATAATTTCCCTTATTGACTGCGCACAGTTCCCACAGAAACTGCACAATGCCTCGGTGCATAGGGACGCAATCGAACATCGCTCGACTCGGTAAAGGAAGCAATCAGTCTGCTGGCATAATTGCGCCCACATCCAGTTTTCAGGCGGGCGTGGAAAATTCACAACTTGTGGAGCTGTTCAAATGCAAATATTTAAAGAGTGTATCTAAATTCAAGTGCATCGCTCGATGAATTTCAAATGTTTATCCAGAATTATTAATAATTCAACAAAGTGCAGAATTGCCTCCATCACCCCTCCTGCCAGTGCTGGCTACATACTCCGGACTGCCCGGGAGCCCGGTGGGTGGTGGCCCTCCAAGCAAAAGAATAAAGAGCCCGCCACTCTCATTACTCGAGGATTTACTCAAAATGGTCGGAGATAAGAAGCTCCATAAAAAGCTCGAGGGGATGCGCGATAGGGGCGCATAGGCACCACTATGGCACTACTATTTCACTTAACATAATTTAGATTAGCTGTAATTCCATTCGCCGCAAGTCCCATAATTTTCGAAACTTTTCCTGTGCTCTCCCAATGAAAACAACTTTCATTGCGCGATGATTATTTTCCCATTTGAAGGGCCTCTCTTCCGGTGGGGCTAGAGGACTAAACAAAAACACATTGCGTTTTTGCCGGAGTCGTAAGAACTGGTGCAATATGCACTTCCTAGCCTCTAGAGGGACGAGTGCATGCATACATCAACTGCCTGAGAATTCAGAAATTAAAGTTCACCTCAAGCTGCCGTTTGGGACCACCTATACGGCCCCGGCGGGGAGCTTTCATTACATTAATCGCGATTGAATTTGAATTTATAGTGCATGCGACCGGGACTGGAACCTTGAGGCACTCCACTGCGGTCTGGCGCATCTCTGCGCCTTATTGAGCACTGCTCTTTTGTGGCTGTTTGCTGTTTGTTCGTTAAGTGTTTTTAGGACGATCCGAACCGAAGCCAGTTAAACTTTCGACAGTGGAACTATTTTCATAAATTTTCTCCGATTTTCGGTGGTGCACTTTCTCTCTATGTCGTCTATGCATAAATGGGATCAGGGGATGCAAAGGAAATTGCTTTGTCTCTTCGCGGGCTCTGTAATTTTTGGTGAGTCACAAGAAAATTTATTTTTGTGCTGGGGGAAATGAAAGAAGTTGGTAGAGAGAAAGAATGCAACTTTCGTTCCCTATCCTGCTCAGCACGGTGTATACGATTTTAAATTTATTTAACTTTCCCTGCGGTTGTAGGGAATCCGCGTTTTATTCAACGCAACCGAAGAGTGTCGGTGTACATCTAGCTGATATATTTCCTTTGTTTATGACATTAACTTATTGTGCGGAAGCAAAACAAGCAGCTTAAAATACAGACCCTGAAGCTCTATAATATTAAGCTAAATTAAATCGCATCGAGTTGCACTTGCGGTTGGCTTTAATGATGGGGGTCACCTGCAAATGAATCTAAGGGCACTTAACGACGCTAAAAGGTTCCGAGTTTCGATCCTGAGAAAAATATTCCGGCTGCATGCATACTGCGGTGCATACACGAAAAAGAGGAGATTTGTCTGGCTTTTTGCACTCCGCACGAAGCCCTGATTTGTGTGCGGAGACCAGCAACAAAGGGCTCACCGTTCGGGCACCCCCGCTGCGCCCACCCTCGCAATTCTGCTCCTGGAAGAGTGCCGTGGGTGCACGGGCCAACACTCCTTTTTCCGCTTCTGCTATTTTACGTTCTACCTTTTTAAAAAAAAAAAGAAAAACGCGAAATAAAGCTTATTCGCGCCCCGTTCCTGGCCCCCCTCAACAACTGAAATAACAAAAAGTGTAAAGTGGAATTAAATTGGTGGTGTGTGCGGTTCCACTGTTGATACAGCGGCCCCCGCGCCGGAGGGTGCGACTCTTGTGGGGTTGGTGCGGCGCCAGACAAAGGGGCCGCCGGGCGAAAATATCATTTTAATTTGTTTTCGGTTTCTGAATCACACAAAGAACCACAAAGGACACAAAAGCGCCTGTTAAATGGCAAATAGGTTTAGAAAACAAAATTCGCTCCTTTGTGCGGGGAATTGAAGGTGCTCCTCGGGCGAAGGTGAAAAAATGGCATATCGCCTGGTTGCTGCTCGATCCGTCCGACCGCGACCGGGTCCCATTCATCCTTCAGGCAAAATGTAAGTAAATTGGGGACTGGGCCATGAATTAATTCGCGCCACTGTGCCGGAGGCCTGAGCCCCATTCGCTTTGATTTTGCAGAACAGCCCCACCACTGCGGTTGCCACGGCGAGGATTCAGGTAATAATCTTTGGCACAAAGGACCCAACGATTCACCTGCCCCAAGAAACTATTCAGAGGCGTTTTTAAAAGGCAATCAGCTGATGAGCCATGACGACAAGCTTATTTTGCTTGGACTCGGTAAGACTCGGGGGGGAAGCGTCCCAAACACGTTTGAAGTCCTTCACAGGGATGTTTGCGGTTTGCGGGATTTAAAGCCAACTTGAGCTGTGGAAAGGAGTGTAAGTCTCGTGCTTTTGGTAACAGATACCGATCCGAAAATGCTCGCCAAATTCTTACAACTCGCTGCAGTACCTACCAATTTAATAATAAAATACCAAATCGGCGGGTTACACCTGTTCGATTTCAACACGAGTGACCGGGCTCTTTATTAAGTTTACTCCTTGCCATTCGTAACATTTTATTAAGAAAAGACAAAAAAATCCAGTAATAGGTACTACGAACAGACGCATGAAAATGCAACTGTCGCATAAGTTGTTTAAACTATAATTAAAAACGCAACCTTATTTTATTCTTAGGTATGCAGGGAATCCCCTTTCTGGACACGTATTTGGGAATTCAGCACAACTGGTCGACTAAATTTCTGCCAAGTGCGCACCCTAATCGATGTCGATGATGATTCTTATGCGTTTACAGTTTACCGCAAAAAACAACTTATAGTATAAAATAAATTTTTTTATTTAGAAATTTTATTAAAGGACAATTATTTTTCAGGACGAAGGATGAAATGGTCTTAATGAAAAGCAAATCAATAACACTTCCAAATATTAGCCATGCACCTAACTTGTAAAAGTTCAACCCGATTTACATACTCGTACTTGAATTTTTGGAAGTAGGTACCCATACTTTACCCCAGCGGCATCTTTCACGAAAACAGTGATTATTGGAATAAAAGTATGTAAGTAGTTTTCAGAGCCACATAAATCGAAATGATTCCATTGGTCAACATTTTACCTTGAAATTACTCAGATATTGAAATGGGTCAGGTAGAACATTTTTGTAAGCAACTAAAAAACTTGTAGATGCAGCTTTAATTTTTTTGACTCAATTTTTTAAATACGGACTGTATTTTTCAGATTTAAGTCTTTGAGGAGAATACTCCCATTTTTAAACTAAAACAATACTCAAGATTATTGCTAGCGTAACTCCAAGCCAACAGACTTTGTACATCGTTGGTTTTGTACAATTATTTGTTTAAATAATATTGTTAGAACGTTAAACGAACGTTGAACGATGAATTACTAAAAACTCTAAATGTCTATGTTTATTATAAAGGCTTGCCCTTTCACGTTCTACAATGACTCTGTTACTTTCTATCCCTTTTAAGGGCGGATGGATTCACAATTTATACTGAAGGGAAGGCCTGTTTAAGTCAGAGGCGAATGGTACCACCCTACAACCGAAGACTGCGAAGGGTTACTTTTTTCCTTTTTTGCAACCAGTATAGGTTACATGGCGTGGTTCCGAGAGCCGACTCGCGGATTAGTGTCCTCAAAGCGCTTACAAAAATTTCATGATTACTTAATGCGCCCAGCTCCAATATTTAACAAGACCAGGGTCCGCACTGCGATTCAAGCAGTTGCTAAAATAAACATGTGCCGCCCCCCGTCTCCAGGGCGAAGATGCGTTGTGTATAAATTGGGGTGCTCCCGCTCCAGACGACTTGCAAGTTTTTAATGCAAAAACTTCGGGTACTTTCAGCCACTCTCCCCACGCTTTCCAGTGGAGCGCCGGCTTTTCTTAATTTTGCAATGTGCGCGCGGTGGCAAAAAGCGCGTGCAGTGCATACGTGAGGAGCGGCGAAGGAGCCGCCCTACCGCCGCTGTTTTCCCTGGCTCCTTTGGCCGTGGGATGCACTTAACCAAATTAAAAAGCTTAGCAGAGGAAAACTTGGGAGAAAAAGTTAAATAGAAGCGCCAAGACGGAGCAAAGTTAAACATAAGTGCAAGGACTAGGGGGTTTCTAAGAACTTTTGGGGGATCCGTGCAACGCCCGAACACGCCGGATGTGCCCCGGACAGAGCTCGGGAGCAACACGGCGACGGCAGCGGGCCCTGCGAAAGTCGCGAAAAGTTAGAAATTTTTAGTTTTCCTTCTGGCAAAAGGGCAAACACATCGCCCCGTGTTTGAGTCACACATTCCGGGGGATTTGATTTGCACGGCGTGCCTCGCGGACTGGCCGGAGAGCCCAGCGCCCCAGCGCCCCAGCGCCCCAGCGCCCCTCGCTGCAAGCGACCCAGCGACACAGAGGTCGGCTTCCGCCCGCCCGGCGGGGGAGGATATAAAAATTTCTGAACGTAAACAATGCGATAAATCTCTTCACTTGAGCGAGCTCTGTCACAACACGTTCGTCTTTTTTCGCTTTTTTACTTTTTTGTATATTTCCTGTCCCATTTTTGGCGAGTACATTCCGCTGGCGCGGGCTGCGCGAGGAATCGCTGCACGAGGGGCGGAATGTAAATTGCCGGGGAGAAAGGTTCAAGTTCCCTTAAAAGAAACGTTTCTGTTTGTATTTGGTTCTATTCAAGGAGCAGTGGAAAGTGCTCGCCTTGGACGTGGTCCACAGGTTTAATTTTTCGAGAGTCTTTTGCGAGATGAACTCGCGCCTTTTAGGTTCAGTCTTGGCCATGGCGAAATTTTTTGGTTTTTTTTTGTTTTTCGAGGAAAAAGGATACTAGCCTTTTTAATGAAATTACGATTTTGCTTGGGGAAAGCTTCGTCATAATTCCATATTTTCTGAAAAACGAAAATCTTCCAATATTTGGCTATAAGGAGTTGAGTTCAGGGTAAACAAAAAAAATAAAATGCAGAAAATCAATTGCAACTAACAACTACAACTAAATTATTTATTGTATCTGCCTCCCACAACTAACAACTTAGTTATTAGTTGAATTCACAACTAACTTTTTTCAATTGAATTAAGTGTAGTTGACATTTTAAAAAAATTTAAAAAATTTGAAACGTTTTGGAAAATTTAAAAAATTTTGAAAAATATGAAATTAAAAAAAATTTGTAACTTGTTGAAAAATATTGAACAAATTAGAAAAATTTATGTTAACAATTTTGAAAACTTTAAAATATTTATTTAAAACGTTGTATTCAAAAAATTTAATAAAACATTTCAAAAGTTATAATTGAAATTTAAAATATTCATTAAATAAAGAAAAAGGTGAAATGTAACAAAGTCTATATTAAAAAAAACCACTAATTACTTAAATCTAGAGACTTCTCTCTAGAAACAGAGGCTAGAGCAGCCGCTAGAGCCCCACTGAAAGTGGTTTCTGTTTCTAGAACCTCTGCGTGCGAGATTGGTAAACTGAGAATTTTCTTGTTATTTTTCAAAATATTTGCTCAAAATACATAAAATCCGTCTGATCTTAAGCAATTTATTTCTTGCTGTAATGTGGATGGGATTTAACAACTAATTTAGTTGAAAATGTAGTTGTGTCCGACTAATAAACAACTAATAGTTAGGTATTCAACAAGAAATTTATTTAACTACGCCCAATTCGGCAAGAAGTTATGTAAGTAATATTTAATATAAGCTTAATTTCTTTACTCTTTGTGAAAATTTTAAACAAATTCAGCGCAATTTTTATAATTTGTGCAACGAAAGGAATTGATCCTTGGGTATCCAAAGAGCAAAACCGAATGCGATTCGCCCCTTAAATAGCCAAGTAAGGCTCATTAAACCGTAAAAAATAAATCTAGATCTCACAGTTTATAAATTTTCCGAGGGACCCTTCTCAAGCCTCATTCACAGGATGTAGCTGCAGTCGTGACCTTCACTTTTAAATCAAAATAAAATCGATTTTTGCTCCGGCGTAAAACCTTTCCTTCACATATGTATGTACGCCTGCTGTAGAACACAGCATCTCAAAAAATTAACTCGGGTGCAAGAGCGTGTAGGCTGCTCAGCTGGAGCACAGAGGGAAATTTTACCAGCTCGTGACATGAAATTATTCAAATCCAATTCTGATTTTTTGTTATTACGAAAATCCTTAATCGGAAGTGGGTGGGGGCACAAAGCAGAGGACCTCTCTGCGAAACCCGAAACAAAAGGCGAAGCAGCCGTTGTGCCCCCAATCTCCGGAGGAAAATAAATTCAATTTGTGTTCTTGATATCGAGATATAGCGCAGTAGCGCCCCACTCCATCCCGGGGGGCACCCCAAAAGGCTATAGTGGCACCAGCCAAGTTGATTTGCGTTTTGTGCCATCCGCCAAAGAATTCTTGTGCTTCTGTTTTTCTTCTTTTTTTCAATCGATGTACCCACGGCCAAAAGGAGTGGTGTAGCACTATATAGCAAAATATTTCGCCTAATCAATTCCGATGCTCCACAGCTGTGCTGACATTTCATTTAGAGCATATTCACGAAGTGAACAAGAGACACGGCACCGCCGTCTGCATCCCCTTGAATAGGTTCTTCCATGGCGTCTCCTTCCAATCACAGCACATCCACCGAGCCGTGCCGCCAAGCTATTTGCACCATTACTTCCTCTTCCTTTTCCGTGTTTTCTGGCGAGGCGGTTATCCCAGAATCCAGGACACAGAAGGCAACAGAGCAGTCGTATGAGTGCGATGCCTCGGCGGCTAAGCCTGGCTCGCCCGTAAGGGAAAAAATCGTACACAACATACAGCATATTACAGGAAGACACCAGTGTCAGAACAGAAGCGCCAGGAGCCCGGGATTGAATCCCACAAAATGTCTGATTTAATTTCGGAATTCATTCTGAGCGTCAAGCCCGGCAGGGAGACTGAGGACAGGGCAGGGCAGCTACCCGGCGAAATCAATTCATTGTGCACGCCACTGCCGGGCCCATAACCCGGAGCTCCCAAAGAAGGAGATTACTTGGGGGCGCATAAAGATTGCTGCACACCGCTCAGTTAGTCCTAAGTCTGGTGGTGGACCGATGCGCCTGGTTGAAGAGCGGCACGTTGATTGACTGCTTGTTTTCGCTCGAGTTGCAGCGTTTCTGCAGTTTCTTTCAAGTAATGAGACATGGCAATACTCGCAAATAGTTTTTATTCTTGTTTATACAGCTCATAACCTAACTTGATATTTATTCCATAAAACATTGTACGGTGCCGCTACCATCGTAATTAAATAGTTCGATAATCTTTCCAAGTATAGATATAGACGGAACGCAGGTCCGTGCGAAAGTTACAAAGTTCGATTAGCAACCCCTTATCTAAATAGATTGTGATTCTAAATTTTACAGATTGCGTAAGTTTTGATATAGTACTCATTCTAATCTGACATTGTTTGAAAAAATAGTCAGTTAAAAATTCTCGTTTTTAAACTTATCAATATTACAATTGATTCATGTTTTCTACGTAAGGTACCTGTGTTCTATTAACTTTAAACTTAATTAAATATATTTTATCGCGCTCAGGATTATTATGTGAATTGATATCCAGATTAAGCTGAATAGTTTGCAGTTTCCGACAAACCTAAAATAACAGGTTATCTGAATATATTTAGCCCGAGCGAGAATCTCTCGTGGCAGTTAGTTTAAAATCTTAAAACAAATTCGGGCCGAATTAAAACTCGCCAATTTTGAACATTTGAAACCAAGATACAAGAGGAAATATCTTCAGTTCATAGTTTAAATTTGAAAATTCCCTTCATATTTTGGGTCATGTCACGCAGTATGCTGCGAGTCTCATGGCGCGTATATTAAAAATAACCCAAACCTACAGTATCTAAAATCCGCCTACGCCCGATGAATATTTGAGTTAAGAAAATTTATTCCAATTGACATTTTTGAGCAACCATTAATCCTTTTGCGAGCATTGGTAAAATATTGATCCGGTAATTTTTCTCCTGTTCGATTCCAACTCATTTTGTAAAAAAATATGCCATTTGAATTATTTCAGTATGACAGGTACCTTAATGTTTTATTTAAAGCCTTAAAATATTTGGTCACTATAGAATTAATCCGCGCAATTAGAAGTTGCCCGCAAAAGAGTTAAAGAATATAAAAGTAGCCCCTTTAGATTTATGTCTTCACCGTTTAAGGAGCAAAGATTACAATATAATTATTAATTAGTATTGCAATTTACATTTTTTTAGTGAGCAATACAAATAGGAAAGAAATTGTTAAAAATATGACAGACTGCGTAAGTGCTGATGCGCCGTTGCATCTGTCCGAAGTGCACTGGTTGCAAGTAAAATCAATTATATCCGGAACATTTTTGGGTCGTCCCTGCTTGCAGACGTCAACATTTGCATACATGCATCCTTTGAATGGTACCTTCTCCTCATCTTTGCCTGTTGCTGTATGAAAGGAAATAAGTTAGTATTTATTGGCACATTAAAATAATAATTCAAGTTCACCTTTCGTCGTAATCTCAGCTTTAAGACAACTGAATTTATTAGACGCCTCTACTTTTAGATCTGGATAGAGATGATGTAAAGTCTTATTTGTTGTTTCCACCAGTCCGTGATTACATTCCGCAATCACAGTTCTATTTTCATTTCCACAATTTTTTTCTTGACAAATAACACAGAGTAGCGTATTTCCTATACAAACAAGTATTTTTTATATTTTGTATGTTAATATTGATCGAAAAAATTTAAAATATAAAGAGGAGGAATTTATAACACTCTTGTAGCAAGAAAGAATAAAAATTAACAAAAATTATTAAGAAACTTAAGCAATACAGTCCACTTTTATGCAAATTGTGCAAACAGTAAATATGGCAGATTTTTTTTATTAGAAAAACTCAAAATGATATATACATATGTATACATATATGTAATATGTATACTACTTTCAAAAACTATTTCATATAATCCGTCAGTAATCCTTTTTTGTAATATAAATTAGGTATAGCAAAAAAAAAACTGAAACCTAAAAGCTATTTCCTTACTTTCATATTAGTAAAATACTGATAACATTTCTCAAACGCGTAGAAAGCCACTAAAAGTGTTTTCGCGAACAAATTAATCTTTATCAAGAGAATATTACGCAAAGTCGATATCACGCTATCTACTAGCTAATCTACATACTTACGTACTACGTACATATGAGTACATAAGTAAATAAATCTCATTAAACATTGTTCTGGCAATTGGGTAAGAGAGAGAGAAGGTAATACATTTTAATCTATTATTGATTAAACACGTTTTTTATATCAAAACCCAGATTAAAGTTAACTCGTCGAAGAAAACAAAAAACACTTCAAAATCACATTTGAGTCCTTCAAAAATAAAGGAAAATAAAGCAAAAAAAGTGGCTTAAGTACCTTTTTCAAATATGCAAAGAGCAACAAAAATAAATCCAAAAAATTTAACACTATTCATTTTGAAATTTTAAAAGTTTTAAAGAGACTTGGAATTTTGAAACGGTTTGAAGCAGGTTCAGAAGAACACTGAACAGAATTGTGACTTTATAGCTGTTTTGTTTATCTCATGAGCTTATCGATTTTTAGTCTATCAATTGCTTGATAACAAATTTCTCTTTACTATTTGGATTAACGAATAATTCAAAATTTATCAACTTATGGTTTTTATCACGAAACAGATCAGATTTTTATAATTCATTGGTCATAAAGTAAAATAATCTTTTCTTCCGCTAAATTTTATAAGCCAAGTTATTTGATTTAAAGAGCATTTAAAACTATGCACCGGAAGTTATCTTTAACTATCGAAATTAGATTTCTACTTGAATTAATCATCAATACCAATACCAATATATTATATTCTGAAACATGGATGACCTTATTAAAAACTGATAATCTTATAAAATTTCCTCTCTGCTTTTCAATTTATCAACATTTCGTCAATTTGTCTATGTGACTTTGTCAGATATCTTGAAATCGGAATTCCTGTAGTTTAAGTTAATGGAGACAGCATTTTAGAAGAAAATCATGCTTTCTACATATAAGCGAACATTAAAATCTTATAATGAGACAGAAAAATTCATGTGAAACTTGAATTTTTATAACTGAACTCGTTTTGTGGAACAATTCTTATACAAAATATTACCTCTTCACTTCCTTAAATTTTTTTAAAAATTGCAAGAGACCTAAGCTTGTTGGGGTTGAAAATGTCATGCAAAATTCAGTTGGAATTAGTAGGTACTTTACTGTATTTTTTAATCCACGAAGGAAATCTTAACAAAATGATGCAGAAGATAGATAGACATAAATATCTCTGAAAATCATTGGACACCCCAATGCCACAGGCGGTTAATGATTTAAGCAGCAACCCCAAGAGATTGGAGTTCTGGAGTGTGGACATTTCGTATGTTCTCGCTGTCATTAATAAATCCCGACACTGATAATTGCTCTGAGTGCTTCTATTAAAGGACTCGTCTGGCATATTCATCAGGTGCTATTACGACTGGTTTGCGCCGGGTACCTCCAGGTGTGTGTGTGTTATTGTCTGGGCCCTAAACATCGGCAGAGTTAGAGTAACTATTGATCGCCGAACCCTAAATCTAGCAAATATATGTATTTGGGCCGGCTCTACGGCAGTCTCGCAGGGGCAATGGGTCCGCAAGGTATTTCGGGGATTTCGGGGGAATTAAGACCGGTGAGCTCTGGTGCGGTCGGGTCGCAGTGTCAATTGTAAATCCTGCCCTGGTCTAGGTGATATTACTGCAAATATTTTGCCAGAGGTATAATCGTGTCACCCATTTATCCTTCCTCACCATCGCCGCAAACGACTCTGGCATTGTTCAACATTTTACCTCCACCGCAGGATCTGCATCTGGCCAGTTCCGGCATTATTACCTTCTGCCTTTGATTGATGACTGAACATTTATTTATGGCGTTTATTGCAGGTGGGGCCTAATAGATGGGCTTCGGCGGCGACCCCAAAGAGGGCTAGGCTGGGCCTCGCGAGTGGGAGGGGACTAAGCAGGACTAAATTAAGTTCGGCATAAATTTACGCGGACATCACTCTTCCGCCGCACTCAATAAACCCGGCCCAGAATCATCGTCATCACTTAGCTGCAATAATAAAACATTTACTACGAAAATGACTGAGTAAATTTATAGGATCGTTTCGTCGCCGGATCCTGGCCACGCCAGCGCGCAACAAATAAACCGACGGAAGGGCTGTAAATTTGCGTACGGCCATCAGTCGGGTCCCCAGGCACCATAAACGCGCTATTTGCATACCGAAGCGAAGCGGTCCTCTTCGATGTCGCCACGTATTCCACGCGTGTGGGCCACCCCCGCCCGTGAAGGCATTTTATTTAAAGAGTGCCACTTTGCACCCTTGAAGCAAATGAACAGCTTTTGTTGCTCAGGGAAATGTTTCTGGCGATTAGGCAAATTTATGTCGGTTTTCGGCTGAGACATTTCCTTTTTCGGGTTTGTCGTGCTCGTGATTGCGCAAGGAGCTTTTAAAGAGTTCCACGTTCGCACCGCCTATCTGAATCTGACTATCTGGCTGGGCTAGGGGCTTTTCAGCCACTTGAGGTGGCAATGGGTTTTCAATTCATGACGGCGAAGCTTTTGCTCTTTGTGCGGTTCTCGCGATCGTTCTAGGGAGTGGGAGTGGTCGGGGAATTTTATTGCCTAAAACCAGGCGCTCCTCAAAACATATTCCTCAAACCATACTTTTCTTTTATTTGTTTCCGAAAATGAAAAATTCTTTTTCAAGAAAGGTTTTGGAGAAATGCGATACAATTGTTGTTTTGAAGACCCCTATCAAAAACTGTCTGTATGTAAGACATTTTATGTTTCACGCAGTTACGATAAGAGTAATTAAAAATGCATATTTCTAAACAAATTCTGTACTTAGTTGTGACTGCAACTTTTCGTACGCGCAGACCAATGAAATCTGTACCTATGGCTTGTTTTATAAGTACACTCTTAGCCTTGGACTATGCTCAAAACAAAGTGAAAAGAAACAATTAAAAGTTTTCTAGTTTCTACAAAACGTGGATATCTACCCCCATGAGGAATTTAACCAAACCTCTAAGGTTTGGCACTGCAATATAATCTTTAGAAAACAGGGTAATTTATTATCAGTGATGGCAATACATTTATATAATCAAATTCATAGAATCAACATCAAAAAAATTCACTTGTACCAATACTAATTAATTAATCAATCAATCGACCTTAACCTTTCGTTTGCGACATGTTTACGTTTAATTGCACCTGAAATCAAACAAGCGTATGCTCTCAACCTGCACGCAGGGGCGTTATTGCAGCTATGGTGGCCATGGCACAGTCCAGAGCTCACTACGACCTACCAATGGATCTCCATACCTCGGAATTCATAATTATTAAATCACAATTTTATAGTTTTTCTACCTCACTTATTTTAGCGAGGGAAATTCACTTTTTCAGCTCGATCAAAATGCTGAAATTGTTGCTAAATGATGTAAGCGAGCCCTCTTTAAGGCAGCCACGAATAGTTCCTAAGCGCATAGACCAAGAATCTAACAGTCAAAATTTCGAGTTTTCTGAGGCTGAAGATTTTTATAGAGAGATATTTTTTGAAATATTTGATCAAACTGTTTCTTCGTTAAATAATAGGTTTGAAAGTGAGACGATGAATCTATTGAATTACTTTGAAAACTTTTTATTGGGTAGTAATTAAGACGTTAAAAAAATTATTGATTTTTATAATGCGGATGACGATGATATTGCACAATAATAGATGGTAAGAAATTAAAAAATGAGCAAGACTTACTTTTTAGTGCAATAAAAAACCATAAAAACTCGAAAAAATTAGGGGGACAAAATGCAAATAGCAAAAAATAAGAACTAGCTATTGTTATAATAATGATGATAATCTTGACTCTAATATTCAATTTAGAGATATTATTGCATATTTACGAGAAAAACCGGAAGCTCGCAATATTTTTATAGTTAAGCTTATAAAATTATTGTTAACAATACCTGCATCGTCATGTTCAAATAAGAGATCTTCCTTCCTTTTTTCTCTTTGATATAATCTGACCAGGGCTCAGTAAAAAGCGTAATGACGCCCCTGCCTGCACGAGGCAAAGAACTCCCTGTTAATTTAATTTGCAGCAAATAATCACACTACGATGCGCTGGCTTCAACCACATCGCCAGGGAAAAAATCTGCGTTTACTTTTACTTTCACTAATTTACGTTTTTCAAACTTTGACCAGAATTCAGGTAGGAAGATGCCCAGGGGCTCTCCCGAGAATTGCATGCGAACGAAAAAGGCAGAGGAAACGAGCTTCTCCAGAGCTAACATAACTCGAAGCCCGGCTCGGATTCAAACATGGCCCAACGAGGTTTGTGCATGGTCCCGGAGCCAGGGCCCAGGACTTATACCCGTGCCCTGGGATGCTTAATCAAAAAATAAATTTTTTATCGAAGGTAATTACAGCGACTTTTACTTTCGTTGATTCTTGGTCGACTTCCCCCGTCCCAGAGCACTCAAAAGGACCAGCATTTCTTTGCACAAAGTTTGCTCCAGCTAAATGACCATAGTTCGCCTACGGAGAACACTAGCCGAACGGAAAGTGGCGGCATTTTCAATCCGGAGAGGTTTATATCCACCCGCGGCGACTGCGGACTACCGGCACAATGGCCAGCTTATCGGGGGATGATTCGCTTGATCCGATGGGTGTCAAGTGGGCACAAGGACCCAATAAATTAAAACCCCATCGTCCACGCCCCGCTTTCACCCCAACGAGCGCAAGCGGTCAAAACACTTGAGAGATTGACACTGGCCTGAAATAAATGAAACCAGCTCACGACGAACTCCAAGTCCAGGCCGTAAGCTCCCGAGAGCAACCTCGCAGGAATTGCCATCTTCCAGAGCCGCTTTATCGCACCATTAATCGAGTACCTGCTGACAAATTGCAATAATTCACGGATTATTGCCTCGGTGTCATGGAACTGACCACGAGCACGACAAGCTTATCTGGGTCTCGTTTAATCCCCGGCGATTATTGATTGTACCACAAACCACTAGAAATTAGCCATAAAAGACCAATTATTAAAATAACTTGCGGCCTATATCTGAATTGTTTCGGCGGTCCATAACTTTTGTGACGTACGCGCCACATGTGCACCCCGCTCCTCCTTCCGGGCACTTGATTGCTGGACACTAACGTGTCGGCAGTTTTATGGCCTGGAAAAGCCGAAAGTTTAATTTAGCAAAGCACGGAAATATTGGTGGAATTGGAAAAACCTAATGCCTTCTTGTTGATCAAAGTAATGTAGGACTGTGGGTCAAGAGGGATCGCGATTTTTGGCCGTGCAACCATAACAAAAACTAACTATGCACGAAATATGCATAAGAATAAAAAAAAATACCTTCAAGGAGCCAATATAAATTAGCAAAACGCAGTCTAAGAAAATATATGCAAACTCGTATTCTGAGGGAACATTTTGAGTCAAAGACTCGTACTTTATAAAAATAAGCAAAAGCTCTATTATTTGGATTTTTATATAATATATAATAGAAAAGCAGAATTTTATCTCATTCAAATTGGGATTGAGCTTGGACTTCCATGTAACTATTTAGATTAAACGATTCCTTAGTTTTAGGTTGATTTCATATGAAATATTACCTATTGCAGCGAATGTGATGAAAAGATTTCGGAAAATGAATGATGCCAAAACTCGTTTTAGAGATCGTAGACTTCAAAATTAAAATTTATTTGTACATTATATATTATATACCTATATACATATATCTACATACATATGTATATGGGATATAATGAAACTTGTAAAAGGGGGTGGGGGATTTTCACTTCTCTGTGGCAATATCTCAGCTATGTTAGGAAATCGGGTAAATCGGTCAAGGAGGTGGGGAATTCAACATTACATTCCTTATGCAAAAATAATTTTTACCACATTGAAATTTACCTCTTCCTTCTGGCTGCCGCCGAAAGCTCCTTTTTAAGCTTATGACCCAAAGTCTCTAAGATCTCAAAATGTTGATTTCGTGTTAACGATTTTCAGCAAAAATTAAAAGGGGAACTTTTTCAATGAATTACATAAATACTGTGTTTTTAGATTTTATAAGAACAAAAAACAAAAAAACTTATCGCTAAAATAAAAATCACTATTACTTTGAAAATAAGTATAAATTTTTTTGAACCACAAAGTTTAAAACTCGAAATATACGAAAAAGTATTCCGTTACAGTACTTTATTCAAGAAACCTTCTAGGGTTCTCGGTTTTTTTATCTGAAGTATCGCTTGAAACCGAAACAGATAAAGAAAGTTCTTCTAAAGTAAGGACTCAAATGAAAAGGTTTATCTGAGTCAAAACACGAGATCGAAAAAACATAATGAAAAAGTAAATAACCAAATTAAGAAATATGAAATGAAAAAAAGGCGAATTCGATTTCTATAGAAAGCAAATTTTTCAGCTGGATTTAAGAGCTCTAAAATAATAATCATACCTACTTAAAAGATTACTAAATGACTTTCGTGGAAGTAGACAGAAATGTACATATGTATGTATGTATATTATTTATTTTATTTTTCTAATACTTTCTGTTGATAATGACGTGCTTCTGCAAATTGAAAATTAATACACTGAGTACTGGTAATAAGTTTTAATTAAAATTGTTTATATTTCTTATATTTATATTCGCTAAGAGTACTGAAGGATTTTATTTGTTTTGTAAATAAGCGATTGATTAATGCAGAATTTGACTAATATCTACCATCTTTTGTAAATATAAGAGAGCCAATTCTGATTTCTGAACCGATCGGAATATTTCCCCATATACCTCAAACAGATTTGAAAATAAAATAAAAGTTTTGATATTCACAGTGATTTAATTTTTGTTTTTCTTTGAGACATTTTTCGAAAGCGAAGCGTTTAAACATTGGTAATTTCCCTGACCCAGTTCCTGACGGAGGAGACGCGGGCGTAGACACCTGGGAACCCAGAGACAGCGCATCCGTAGCCCCAGGAGACGACGCCGATGAGCTTGTTCCCGAGGGTCAATGGGCCGCCGGAGTCACCCTGGCACGAGTCCTTGCCTCCCTCGGGGTACCCAGCGCACATCATCCTGTCGGTGATTCCTCCGAAGCTGGCGTAGGCCTTGGCGCAGGCCTCGTGGTTGAACTTTGGCAGGAAGACGGCCCGGAGGACGTCCCTTGACTCAGAGGTCTGGGTGTTGCCCCAGCCAGAAGCCCTCAGCTTGATTCCGTCGTCGACGTGTTCCTCGTGCTCGGGCAGGGAGGCTGCGGCGAAGATGTCGGTCTTGGTCCAGTCCTCTAGCTCCAGGATGGAGAAGTCATAGTCGATGTTGCTGGGGTTGTACTGCTTGTGCTGGTGGATCTTCTTGACCTTGATCATGGTGCCGCCGGAGTGGTGGATGCTCGATCCAGCGCGGATGGAGAGGGCGGACTCGGACATTCCGTAGGTGCAGTGGGCGGCGGTCATGACGAAGTGCTCGCTGATGAAGGTGCCCCCGCAGGAGTGGCTGCCGTACCTGTGGAGCGACACCTGGAACGGGATGTCCTTGATGTCGGCTGGGACTCCTCCCACGATGCGCCCGTCCAAGCGGGGCTTCGGGAGGAAGTTGGAGATGGTGCCTCCTTGGACCAGGGCGGCGCAGAGAATGACAAAAACTAATCGAAACATTTTGCTAGCTGGATCAGACCGAACTGCCTTCTGGACAGTGAAGAAGGTATTTTATATTACGGCCGTAGAGCAAGATAATTTATTGATTTAGAGTGGGTGATTATCAAGATAAGCAAAAACATTGCAATAAACTTAAGCTTTTTTTAAATTTTAAAATACAAGTAAATTCGTTTTTATTCATGTTAGATAAACTATTAAATTAATTACATTTGTACGTTAATTTGTTTATTTTGAATTGTATGTGGAGCACATTTCTGAGCTGCTCAGTACAAAATAAATATAGGGGTGATTATTTCGGTACACCAATACAATATACATTTTAGTGACATTATATGTAAATGTAATTATAAAACACAGTTAAATCTTTCAATATCAAAAATAAAACTAATTTTTTTTTTATAAAATATGTATAAAAATTGTATACTAAAAAAGAAGCCTCTGCTTGAATTTTGCAATACTTTTATTAAAAAAACGTATAAATCGCCCATGACATTCGTTGCTGCTCTAGTTTATTGTATAATATAATTATGTATTATATTGTAGTATAGAAAGTGTGAAGTAGAGTAGGAGATAGTCTTGATGAAGTTCTTGATGGTGAAGGAGCAGCGTCCAACAACTACTAATCGAAATGTTTTGTCTTAATTGACGACCAGTCAGGAAAATATTTCAATTAATACTACATATTATTGATAAGTATATGCATTGATCCAATAATTTGAAAAAGTTTAAGGCATACTACCGCTGTTGCCTGAAGAAAAAAAGTTATTATTATTCGCAATCGGGAGCGAAGAGAGAAAGAATTGAAATCTCGTGCTTTTATAGGTCCGAAGAGCGTGCCGCGTCGCGCCTAAGCCGTGCTATAAATCTTAGAAATCGGTATCTCAAAATTGTTTTTACTTTTTTTTCCGGACGGAGCGTGTAAGGCGCTGTAAAAATGAATTTCATTCTGGATCGCATTAGCACTCGAGGTCTACTACGTCAGTTTTAAGATGGTTTTGTCCCACCACTCGAGAAGGCACTCGACTGTGCAACAATTTTGATAAGCAAATCCCGCACTTACTCGATTTAATTGTAAAACGTTTGTTTATGCTGAGGACCATGATCGCAATTGCACAGTAGTAATCAACCACTGTAAATCAACAAATTATCTTTCTCCGCGGCCACGATATAAAAGACCTCCTCCGCTGTCCAGAAGACAGTTCGGTCTGATCCAGCTAGCAAAATGTTTCGATTAGTTTTTGTCATTCTCTGCGCCGCCTTGGTCCAAGGAGGCACCATCTCCAACTTCCTCCCGAAGCCCCGCTTGGACGGGCGCATCGTGGGAGGAGTCCCAGCCGACATCAAGGACATCCCGTTCCAGGTGTCGCTCCACAGGTACGGCAGCCACTCCTGCGGGGGCACCTTCATCAGCGAGCACTTCGTCATGACCGCCGCCCACTGCACCTACGGAATGTCCGAGTCCGCCCTCTCCATCCGCGCTGGATCGAGCATCCACCACTCCGGCGGCACCATGATCAAGGTCAAGAAGATCCACCAGCACAAGCAGTACAACCCCAGCAACATCGACTATGACTTCTCCATCCTGGAGCTAGAGGACTGGACCAAGACCGACATCTTCGCCGCAGCCTCCCTGCCCGAGCACGAGGAACACGTCGACGACGGAATCAAGCTGAGGGCTTCTGGCTGGGGCAACACCCAGACCTCTGAGTCAAGGGACGTCCTCCGGGCCGTCTTCCTGCCAAAGTTCAACCACGAGGCCTGCGCCAAGGCCTACGCCAGCTTCGGAGGAATCACCGACAGGATGATGTGCGCTGGGTACCCCGAGGGAGGCAAGGACTCGTGCCAGGGTGACTCCGGCGGCCCATTGACCCTCGGGAACAAGCTCATCGGCGTCGTCTCCTGGGGCTACGGATGCGCTGTCTCAGGGTTCCCAGGTGTCTACGCCCGCGTCTCCTCCGTCAGGAACTGGGTCAGGGAAATTACCAATGTTTAAACGCTTCGCTTTCGAAAAATGTATTATTGAAAAACAAAATAATGAAAAAAATTTATGTGGATATAATATTTTGTTTTCTTGCAACGATTTTAAGAGAATAGGAGATTGTAAAGAAATCAATCGCGGCGCAAATTGCCCTCCTCCAACAATTGTACGATTTTTTTTATTCTGAAACGGTGTTTAAACGCTCCAAACATCCCGTCCGTTGGTGTTGTGAAGCCATTTCCGTTCTCTCAACTGCCATCAGCGCCACTAGTTCTTCTTGAAGAAAACTTTGAATATGCAGCAGGTGGCCGTCAAGATTTATTGCGGCTGTCTGGGGTCAGCTGATTGTCATTCCTCCAAAATTTTGTTGTAGCTTCAACAGTTTTAGTTTTGTCCAGCTACCAGGGTCCGATCCAAAATGAGGTGAGTTCCTTCACAAATCTAAGAATAGAGCAATAAATGCGAACTTTCATAGAATTCCTTTAATAATTACACGTCCGAATTTCGCAGCAGTAATAAAGCGAACTTTTCAAAAAATTTCCTCCAGCCGAAAGCACAAGAACCCTTCAGCGGATCGGAATCAAGGCCCAATTCTAATGATTCTCCACAAGGTGCTGGACAAATCGACCCAGAATCTAAATCTCTTGGAGATATCTTCAGGAACTGGGCAGCATTCTGCCTATTTCGCCGAACACTTTCCCAACATCACATTCCAGCCATCTGAGTTCAACACGCAGATGATGCCCAGCATCCAGGCATACGCTAGAGATGCATCTCACGGGAACGTTCGGGATCCTGTGTTCATCGATGTCTCAACAGACTGCGAACAGTGGGGCCTCGGGTTCCAGGCGGGCAGCTTCGACTACATGCTCAACATCAACATGATGCATATCAGCCCTTGGCGATGCTCGGAAGGTTTGTTTAAAAATGCGTCGAGATTGCTCAAGAACGAGGGCTTGCTCATCACCTATGGACCCTATGCCGTCGATGGGCAGCTAACTCCAGAGAGCAACGTCCGCTTCGACGCTTCCCTGCGGAGCCAAGATTCAGAATGGGGGGTAAGGGACCTTCGGGATCTGCAGCAACTGGGCACAAAGTTCGGCATCCTTCTCAGGGAGGCCTACGACATGCCAGCGAACAATAAAACCGTTATTTGGATGAAGAAGGGTTAAAAAAATAAAAAATAAAAATGTTTACATCAACAGGTAAGTTACAGTAATATAACATTTTTTTTTATATTCTCGCCAAAGTCCTAAAATGCGCTGTGTCGCCTGAATGTAAACCTCGACAAGGTGGTTTAATTTTTATTTCATATAGTTGCAATAATGTTTTTGTTTGAATCACTTTTTACCACCCGATAAAGTTTTAGTGCTGTGAAACAAAATGTTTGATTTAGCCTTAACTCTTTTTTATATTTTTCTACGAAGCTCTAACGTTGAGCTTTGTTGCCAATTTTTTCACATTTCGGACAATTTCCTATCGATTTTTAAGTTTCTATAAAATGCTGCAGACCGTTACTTCCGCTATTATTTTCCGGTTTTATCACTCTACTGGCATCAGCGCCACTAGTTCTTCTTGAAGAAAGATTTTGAACCTGCAGCTGATTGTCAGTCCCTCAATATTTTATGGTTTTTCTTTCAAAGTATTTCAGGGGCTATTTACAAGAGTTAACTTAAAGAAAAGTTCCGAAAATGCTCAAATAAAATAACTTGTTTGTGAGCCCATTATGCCCAATTAGAATTTGTGAGGTCTCCATTTAACTGAAAAATGTTTTCCATCGGAATATTGCCGGTTGTTTTTACAGCAGAATACGGCACACTTTATACTCAAAATTACCTTTGATAATAGAAGTAATTGACAATTTGTCTGCATTGTAGCAAATAGCATACACTAAACGCACTGTACAATTCTTATTTATTCAAAACTCGGATGAAAACCTTAATTCCAGCACATAAAGAACTCGACCAACAGGGCGAAATCGAATTGAAGTGATACTCCCTTTGCCCGTTTTGCCGCGTTATCACAACCAAAATCCCACGTACAGAGTTTTTACACGAAATAGCCTCTCTGTTTTTGTTTCTTCCTCCATGGTGTTAAACAAGTTCCATTTCTGAAGTCATCTTGAGTCTAGCAACAGTTTGTTCAGTGCAGCAGCCAGAGAAGTCAATCCAGAATGAGGTGGGTCCCATCAAGAACAAAGGACGACAAATACCAACATTCAGAGTATTTCTAAAAACCAAACAATTTCCAGTCTAAAACAAAGGAACCCGTCGGCGGATCGGAATCAGGAACCAATTCTAAAGATCCTCCAGAGATTCATGAATACATCGACCCAAAATATAAATCTCTTAGAGATAGGTTCGGGAACTGGACAGCATTGTGCTTATTTTGCTGAGCACTTCCCAACCATCACATTCCAGCCGTCTGAGTTCGACATGCAGATGATGCCCAGCATCCAGGCGTACGCTAGAGATGCACCCCACAGGAACATCAAAGATCCTGTTTTCATCGATATCTCAAAGGACTACGCGGAATGGGGCCACGGATTCCAGGAGGACAGCTTCGACTACATGCTCAGTATCAACATGATGCACATAACCCCGTGGAGTTGCTCCGAAGGTTTATTCAAGAATGCGTCAAAATTGGTCAAGTACAGCAGCTTCCTCATCACCTACGGGCCTTTTGCCTCCAACGGGAAGCTAACTCCAGAGAGCAACGTCCGCTTCGACGAATCTCTGCGGAGCCAAAACCCAGAATGGGGGGTAAGAGACCTCAGGGATTTGCGGGATTTGGGCAAAACGTTAGACCTCCATCTCAGGATAGCCTACAGCATGCCGGCCAATAATAGGACTATTCTTTGGAAGAAACATCATTAACCGATAATTCGTTTTATTTTCGCTCTTTTTAATACTTCCTCAATTTCCAATAGTCGAGCGGGCGGGCGTTGCACTGAGGCTCCGCTCGCCGGCAAACTTCAATATTTTCAACTATTGCAAATATACACTAAAATAAAGAGTAAGAGGAAATCAGTCTTAAAACAAATCTAATCTCATAAAGTTTTGTTGTTGCCGGCGTCTCTTCTAACGTAGAAAAGGATGTAGGGCTTGCACTTCGCGACGGCCGAAGGGAGCACCTCCTTCACCGAGTGGTCGTTGAAGTGCAGCCACGTTCCGTTGTTAATCGCAAACGAGGTGTAGTGACCGCAGCTTGACCTGGGAGATAAATTTCAATGCAAAAACGATTCTACTTTTAAGTTTAATCTTAAAAGCGCCAGGGCTCATCCAAGGAATGTCTTACCCATTTCCGTGGTGCACGATCACAGCAGCCAGATCGTAAAGGTTATTCGCTTGGCTATTCCTTCTGGTTTCAGGGCCATTGTTTAGCACATACTGCGACATGTCCAGGGACTTTATAGGAAATGAAATTCGTAAATCAATTTTAGTCCTAGAAAAAATCATCTTTTTTCTTTTCCATTCCGATAAGGCACAAGGGGCAAACCTAAAGAAGTTGTTCCACCGAAATCGTTTGATGTGCAAGCACAAAACATTCGGCAGCCTCCTGATCCAGAAGCGCTTCGTCGACCTCTGTTTGCACTTACACGAACTGCAGTAGTACAACTCTGTCTCGGATAATTCTTCTATCTAGAAAAGGTAGAGGATTATCTTATTATTATTAGAGGATCCGCTTTTTTAGCGCCAAGAAACGTTAAAAGCAGAAAGCAAAAAGTAAATGCAATTAAACAACACCGTCTCAAGTTTCAACTATTGATCTTAAAAAAAAAAATTCTACTTTTTCTACAACGATTCTTTTTCCTTGTTCTACTTTTTGTATTTAACGTATCGAGCCATTTGGAAACTTACTTCGGTAAAACTGGACAAGCAGTCGTTAATATTGCACACGGGCTTGGATTCAGCGCTGCTGCCATTGGCGCATTCTTTGTAAAATTTTTCTGGAATGTCGAGGGAGAGGTCAAGGAATGGGTCATGTTTCTTGCTTTCCATCCCGCAAATGAGGCATCGCACTTCGCTCTGCAAAATACCCCCGAAGACGTTCGTAACGATGGAGCTGCGGCCGCCTTTGTACGTGTGTCCGTTGCCCCCGCCGCTGCCACAGTTGATGGTGGTGGCGTCTGGCAACGAGTTGAGAATATTCCCACTGACTGGCGAGATAGATTTACCACTTGTGACCTTCGCCGGCGAAACAGGCTCCACCGATAAATGCGGCAGTTCCGTATGCAGTCGTTCCAGCATGTAGCGCAGGAACTCGTGGGCGTCGTGCTGACGGTGCCCACGAAACTGAGGAACGACTTTCCATATCACAAGAAATAGGCATTCGGGTGAAATTGCCGTGGAACCGTCGCCGCCTTTGCTCAAATTAATTAGGACCTTCCTCATCTCCTCAACGACGTTGGCGTCGTTCACATTCTCCTTGAGACTTCTGGAATGGTAGACGCGCTGCTCCTTCTGCTTCGAAGACGACTCCAAGCAAGGCAACGTGCTAAAGTAACAACTGAACTCCTGAATATTGCTAAGCGATTGGAGGACCGAGTTCATAAAACAAGTGTTTCCTAGATTCCTTAAACCTACAACCTGCGAAGGGGACATTCATTCAGGTAAGTATTCAGAAACTGATTTTAAGGAATAAGGTCCCTGCTATAAAAACAAAATAATCAAAGTGGCGAGAAACCAACCTTTCTCAGGGTTTTACGTTTAGCCCCTTCATTGCTATCACTAGAAATTGTTCGCTTCCTGGGCCGCAAGTTCCGTCCTTCCAAACGAGGCTCCTCCCAGCCGGAGTCGTTTGATGAAATGCTCGCTGTCTCCTGCTGGTATTGGGACTTCGAGAACGATGATTCCTCCGCGTTCGTCAAGCTCTCCGAGCAGGAGTCATCCTCGGGCTTCAGTTCCAGGCGAAGGTCGTCCACTTCCGGCGTTTCATTTATCACAAAGTCATCACATTTGTAGCTGAGGGGAAGTGGGGCAGTTAAGCATAATGCATAATGCATAAATGTTCAGTAGAGGTTCAGATTTACCAGTAAACGGAAAGGTTTGTGGTGTTTATGCAGATCATGTGATCCTCCAAATGGAAGTGGTTCAGTGCGTGACCCTTTTCGTAACGGCCGCAAAGAACTGAGCCGCAGAGCAGGCACATCCAGTTGTCCTTTGATGACGAACATTCTAAAATTAGAAGATTTGATCATGAATAGTCAGGCAATGCTCCGTCCCTAATTTTTTTTCAATTTGAAATTTAAAAGCGGTTTTTTTTTTTACTAAAAAATAAATAATTTAAAATGTTCTAATAGCCTACACACATTTGTTTTTATTTTTCTGAAAGTATATGATGTGTTAGCTAAATATTTAGCAATTAAAAAATTAGGCGGAGATTTCTGTTTCGATTTTGTTTTGGAGAGTCTCCCGAAGACAAAGTCAGCCCAGCATCTAACGCGAATTTCGTGGCAGAAATAATTCGAGTTGATTCTGGCAACACTCGTTTCGTTGACATTACTCTCTTCACGTCAAGCAACTTTCTCTTAATAATTACAGAAACTTGCTCTTAGCGCCACAGGAACCGTGGCCAGCTTGACCCGCGTCTTTGGGGCACTTTTCTCGGCCGTTTTGACCGCGTCGCTGGACCTTGGCACAGCTCGCGGCCGGGGGCAATCAGAGGCACCCGGGGACCGGCGACCAGCGGCCAGTTCCGCCTTCTTGCGCGGAATATGCAAACGAGGCAATTCGCAGCCTCTAGTACGTCACCTCGGGCCGTCCTTCTCCCGCGAGTGACGAACGCGTCTCAAGAATTCCAACGTCCGTCGAACGCGCACTCACACAGCCGCACTTTGGCTAATTTCGCATAGAAGAGGTACGAAGTCGCGGGGTCGCTAATTGCAGGCGCCGCGCGGAGCACCCGGACTGCGGAGACCCGCAGGACATTCGCGCCTTGTCCCAGGCTCTATTGATTTTTCGCGAGCACGGCCCACCGGCGGTCCAGAGCTATTGATTTTGATTTTACATTGAGCAGCAGCGAAGGCGCCTGCTGCGTGGGGCCCTGCCCAGCCTTTCGACTCACCTGAGCAGCGCCAGAGGGCGCTTCCGGAGGCCAGCACGTCACTGGGCCGAGCGCATCTGTCACTCAGCTGACTTTTCTTCGACTTGACGAGCTCCCGTCCTATTTTACAGTTGTCCGCGAGGTGTGGGCATTCCATCGCTCCTGCTCGGCGCCCGGAGGACCAGCTGCGAACGCTCTCGGGGCTCCGGTGGCGGTGGTGGCGGCGTCGGTGTATTGACCTCTGACGTCCCTGGCGAGGAAGATGGCCAGCGCTCAGCTCGTCCGCTCGGTTCCTGTCCTTTTCGGTGCAGCTCTGCTCATCTGGAAGAATGCAAAACAAGCGAGTGAGCCAGGCGCGACTCCCCGGGGACCCCGCGGAGGCCGCCGCACAGAAGCTTACCAGCGCGGCTCGGAGGAGCGGCTTTTTGCGGTTCTCGTGCCACTCGACCGAACGAAAAAAAGAACGCGCTCGCGTTGTAAACTGCTCTGGCTGTGGTGCGGGCCCGCTGCGCCTCTGCGAAACTTTTGTTTTCTACCCGCCGCCTGTCCGGCCGAAGAGTGCGGCTGCTCGCTCTCGGCGCCGCTGTGTGTGTGCGTGCTTTCTTCTCAGCTGATTGCCTCTGGAGGTGAAAACTAATTTAAGCCACGGGATGAAATTGGCGACTTTTCCGGGTCGCGGGGCACGCTGCGATCGAAGGGCACTCTGGGGGGCGCGCTAGTCGTGTTCTGGGGCTCCGGTGGGGCCGTTTATCGCGGGACTGGTGGCTCGTGTGCTGAGAAACTCCTCACTGCTCCCGTGATTCGGGCGACTTGAACATAAAACATCTGAAAAGCGTTGAGCGTCGGCGGACGCTGTGATGTGTGGGGGCGTTGTTCACTGAACTGTGCGGCGGGTTCTAAACGCACGGAAACAGGGAAATCAGCCTTCGGCCCTCTCGGGACTCGCACCCGTTTCGGACCTAGGAGGACTTTTGCAGGGCGTTAGAGGGGGATTTTTCTATCCGAGACGCAGCAGGAAATGGGGAAATTTCAATAATTACACGAATTTAGTTTCTTTAATTCCTTATTTTTTATCTAAATAACGTAAGAAATTGTTCCTAAATAAATATAGAATTAAAAATGTTCCTACCTATAGAGCCATGCAATTTGCCGATTTATAGAAATGCAAATTGGGAAACCTTTGTAATAATTTTTAAAATTAAATTTAAGCTTTTTCAAATATTCCTGTTAAGGGCTTTTAAAAAGTCAATATTTTATTTAGAAGGGAATTCAAGAAGACAGTATTTCATTTTGCCCTTTTATTTCCCCTTAACTACTAATTATAGAATCCTTGCACCAGTCTGCAAAAAGGCCTGCACGCAGGGGAAGTGGTCAGTTGCCTGCGAAAGTGGGGCTGCTGCACAGACATACATAGAAATGGACCGCTCGATCTCCTGTCTCACGTGTCCGCCAATTTGACAACCGAGTGCCACAGCCGGACGAGATGAGATATATAAAAATTTATATAGCGCTGTCTATTTTTATCACATTGCATGGATAGGCCGATTCCGCGGATTTTTTGAGTGCGGAATTGCTGAATGCTGACAAAAATATTTGAATTTAAATATTTGTTGAACAAAAGTTTTAAAAATATGTACTTTAAATTGAATTAATGGAAATAAAAATCATTATTAATGCCACAAATAAATAAATTAATTTTTTTCCCTGCCAGATTACCAATATTTTCAAAGATTTGTGATTGATAAATTTTAAGTTATAAAACCGATGTACCATATATTTGTTAATAAACATAAACAATTGAACATATACTGTGTTTTAATTAAAGAATTTGGAAATAAAAGCTCTTTATAGCAAACGTTAAATTTAGGATGTGACAGCGCCTACTTTATGTAATTGGCCCGCCAAATTTAACGGATTCTCAGGAGAATGGCTATGCTAATGTACTATTTTAAACGATTTCATAGATGTAAGTAATTTTTGAATAACATTTTCTTTTCTCTTTTTATAATGCTAGGCGTCAATTTAGGAAATTTATGTATAACTGTTTTGTTTTTTGTATGTATTAATTTAATTTATATTTTCCTACTTAAAGAGCTACAGTGTTGAACTACAATGAAAGTTATGAAAACATTAGATATGTCTAGCTTGTTCATGGAACTGAATGAACATATTAAGGAGCTAGAAGTAGATAACAACCATATCTATAAGTTGATAAAGAATATAGTATACAGCTATTTAAAAATAAAGCTGTCCTATATAATAAAACAAAGGAATTTAAAAAATAACCATATGATTCGATCCCAGTTATACCGATATATAATTTTTCGGAATAATTGAAATCAAATTGAATGTTTAACTTACATTGGACTCTCAACATAGTTGGGAGAACTCCATTTAAGTTCAACTTAAATTTGATACGAATGGATAAATCGAAGGTCCCATCAAAAATCCCCTTGAAGGAATTATCCCAAATTTGATTGCACAGCCAGCCTCCTTTAACATTATTGTATATCGACTAACAACATTTAAGGTAAACAATTTTGCTTAATATCATAAGTTTTTAAAACTTAGTTTAATTACTTCTTTATAGATTTCGATCTTTTGCAAGTGGAATGCATTTCAGCAGGCGGTTAAAATGGATTCGTGTTTACATCAGAGGTAGTGATTTAGCATATACATAGTACGCTTTAATCAACAAAACTAATTTTTCTTTCTAGTAGTGAAATGCGTACTTGCAAAATTTGGGATGAGTCGAAAAAGACGTTAAAAGGACAAACGCAATGGAACCAGGCGGAACAAGCAGCATCCTAACTTGGTAAATGTTTTATTTTATATATGTATATATTGATATTTTTTTCCTTTTCAGTCCAGTTCCTTCCAGTGAGTGAAACCTTGTCGTGGTTGGAAGGCTTAAGGGATCCTTAAAATTCTGATCAATTTGGTTAATATGTTTTTTTAGCATAAGACAGCTAAATTTTAAGAATCCCAACGAATATCACTCAGATAAAATAAACTAATACCCATGTTCTGCATTCCGAGTGAAATAAAATCGAAAAAACTTCCCAACACTCCTTTTGAATTGAATTTCCTTAATAAAATTCTTAAAGCTGTAACAAATTCATTTCAGTTACCTCTGATTTCAATTAGTTTTTTACAAAAACGACAAAATATTTCGATTGGATTTTTCTATCGAATTATTTTAACTACTTTGAACGAAAAAACTAATTGAAATCAAAGATAAGTGAAATGAATTTGTTAAAATCATAAGAATTTTATTACACAAATTCAATTCAAAAAGAGTTTTATAAGCTCTTCTCGATTTAATTTCACTCGGAATGAGGACTTGGGCGAAAATCAGATCTGGAATTAATGCCAGTAGTTTCTCTGAAATGCCTGGAATAAAACAAATTGATATATTAACACTTAATCGCACTGTCTCGCACTGATATTTCAATTAAACTTCCTGCAATAAACAAATTAGCAGTCATTTGACAGTTCTCCAGAGAATTGTCAGAGAATATCTTTAACGGCAATTCAGCCCGCTGACAAATCTCTGACAGCATAGACCGTTAATTTTACGTCATTTCACGATTTGACAGTGCCACAGCCCGAAAGAGAGGGAAGTAAAATCGCACCGTCTGCTTATATAGGAAATCGTGTACGTGAGCGGTCCATTATATTAAACGTCAATGGGCTGCTGCTAGAGTTTGACGTCTCGAGCTGTCAACGCGTCGCAAAGTTCCAGACGGACTGTCAAGCGCGGTGGGTGCTCGGTCAGCTGCGATGGCCTGTCGCTAGAATTCCTCTCGTGGTGGTACCTCGCGATTTCGTCGAACCGAAGCCCAAAATCGAACAAGCAACTGAGCGAACTGAAAAGTGACCCGGCCCCGAAGTGCGTCCGGACCCCAGAGATTCGACCAGTGATGGGTGAAGACAGTGCGTCGCTGTGCCGCTCTGAAAATAATCCCCGTGAAAACGAGGCGTAAAAGAGCCAGACAATCCCCGGTCGGCCGGCAAAGTGAAATGCGCTAGAAGAAGGGCACGTCGCGTATTTTCTTTCCGAGCGGTTACATAAGAGAAGTGTGCTCGCTGCGCCCCGGCCCCCGCGAGTTATGACACATTTGCTGTTCAAGCGTATTGCGAGCCGCGGCACGATGCGAAATTGGTCGAACGCCCGCAACGCCATGGCGCTCGGATTCGTGGCCTGCCTGATCGTACTATACATGATCTGGAGCTCAAGAGGTAATTCCGGCGACTCTGACCACCAGACCCAAAGTGGACAGTTGAAATCACGTAAGTAGGGTTGCCACGGAGACCTCCGTCTCGCCACACTCGCTGCATCCCAAGACAATCCAAAATTCTAGCATAAATTCCGTCGACTTGCACAGACTCATCACATTTTTTGCATCTCCTTCAAAATTTACTTTGGCACGCTGTCCCACGACCCAGACACTGAACACAGTAGCGGGTCTCCCGAGGGAAATTGATGGGAAAAAGTGGCAACCCTACACGAATCTGTTTACCTTTTAGTTTGCTTCTGCAGCCCGACCCCGGCTTCAAGCGATCTGCTCCTGTAACTGCCAATTTTCCCATTAATTTTTGGTTTCCCGCTTTCCCTGAACACGCACGCAGCCCGCACACCTCGGCGCCTACAGGCCCCACCACACCCCTTCCGAGCTTCCTGCACCGAACTTTGCTTCTACTTCTAGCGCTGATTTGTTAATTGTTCTTACATAAATCCAATAAAACAACGCCCGAGCTGGCCACTGGGCAGTCGCGCGAAGAACGGCCGGCTTAGTCAGCGGAATTGCAAAACAAGCTGCGGGCGGATAATCTCTGAATTTAAATGAGCGCGACCGCCGTCGGCTTGAATGCGGATTGTGCGTTAATTGGACGACTGCTGAAGAAAAAAAGCCTCCGCTGGCCGTGAATGTGAATGGCGCCCCTGTCCAGAGGATCCGCCGCTCACTCAGCTTTAGCGTGGCTCTGACGAAAATCGGCTAATTTGCACTCTGCCTCGTGACCTTGTTTTAATTTTCAATGGGGAAACTCCACTGCGATGGCAATTTCCGAGCGGAGCAGGGTCGACAGCTCCTTAGATGAAGAGCTCAAGACGTGCTCACCTCACTATCTCTTAGATTTAGATGGATATTTGGGCGAGAGGGGCAGGGACTCAAATCCACTTTTAAAAGCCTGCTTCGAAAAGCATAAAGTCTGGCAGGTATTTCATCATTTCTAGTTGCTTCTTCAGTTGGCCGTAAATCTGGTTAAATCAGTGTCAGAGCTTTATCTCGAAAAATGCGCTACTACTGATAACCGAAGTCATTAAAAAGTTCCACATATCTCATAAAATTCAAATCAAATAAAGAGGCATTTTTTGTAGCTGATATCTGAACACTTCCAAGGGTGCACTTGAGCCAAAAAGAAAACCAATAGTTTTATTTGAGTTCATTAAACAAATGATTTGCTCTTCGAGATAATAATATTATATAAACGTTAAATGTTGCTTTTTATTTTCTGCCTAGGCGAGTTATCTTATAACAAAGATTTATTCTGATGGCTTTTATTATTCGAAGCTTTAGCTAAGCTGATTATTCAAGAAAAAAAATAACCAATCACTTGATTTCGTAAACAATATAAGAAAATAAACTTGTTTACTCCAATAAAACAATAAATTTATTTGCTCTGTTTATCCCGAATTCTTTAAGACTGCTGTGCAAACATATTCCAGACTCACTTAAGTAAACTTGCTGAAACTGCCGGAACAAATTTGGTTCGTTTATTTCAAACGATTATATACCGGAAAATAAAACAATGAGTTATGGATTTTATTTTTATATTTTATTTCAATTTTTATATAAGTAAATAAATATGTAATATGTACTTATAAATTATTCTTAAATTGAAGGTTTGAAAGGGTGTATTATTTTAGGACGATTTTCGAAGAAGGCTTTTGTAGTAACCAGCATAAATTTTTGCGTTTTTGACTGGAAAAACTTAAATTAAAAAGGTGAAAAGAATGGATGGATAATGTACAAATATTTATATTTAAATCTCAAGTTATCGTTAAAATTATATACGTAGTTATGTTAGGAATGTCTGCGCTAAATCTCAGGTAAATCGATCCATAGATATTGAGCTACGATAATGGTAAAAAATATACCTTAAAATTAAGTTAACAATGCTAATTTACATAACACCGCCTCATTCGATTTCAAGGCTCAGATTTTTTCACTTTTGGAAAATTGAATTCAAATTCTTGGAGAGAATTGTTGAAGACATTCCAGAATTTTATTACGGTTGTGGCGACCAGCGACATTGATAACTTATTTCAATTATTTATCTAATTAAATGTTAAGTATTTTCATTTAATTCTTTTTATTAAAACTGTTTTCCAATTCAATACTTAAAATTAAAGTACTTTGTGTCGCTCACAAAAAAGCGTGAAAACTAGATATGACGGAAAATTGTATTTTGATCAGGGGAGTTAGGAAAAATAAAAGAGTGAGTTTTGAAAATCTATTGAGCTAGGATAATGAAGAATAGGGATGGTTAGGAATGTTTAAATAAATAATATTAATTTTCAATAAATGATTATAAAGAATTAGAATTTATAAATCAAAAGAAGAAATTTTATATTAAGTTGGGATAACGATCCCACAATTGGTGACCCCGATAAAAGGACCGATAGAAGGCCCGATAAAAGGACCGATAGAAGGCCCGATAAAAGGACCGATAGAAGGCCCGATAAAAGGACCGACATTTTCAAGAGCCGTTTTCCACCGTACGCCGTCAGTTAATTTGGGAAGTATCGAAAAAGCATTCCGGCCGCATCTGCTGTTGTGTTTCATGAATATTTCGGTTAAGTGTAATGCGTCTAATTTCTGATTTCTTCTCGCTTAAATCCACACCGAAAAGTCCCCAAAGAAATTGCCAGAGTTACCGAACTGGAGCCATCACAGGAGGCACCTTTTGCAACAGCGAACGAATCTAAAGATACAACGTCGACGCAATCAGTGGAGCCATCCGTTAACAAATTAGAACTTACCGGAACGCATTTAAATCTACACAAAGACGAAGAAACTTTTCAAGACATGGCGTCACACCTAAATCCATGATTCCTGATCCCGAGAAGAAACCGATATTTCCGGCAACGGAGCGAAATCCGCCTCGACTGGTCCGACAGGCCAGGACATTTTAACAGTTCCAAGGTCAACCATCCTTCACTTCCATCCAGTAGAAGCATTAGAGCTAGTTCAACAAAGTCAACGACATCGATAGACGACAACAATCAACAGCAACAACAACAGCAGCTATCTCTAGTCCCACTTCAAGACTTCCAAGTTTGTAATTAATTATTATTTTTCTTTCTCAATTTTAAAGAATATCTATTCTATTGTAAACAATTTTCCGGAGTAGGCTTAAACGCGAAAAATTTAATCTTTAATTTAACCTTTTACAGTTTTGTGAAAAAGAGTTAAGTGATAGTATTTGATATTACTAAAGTGTTGAAAGTGCTAGTGACATAATATGCTTAATCTTAATAATATGGAGCGTGCCGCAGGTGACGTTTCCAATCAGGTTATCGATGTTGTTTCGGTTAAGCCTCCACCTTTTTGGAGGGACATGCCTTCTCTTTGGTTCGATCGTCTTGAGGCACAATTTGAACTTGCCCGGATTTCTTGCGAAAGAACCAAGTTTAATCACGTGTTAGTTGCTCTCGATGGAGATGTTATCCGAACTATCAGTGATTATGTTCGAAGTCCACACCAGACTGAGCCATACACACATTTAAAGGAAACACTTATTTCTCGGTTAACAGCTAGTGAATCGTCGCGGTTAAATCAGCTGTTAAGTGAATTATGCTTAGCAGATCGTCGTCCTTCCCAACTCCTTCGAGAGATGAGGGAATTGGGAAGTAATAATGTAAACGACGAATTACTGCGAACTCTTTGGTTGCAAAGACTTCCTGAAGGCATGCAGGCAATCTTAACTTGTAATCCAGGCAATTTAAATGAATTGGCTAGATGTGCGGATAAAATTTCAGAGGTTTATAACAAACCATCTATTTCGGTCATAACTTCCGCCACTGAAATTAACAGTAATTCAGACACAAGCAAACTTGCTTCAGAAATAGAGAAGTTAACTAAGCAATTTCAGCATTTTGAGTCAGGCCTTAAAGCTATAAATGCAAAATTTGAATCTTTTCAAAGAAGAAGTCGTTCTTTAAATAAAGGAACTCAACATCGAGGACGAAGTACCTCATCAAACAGAAATTTTAAAAATTTTTGTTGGTACCATTTCAAATTTGGAAATAGGGCTGACAAATGTGTAGCTCCATGTAATTTCCTTAAAGAAGATCCAATTGACCTACCAAAAAAATAAACCGCCTTTCTTCTCAGACGACGGATTGTAAAGGCAACATCACAAGTCGTCTACACATTTTTGACAAGTCTTCAGGAAGGCATTTTTTGATCGATACAGGTGCTGACATTTCGGTAATTCCACCACCATCTACCGGAAGATTACATCCAACAGGTTTTCGATTATCAGCAGCAAATTCTACCTCCATTGATACATTTGGTCGAAAAAATTTAACCCTCGATTTAGGTCTTCGTAGAGATTTTCCTTGGCAATTTATTATTGCTGATGTCTCTAAGCCAATTTTAGGCGCTGATTTCCTTCAGCATTATAAGCTTTTAGTGGATCTTTCACAAAAAATTCTCATCGATCCATTAACTTCACTAACAACAAATGGAAAGTTAGTTTCAGGACCATCTTTTACTCTTTCTTTGGTAGCTACTAATGTAAAGAATGAACGGATACAAAATCTTTTACGAGAATTTCAAAGTATTACCTTAGACACAGGTTTCACCAAGCCAGTTAAACATTCGATAACGCATCGGATATTAACTTCAGGTAATCCTATCGTGTCTAAAGTCCGCCCCCTATCTGCAGATAAACTTTTAGCTGCTAAAAAGGAATTTGATTTCATGCTTAAACAGGGAATTTGTAGACCTTCGAGTAGCTGTTGGTCATCACCATTGCATTTAGTCATGAAAAAAAATGGTGATTGGAGACCATGCGGTGATTACCGCAGATTAAATTCTATAACAATTCCAGACCGATATCCTATCCCTCTTATTCAAGATTTCACGCATCACTTACAGGGCTGCAAACTTTTTTCAACTTTAGATCTCACAAAGGCTTATCATCAAATTCCAGTGGATTCTGAAGACATTCCAAAAACTGCTATATGCACACCATTTGGTCTCTTCGAATTTCCCCGAATGACTTTTGGTCTTTGTAATGCAGCTCAGACATTTCAACGGTTTATTCATTCCGTTCTACAAAACTTACCTTTCTGTTTTGTTTATCTTGATGATGTCCTTGTCGCTTCAAAATCAGAAGTTGAACACTTACATCATTTAAATCAAATATTTCAACGTTTCAAGGAACATGGTCTAATAATTAATGTCGAAAAATGTGAATTCATGAAACCCAACGTAAAGTTTTTAGGTCACTATATTAGTTCAGATGGTATTAAACCATCTCCTGATAAAGTCGAGGTAATCAAAAAATTTAAACTTCCTGAAACAGTGAAACACCTTAGACGTTTTCTGGGTATGGTAAATTTTTACCGGCGTTTTATTCCTAACGCAGCCCAACATCAACTTTTATTAAATAACTTTCTCAAAGGCAATAAGAAAGATGGTGCCAAAAGAGTTAATTGGGATTCAGATACAATTAAATCTTTCGAAATAATTAAATCGCAACTATCAGAAGCTACACTCTTAAACTTCCCTGATTCCAAGGCAGAGTTAGCTCTTTTCGTCGATGCTTCTGACAGTGCCTTAGGAGCAGCTCTCCATCAAAAAAGTCAAGGTAATTGGCAACCACTCGGTTTTTTTTCTGTTAAATTAAATTCAGCACAATGCAACTACAGTGCATATGATCGTGAATTATTGGCAATTTATCAAGGCATTAAATATTTTCGTCATAATCTGGAGGGTCGAAAATTCATAATTTTCACTGATCATAAACCGTTAATATTTGCTTTTCGTCAGAATCCAGAGAAAGCTTCACCGAGACAATTGAGACATTTGGATTATATTGGACAATTTTCCACTGACGTCAGACATATCTCAGGTAAGGATAATGTTGTAGCAGACGCATTATCCAGAATTGAAGAAATTCATTTACCCAGCTCAGTGGATCTGGACAATATCGCCAAAGCTCAACTTAAAGATGAAACTCTGAAAGAGCTTTTTGTAAACAAATCTTATAAATTTGCTAAATTTCCAGTTTATGGAAGTGATATTGAAATATTTTGCGAGACCTCTTCTGGAACGCGTCCATATGTTCCAGAGGCATTTCGTTTCCAAATTTTCAAATCAATCCATGACTTAACTCACCCCAGTATTCGATATACGAACAAAATGGTGACTGCTAAATATTTTTGGCCAGCGATGAATAAGGATATAAATAACTGGTCACGATCTTGTCTTCAATGCCAAAAAAGTAAAATAACGCGTCACGTTAAAAATCCTTCTGGAACGTTTCCTAAAATTTCAGAACGTTTCCACACTATTCATCTCGACTTAATCGGACCACTTCCTCCATCTCAAGGTTTTAAATATTGCCTCACTATCATTGATAGATTTACGCGATGGCCAGAAGCGATTCCTCTAGTCGACAACTCAGCCGAGACATGCGCTGAAGCACTCTGCAGAGATTGGATTTCACGTTTTGGAGTTCCACAATTCGTTATTACGGATCAAGGTCGTCAATTTGAATCTCACCTATTTAAGGAATTAGCAAAAATTTTAGGTTTTAAACGTAATCGAACCACAGCTTACCATCCGCAATCAAATGGTTTACTAGAACGTTGGCACCGTACACTTAAAACTATTATAATAACTTACAATACACGTTCCTGGTCAAAAGCATTACCTTTCATTTTACTGGGATTACGAACTTCTTTAAGAGAAGAATTTTCAGCTACTCCCGCTGAGCTTGTGTATGGTGAACCATTGAGACTTCCTACAGATTTCTTACAACAACCTTTAGATAGTCTGTCTCAAAGTGATTTCACAAGATATTTACGTGATTTATTCATCAAAATTCGACCAGTTCCAACTACCAATCATGCTCATGAAAAATATTTTAAATTTAAAAGTTTGGACACTTGTTCGCATGCTTTCGTTAGGAACGATAAAATCAAAGCTCCACTTCAAAGTCCTTATGAAGGACCTTTTCCAATTATTTCAAGGAACAATAATTATTATACATTACTTATCAAGGGAAAAGAAATTAATATTTCCTTGAATAGATTAAAACCTTGCTATTCAGCACGAAATTACACAATTGACATTTTAACAGAAGGAAATTCTAATGATAATGTAAACAAACAAATGAATCATCAAATTTTAGACTTCGTTAAACATCAACCAGTATCGAATAACATTGATTGTCATGAACCAGAGTTCATGAAATCAACAAAAATTCGCAAGGAATTAACACAGATTCTCAAGTTAAAGAAAGTACGTTTTCAATAATTACGAGACGCTCGAACCAAAGATAAGTTACGCTAGAATAGATGTACCTATTCCGCTGGTGGGGGAGTATTGTGGCGACCAGCGACATTGATAACTTATTTCAATTATTTATCTAATTAAATGTTAAGTATTTTCATTTAATTCTTTTTATTAAAACTGTTTTCCAATTCAATACTTAAAATTAAAGTACTTTGTGTCGCTCACAAAAAAGCGTGAAAACTAGATATGACGGAAAATTGTATTTTGATCAGGGGAGTTAGGAAAAATAAAAGAGTGAGTTTTGAAAATCTATTGAGCTAGGATAATGAAGAATAGGGATGGTTAGGAATGTTTAAATAAATAATATTAATTTTCAATAAATGATTATAAAGAATTAGAATTTATAAATCAAAAGAAGAAATTTTATATTAAGTTGGGATAACGATCCCACACGGTCTTCAATGCATGAGTAAGTAATACATATAACTTCTCAATTAAAATGCCATAAATTCGTTTTGATATTATTTTACTAACAGACGTATTGCCACCAAATTGATTCATAAGGCGAGGAATTTAAATATGTAGTTTCAAATTGGCCATTAATTGGTTATCTGCAGTGTTTGGTAGATAAAAAAACTGAGGTCTGTTTCTGCATTCTTTATTTTATTAGCATTAATCTTAAACGTTATGTGAGTATAAGAAGAAATGCAGTTCTAAGCGTAGTTTTAATTATATCGCACTTTATCTTTCTCTGATTTATTATTTTGTATTTTATTGCGTATATTAAAATTGAATTTGTGCAGCATACAAATTTTATAAGTGCAATTTTAATTTTAAATACCTAAATAAGCGGTAGGAGGAGCGAGAGGAGGTTTTGTTTGAAAATCAGTTTAAGGAAAGAGTTGGAAAAATTTCTCTCTCCGTGCACTACCCTAAGGAGTCCAGAAAAATAGCTTTATTTTCCCCCGACACCTTGTTTTTCGCGTTTCGACCGACAGACGGGAAGATAGACAGATACAACTATATAATATATGCTTAAGTGTATCATAAAGGACATTTTTATGTAATTGCCATCAGTGGGCGGCGCGCATAGCCGTGTTAGTCGCAATGTCCTAGATATTTCACTTTCTCCTATTTCCCAGCGGTTGAGTTGTGCCATTTCGAAAACAATAAAATTGGCTCGCACGCAATCATGCACGTGCTGCTTTATGGTCAATTGGAGTTGCACCAGACGAGCAACAAAATTTAAGAAACCATTCCAAGAGAAACGCTTAGACGAGTTTTCACCATTTGTACGAACTCATGGTTTTCACTTTTAATCAAAACTGGGAGCTGTACGCAGTCGGGTCAGGGGCTCCGCACCTTCGTGCCCACTCACGCGGAGTGTTCGATGAATGATTTGCGGCTATTTGCGGTCCGTCCAACTGGCCAGTATCGGAAATTTCTATCTAATGGGATTCTAATTATTAGCCGCGAGGGAGCGATGTGATAACCAGCCAGAAGCATGTGAATTCGTCCGTCACGCCAAACTCATTACTCATTTAATTCACCTTCCGCTGTAATTTGAGGTCTACTTACAGGAAATATAAAAGCCGATAAAAACTAGAAGTTCTTTCGATTTAATTTAATTTCTTTTGCTGAAACTTTGTGTTCCCGCTTCCAAGTAAATCGGCTTTACCTGAAGGTGGAAAATGTTTTCCGCTGTAGCAAGAGAAAATGCCACTGGAGTGATGCTTCCTTGCGGAAAAGCGCCCATTGATTTGTGTCAGTTGCTCAAATATTTAGAGACCCGCACCCCGACGGCCTTCTAAAAATACGCCGGATCGCGGCACGACATTTCAATATTGAAGCAATCGATTTTGGTTTCGTTTAGCCAATAACCGGATAAAGGTGAAATGTCGCCGCCGCGATTGAAACACACCGGCATGGCCTGATTATGCTCTTTTGGGCGGTCGAGCTCCGGACGGTGGGCAGCCGAGGCAAACAGCTCCTCCGGCTCGAAAAGGGGTTCACCTGGAGTGCCCCACCGCGTCCACCGAAGAAACTCTAATTACCTGGAAGTGGAAAGAATCCCGCATGTGAGGCACGGGCTCGCAACGTGTGTCCGTTGCCTTGTTTTCGTAGCGTCGTTGCTTTTTTGGTAATTAGAACAATTACCGGGCATGGGCTAATTACTCGGAATAATGGCGTGATATTGCTCCGCTTGATTGGGTGTTGTGACTGAGGTACGACTGCCCAGATCTGGCGATTAATTAATACACCGCCCTTTCAATAAATCCACATTAGGCACACGAGCAGTTTTCCATTTAAGCATAATTTATGCGTCATTATTTTAGTATTTGGAGTGATTTACAATTGTAATGGATTGCGTGGGCGGTAACGGCCAGTCATTCGTATTGTGTGTAATTTAGGGAGAGGTGGGCTCAACTCATTAAATAAAACTATCTTAGCTAATGCGAGTATAATAATTTTTGTTCAATCTAGATTTCATTACATCACCAACATTATCGATATTTTCGAGATCGTTATGTCTTCTTGGAATCACACGTTCATTCTATGTGGCACCGATACTGACCTTGAAAAAACAAACTTTCTAAGTCCCAAATCGAAATTCGACGTATCACACTTTACGTAGCTACTATTGCCTAAAACTATGCAAAATTTGGACTTTCTAAGTCAAGTGGTCTCTAAGAAAAATGTCTGTAAAATGAGAGCCTGCCCAGAAATTCACTTGTTTATTATTCCGAGCAAATTAGGGATATGGCTATAAATCTTGAACGCGTTGTGCCTGTGGAATTACGAACTCCAAGCCCCACTGCTCGTGCATGGATGCAACTGAAACAGACTATGCGCTTTTTTAAAAAACAATTCGATAGCTAATAAATCACTTCCTTTCCTCATGAAAAGGAAAACAAAACACACAGCATAAAACTCTGTTTGAACTTCAGACTTTCCTTTCAAAATGAAATAAAAGCGTTATCCGCGTTGTCGTCAAGCATACAGCGCATTTGTTTTCGGCGTATTTAAATTAAAAGTCGTGCTCATGCGAGCCGATTATGAGATCAAGGGATGTGAACGCTCCCCCGCAAATTAATTAAACATCTGAAACAGTAGTCATCAATTATTTTATTCGCATAAAGTCAATGAGGAGAGCACCTTTTTGTTTTAATTAATTTTTAATTCATACACCGAAGGAGTCCTGGGATCCGGGCTCCCATTTGTAATAATTTCTCATGCGTAGCTCATCTCTTTATTTGCCTTAACGCGGGTGGGGCAATTGAATTTCTATGGGGCACCCAACGAAGGACTTATCGCTTCGTATTGATTGCATTGTAAATACGCCTTTTGTGCTAATTAAATTGAAACCAGAAAGCGCCGGGATCCCGAATAATTCATAAACATGGGAGTCCCTGCGTTTCATTAGCATGTTTCCTTTAGCCTGTGAGTTGTGCTAAGGGCGTTTATTTGACCTGATTTTGCGTTTTATGGAATATCGAATTAATAGAATTTGAGTTACGCTTTTCGCGGTGATATACTTAGTAATTGTGAACATTTTAGTAGTTATATTGTGGGTTCGAACATTTCGAAAAAAGTGTTATCATAGAAAACATTTATTCAAGGACTGCATTCGCCTTTTAAAGCTATTGTTGGTTGGGTAAAAAACTATGTTTGAGTCTGCGTTTGGAGGTTTACGATATAAAGTTAATTAAAAAATGAGTTTTTAAGACTTGTGTAAAATAACGACCTTTATCTTCGCACTATCGACTGTTTTGTTCGCTATGCAGCGGTTTTCACAGTACATTTTTAATGAATGAATGCTCATTTCCACAGGTTCTATTTCTGGTTGCCAAGCCAGAGATGCTTCAGTCGAATTGGCCTACTTGTTCCATCGGCACAAAGCCGTACAAAGGGCGCGTTTCTGAAAGGCACCCAAGAAAAGCCACAGAACAGGGCCTAAATTTAAACCTCTTTTAACGCCTCTCTCTGAAAACGGCCACCGAAGCCGCCACTAAACGAGAAGTGAGCTCATCTTCCCCGGTGCGGTTTCTTGAATTTCTTTTAAATTTACCTGCCGACGTTTTGTTCACAAAGCAATTGCGAGTAGCTCGCGGAAAATTAAGCGCGTTACCTGGCCTGATTGAGATAACTGCGATTTGCGAGCTAATTCCGATGATTACTCGTAGGAGCGGAGTTCTTCCGCGTGAACCCCATGAAAAATTAATAAAGCAATCTGACTAGACCCATTTAGTCGATATTATCGGCAGTTTCGCGGCGATCGATTGCTTCGCCGGCAAGGTGACTGCACTAAACGGCCTCAGATTTCACCTAAATCCCGGCTGCAACTCATTAAAATATTTTCGTTATGTCATGCCGGGTATTTTTGGCCCCAAGCCAAGCAGCTCGTTCAGCAGCACGCGAGCGGGTCGCCATGTCCTGGCAGAGTGCCGACCTATTTCATGAGGAAGATCGTGCGCTCTGGGAGGCACCTGCACGGCCGGCGGCGCTCCAGGTCTACTCATTAAAAGAAGGCGGCGAAAATAGCCCGCGGGATTCCTCCACGTACGCCGCGCTGATAAGACTCCAAGACGAATCGCGGAACGCCCCGCGTGGAGCGCCAGCAGGTCAGAAAGCGGGTCGGCGGAAGTCTCGCAATGATACGACGAGTTGCAGTGTAATTGAACCTGAAATTTGTTTGGGCTGGAAATTACCACTGCAGCAGTTGAGCAGGACGACTCCTTGGCGCTGAAGGGCCTCGGATTCCTGGGCAAGCAATCCCCGGACTGGAGTTGCGCTGGGCCCCACCGAGCCCCACGTCGTCGTCGGTTCTTTCGATGCGAATTCAGCGCACGAAATCAATAAATTGCCGCAAAAGTTGCTTCAGCTCGTAAATTAGGCTGCTTGCGAGCGAAAGGTGCGCCAGGTGCCTAAGTACGCTGTCGCGACCGAGGACTCGTGTCACAGGGTGACCATGCTAAGGACCAGTGCCGGGGCAAGGCTACAGGGGCTCGCCTGCAGGCCACTTGCACAGATTAATTTTAGATGGCCCAGGCACAGCCTCATAGCGTCAAATTCAAATTTAATGAGCCTCGTCGTTTTGTTTCCTGTGTCCATTGTGAAATGGACGGCAACTGACTTTAAATAGGTGCGAGATGCAGGACAGGACGAAGTCACAGGGACGAACTATTTTTCAAACTTTCTGGAAATGAAAGTGTTTGTTCGTCGTCACCGCTCACCCAAATTTTAAATCCCTGCTTCGGTCAATTATGACGAAATGCACAAGACCAAGATAGCTTTTTAACTGATTTCCTAAAACGAAAAGAAATAATTAAAAAAATTCTCTGGAGTGGATTATTCACACTAAGTACCATATTCCATGAGTTAATTTTCCTCTTACCATAGGGCCTATGTAAGTTAAATGTTCCCTATAATCAGAAATAAATAAATAATTAAAAATGTTTTACGTAGGATTTATTAAACAAGTTATTTTTTTTTTTAACAAAAATCCAAAATCTTAAACGAAAATTTTCAAGCACGCTCATTCAATTATACTCTTCTAAAATATGTTAGCAAAAAGAAAAGAAAATAAATAAGAGCCCGAACTTTTAGAATTTTCAAGCGATTCACTTTCTGAGTGTGCTCCTTAAAATATACTTTGAACCTTTGCCGCATTTTATATTATAATAGTTCTAAAATAAATGGTACTAGTTAAATATTTAGCTACAAACCAAAGAGATAGACATCGCATTTTAGACATCAAGCAATTTTCCGTGATGCCTTGCCCCAATTTTTCGTACTTTGCATTATATTTTTAATAACTTATGGTATAAATTATAATAAATATAATTAAAATAAACCAAGAAATTTGAAGAACATAGAAAAACTTTTTTGAAAGGTGCGTATCCAAAACATGTTTTATAATTTATACTCGCTCACTTGACATACTTTGCTAAAACTTTCCTGAAACTTTATATTTTTTTCAGATACTCGTACATTGAGTAATTATTTTAACTGATGAGCTGCTGCTCCCTTTAGTCCTAGTTGACGGGTTTTAAATGATTTCTTTTAGGCAACCTCGTCAGAACACTTTCGGAAGCGATAACAATCAATGACACAATGATGGTGTGCAACGAAAACTTTGAAGACTCAAGACAATACATCCAGAACCGACCAAGGCACGAGTTTAACGACCTCCCCATGATTTACTTTGTTACTCCCACATATCCTAGACGGGAACAAATCCCGGAGCTGACTAGACTTGGCCAGACCCTGATGCATGTGCCGAAGATACATTGGATCGTCGCCGACGACTACGACGGATGCAACAGCTTCCTGGACTTTCTTTTTACAAAATTTGGTAAATACGCGGAGGTGGAAAAATCCGTAGGTTTTAAATTGTTTCTTTGACTATTTGAAGGTATTCCCTACACGCATATCTCTAGTCCTATGCCCGACGCCTACCGCTCATTTTCGCCGAGCCCGCGGGGAGTGGCCAACCGCAGGGCGGCGCTGAATTGGATAAGAAATGGAAATCGAAAAAGCGGTGTGCTTTATTTCGGAGATGATGACAACACCTTCGATTTGAAGCTATTCTCAGAAATTCGCGACACTCGAAAGGTTTCCATGTTCCCAGTAGGACTGATCGGGCTGTATGCAGTGAGTGCGCCGGTAGTAAAAAATGTAAGCCGTCTTCCCGCTTATGTCAGCCAGGCTTTAATAACATCCGCTTTTTCATACTTCCAGGGCAAAATAATAGGATTTTTTGACTCATGGCCAGCGAAAAGAAAATGGCCTGTGGACATGGCTGGTTTTGCAGTCAATCTCGAGTACTTGGCAAAACATCCTAACGCAACCATGCCGTACAAGGCCGGCTACGAAGAAGACGCCTTCCTAAGAAGCATATCTCTGCACATAGACGAAATCGAACCAAAGGCTAATAATTGTTCAGAAATTTTAGTTTGGCATACACAAACTCAAAAAACAAAAGCTCCGACTGTTCGAATCGAAGCCCAGTACCTCGATTCAGACAAATCGAGTCTGGGGCAACTTTTTAGGGAGCTCGAGTCGATGGGAGTTAGCCATCAGGCAGACTCCGCGGGTGAGGTTTTCTACGATTCACCACTTAATTAATTTACACAGGAATTCTTTATTTTCGTTGCAGGCATAAAAGCGCAAATTAGCAAAGACGGCAAAACGAAGCCATTTTCCTACTATTTCCGGTGAAATGTCCCTTTAGATTTAAGGCAGAGCAAGAGTCCGATTTCCGTGCCAGCTCGATTTGAAAAGAAGGAAAAGCCCCAGTGACAAGTAACAATTTTTTTAATATTTCGAAATCGGATCGAAATACATCTTCTTTTTTTTATTAATGTTCCTGTTTTAACCATATCAAAATTCGGAACTAAAATCGGAAACCATTTTCAAATAGAGCAACCTCGGAAATCGGGCCGGCCGTTAAGGCAATTTTCCAAAGTCCATCAGATGCATTGAATTTCCTCATAGGATACAAATGGTTTTTTGCTTGAGCAGAAATTTGGGTTGTATATATTGCGCTGAATCGTTTGTAGCTAATAGCTTGGATTATTTTTTAGATATGGGAGGACGACGTTAGCACAGGATTCGAATTTGCTATTCAGATTTGTAAGCAAATTAATTCCGCATAACTCCTCATAACAATGCATAAAATACTCATCAGAAGCCAAAGAAAGAGGAGTGAAAAAGGAACAAATGAAACTTTTAAACCTAACAACGTTAAATTAAACTGTTTTTGAAGCACAGGAGCAGAGGATCAGTTTTAGTTTTGAACATCTCATTTTATTTAGGACATTTTTATAGACGGTTTACTTGTATTTATTCATCTTTCCATGTAATACCGTTTTAATTCAAATTAGGAAATGAGGATTCGTAACATTAAAAATCTTAATTTTTGGTGCTTACTGAATTTTGTCTTTTACTTTTACTTTTGATGTTTACTTTCCGTTCAAAGAACGCATTTTACTAATCTCGACTTTAAATTTAGTACATTAATATTACCAAAATCCGAAACTATAAGATTCGAGAAAAATTAAAAAATAAATTTGATTTCTGCTTCCCCTACTCATTAACTGCTTTAAAATATGTTCTTTGAAAACCGGTCTCTACTGACAGAGATATCCTAATACATTTAAAGAAAAATTGGTTTGTCGCTGTTCCGCAGTTTCGCGCGGAAGTCGATTTGCTTTAAAATTTGTATATTTTTCATCACATTAAGTACGAGTTTTATTTTTTAGGTTTATGAAAGAGTGAAATACAATAAAAGTAGAAATTTATAAAACAAAACTCTAGACTCAGCGCAATATAAATCTTTGAATTGGGAATGCCATGAATATAAGATTTTCATAAGGTTTTAATTTAAAAAAAAAAACAATCTTTGGAAACTAAATGAATCCCTAAAGCCGATATTTCCTTAAAGATTCAAACGTACTCAAAATATGTCCTCAATATTCATAATGCCTAAGATTGTGATACATTTAAAACAGAAACTAACAGCAAAAGCAGAATAACTCTTGTTTATTGTTTATATTTTGTTGATATTCTATTTCTGTTCATAATGTGTGACGGTCCAATATAAATGATCCCCTAAAATCCTCATTTACAAATTATTTACACATTAATTCTGTGATATTAAAGTCTAAACGAAACCAAGGAGAATAAACGACGATCGCTTCGGTTAGGAATTTGTTATAGTCGCTCTAAGTTTTTTATTTAATTTATTCATTAGGACGTAGGGAGATGTAAATAATTGTACTAAAAACCAAATATACTGTTTTTTGCATAGTTTTATACGTTGAATTAAGAAAAGTGGAAGAAAGAATAATAAATCAACATTAAAAACCGCGAAATTTTACGATTAAATCAAATCTTTGCGCAAATCTCACAGTTTTGGCTTAGGCGTAGATTTTAAGTTATATTAAGCTTTCTTGGTAGGATTTTTAATGAAATTTGGAACAAAAAGAAAAGTATGTAACTTAAATTGGCAAAAGTCAAAGTATCAAGTCCAGAGGAAACTGCGAAAAGTATTGCTAATCAAATGCGCTTTATAGCAGGCCTCCAAATGTGCAAAACCATTATGAACAATAAAATAACGAACAAATTTTTAACATTAAAGTAAAATTGGTGAATAAAATTGAAAAGAAAAAACTTTTTTCATTTCCCCTTTCGAGCGAAAAACTTTGTTTCAACTATATATAATATTACTTGCGGCTAAACATTTTTCAATACTCATTCGATGAAAATATAAATAAACATGCACAATGCTTATAAAAATACATATTTAATTTTTGCAGATCCCTTAAAGGGAGTCATCTTTTTCAGTTTGTTCGAAATGGTCATTGTGTTCAAGTTTTTGTTTTCCCACTATTCACATCTGGCTCACGATTGATGTACACGGGATGCGTTTTGCGAGCATTTCAGTGCATCCCGTGGAGTAATGCAATTTGGATTATCCGCACGGAGCTGGAATATTCCGCTGAGACGAACCAGCGAGGGCTGCGAAACATTTATTTGATAGTTCTATAAAACCCAGAGAAAGATTTTTTAACCCGTTTTGCCTTAATACTTTTCACTCTACCATGAAAAAACCCTATGTATGAGCAGTAGCTAAGTGCTCCGCGGAACATACGCACATGCAAATGAGACCTGCATTTGCTCGGTGTGAAACCGCCGACTTGGTTTAGCACTGTCGAAACGTGGAGCCAGGTCGCTGCAAGGAGCAGTGGCTTTCGACCCATGCAAATTTGGCTGGCAAACGTTACGACCGCGGAATCCGACCGGAAGCCCACCAGCTAAGTAAATTATATCGCCCTTTGAATCCCTTAGCCCAGAACCTGGGAAGTGTTTAATCCGAGGAGTATAATTGAACGGGCGGTGCGGCGGGGGCATAATTTGCGAACAATATAACCATTAAGGTGCAACACCTTCAAGCTGAATGCGAACCCACCTGCCGCCGTCGTTTCACCTGGAGCTCCCCGCATCCCACTGCTGGCACCCGCGCCGGGATCGCTGCAGCGACGAGCTTTGTACACAAATTTCAAGAGCTGTCGCGGCACGTTGAATTTAATTTGTTATAAGCCAAATTCAAATTCCCCTCAATAGCCTGACTGCCCTCCGCACCCGTGGATTGTTTTAAGACGGCGTTCGCCTGCTTTGCGCTTTAATTACTCAGGTCTTTTGGTAGCGCAATTAAACGCGCTCATAATTAAAAGTGAATGAAAGCGCCCCGTCGAACGCTGAAAACAATTAAACCAAGGATGTGGCCGTAGTTTCACTTGTTACTGTCGGGGATCTAATTAAAGAAAGTTCGGTTTCTGGCCGAAGGCGAACTTTTATTTAGCGCCAACACAACTAATAAGGATCAGATAGTTTTCACTGTTTAAAATCGCTGACCCAAATCACCGAAGTGAAGAGGACGAAACGTACGACAAGGGCTGTGGGTGGATACTCGCATCACGTCGCGATATTCAAAAGTTTCCTTCCTCTCAGGAAGCGCACAATTTGTCTTATATTCATTAGTTTTGGTAGAGGGTATTTTTTTGCTAAAGTTTTCCGCAAAAAAGAACTAATTACGTGCACAGCAGTTTCAGTCAGAGCAAACAGGATTTGTCAGCTGGTGGGAACTTTCTGTCGGTCTTAAAGTTTTAATTTTACGAAACGTGTTGATCAAAAGGACTCATTAAAGCTTTTCATATTTTTCATTAGTTAAAAGCTTACTGCACATGAAATATGAGCGGGAAGTGTGGATCAAATTATAGCTGTGGGCCCAAACGGATTAGAGAAAACGGGTGGAATTAGTATGATTTAATTCGTTTATTTGGTCACTACAAGCAATTTAATTCTTTACATAATAAGTACTAAAATAATTAAATTTCCAATCCTTCAATTCTACTAGTTTGAAAAAATGTAATTTTAGCCAGGGACCGAAAATATTGATAATTTCCGTAATTTAATACAAAAAGATCATCACCATATCAAGCTAGAACCTATTATTTCATTTGTAGCCTTTCTTAAATTCTATGCTATTTCGAATAAAAGGTGTAATTTTGTTCTGCTAAATAAAAGTTATAAATTGGATAATAACAATATTATGAGGTAATTTTTACTTTTCGATCGCTTGATACCGAATACGCAAGACCAGAAAATATGATAATACAATTTGTGCTACATGACAAAAATTGTAATTAAAATTTGTTCCATTTTGATTATATGAAAAGTCAGCACAGCACAAATTAAGGCGTACCGAGCCGACCGACTTCGTTTGATCAAAAACACTTCACTAGTCTATAATTTAGGATGCCTGAGAAGTAACCAAAGTTGTTGTCTAGTCACGTTTCTAATATCCAACTCAGCGCAAAGTACTATCTAAGAATTTTCAATATGCTAAAATTAAAATTAGACTTTTGTGAGGGTGTACCAGGTGAAAAAGAAGGACCAATGTGAGTCTGCAAATTTGATCGGTGTGTTCTGTATTACGTAGACCTTTGTTACAAAAAAAATACCTTCTGTTCTTAAACGCCTCAGGAGGAGTAGCCTTTACTTTAGCAACTTCTGTGGTCAAGTAACCAACTGTAGAGCGATGCGGTCATCCATAAAATGTTTAAAGACTTCCAAATTGACCCGCACGCCCCATTCTAAACCCCTCTGTCAAGTAACTACCCCAACATCCCTCATTTCCTTTGTATATAGAGGCTCAAACGTTTTCATGAGGTTTAAGTAAAATCGCTTATAGCAAAGAAGCGCCCTTGAGCTCCCTGAAAACAGCTCCCATGGGGTGAATTCATCATCATGATTTTAATTTACAAAAGAATGCGTTGAATTCCTGAAATTTCTCCCATGGGTGGAACGATACCCTCGATGCCGCTGTCCATCGCATTCCAGCGCACTTTCGTGCGAAGCCGCATCCGTGACTGGAGCGCTTTATATCTGGATTTGGATCTGGGTCAAGTTATTGATGGGCTAAGTCCCGTCGCCGCGGGATGTTCCTGCATGAGCCCCACTTTCTGCGGGATCTTCAGAAGTGGTGGGATAATGGAGCACCGGTTGAAAAAGTGCCGACTTCGATCGACTGGATGTTTTTGGGCACGCCTAGTCAACCTGGCAAAGCTTCAATTAAAATTCCAGCGAAGTGGTTACTTGCACAAAGACGCCCTATTTGCCCACGAAACAATTTGGAGCATAAATTTCCAGTGGATGTGATACTCGTCGGAGGTATTTAGCAATATGCGGGCTGCACAAGGAACGGCCGGACATGCAGCGACGAGTGGTCCAGGACTCCAGGGAAGCATCAATGACTCCGGTGGCTGCAAATTCTCTGCGGGGAATTCGAGTTGGCAGAGCGGGGGCAGCGGAGAGGAAGGTAAATATTTTTGCGAATTCTGGTTGCCTTGCACTTATGTGAGCCATACCTCACCGAGCCACAAAATTTAATATTGGCACACATTTTCGGGGAAAACATAAAGGATTTTGCAAAAACATCTCAAGATGAAATTAAAGGTGATATCTGTCGCCGTGGGTTCGTGGATTCCTAAGAAAGTATTTAAAGAGTTCCATGCCTCGCCTCAGAATCCCTGGAGCTCGGTTATGGATATATTTTTGCAGTTTGTTTGGCGAGGAAGAACACGTCTCCTACCTGTGGGAGGCGGTATCATGCTCCTTCGCTAGAAAAAGTAATCAACGGATGGCAGAGGCAGGCGCTTTATTAAAGAGAACCATTTGTTTTCCTTTAAGGTCGGTGATAAGTAGCTGCCACATTTCACAACGAATTGAAGATATCGAAGGCCCAAAAATCCTTTAATAGACGATAGTCTGCGTGATAAAGGTCCTGGCATATTGAAAGGGAGTTCTATTTTGCAAATTCAAGTGTCGAACTTCCAGTTCAACAGACTTAACACTGATGTAAGAAACGCCACCCTTGGAGTTATGCTTGAAAAATCATTTTCTGTATTCCGAACAGATATGAATTAATAGATTTTTTCAAAGAGTAGGAATAGAAAGAATTTGCCGATGACTCGTGACTTTGAAAATCAAAATCGAAAACTTTCAATTTTATTCTGGAAACAAGGAAAAGCCCCTGTAAAGAGGTAGAAATTATTAGCTCTTCAGGCTTTTTAATAAGATGTATAGTAAAGCACTTTTACTTTTAATTAATTGATATTGCCTATATTTTTAGGTAAATATTAAGTCCACAAGGATCCAAAAAATGAAATAAGGAAATGCGAAGTTTTGGCTCGTGGTGTCGAGAGCAACGTCTGTTGCATCGCTGTGCAACCTTTAAAAGCGAAATTCTTTTGGCTTTGGCACCAACCGGAGCATGAATAAATAAATCTTTCCCTCCTTTGAACACTTTTACTTTGAGGCTACTTAAATCAAGGTATATTATATCATAGTACCTGTTTAAACTCTACAAATTTTTCGTTTTCGAAATGATATTCAATTTTATATTTATTTGGACCAAATTGTAAGTAAAGAATTGCGAAAGTTTAAAAATACTACGGCTCGGGCATTTAGTAAAAATTTAGGAAAAACTTAGAAGCGATTTACAAAAGTATATTCTCCGAATATTTTTTGAAAGTTAAAAGGCAAATTATTACAGACTTGAATTCAATGAAATGAATAAAATATACATATATTTATGCAGAAACTTTATAATCTGGAAGATGTTTAAATATTTTAAACACGGGGCTTAGACTAAAATATTTCAAAGATTTATTTTGGTGTGGGAATTTCATTTTGTCAACAGGAAATATGAGAATCTACATATGAGGAAAACTTGTCGTTACGGCGGGCTTTAAAAGAGTATTTACTTCATAAACGTTATAAGAAAACTCCACAGCTACACGTAAAATGGCTATCTATAGTACTAAGAATATTAAAAAACTTCGTAATATTTGCAGAAAAATGATTCCCTTTTCCTGCAACCTTAGAAAACGGTTTCTGCACAGAAGTTATATATGAAATTAGTTTTTAGTTAATTTTGAGCACTGCTCTGAGGGATATCTCCCAGCGTAGATATTTCCGTTTGATTATGCAACTTTTCCTTTGCTAATAAATCTGTGAATGTCCTCGGGGACCCAAGTTCATCATCCAGAAACTCGAATAGTCTGGGAAATATAAGCAAACGTTCAGAAGTCAATTATCGATAGAGTTTGTGTGTGCCAATGTAAGACATGCTCTGCTTACGTTGGTTGAGCAATCTTAGAACCACTCAATTGAAACATTTTGGACACGTGTGGAAATGTGTGACTGAGTTGGGAAGCATACCCACAGCTCATTACAATCTATGGAAACATTCCCAACTAATTTGGTCATCTGTGTTATCGTCCACATTCCGAGGCACAGTGGACGCATATGGCCAAGAGGCCGAGTGCTTTATTATCAGTTGCTTCCCCGCATTCAGACCGACTCTAATTATAAATAATTTATCCTCCCTTAACCGGGTGGACTCCAAGTGTCTAACTGCCACCAGTCTTAAGTGCGTCGTCGTCAAGGGGTGGGGTGCAGAAGTGGCCAGGACCTGTGCAAATTACACCAGTTCACATCACCAGAGTTGTCCATTACACGTCTTGTCCCACAAAACGTGGTTCTGCTTTGTGCCTAGTCCGTAGATCAGACGAGATTTCGACTCCTCTAATTTCTCTGGGCCCATTCATAATGAACCCGGAATGTCTGCCAATGGCCTTTACAGTCCGGAGCACTTGTCCGTCACAGGACACAATGCCGGCCGCACTAGACCTATTCTGGCTGCTTGAGAAGTTGTGGTCAAGTAGGATTCACTTTGCAGCGCCCTTCCTCCTCGCATAAACGGAAGCTCTCATTTTCCATAATTGAGTGCTCGGTTGTGCGATGCCTACGTCCACTTTGCTCCGGGCACTCCTCTAATTCTGAGGTCCTTCGCCACCTGACGTATGTCGGGCTGTGTACGTTCCTCGTAAATCTCGGTCAATGTGACTTCTGCTTTTCTACGGATGTCGCAGTGTTGTCGGCCCACTGCTTTAAGTTGTCTATCGATTCAGCCTTTATCCTTTTTGTTGGCTTAGTTGTCGCCAGCATAACATTTTCTACCTTTATAGCTGAGTGCAGACAGCGGCATCATTTGAAGCCCTTTTCGTCCTTTCAGACTTGCGAGAAGGAAAACAGCTCTGCTTTGCTATAATAAAGCAAGTCTATTTTCCTTTTTAATTTAACATGTCAATTTCGAATTAGTAGTTTACTCCAATTAGTTAGGATTTTAACTTTATTCCATATGTAGTTAGTCAGTTTAGAACTGTCGATGGGCTGTTTTAATCACTGCGACCAACTACATCTCTTCTCACACTCCCCTTTTTTCCTTATAAACTAATAACAAATAGAATGAAAAAAAAAAAAGATAGAAGAAATAACAGCGGTCAATTAAGAGTTAGGCTTCTAAGTCTAATACCTAAGTAAAGTCCATCTTCACAACTTTACGCAGGATTTTTGAAATCGCTATAGTTCTCCTGTAATATTCATAGTAGTCCTCTTCCTGATGATGATTTCGCATATTTTTTTAAAATGCTGCCAAAATTGAAAAGAAAAACAATTGAAATTAGTATAAGCAGAAACATTAAATGCTGTATTAGTGAATTTTTGAATATGCTGCTCAGCGTAAGAAAATGTAGTACCACAAAATGAATTTATATCCCAAAGGAATACTTTGAGCTTGAGGGACTAAAGGTTTAAACCTGCCATACAGAAGTAGTCTCAAATTATTTTGAATTTTGTTAATATGCATAAAGGGTAAAAAGTTTTCCGAGAGAATACAAGTATTAAAATATTATTTTACGTTACAATTTTGGCGTGGCAGAGGCCACTTAAAGTTATCCAACCATTTATTCTGGGGCAAGCAGACTCGCTCAGCGTTACAAAATAGAATCCTCCGTAATGAGCTTCATTAACTCTAAAGTGTGGTGAATAACATAACGGCTCTCGGAAATTAGCTAATTAATAAAATGGTTAATGTTTCATTTTTCTAACTAAATAATTAATCAGTCCTCCTCAAATACCCTTGCCTGAAGTGAACGAAAAGGGATTTTAAATGAGAAAAGAGCAAAAACAGGCAAAAAGGATTTTCAAAATTCCTAGGGATGCTACCACAGTCACGTCATGTCCGACATCACCGAAATGGACCTTTAAAGGATTGGTAAAGTGTCGCCAGATACTTGGCGACTACTTTAGCTGAACCCTTTCGCTCTAGCAAAAACATAAAAACTTGATAAAGGTTTGGTCCTAGCACCCTCTCTCGTATTCCCACCTGGAAATCCTCCATCCCCGGGACTTTATTCAAGTGACAAAAATTAGCCCAAGCAGTGACACATGGCATTTTATACTCCTTAACTTCTGAGTCCCGGCGAAGGAAGTCAACTGAAGCATTAGAGGGAGAGATTTATTTGTACGTCGGAGATTTTCTGGATGGACCGTCGCTCTGCCTGAAATGGATTTGAATATGCAAAACATCTCATTTCCGACTTGATAGCATTTCGTGAGTCTTTTGAGCCCACCCCGCACCCATTGTTCTAGCGACGCCCCGCCAACGCCGCCGCCTCTATTCAATTTTGGACTTCGTATATAAGTCGAAATTATGCCGTCCTCGAATAGCTCTTAATACCACCGCCCCCACCATGAGTGCTTTCCGCACAATTAAGTCGCATTACGACTGGGATCTTAGAAAACTGGACGTGGACCTGGCCAGAAAAGGGCGGATGGGTGGCGAACGCACGGAGTCCATTAATCATCCCGGCGGTGGACTCTTGGGCACATTTTCGGTGCAATTAAGGACGCTGAGTGTGTGGTGAAATGACTAAGTGCTCTACCTACGCTGCGGGCTCCCTACACACAGACCGGGGATCTCAGGATTACTGGGATTAACCCTCACATGAAATGAAATTTTATTTTATCATATTTGGTATGAATTTTCCGAACCGCATTTCTTTAATTTATTAGGTGGAATATCATAATATAACTGCTTAAAACTTACTTGCAGTAATTCAAATCATATTCGTATCTGCGCCCCTAAAGCTCCAACTTTACGATTTTCGTATGAAAATTGGTATCGGAGGGTTAGAGGGTAGTAAAATTTAGTTGCAACAAATCTAAATAATTTGTCAATTACTCATTACCTAAATGTGCACACAAAGTCGTTGCAAAATTTATCGATTTTGCTACTAAAGTATGAAGTCGAAAAAATATCATACATAATTTTTAAGTTTCGTTTCGAAGAGTGGGCAGTTTCGTCTATTAATGCATTTAATAAATGGAGTAAGTAGGACTGAAGAAAAAAAAGGTCGTTTTGAAAGAATATTGCAAGAAAGACAAGGAAAAAAGGCTTAGAAAGCTTACAACTAGGAAGCAATTTAAACGCAAAGCTTTTCTTAAAGAATTGAATGGAAAAACTGTGATCAAGCAATGAATACAAATAGTGCTTTAATTGAGTTCATTTTATCCAGCTACACTGTCCGTCTAGCCTAAAAAGGAAGAATGTTTCGGGGTTTTTGCCTTAATTTTTTCAGCGATAAATCAAAAATTTAGCTACTGCGCTGAAACGGTTTTGCAATTGGGCGAAAATTCGCAGAGTTATTGGCGTTTGAAAATTGAAATTTATTCCCGGGAATGTTCTGTCCATGCGAGGGCTAATTATCGTGGCAGTGGACTCTTGGGGGAAATTTCCAGAGCAATTAAGGACGCTAAGTGTGTGTGGTGAAACGAGGGGCTTATGGCTCAAGATCGGGGATCTCAGGATTAGTTGGGATTAAAGTTTCCGCCAGGGCCCTTGCTGCCAATTTTCGAAAGTGGATTGCGAGCGAACCGAGCTGTTTAAATTAATTATCTCAGCGAGGCGGACAGATTTTTGCTGCTGCGGATGCTGCGGACGGATGGATTTCGCCGTCGTCGTGGAAATGGCGTCCCCGTGCGAGCGCGAAACGCTCCGGCGGTCGGGCCGGCACTTGAGGAGGTAAAAAGTTCGCTGTAATTACGTGCCCAGACTCCTTACATAGCCGTAATTTTGCTTAAGCGCACCTAATCCACGAAAGCGAAGCTTTTAATGCTCCTGACCAACCTCTCGTAAAACTTCCACTCGGGTCAGTGATGAGTAGGGAAGACGCAGAGCCACCCTGTGCGACGCCGGGGCTGCTGGGGCGGCAGTCCACAGTGCCGCAGAAAGCTCCGTCGGATGCTGGAGCCGAGTGCTTTCGCGGGATGTTGCGTGTTCATCTCCGGCCGGTGTATCTTCGCATCCCGCGTGCTCATGTGTGGGATTTGATCTTCAACCCCCGAGCCAGCGATAAGTCGACGGCTATCTGAGCAAATCAAACAACTCGGACCCGGGCGCCTGGCCTGACACACGAGACTCCTCTGGCCACTGTTCAGCAGGCTCGCCAGTTGCTTTCCTCTCGTCGGGACAGTCGGACGGATCTCGTGGTGGTCGGTTGTGCTCCAGGACTCACTGTGATTAAGCGAGAGAACCCGCAGGACATCGTGCTGTTTGTGCCGTTTGTTAACAACAAATTCGCCAAGGAACTTTTGGTAAAAGTTCCTTAAGTAATTTCTCCTGTCGACTTGTTTTGGGGCGCGAAAGCGCGGAAGTACGAAATTAGTTGGGAAGCTGCTGGTCCACGGATGGCTCAGCATCCGCCTTGGATGAGTCGCTCGAGGACTTTTTGGTGTGTGGTACACAAATTCGCACTTTTTGGGTTTTGCTTTTTTGAACGCGAGGAGCCTTTAGCCGTTGGAAAGTTCGGCTGGCGCGAATAAAGTTTCGACTTTGTTTTTCAGCAACTACGCTTTAAAGATTATTTCGGGAGATAAAGAGTCCGTCTAGTGCTACTTGGACCTTGCGGGGTCACTGTGATGTCGTCAAGAAAGTCGTTATCTTAGTTTGATGTCTCGCTGAGCCAGGAGCTGACGCTGGTCGTCTCCGCTGATATTCAGTCGCTATCTGCCCTTTTTGTGATTTTAAAGTGCTCCTTTGGCAAATTGCAGTGCGAGTGGAACTCTTCGTGTGATGAATGTGACTTAAGGCACTGCCACAAGTGCGGACGGGGTGCGCTTGAATCACGTGCCGGTGCTCTGTTCGTGCAAACTCCCAAGTCCTTCTGGATAATTTTTCTTTTAATTTTTATTTTTCTCCCCCCAAAAGTGAAACTCGCGAAAAGTTCGGCAACACAAATCCCCTGGAAATTTAAAACTTTTTTCCCGTCCGCTGAGGGTCCAGCAGCTGCTTAATGAGTTTGTTTCAACCGAATTAATTATCCATTCGATTTCTTAATTTTTTTCCGGGAAAAGAGCAATAAATTTGCGTTGACTTCATGGCAAAGACAGTGGCCTGGCAAAGATTACACGTGACCGCCGGAGGCATTCTTATCAGATGCTTCACGAGGTCTTAATTAAGTGTTCTGACCGTTCGACGTCGCTGTTGCTCGCTCGGATGCCTTCCAGCTCGCTTCTTCGGAAGCTGCTTCTGTTTGCTGGGCCGGTTTGCGAGTACAGCGGAAGTGAGCAAGGTGCTTCTTGGCCCAATATTTGCAGTATTTTCAATATTCTCTGGAAAACAGACTGATTTTTCTCTTCCGAGACTTACTTAGGTTTCTTGAGCCGAGCCGTGTCCCAGTGGACTTGATGTATATCATGCGAAGGCGGGGGGTGACTTGTTGCCATTGTTCACCAACTTGGAAATTAATTAGGACGCTCCCTGGATCTTATTGTGGGCTTCAAGTGAGATTAGGCGCTCCGCCCGCCACACCAGTGGCATTCAAACAACTCGCGTTCTGCCTCCGGGCTCCTTTCCGCTTTAATAAGCAACGCGAAATGGGCTCCCTGCTTCTGCAATTTAAATTTATCTTATTCGTCTCAGTGGCGTGCTCAAATTGAGATAATATACCTCTAGAAGACACAAGACACACATACCAGCTTGATAAGACACACTCCCACGCGGAGATCGACGGTTGCTTCTTAACTGGGGTTTCGGTGGCGGTGTCTTTTGGGATCTGCTCGTCTTCTTTTTAAAAGATCAATAGCATTAAGCAAATTGGCAATTGGTTGTTTTATGCAATTTCCTCGCAATGATTCACAATTATCACTTCCTAGTTGAGACGTTCGGATGTTTACTTCATCTTGTCCCGATCTGTCCTCTGAATGAATTTTCGATCTACAATGAAGCAAACGATGACCGTGTAATCACTATAGCATGCAAAATAAATCAAATAAATATTAGGAATAGAATCGATTTATATTTCTACTTGCATAATAGAAAAACATTTTAATGCACTACCTAATATATCCCATCTGATAATAAGATAATAATAATCGTTGTTCATATGTGTGTATCAAAAACATAGCAAGCATGTAATGCATCGAATTAAGAACCTTTTACCAATTTCAATCAAAGAAAATTATTACGTGCTCTATAATACGAGATAATACGAGAATGGGGTAATCTCTTAAAGACATTTTCCTAATTAACCGCCACCTGAAACATCTTAATAGACCTAAAACCGAAACTGCAACAATATTCGACAAGGTAGACTAATTCTAATTTAAGTTAATGAGAAACGAATTAAAATTAACTCAATTAAAAATATTCATTTACAATTAAATTACTACCTTGGGCCGCAGTCGCGCTTAATTAAGTCATTCCTTTTTTACTTTCGTCAAAGATCTCACATTCGCAGGCTAGTGACATTTTAATGAAAGTGTGCGACACACAGCCAAACTTAATTGATGGCTCCGGTCACCGCAGAGTGAGGGAGTTTCGTTTTACGTTTAAATGATTAAAATCTCGGTGGATAAAAAAGTAGGAATGAATAAAAAAATGTATTTCCGAGTTGCTATTTTTGTGAAAAATAAATATGTACATACATAGGAGCATTATGGGAAATTCGCAAAAATGTAAATGCAATAAAAAAAACATGGGTAATATGAGAACCATTAAACAAATGAATTACTTTTCTATCAGGAATTAATCAAAGTGGGCTTAAATAAACAATTAAATATGTAATTAGCGCGAAAATTATATTCAGAAACGTTTCCGCTAAAATTGTGCACACATTTGCCCATATTTGGAGTTGTGGTTCTCGCACGAAATATCCTCTTACGAGCCATGCCCCCCGGAGAAATTTAAATTGGTTTTATAAATCGCAACTAAGGTCGACGATAAACCGATTTTCCCTGGAAATTTAATAAAGGGTCCGAGCTGTTAAATAATATTTTTCCTCTAAACAATTAAAACCACCCCCGATGCACACACGGCCACGTTCGACAATAGATGGAAATATAAACGACATAAAAGGAATGAAGCAACGAAGAAAGGATTAAAAACCAGAACTGTGGTAGTTAGCATGTCCCAAAGCACCCTGTGATCTGGCAAAATGCTCCTACCATCGAAAAGGGGTCGCAATTTTGGTTATTGCGACTGATGGAGAGCCGCGGGGCTTCCATTACTGTGCCATTTTTGCACATTATCTCAACGAATGGATATCCGCGAACTGGTGGAAAAAATGGTGATTTTGCGCCAGAGCACAAGGTAACTTCTCGGCTCCGCCATAAACTCTGCCCAAAGGGCACATTTCTTTCATAGTCTCGATTGGATTTGCGTGAACGTTGTAAAAAGGACATCCGAAATTACTCGCGCACACAAAAAAAGAAACGCTTTAAAGACGGAAAATGCTCTTTTTACGACGGAGGAGTATTTAAGACGACATTTGGTTAGAAGGAACATCGCGGTGCCTCGTAATCCTTTTTTCCCGTAGTCATAAAGTCTGGGAGCAGTTCTGGAGCACGGGACACTTAATTCGTCCAACTAGACTCGCTCGAACTATGGCTATAGGTGTTAATACAATTTTTTACGATTTGCTACTCAGCAACTTTATGCCCCACTTTATTACTTTGAAAAGTTATGGGAAGCTAAGGAGATTTTACAAGAAAATCGGGAAAATTAAATCGATTGTTTGTTCCTTTCTGGCGACTGAAATTGAAAGAATGGCTCGCTCTAGTCAGCAAGGGTCTAATAATACTTTATGAGATCTGGCAGACACGCGGCGGGGAAAAAAATGAAAAATCCCAATGATGAAAAGGGATCGAAATCCATATAGAAAATTGTGCAAGTTTGTTCGGAGTTAATTTCAAGTTCTGAGTTTATTGCTAAATCAATTTCAACTGGAGAGGTGTACAAGGCGCCAAGAATATGACTGCTCAATAAAGAGAGGCGTCACTTTAAATGAGAAAAAGTTTTTCAATAACTTCAAGAATTCTCAAAGGGATCGCATAATTAAAGGGAAAGTGTCCAAGCTTAGAAAACCTACTTATATTAATTTTTTTTTAACTTAGGAAAACAAAACATTTAAGAGCTTAATTTTCATGATTATTTCTTAGTTGTACAACAAAACTTTTACCTTCCATTTAACTCTAACTCTGCTTGGTACTTTGAAAATGTTTTTTCAGTTGATCGAAATTTGCGCGTTTTGAAGCAGTAAAATTTGAAAACTACGAGTAAAAGGAGTATAACAAGAAAACATAGTTCTAGATAATTGAGCGCACGGGTGCGAAATGTACACACTCCAGCATAAGGAAAACACTAAGGAGAAAAATATGTAAACATGCTACGAATTTCCATAACAATGGCTAACGAAACGACAGCTCTTTTGTTATTCAGCTCCTCACCGAATGCCGGGTTTTGCACAATACACCGGCCGCATTGAGTTCCCATCAAGAAATTCATTAGCGCAAGGGCTTGAATGTTTTATGTATTCGCTCAATGGAGTTCCTGAGAAAATATGAAACCCTTTTGTGGCCACAATTCGCACAATATCCAAAGAGATAAGCAATATGCAGGTGAAGTTCTGTGCCCCTTCCAAAAATCACTCAGGACCATTGTTATCTCTGTTTTTAAACTTAAATTAACATTCTAGTTGGCTTGGCGGCACCCGAAAAAGGAGCATCCCTTTCAGGCTAAAATGGGAGAGCAGAAGCGCAAAATTTTATGAGTGCTGTGGGTAAGGATTATCACACTCAACGACCAACCCCCGCCGCACCCCTTAAAAGCGCTCTTTTATCTATGGAAGGCATTTTCACCTGGCAGTTTTATGTCATGGACATTGATTGCACAAAGATAAATAAAAGTTTATCTATCCAAAGCACCGCCACGAAGTGAAAACAATTTTGCTTTAAAGTGAATACGGGCGTATGTGGACCTTTACAGCGCTTGATGGGGCTTCTTAATCTAAACGATAGCACTGTGACTTTTTTTACGGTAGTAAATAAAATTAATACTAGAAATTCTAGCACTTCCTACAAAATATTTTACGAAATAAAAGGCTTGTGCAGACATGATTTAACCACCATTATAAAATTAAAGATCTATCTGAATGGGTTAGGCAATGAAAGCTGGCATACGTGCAAAAATATAATCCTGATTTTTAAACGTTTTTGTCCGTACACATGGAACATCATGCAATCGCAAAATATGATGCTTAACATATCGTGCGGTGATACAATAACATTTATCTAAAAGTCCAAACGTAATTCATGGTTATTCTGCAGAAGGGTAGAAAAGCAAGAAGCACAAAAAGAGCAATTTTATTAGTCACGCCACGTAGTTTTCATCACTAGTTCTTATTCAGCTGGTATATCATAGCATTTGAGGGAATTTATAATTTTTTGCAGACTTACAAATTCGGTTTGAAAAACTGCTCGGTCATTTGAATCGCAACAAGCAATCACATTCACAAATCTGCATCGTCTGCATTTAAAATATATTGCAAAACAGGAAATTGCAAGTGCACTCGTGCATTTAACTGCTCGCACGAGCTTTTTTTCATTTTGTAATTAAATTGTATTAAATGGCGAAAAAATATCATATCATATGATGTGTAAATATTATACAATTTTGGTCATTTTACAAATTCGAGTAATTTAATGGATTTCAAATTTTAACAAATCAAAAATTAGAAAAATTATGTGTTATGCACTTAAATATAAAGAACTCCTTACACCTGAAAAACATTGATTAATTATTAGTTACTTCTTGAACAGATATAATATATATTAATTTTTAAACAGTATATCCTTTTAAAGTCGAAATTGTGTACCTTCTTCACGTTTAAGTCCCAAATTATCTTAAATTACTAATAATTTATTTTAATTGATTTAGAGCGCAATTAACTTGGTTGAACACAAACAACGAACGAACCTAGAAAAACATTTTGAAATGTGTGTTTTCTAAAATAAAGTGCGTAAAATGTCGTTTAACGTAAATTGGTGTAATATAAAAACAAGTAAACAAACAATGACTTGGAAATTTATGTTATTTGTGATAGTGTCCCTGTTGCTGATATCACGAACGGATTCGATTAAGAGCGCCAGAAAGAGTAAGTATAGTCACAAAATGTTAAATTTAGCTCTTTGTACGCACGCATGCATTTTTTACAAAAAAAAATCATTTTCCCGATAATGGCCCACTTAATCATCGTCGAGAAAATGAAATGTGCGCGCGATGTCTGATATTTGGCGGCTTCTCCCATATCTTTAAGCAAGGCGATAACCCCCGGGAGCAGGAGCCCAATATTTTGATAACAGGACGAGCCTGTCTGAGTCCCAGTAGATAGAAGAAAGTCTTCGCGCCTCCCTTGTTTTTTCAGCTTATTTCCGTTCATATCTTTTCCCGCGACTAAACTCCTGTAAGTTCGGCGTCTTGAGATAGACCAGTTCGGGGAATTCCTTGCAAAACATTATTCAGTCTCCGGCGGATTTGTCAAAACAATGGGACAGAATTTCGTCCAGACGGGATAAGATTACTATTTATCATTGAAGAAAATTTCTTTCTCCCCTTTTCCTCGACGCTATTTTTTCCTTCTGGTGGCCGAAGGTCCGGAGCGGAGATAAGCGGTTTATGTAACTCCGCACTCACGTTTATTATTTAATGGCCAGTCGATTAGGACGGCAGAAGATGGCTTTTATGGAAAAATATTTTGATAATGTCCGGCGATGTGTGCGTCCATGTCCGCCCCACTCAAATTGATTTTTGTTGCGAAAATGAATATTGCATTAATAAAAGCAAGTTTTTGCTACTCAAGTTAGTTTATGCCACAGCAACTGGCACATGAATATGATAAAGTGGCTCGGACCCGTGACCATCAACACCGACTGGCCCTGGAATCTGCTGGGAACAGGGATCCAGAAAGAGGCCCGGCCCCCGGGCATGCTGGATTTATTAGCATTCAATAATGGTGCTGGCTAAAGGGTTTCAATGAATTAAAAGAGATGTTTGCGTAATTCCGCCCATGCACATTGTATGTAATAAATTTGCAAACATTGTGCTCTGCGTTATGATCGTTATGAAAAATGGGAAATTGCTTTTGGGAGCCATCCGGCCAGATACTTTTCGTTTCTACGACTGTAATGCCATGCTAAAGTCTAAACCTACGTTTCCTTTTATCCCAAGGTTGTGTTATAAATGAACAAACGGAGGAGCGCCCTCCACGGCTCTGTCTGGGCTGTAGATCCATAGGCAATTTGATTAAGGGAAGCATTCATGCCATTCATTGGATTTGTATGTAAAACAAGCATACTCTATGAAAAGCCCCTTAAATTTTCCGGGAAGCTCAGCTGAGCATCGACAATGCCAAAATTTCTAATCGACAAATTACATTTATTGGCATTCGGTATGGCCAAAACTAAAGCAAATTGACAAAGCAACTCTGAAACGCTTTTCCTGTTGTACTCAGAATTATATGGGAATTTAAATGAGCTCCAGGAAGGAAGCATCAGCATTCGAAGCACAACTGCTTTTGCGTGTACAGAAGAAGCTCGAGAAGTTCTTAAGTGAGGGCGTTATTTAGAGGAATAAGTCCGTATGCAGCTCCTTCTGGGGCTCCTCTTGGGGCACTTAGGCAAATGGTGGTAAGTAACATGTTTTGCGGGGTCGGAGTTTTCGTGAGAGACAACAAAGTGGCCGAGATTATCTCTTTGCTTTGATTTGTGCTATGATTCCACCGAAACAGTTCTTGGTATTAATTGGTTTCATACATAGTCTACGAATTTCTTTAACATTTTAAAGAGTTGCTCTAGCACAAGTTTTTAGGGAATTCGTAATCGTATATATTTGGTGAAATATTACGAACACCCGCTCGAAAAATATATTTGCTAGATCACACATTTAAAGTTTTACAAGTAGCTAACATAAGCCGCAAAAGTTATTGCAACTGTGAGAGTTTTACAGATTGAGTAAATTCTTTTACAAATATGCATATTTTCTGAAATATTATACGACGTAGGTACTTGGTACTAGGTACATTTAAAATTCACACTTTTAAAATCTTACATTGGAACTCTAATACTTTTTGAGAAAGCAAGTCCAAAAAGTTGATTAATTTTGTTAATGAATAATGTGATGGATCAAGCTGAAATTATAAGGTGACTAGTTTTACTGTTATCGAAATAACTCCTGAAAGCCATATTTAATTTTTAAAATATTTTCTTTAATATTATCTATTAACAGAAATGTTTTATAATTGTATTTGAAATCTCATGTAAAATTCAATTGACTAACAAATTACTATCGCTTTAATTGTTCATACCAATTACCAAATCAGTAAACAAGTGCATGGCATCGAAAACCTTTGTTTCTCGCTAACGACCTTTGGGCTATGAGAAAGAAAGGAAATCAGTAAAATGTACGCTACGTAGTGAGGTCCTTATTCCACTCGGTTGCATGGAAATTCGCGTATCCTGCGCCAGTTGGGTTCAAAATTCGCGCAAAAAGCAGGCACTAGTCGTATCGCAAAATTCAAAAGCCGCCTATACCCCCGCGCCGGGCAATTTTGTCGTTGTTATGCCTTCCCCGCAGATCTCGCAGGATGCGATGAATTTATCAATCCGACGATGAGTGCCTAGTCCTTCCCGTGTGGGATTCGGATGACTGCCTGCAGCGCGGAAATCCATTTGGGGTACACTCATAACGCTGTATGTAGCAAGTTAGAAAAGTTTTGCTGCAAACAAAACTCCTTTCACATACTTTTCGGAGGTTGGGAAAATTTTACTGACCTCGCAATCCTCCTAGGTATCTACGACTACGTGCAACTTCTGAAGGAGACCGCGTCGTAAAAGATATGGCCCGACTTCGCACTCAAAAACTTTTAAGTGTTTTTAATATTTTACTGCAAAAATTAGAATGTATGAATATCTCCTGAGCAGCCTTGGCCTTGTTCTGGCAGTAGCACTTAATCAGCGGTTTTACGGCCGTCCAGGCGCTTAAAACATTTTGGGGATACTTAGACAACCGAAGCATTAAAAGTAAAAGCGTAAAATTTTCCGGTGAAAGAGGAAAGTTTTAAGTAAAGTCGTTGATAACTCTACACCAGATAAATTGATTTATTTCACTTGAAGTAGGCGGCGCTAATTGAATTTTTAGTTACAAAGTAAACCACAAGAACCGCAGGGCCGTCAGGATGCTGTCTCCTATCCAACAAAGGGAAAACCGCGTAATTACCAGAACTCGTACGAACCGTGGCTAGACCTAGATAAAGCGGGGGCGTACGGGGCTGCTGGAAATGTTTCAAGATTTTATTCTCTGCGAGTCATTCCCAGAGTTCCGTCGAGTGGTAATTACCAAAGTGGAATTATGCAAATTCACTGGGAGCCGGATTATCGTGACTGGGATTTTAGTTGCACGCAAAAATCCAGCATCCAGCGTATTTTAATCATTATTTACGGCCGGATGGCCAACCCTTGTACACATCCCGCCAGTATCCGGACAAAGTCCTGAGTCCTGGCTGTGCCATTCGGACTGCACTTGATTTACATTTGGTTTTTCCAATTGTTAATGTGGGCCTACAAACCTCACTGATTTTTATTAACCTTTTTTGCGCGTATTCCGTATCTTTTGACTCTGAACACAGCCCAACCTCACCGAAGGGCTGATTGATAGTATCGGTAAACAATTATTAGTTTTAAAAGGCCCTTTTGCGGACGTTGCATTAATTTCGAGCGCTTATATCGAATTAGTGGGGATTTTCGATTGGCGGACGTTTTGATACAACACAAAAAAACTGCGGGGAGCGCCGGCAGGTGTTAAATGTGCGATAAAATTTCCCTGTAAATATGTTCCCCATTAAAATTATTCCAAATTAATGAGAACCAACCTGGGTCTCAATTTTCTGCTCAAATAATGTCGATATGCGTCATGCTTACTAATTCCAGAAATTTATTTGGCTTCATTATGATGGATCGACCTCGATGCGATTAAGTGGACTCGCATTTCGCTCATTAAAACTGCATTCGTTTTTTGTGGAGCAGCCAGCTGTGCCGTATCCAGTTTCTTCGTAGTAAAATGACATGGCGCCCTAAAAAGATGCATATAAAATGAATAAGGTGGAAGCTTCTACGAAAAGGAAGAATTATTACTCAGGATAATGAAAATTAAAATTGAATCGGTATCGGATCATTGATATCTATATTCAAAAAGTATCGATATTTGATCAGTAATAATACATCACATTTGAAAGCTATTGGATTTATGTCATATTAGTTTGGTGGGGGTATAAAACAAGAAGTAAAGAATATTGGAACAAAGGGATCGAGATGCCTTATAGTTATAATGTTATAATAACATATAATTTTAAAATATGTGCGTCTGTTTGTCCATTAAAATAAAATGCAACTCTCCACAAAATTACGCGATAAATTCATGTTCATAATTCTCTTGCACTTCCTTAGTTGCATAAGTGTAACAAATTTAATTAAATCACCACCCGAATGGGAATATGCATAGTCGCTCAGAAGTTGAGTTGCGGAAGTATTGCATAACTTCGTCGTAAATCCTCCGAGCTCCTTGTGTAGTTCTCTGCAGGCATCGACGCCTCGGGGGCTACTTGTACAAGTTCGGATGGAGACGAGACATTTGCACCAACCACATGTTCAGTCAATATTCGGATTTTCCCAAATAATCGCTCCCACAGAGTTTCAAGGACGATGAAGTAGTTTTTCAGAGCAGAGGAACTATGCACGCCAATAATCCAGATGTTTGAGAAGCATTAGTGCCATGAAACAATGCTTTTCGAATCTCTCAATGTGCGCCGACAGAATGGCACTAAACATTCTAATACCAACTCCCCAAGGAGGTCTACTGACAGGGGAAATGTGCCAGTAAATTCGCTGTTGGAGATATTTCGCCTTTTTGAGGAAAAACCTATTACAAGAACATGACACCACTTGTTTTGTTTTCGACTTGCGAATATCCCAGCAACAGGAAATTGGATGAAATGAAATTTTCTGGTATCTTTCCGCGGGAGGGATAAGAGCATTACTTGTAGCTCATAAGTTTTTGGGCAATCGTCGGAACCTCTAAGTACAACTTAATTCAATTTAATTTTCTTTTCAGATCCTTTAAAGGATCCTAGAAAATGTGGTCGCCCGCAATGCGAGCCGGAGACAAATAAATTCGGTTACAAGGATACACAGCGCTACAAATATGACTACACGATGGACATTCGAACGCAGTTCTACGGAACCGGAGTGAATACTTCAGACCTTATCCTCAGAGCACAAATAGATTTAACTTTTCCAAAGAGTTGCGAAGGTGTTTTGATTCTCAATTCAGTTGAGTTGAACAGCCGCGATGAGGCGGTGGAGGTCGAGGAAAACAACAACGATAAAGACTACTACGGCGATTTATCGGAAGAGGAACCAGTTCGGAACCTCCATCCAAAAAGCACGTTTTTGGCTAATGACTTGCAGAAGTACAATCTGAGATTTGCCTTCCACGACGGAATTATTGGTGAAGTTTGTCCTCACGTTGACGAACCATCGTGGGTTTTGAACTTCAAAAAAGGAATCCTCTCCGCTCTGCAAAATACTATGCTAAGATTCGATGTTGGCCGGAATACTACGGAGACAGATATTTCTGGAACTTGCAACGTGGCTTATAAATTAATGGGCGCTGAGGGCACAAGCATTGTCATTCAAAAAGTTAAAGATATTGAGAGCTGCAAGGACAGATACCAAATGAACTCGGTTTTGCAGACAACGAAATACCACTTTCGAGACGATAAAGCTATTTGGCCTATATTAAATTCGAAAAGTTATTGTAATGTAAGTTTGACAAAATTATATGCCAACATTTAAAGCATTTAAAGATTTGTTGTATTTTTGAATTAAAAACATTCTGGATGATATACTCATTTAAAAATATATTCACTGCGAATTTTTAAAATTCTCTAAATATACCCCTAACCTTTAAAAGCTTTAATTTTGTTGCACTGCTTATCCTTTACTTGTGTCACAGCTCTCAGTAGATCATCATATTTACAAAGAAGTTGCTTGCTACGAAAGGCACCAGCTTGTTCCATTTTCAAATCGAGATGCAGGAATGGTTTCGGAAGCGAATATAAAATTAGTTTTAATCTCAGAAGAAACTATCAGGGGAGATGCAAAGGCTTATGACGGTATAGTAACTGTCACCACAATTTATTTAATTATTTTCAAAAATTATGAAAACAGATGACGAACTTATCAAGCGAAGATCATCTTTGCTCTTTGATCACACGCCTTCACCGAAGCCAACTCACGGAGAGATCAAAGCATCGCGTGATCTCTTAAAGGAAATGTGCAAACTTGGATTTCCGAATATAAAAAGAGAATTTATAGACATTTTTACGAAATTTTTGCAGACTACGAGACTACTATCAAATAAAGCCCTACAACAGCTTTTAGCTCGTTCAGCCAGTATATGCCAAAACGGCAGGTGAGTTTCACGGTCATGATCATTTTAGAAACAGCCTGTTTGTAGGGTGTCACAGATTTTATTAGATAAACACAGTTTGAAACCAAGCAATTTAAATTTCTTTAATTTTTCAGAAACCACGTCCTTGAAAGTCTTCCCTATATAGGTAGTCCAGCTGCCATAGAACTGATGAAGGATCAGTTGATCACTGAATCGATTTCAAAAGAAATGGCTCAAAATTGGATGGGCTCTCTATCGTTTCTTCCTCGGCCTGAAGAAGAGACCTTGAATACAATTTTCGAACTGCTGCAATATGCCCAGAAAAAGACAGATCCTGAATATACTTTAGGTGCATCTGCTGTTGTACACACCTTTTGTCGACACCATCCGGATTGTGGATCTTATGAAAATGTTAAGAAAATTGTAAATCTTCTCGAGTCAGAATTCCTAGGATTGCTAGCCTCTCAGAAAAGAGACAGAAAAACTAGGGAACGAATCGTTGTAACTCTAAAGGGTCTTGGAAACATAGGAGTTACTAGCGAAGAATTTTCACAAATGCTTCAAAACAAAATTATTTCAAATAATAATATATCCACTGATCTTCGACTGCAGGCTTGTGTTACTTTCAGGCGAAGTGAGTGCTTGAAGCACAGGTAAATATTGTATTTAAAAATATTTTTCCCTGCTTACATACCATTTTTCTTAAAAATTTCAGAGAATTTTTCCTCAATATATATCAAAATTATACTCAAGATCCGGAAGTGAGAATTGGGAGTTACATTCAAGCTATGAGATGTCCGGACTATAAGTCCATAAATTTAATTAAACGGGTTTTAGAAGAGGAAGAAGTAAACCAAGTAGGATCATACGTTTGGTCACATCTTACAAACGTTGCAAAATCGGCTTCACCAGTTCGTGTTGAAGCGCAAGGCCTTCTGGTGGATACTGATTTAGGAACTAAATATAAAATGGATATACGCAAATTTTCTAGGAATTTCGAGCACAGTATTTTCTTCGATGAATATAATTTTGGTAACTGTTTTACTGTTTTTATTTCCCGTCTTCTTTCGACCACATTTTAGTGGCATATTTTGTCTGATATTTCTAAATTATTTTTATGAATATAAATATTAAACAACTATTTAAAGGTATTGCAACAGATGCAAACGTGGTGTTTGGCACAGACTCGTATTTACCACGTATAGCAACGTTAAACTTCACAGCAGATCTTTTTGGTGAATCAATAAATTTCTTTGAAATTTCAACAAGAACTGAAGGCTTCGAAGAGTTTATCGGATCAGTTTTTGGTCCCAAAGGGCCATTAAGTGGAGAAACTTTTAAGAAAAAGTTTTCTTTCTTGCACCGATGGCTTGGTGATGAGGATACCGAGCAAGAAGGTAATTGTGTAATTTAAATTAGATGCATTTTTTTAACTTCAATTTTGCAGCCGAGTTTATTAATTTCGAAAAACTCCGATTAAAGCGTGAAGCTAATCAAATTGAAGATAGATCAAAAAGGGAAACTACAGATCGACGTAAGGCAATACAGGACGATGTTGATAACCTTGGTTATAAGTTAAAGTAAGGATAACTTTTAATTGTTTAGTTTTGTTGCATTAAAGAAAAATATCAAAAATAATAAAATTCTTTAAAATATGAAGTAATACTATTTAACTTTTACACAGATACAATTATCGGCAACCTAAGGCCGCTCTTGGGCTTAAAGTATTTGGTAATGATCTAAAATTCTACACGATGGAGGGTATGCTTGAAGTGATGCAGGCTGTCGACAAAATAAATCCGGTTAAACAAATTGCGAATATTCTCTCTGGACGGGAAGTTATTTATACAAAATCAGGAGTTCTCGTAGATGCATCGTACAACGTTCCAATGGCAACTGGTTTACCATTAGCAGTGCATGCTTTCGGTGCATCATCCATTGATCTTCGACTATCTGGAGATTTTAATTCAATAGAGCCAGTAGCTCAGTGGAATTTCGACGTTGAAGGAAAATTGAAACCTAGTGTTTCAATAGATGTCCTTACAACTATGGACACTGACTTATTTTATGCTTCGTCTGGAGTTCGAGTCAAGAGCAACTTGTACTCGAGCACAACCCTTGAAGCCAAATTAAGAGTTCGTGGGGCAAAGTCTGTTAAAATGACTTTCAGCTTACCTGAGGAAAAAAATGAAATTTTCAGTGCTAGGTAACTCTTCAGTTATTAATGAAAAAAAAACGAATTCAAATATTACTTATTTAGATCTGAACTATTCATGCTAAACGACGAAGAAGAAGTCTCCCAAGCTGGCATACCACGACGTTCCGAAAATTCTACCTGCACATGGCCAATTTTGGATCAAGCCCTTGGACTTAAGATCTGCTCTCACTACAGCGTCCCTGATCTTAGCAATGCCACTGAAAATAATTATCCAGGTCTAATACTTAGCGGACCTATTGATATCAATGTCCACCTGCTGAAAGCGGATCCTACTGCAAAAAATTATATTTTCGAATATAAATGGGATCAGGTGGAAAATGTTACGGAAGGATCTTTTATCTTCCACACTCCTGGATCAGTCATTCCACGAATTTTTAATGGAAACCTTACTAAAGACCTTGAGACCTTCAATATTTCAATGTCTTTCGTAAATGGTAACAACTCTTATGCAGCTGTTGGAAGGTATAGCGCAAATCCGGAAGATAGGAAGTTAGAGATTTATTTAGATACGGACGGAAGTAAAAATTTGGCCTTAGACGTACGCTTATAATTCGCTTTAAAATACATGAAATTTTTATGAATACTTTTTTCAGATGCGTATGAATAGGACATTATCCAAAAACGGTTTCACATACTATCCGCGAGCTTTACTATCAGTTAACGATGATAAGATTGCAGGATTTACTGGAGTAATTAAGATTACTGAGAAAAGTGGCATGGTCCAAAACGATATTAATTTAACTTTTGAAACCAAAAAGTTACAAGCAAGACTCAACGGATATTTCGTGCAAACTGAAGTATCCTATTCAACAAAAATGAAAATGGAATACAGGGTAAGGTCAAAGGAATATAAAGTTAGCTACAGAAAATTTCGATTAATGATTTAGAAAGTCGAATAATGTCCTACATTTTATATTATTTATAGTTCCAAGACAATGATGTAGAAACAGTCGAACTGGATGGTGAGATTTCGAACAGAAGTCACAAAATGAAAACTGAAATAAAGGGAAACGTGAAACTACAAACGACTGCTTATCCAAAACTAAATTTCGCAGCGAATTTGACTTGGTTGTCTCTTTTAGGACATGCTGAAGCAAGATTTGTTCACAATAATGCTCTCGATTTTGTTGATCCCAACTATTCGACTTCTATACGTGTGGTGCTGGCTCGATCTGAAATGGACGATGCAAAATCTGAAGGATATCGCACAAAGGTCTCATTTGAAGTGACGAGACCAATTTCAAGCGTTGATTTTAGGATTATGCTAAAGTGAGTCTTAGCGAAAAAAAACTATTCATTATGTTTCTTTTCATACTACATATTTTTTGAATTTTAAGGCACGAAGAGCGCCGCAAAACTGGCCCGGTTCACAACTTCCTTGTAGCAGTACGTTATGCTCCAAAGAAAGAGGTTACTGGCGTCTTTTCAATATCCTTCCCAAGGCGAGCTCGCTTCGCAGTTGATGCCTCAATGAATGTAACTATACCCACGTTCGAACCTTGCACAGCCAGGCTGCTGTTAATTGAAAAGGAAGTGAAAGACTTTTCGGTAAAAGGAAATCATGTTTAGCAAATATAACAAAATAATACATTCATTTCTCAGATCGACTTTAGAGGTCAGTGGTTTTCCGGGCACTCTATCATCACGAAAGGCACATATCAAGACAAGAGTTCAAGAATTCGAACTCATCATCACCTAAAACTGCATGTGCAAAGCCCTTCATTTAATGAAACCATGATCACCTGTGTATACCGCAAAAATGAGAATGAGATTTTTGCTGATGTTCAAGCCGAATATGGAAAAGTGCCCTATGGCGTCACACTCAAGCATACAATAAAAGATGAAGATCAGAAGAACAGCTATGCCGAACTGAAGCTCAAGGAGAAGACCTATTGGATTTCTTCAAAGCTGATCGCAAAACAGTCAAAGCTCCTCTTAATGGAAATCCACATAGATAAGTATGAAAATCTTTGAAACTTATTTTTTTATTTCTCTGATTGCAATTAAAGTTATTCTTTCCAAAGATGTTTCAACTTGAACGTTTAAACGTATTAGCACCTAGTTATAGACAAATAATTAACTTAATTATTCTTTTAGGATGCGAGACATACATTTAAATATTCGTGGTCTTTCTTCCGAAAAGAAAAGGGAAGCATCGGTTGAAATTAAATGGGATGCAAACAGGGATCCAACACAAAGATTGGCTTTATTGGCAGAGTTTAACAACCCACAGTCCAAAAGATACGATGCTACTTTGATGCTAACCTACCCCGATAAGACCCTTAGTTGCAGCTTTGACGTGTACCTGGGTTCGCCGAATTACAACGGAAATGTAAGGGCTACCTGGAGCGCGAACGAAGCAATTGCCGTGACCTTCAACGTTGGATATAGCCCTCACGATCTGAAGAATGGCTGGGTATCGGTCGAGGTGAAGACACCTTTCGAAGGCTGGAAACGAAATAGTCTTCAGGCTGGAGTGCACTACGAGAACAATTTGCTCCTCGTCAACGGATCCGTGTTATGGGCGGAGGATCAGAGCATTGGAGTAGAGTTTAAGGGAGATTATGAAATTAATGACCCAATTTTCGGATGCGAGCTTAAATTTGGTATTAATAGTACCATTGACACTCCAACGATTGGTGCCTACTTTAAGCACAAACAGGACGAGAAGAAACTGTCGACTGACATAGATATTCGGTACAGGCTCGTTAATGAAACCCTTCAAGTTTATGCCTTAAAATCCGCATGGCAGATTGACAAGGATGGAAACTTTAAAAATATAACAGGCTCAATGTTTGGCCGTAGTCCTTTTGAAGATTACAAAACAAGTAAATTGGCTGCAAAATTCGCTGTTGGCACCAATAAAAAGGTCTATGGTGCAACAACAGTAGCCTTCGAACAACGCAAATTTACAATGACTGTAGAAGGAGAGGTGAAGAAGATTACAGACAGTATGCTAGAAGTGAACATAACTACTCCAATTGAAAAATTTAAAACGATATTTGGACGCTTCGGTCTTAACGAGCAAAATCGGCACGCTGTTGCAATGGTTAGTGCTCCAGCTGGGGCTCTGGGGGCAGAAATATTATTTGCAGTGCAGAATCTGTCTGATTTTGATATAAAATTCAGCGTGGCTACGCCGATTGATGCGTTCCAAAGACTAAATATCATTGGTAAAATGAAACCCGACAACGTGGACATGCGCGGTGGGTGGAACAACATAACCGTAGGATTCACGGGAATGTGGAGGTTCTCAAACATAACCGATTTCGAATATTCGTACAGGTTATATACGCCCTTAGAAGGATTTGAAGACAATGGAGCCGGAGCAAAATTTGTTATAACGAAGGAATTTCATGTTGAGGTATATGGTAAACTCGCCTCTTACAAGTTAGGCGTGAAAATTCATGCGCGACCTAAACCAAAATTAATTAGTCAGCTTAGTGCGAAGAGCATTAAATTAGAACTATTGGAAGACGAGGAAGGTATGATGAAAATAACGAATAACGATGAATCGAGCAGTAGCGAAAGCAGCAGCGGAGAAGAAGACGACGACTACGACGACATTGACTACGAGGAACTAATTAATTACATCGGCGACATAGAATTAGACACATTGGTTTGGCCAACCATCAAAGGATACGCGGACATTGAAGAAATCGGGGACTACTTTGTTATTCTTGGAGACATTGAGCTACCCCAGGGTAAAATTGATGTCAAAGATCGGCTTTATTACCCAGATATGCTTAACATCGACAATGTGTTGAAATTGCGCACACCGTTTTCTATAGCAAAGGAAATCAAAAGTCGATTCCACTATAGCATTGAATTTAAAAAGCGTTACATAACTGGATTTGAAGTATCCTATTGGAATTCTGCTGAATGGAAGGATATTGGATATTTTACCAATTATACAATTACTTTGGACGAAACAGAATCAAAAGTACATGATGTGGTGTTAACACTGAAGACACCTTTCTCTTCGTTAAAGAAAATTGATTTAAGTGGATTTTTAGAATTGGAGGAAAATATCTACAGGGCGAATTTCACAACGAAAACTGAAGAAACAAAGCTGTCACTGGGTGGAGCCTTAGAGGTGAGAATTTATAAAATTTAACTTTTTACATTTTTTTTCTGTTAACAAAAAATAATTATATTAAACGAAAAAAAAAATTTCTCTTCTTCTCTTCAGTCGGAAGACAATTATTTGGACGCATCTGTGGGTATTTTACTCGAAACCCCCATAGTTCCCCATTATGGTTGTAGAATTTATTTCAAAAAAGATTTATCGGCTGACGAAAACTCCATAGATCTTGGATTTGAAATCAGGGACAATGTAACATCTAACAAGGTATAAAAACGGCTAACTAGTTCTAAAATTTAAATAACAATGTAACAAACCACTATCAGCTTCGCATCGAGTCCATGTGGGATGTGAAGCCATCCCACTACGTCCGCGCTAAAGGGCGCATTTACACCAACATCCTTCCGCTAAAAACAATCGAAAGCACGCTTATGCTGACTAAAAACCCCCACCCGCTAGTATCATTCAACATATCTCTTTTGGATATTCGAAATCAGAGGACTGAATTCAGTGCGTACGCAAATCGAAAGAAGGACTACGTAACCGTTGAAGTTGTAACTCCAATGAATGAGTTTCGGTAACATTCAATAAACTCCAAATTTTAAATAAATTTTACTTTATATTTTACTCTAGCAATATAACTCTTGAGGGTCATTTGACGAAAACAAAAAATCCTAACGAGTTCCTTCTACGAGGCAATCTTTTCCGTAACTCCATTGCTTATGGGGCTGAAGGGGTAATAGCCTTTATATCAGCAGTTCCAGTCGATGTCACGATGCGTTTGAGACCGAAATCGGGCGGACCGGACGGGATCATTAAATATTCACTTGCAAGCACAGAGAGCGATTATGGAAAGACTTTCCAATTTAGCGCTATTGAAGAAGGCAAAATGTGCCAAGTTGCAGGTGGATTTTCCATTCGTAGCTACTTAGACTGGGACATATCTGTACTAATTCAATCGAGCGAACCTGAGCTTTCTAGAGTTAGTATAAATGCTAGACTACTTCCTAGGGAAGGACAAACTTTGCATGGTCAAATAGACATTAGTACGCCCTGGAAGCACCTGGGCATCGAAACTGTAAGACTGGGCACAAATGCTACACTAAGACAAGATGCTGGAACGATAGAAAGCGATTACGAATTTGGAGTGTTAAAAGGAAGAGGGTCATTTGCATGGTCTTGGGTGCTTCTTGAAAACATGCAACTTGCTGTAGAAACGTTTGTTGAGCGTAGAGGCTCGAAGGCTAGGATTGTGCAAGCAACGGCCAAATATGTGAACCCAAACAAGAGTTTCCAACATGTTTCCGCTAGTGGAAAACTTAACGTGGATTCACTTTGGGTTCTAGAAGCTAACTCGAGTGTTATGTATCTCTCTCCTAACGATTTTTCAGTTGGGCTAGATGCAAAATTACCTGAACCTTTTGGGGACGTTCACCACTTGAGCGCCCGCTATTGGGGCAATGTGATGACCACGGCACCCTGGGACCTTACGTTAGATGGGCGCTACACGTCGGATGAAGCGAAGGCAAAGTATTCTGCTAGAATGCACTACAGCAATAAGGATGACTTACAAGGGTCATGCCGCGTTGAATGGGGTCTTGATCCGAAGAATGAAGCCATTGAAGGAAACCTTCAAATGCTACGGAAAGGCATTGCACGAAAAGAATTCTCTGCCAAATTAGTTACACCTTTCCATAAAGAAGAAGATTCTTTCTTTATGGTAGGAAACTATGATAAACAGGACATTTATCAGTATTTTGTGTAAGTAGCTTAAGAAGAAGTGTGAGTTAATTTTTTACAATTTTTAATATTTTTAAGCTGTGAAATCTGCTATCCTGCATCACAGCGAGTGGCTGATACCAACATTAAATATTCAAGTTTATCGAATATGCAAGGACACTTGAATGCAACTACTCCATTTTTGAATATAACCTGGCTTAGGGGAGATTTTGACTTCCAAACAACTGGGTAAGTTTTACAGATGCGGTCGTTAAGAAAATTTTAAATCTAAATTAAATATAATTTCCCTTTTAGTGGGGATTCTCTTCGTTTTGCTAAAGCAACTTGGCCAGAAGATACGACATTCTTTAGGCTGCACAGCAATTTTAGTTCAAAGAATCTTAACCGTGATTTGCAGGGAAAAGTTAATGTAGAAATTCCATTAGCTACTCGGCATTACACTGAAGTTCACTACGGACTAAAAGAGAGGCAGCAAGTAACCACAGGCTACGCGGATGTGAATTATAACAAGAAAGACGTTCTCAAGGGTGAATACAAGGCGAAAACTGAATCCAGCGCTGGATTTGAAAAAGATGTTATCGACATTTCCCTGGAAAATGAACTTAAGCCTCTTGGCATTCACTACATCCACTCCAGGCAGTATACCAACGCTGAAAATCCTGATTACGTAAATAATGTTTTTCTATATAACGTGACGCATTAAAGTATAATTTAGAGGAAGAAACAGAACAATGACAAAACTGCCAATAAAATAGCTTTGTTATGTTATTGTTCTGCAGAGGAAAATTTGTATGAGCTCCGAGAGCTCCTATTTTTCTGCTTTCTCTTTTCAATGCAAGGCATCATTCCTTTAGAAGTTAAATTACAATTGTTTCTTCTTTTTTTTTAGGATATGAAGCATGTTGAAGTTTATGAGCTGCGTAATTCGAAGAAGTTCAATATTACGGGAGAATTTCATGTTAGATCAACTGCTACTGGGCAGGACTATAAAATTGTTGCTATACATCCGAACAGGACAGTTATTTTAAATTCAGACTTTGATCAAAAGGACGGCTTAACGAAACAAAAATCAAAACTTCAAGTTTCTTCAACGGCATGGATTGGCTACAGATTTGAAATAAATAACAAAACAACTGTAAAAATTACCAATATTTTTAATAAGAACTTATTGCACAATGTGAATTTATTTTGAAATTATAGGCAGACAACGAGTCGCAAAATTTTATGGTCGAAGTGTCATATCCAAAACGAAATCTGTCCGCTGAAGGATGGTATTGGATAACTGACAAAGCAATTGATTCCGAAGCTGTATTCAAATGGACAAATCCTGAAGATCCTTTCAACATAGATGAAAAAAAGACTGTTAAAACTGGTCTTCAGTGGAACACGGAACCAATATCTGGTAATAACAGGGATCTCCAGAATCTGATTATTACCGTGGGCCATCCATCTTTTGACCAGGTAAATTCAAAATAATATATTAGAGAAAACAATTGATGCCGCAATAAACAAGATCAACTCTTTTACTTGTTTCTATATTAAATCGTTAAATGTATTATGTATCATAGTATCAAAAAAAAATTAAAAGGAGTAATTATCTACCTACATATCTTTAAAGGACGTTAAAATAGAAGGATCATACTACCGAAGCGCAACAGAGCTATTGAATGCTAAAATCATTGCAAATTATTCAAAAGATCCACTTCATCTTTTGAAATTCACCGCGTCGCTTAAAGACCTCACGAACAAGCTTGGATTTAGAAACTATACTTTGGTCATACATGCAAACCATGATATTTCCGAACTTCAGCTCGATGTGACTGGGTCTGCTGGCGTCAAGCCAATGCTTTACAAATCGGAATCGACTGTCACATACAAAAGAGCGTACTTCCCCCTCAAGACGGGCCACTTTTTATCTTTAATCGACGTTAAAAATAAGCAAATCGACTACTTGGTAACTTTGTTATAATGTAAAAATTTTACATTTTACTGTAAGAGTCTTTCTAGCGACAAACACCATACGAAGCAGTTCGACTGTGGCTTCAACCATACGGGGCTTATCCTCGGTATGGTATAAATGGTACGGTTTGGGGTACACCAGACGTAAATAGCACTGGCTTCTTCTTTATCGACCTTGAGAGGAAATATACTCGAATGGAGGTTAATTTGACACCGGATGCGACTCAGAATATTCAAATGGTTGGGTATATTCCTGATGCAAGAAGTGGCTATTTCGATTTATGGAGAAATTACGATGAGATTCGCGTGATCGATATTGCCTCGTATTTACGAATGAATCACTCTAGATTGATCACTGGCCAATTCCACTGGAGACCTAAGATGCAGGAAGAACTCAAGGTTAGGAAAGCAGAACAATTTATTAGCTTTTACCATTTAAAGCACTTTTATATTTTAATGTGCAACAATTTTTAATTTAAAATGTTAGGAAACCGCCGTAGCTCTTGGAACCTCTTTTTACAACTCTTTCTCAGAAGGCATCGATTTGTGGGTAAAAACAATTTATCAAGAAACAGCAGAGTCACTAAGTGATATATGGGAGAATTCGAAAACAGAAACGAAAGAATTTCTAGAGGATATTAAGTATGACCTGAATGAAATTTATTCACTTATTCAGAAATTAACAAAATTATTATTCTTCAGCGGTCTCATTGTGCTTGAAGAAGACATTGCAGACTTCCAGAAATTTGTGAACCAATCGTATGAATCAAACGACTTTTATATTAAAACTATGGTCAATTTCACCTTAACAGTTTTGGATGAGTTAGCTCTTCGAAATCACATTGAATCTCTTCCAAAAATTTTATCCGAAATGTGGCAAGCTATGGGAGAGTCTGGGAAAGGACTTAGGAATAACATTCTGTGGGTGATTGAAACAGTACGAAAATTCCGCAACTTTCTTAGATACGATTTGTTTAAATTTTGGTTTCTATAACGTAGATCAAAACAACATACCAAAATGTATTGAACACAATAAGTGGATTTTTACACGGAGAATCTCTTGGCCATATCTCAGAGCTACTGCATACCGCGGTGCAGAAATACGACAAAATTATTAAGGATCTTCACATATCCTTTATAAAATATGTGGAAAATTTGTGGAACAAAGTTTTAACAATTGCATCTAATTACTGGAGGGCGGCAATTAAGAGAATTGAACCACACGTATTTAGATTTGTGCACTACATTGAATCAGCATTATGGAACATGAGCCAGGAACTTTTTGGTAATTAAAAATGTTGTAGTCTTATTATTACGTAGAAATTCGTGTTATTTTCGTTGTTTTCTTAATATATTTTTTTCTTTGAAAGATTTTATTTACAAACGTACCAATGAATTGGCTGAGTCAACTTACTTCGGAAAGGTATCTGAATTCACTCAGGATTTTGATCGGCTGTATAAGGATATTGTCTCAAATGATGCAATTACCAACTTCAAAAAGTACTCAGTTATTGCGTGGGACTTTATTACAGAGAAATACTTCAATTTAGTTCCATTTGGAAAGGAGCTAAACGAAGTTCTAACAGAACTTTGGGAAGAAATTAAGGGACTTGAAAAGCTTGAGCACATTCAGTTTATTACTCAAAGAGTTTACGAATTTAAAGCCCGTGTTGAATGGCTAGCCGAAGAATTTGAGCTAGAAAAGAGATTGCACCAGCTTTGGTCATTGGTGAGGAATAAGATTTCAAGACTGACCCAAAATGCTCTTCAAACCGATGATATGTACCGAGAAGCAAAAACGAAATTCATTTTCGATCCTGACGCAGGTATCATAGACTTGGAACAAAAATTGCCTATGTCATGGCATGCATTCAATGAGACACCAAAGTTTGAAGAGATTCCCGAATACAAAACAATCACAACGATTCAAAATTTCTTTGCTGGATCAAACTTTTCACTTTTCTCGTACATTTATGGATTGAAGTCCCATTTGGACCATAAGACTTGGCTACCGCCGTACAAGGCTCATTCGCTTCTTATTGGTTCTCGACATATGATGACCTTTGATAGAAGATTTGTTGGTCTCAATTTGCAGTACGAGAAGATTTCAGGTGAATCACATCCTGATCAGTGTTCGTACGTGCTTACACACGATTTCTTGAACCAGAACTTTACTCTGCTGTTGGAACCATCAGTAAGTAATAGAAGAACAATGTTTGTTTTTTCCATCAGAACCAATATCTCCAATGCATTAAAAGTAAAACGCAACGATAAAAAAAAGAAACATAAGAAACTTCTATCGCTGTTTTGTCCTTTAATGTGACACCTATTTAATCCTGATATTGTTCAATAATTTACTTTTTTTTAGACCCTTCGAAAGGACGGAACGACCATTGCAACAAGAAAATTAACATTTATTACGCACAAACAACTTTTTGAAATAGACGTTACTGCAGACGTAAGTAACTCAATGTAAACTGCCGCTTATTCTATAAGAAAACTCTCTATTTCTAGACTTTGCACGTAGGAACAAATCCAGTGCCAGTTCTCCCCGTGCAAATTGGTGACGTGGTTGTCTATCGAGATTCAGATGTAATAATTGTTGAGTCCCATCAGGACTTCGTCCTAAGTTGCAACATCCAGTTCGACTTATGTTGGTTCGAACTTAGCGGATGGTATTTTGGACAAACGGCAGGCATTCTTGGTACCATGAACAATGAACGTTTTGACGATTTTAAAACATCAACTGGACAACTAGAATCAGATGAAGAGCAATTTGTTAACTCATGGGGACTACGCGACTGCAATCAAAGTCCCGAGAAGCCGAAAGGTGCCCATTCAACAGAGTTAATTGAATTGTGTAATGAATTTTTCAAAACTCCGTACTTCTCCACTTGCTTTGAATCCCTTGACCCATATCCCTTCTACGAAATGTGTCTTGATATGGGATCTAATTCGATTTCAACAATTCTCAACGATAACCACCCTGCACAAAAGGGTGCCTGCACTGCAGCTCTAGGTTACATTGAAGCCTGTGCTGCTCTCAAGATTCCCCTTCGCGTTCCTGATAAATGTGTTCAGTAAGTCTTACAAAATATCTAATACGTTACGTATTAATTTTTTTAATGTGTATATTAAGTTTTATTTTTTCATCGTAAATAATAATCTAATGGGTTTTGTTTTTTTTAATTTTAGTTGTAGCTTCACAAACGGCTCCTACATTGCTGAAGGAACTTTTGTAGAATTGAAAGACAACGATATTCCACGTACAAGTGATGTTGTCTTTATTGTGGAGGCTAAGCCATGTAACGCAAATATTACGATCATGAAGAATATTATGACCGTTGTTAATACGCTCAACAAGGAGCTCGAGGATTCTAACATAACTAATAACAGGTACATGGTTTAATAAATTTGGTGCTCTTCATCTAAAAAGCAATTCTATTTCCAGGTATTCCGTCCTAGCATTTGGTGGACGCGCACCTTTCGATGTCCCTAGGAGCGTGGTGCACGGGAACAAGGTTTTCACCGATTTTAGTAGCTTAAAGCCATACTTTGACCACATCGTTACAAACAACGGAACGAATAACGACATTTTCCAGGCAATTAGCGTAGCAGCTAAACTTATTTTCAGACCAGGTGCTTCCAAAAACTTCATTTTGCTACCTTGCTCTGGTTGTTCTCCGAGTGATATGAAGGTAAGTTTATAGAAAAAATTCGTTTTGATAAAGGATAAATTCATAATACTTAAATGCAGTTCGACTATTCATCACTGCTCCAATTAATGCTTGAAGAAGGCATAAACCTTCACATCCTAATGAACCAAGAGTTCGTCTTCGACAAGCCGCGTCTAACAAAAGTCTTCTTTGGAATGGACAGAGATTTAGCCTACACCAAACGAGACTTGAAGGAGTTCAGAGGAGATTCGGATCTGAGGAAGCAAGTGCGTCTTCCAAAGGAGGGACTGGGCTCCTGCACGCCCCTCGCCATAGAGACAAATGGGTCAGTTTTCACGTCGGTTAAACTACGGCCAGACAGGCGCAATCCAATTAAGAAGCTAGCCACTATCTTCGCCAAGAGAGTCGCCAAAACGGCCGTTCCCAACCAGTGCCAGACGTGCGAGTGCACCGGCCACAACACTGGTGTCGCCTACATCATTTGCACCTCTTGTGACACCCCCAGCCCCTACAATTTGGACTATGTGAGTTGCTTAAATATTTAAAATTAATTCAAGAGGCTCATGTATGAAGTTGCTCTTTTTCAGGATTTTGCGGAAACTGGCCCCGACCTGAACTGGGACTGGGAAGATGACGAAGAAGATTTCACTGATCTTTAAAATTCGCGTCCGTTAAAGTAGAAGTACTTTGACTGTAATAACTGTAAATAAAGGAAGAAAAATAATCCCATAAGCGTGGCGTTTCGAATTGTTTCAATCTTTTGCTATTAGTGTCACCTTTACGATTCCTCGCAGGCAAGCTCCTCAACTGAGCCGTTTTGTAACGTTTTTCTTCGTTTATTTTGTTAATTGTCGTGTTTTTTTAATATATATGCCCATTAAAATGAATAGGATGCTGGACGCTGATAGATTGGTAATTGATAATGAGATGCCTCCATTGGAAACATTCAATAACAGGGAGGAGGACGCCAAAATTGATATGAACAAATGGATAACTGGGTTGTGAGTAGCTTATCTAAATCAACTTATGTCTGCTTGAGAATTAGGCCGCAGTAATTTATTAAGAGTGAAGCTGCATTTCGCGTTACAGAAATTCGAAATCTCACTGTACGCCTTTTACAAAATTTGTAGCAATCGATCAAACAAATTGCTTAATTTTGGAATTAAGCGAGGCGGCTTAATCTGACCCATACAACGGAAATGGTTATGGTTTCTGGTCGCTTTTTCTTACCAAAAGATAGTCGGTCTGTTGCTGCATACAAAAGCAGGTTAAGAAGTCAATTTAAAAATGCATCAGCTTTATAAACCGGCAAAAGCACTGTTTTTAATCTCTTTTAGCAAAGTTTAATTGCCGCAGAAGTAAAAGTAATTTTAAAGAAATTTTGCTTACCTATTGCGCGTCGTTTAATGCGGCCTAGTTCTGCTTTCAACTTTGGAGATTTTCCTTTCACCTTAAAGTTAGTGCTTTTCTGCAGAAATGTTTTTATTGTATAAAAGTGCAGCATGCATTTCATCTTGTTGTTAATTTCCCCTTATGCTTCCGCGACGTTTCCTTTAAAACTGTTTGTGGCATATGAACTACAGAATTCTAGCACTAATATGCGCCTCGTTGCGTTTACAGAATCCCAATAAGACAAAGCAAACTTAACAAGTCCCCGCGTTGTGTGTTTCTCTACGGCTTGCCAGCAGCATGTTGCTTTTATTTGAACATTTTTCCGGAATATTTTAAGCCAATAATCGATTTTAAACACAGATCGATTGTTTTATTGTTTTATTGCGCCATCAAGAAAATAATTCAAAAGTCGTGATTTTAGCTTAGCTCTTTTTTTAGCACATATTTTCATATTCGCCCCTGCAACATCTCAAACAGCCCATGTGTTTAGGCAACAAAACTTTCTTGACATAGCTACATATGCTTTTGCGATCTGTCAGTTCCTCCAAGATTCCTTCCGTTCGCGAGCAAAGTTCGTTACTCGTAAATTATTCAAAATAACGCCAAAAAATTAAGAAGAATTAGAAAAAGAGCACGAAAAGCCCAGCTAGTTTTAGGAGAGGTGTTCTACTCACATTGCGCGAAAATAGCTGAGCTCTTTGCCATTTATTTTCCCGCCTAGAAAGTTCTATTTTTAACTGTTTTTATCCAAAATAACAGCAATCTGCGGCAACAATGGTTTTTCGGTAACATTGTTAGTTGTTTTTATTCACGTATTTTAACTAATTCGCTTGATGCGCTCTTTCAGGAAGATCTACCTCCTGGCGCTCTGCCTGCTAATTCTGAACAGCCAGATTGATTGGGGCGAAGCCTCGTTTTTGGACTACATCTGGCCCAATAGAAAAGGTTAGATGCACAAAAGCCTCACACGTTGTAAGAAAAATAAGTTTGTTGTTATTTTTCCAGCTACCTTCTTCAGCAGCGATGCGCAGAATTTGCCCTCTGTGCCTTACGAAATTGTCGACGACAGCGACCGCTTCGTCCTGGATGCCTCCAAAGTGGTTGGCAATAAACTCTCAGAACTCGATTTTTGCCAACAAAGGGTAAGCTTAGATCGCTCTTTTTTTAATATTTATTTTTTTCATCCTGCCTAAACAACCAGAGATGTTAGGTTTTGGAAGAAATATAGTGCGCTATGAAAGAGATTAAATTGGGGCTCAACTTCTAAGCTGCTGTAACTTGAAAACGATTATTTTCTCTGGTCGATACACTTCTAAACGGCGTTCTACATGTAAAATATTGTCTCGGTTACAAATCTGTTTTCTATTTCAGTTTCAATAAGAATTCTTAAATTTTGTAGTTCTTTTAAAAATGGTATTTTCATATAAGCGCAATACCTAGGTTGCTACAAATTTCAGTGCAACATTAAATATTTAAGTTCGCCTCCTTTTCGGTCTTCGTCTAAGGTTGAGATTTTTTTAGGTGATTGTACAACTAAAAAACTCCTGCAAGTCACTCAACGATGAACAGATTGGGAAGCTGGCGGTCGCCCTAATGAACTGCCAGAGTCACACCGAAGGTCGGGACATCTTCGAATGTTCTGACAGCATGTCTTTAAGGGACTGCACCAGCGCCATGTCCCCTGAGTCTTGGGGGATCTACAACCAATTCCTGGGCAGAGCGAAGGCGGTTTGCTTGTCGATTCGCCAAGACCACTTTAAGGCGATTACTGAAATTTCTGTGAATAAGCTGATGGAGTCCACTGGACATCACCTGCAAATGATGGAGGAGTTGAAGAAAAGCCAGAAGCAACTTGAGCAGGCCACTCTCGGCTCTATTGATGAAATGAGCGAGAATAATCTGAAGCTGCTGGAGAAACAGCAGGAGTTACTGAGGATTGCTGAAGCACAAAGGCTTAGCACCGAGCATAATCTGCGCGAAATCATGAGAGAAAGGAACTTGATTAAGGCCGGACAGTCGGATATTTCAGCCTTTATTACGAATTTAAAGAATAAAATTGGTAAGTGTTGCTTATTTATTGTTATTTTTATAAATTCGCAATTTTATTTTCTGATTTTTCTACATTTAGATCTGGGACTGTCTGAAATAGAAAACCACAGCATCAATATTAAGGATGTCTACGAAAATCTTATTTCTGATCTAACAAACCTACAACATGCAGCCCAAAGGATATCACATCAATTGGACGAAGCGAGCGAATTAATCATCAACCAAAATCGCAAAGCTTCTACTCAAATAGTACAAACCGTAATCCAGATCAATGAAGCAAATGATATCGTGCAAAGTATGTCTAGAGCTCTGATAGATCTCCGCAGGGACTTTGACCAGCGTTGGGAAGTTGTTTCAAAATTTTTTGGTGGCAATGGTAGTTAGACTATTTTCTCTCAAAATTCCCTATTTTAATTGAGTTTTTTTACAGAACACTTTTTAAAAAAATTTCCTGAAGTTTGCTTACATTTACTTTATTTACTGATTGGGATGATGTGTCTTGTTTTTATAAACGCTGATCTTCTATGCCGAGCGATATTCCTGTTAACACTTCTTCTGAACATGGCTGCTGTGCTCTACGGATTTATTGAAATGAATTTGGCCTTGCTAACAGAAATGATTGTTGCAGTTTTGCTTGGTGAGTTTTTCATGTTCACAAATTCAATTTAGCCAGACCAATTGCTGGATTATTGCGCTTTGAACTTTATCTGAATTGTGTGTAATCATGAACTCAATTTTGCGGGGTTGAAATTATTAACAGATTTTTGTACAGAGATTTGGTAATCAACTTTTCTTACAGGTAACATAATTGTGAAATTCCTGAGGAAAGTAGAATGGCAAAAGTTCCTATCAGTCGAAGATGATTGCACAAAAAATAGTACAAATATACACAATGGTTATATTTCTAGAATTAATAAGACTAGCCAACGAAATCTCGCTACCGTGGATCATTCAGATGGGTATATTTCCCGACTAAATCATCTACGGAGTGAAACAGCTTCCACGGATAATAACGCGGTTAAGAAAACATACTCAGAGTCTTTGTTGCGGTCCCGATGTGTTATAACGTCGGATGGGAGGCCCCCAACTCCGCGTGTGCAGACTGAAAGGGATGAAGAAGAAGATCGCAATTCAGAACGGAGGTGAGCATATTTTAATTTTTTAATACCATGATTCATTAAAAGCACATAGAACCGGAACAAATTGTATGAGCGTTTAAGAAAATCTCTTTGCTCGGCAGTTTGGTTTTCTGCTTCTAGTGTGTCATGTCCTTTATTCTATAAATATTTAACGTGACTTTGGCATCTTAATATAGTACGACACCTTACACGTCCGCCTTCGTTCCTGGTAATAGATGCAAGGCTCTTACAGTTCGAGGCCTTCCATGCCAGTTAACGACAGCGTCGTCGAAAACCGACTTCTGCCGTATTCATGACCGGCTATCTACCGAGCGCTAGTCGTCATTTTTTTGTAGGTTTTTTTTGGATCATCACAGAAAAATTCCCGCCGCCGGCAGCAGTGTGGCATGTGTTAAATGCGTGTGGGGGTGTATTTTTTTTAATCAGATTGATTGTACCTGTTAGTTACTGACGATAAAATTGTCAAATTGTTGATGTAATTGTAGAGTCAAAATTATGTTTTTAAATAAATTTTTGTAATGCAAGCAGTCGATTTTTTAAATGTGTATGTATGTTTTTATGTTGAAAATTGATAAATTAGCTTAAATTCAATCGTTTTTCTAATAATTAAAATCAGCACCCCCATGCCAGCTTTTTCGCTTAGCACAATATTGATATTAGGAATTGAAGGAATCCTGTTGAAAAGAATTCAGAAAATTTAAATCAAGTCAAGGTAAGGTATTTTACAGAACTTATATATTTATTAAATAAGCGCACCAAGCAATACAAAATCAATCTAACTTTTGCTTAACTTAGAAACACATTGAACAAAATTTAGAATTTAAGCATAACTGCAATGTACAAAGAAACCTATCTTATTTAGTGAGGTGTCATTTTAGAAACGGCTAAGAAAATACAATGTGCAGAAAAAACTTCAGAGGTATTAAATAACTTAATAAGCCCCATCTCATTTGAAAAAGATGTTATTTTTATATCTGTTAAAACCAAATAATCGCTTTCTTCATAGCTACGTAGTAAAATAAAGCAAAGAATATCCACTTTCACTTTCATTGTCATGAGTACCTTTTAAGGACGGCCGGGGCCACTTTCTGCTACCACTGGGAGCAGCCTTTTCCGTGCACAGGTGCACTCAGAGCGTGCAATTGACCTGACCGCAATTTAGAGGCGCGCGGTGTGCAAATTTAATTTTCGCAGTGGGAAATCGTTCACTAGGTCAGTGCGCTACAAGTCACATCGTTCCCACAAGACCGGCGCCAGGGCATTTCACCTCGCACCGAGCTCGAAGGAGTGAATCCAGGGAAACGGAGCCTACCGCTGGAAAGCGCTATTTCCCTTCCAGTGAAGGTGGCTGATTCGCGACCCTTCCCCCGCTGTTTTTATATATATATATAAAAGAAAACACAAACAAATCACCACGGTGAGTGAGGTGTGCTGAGTCCTGAACCTTGAGCCGCCGGTTGATTTTTCGGGTTATGGAAGAAGGGTAGGCGGGGAGCGGGAAGAAGGTGTTTTGTCAGGAACAGGAAGCGGCGGATGGACAGCGAGGGTGTGTTTGAGGCCGCGTGCTCGAGCCCACCGCATGTAGCACAAGTGCACCACCCGCGCTCATTGAACCGGCAAGGGGCGCAGTAGGTTGAGGGTTCGATTCCGCCGGTGTGGGAACTTGAAAACGTGCGCACTCCAGAGCTCGGGCTTCCCGGGGATTCCACCGGCTTCCACCGTGTCTAGCCCGACCCTCGGGTTGTTTACATTCCTTCTAGATCTAGCGAGAGCTCCTACGACTGAGCTGGAAGGCCAATGGAAGCTAGCGCTGCACGGGAAAGCTGGACTGCGGCTCCGAAGAAGCAAAAGGGGCGCTTCGAGCGAGTAACATCTGCAGGCGGCCGTTTAGTTTTCCCAGAAGCTTTGCGCCCGTCGGTTGGTCTCGTGTGTCTGCGCGGTAGTTGTACCGATTTTTTTGTCTGAGAGGAGTCTCATTCGGTCAAGGAAGTCCTTTTCCCTGTCGGGTATCGTCAGCTAATAGTGCGCGGATTAGCCAGTGCCGCAGAGGACGTCTGTAATCCCGTCTAGGTGGGATTGTGTCCTTATTTCTCGTAGAAGATTCTGGAGGTCATTTAAAATTAAGGACACTAGAGTTCAAGGAAACACGCCAGCAACAATTCGCCTGAGAGGGATGTTGCCCTTGTTCCCATTTCGCTTTTAATGCGGCCCTAAATCTCTATTTGGGGAACCGGGCCCGGAGTGCTCGGGCATCCTTCGGGTAGAATGAGACAGGGTGGAGCAGTCAGGTATAGCCAGGATACATTCCGCGGGGCCCAATAAGCCCGAAACACCCCCGGCTGCAAGTGCAAAAATGTAGTGAAAAGTGGTCGATAGAAAATCATTCCGAGCGAAAAGTGCTTTTTCGCAGATCGAGTGCGTTGCGGTGTCTAGCGATAGTCCGCCTATTTATTTATTTGTTTATTTATTGCACCGTAGCCTAAGTTAGTGAAATTCATAATGATAAGTAGTGGAATCGGAGGGGTGGAGGCGCTCAGCCTGCTCCTCGCGGTCCTGACCGCCGTTCCGGGGACTAGCTGCTTCAGCCTGGGCCTGATAAGCCCCATAGGTGAGTCCTTGATTGCTGGTGCGCTACAGGTCCAAGGTGCATGCTCACTTATGCGAAGTATTTGCCCATGCAATTGGTCGGGTATTTGCATAATTTCTGCTGTCGTTCGGTTATGTAATCGCCGCTTCCCAGGGGATGTAGTTGGACGAATTCTGGTTGACTGCCGCCTAGCGAACGCTCATTTCCATTTTAAATTGGCATATTTGAGCGATTTTTATATGTAAATCCGCGTAATTTATCCCTGGGCGGCAACTGGGCTCGGCAGCCCGGAGAAAGTGCAATAGTTGTGGACATTCTTTCATTCCCCCGCGAATTTATTGACACTAATCGACGTTTTTGTAAGTCCATTGTTTAGTTTGAATACTGAACAACTTCCTAATCAATCAATTTAAATTACCACACGTGTACGTGTGTTGTTGAATGAGAACCGAAGCTTATTCAAATGAGGAAGAAGTTGGTTGAGAAAAGAAAGACATTGCTTATCACTCAGGTCTCAAAGCAGACCTTTTTGGTTTTTGATTTAGAGAACTCAGCGACCGCAGTGCGAATCAGTTTTGTTATTGAAATTGTAGGTCAGCTCACGTCGGTTCACTGCCTTATCACACCAATTTCATTCCCTTCGCATTTCTTCATTTTTCGTTAAATTGCTCCCGCCTTATCATCGATTCGGTATCGAGAACTATTACAAGGAGCAAAGGGTTAACGCTATAAAATATTCCACCAGTACATGTCCTCTATCGCGCCGAGCGGGGCTATTCTTAATTATTGGATTTCGTCGTTTTTAAACGTGCTCTGTATTGTCGGTATTTACTGTGATAGTTGTCGAAAGGTTCGGAACTTCACTTATAGGATAGAAAATTTAAATTATGACTTTGTTATAACTCTTGCGATAGGTTTACGAGCGAACTAAATAGTGAATTTATTTATTCTTTTTAAAATAATCCCTATGGTAAAATGAAGGAGTACAAATAGCAAGTTTTTAACACGCCAAGCGGCGATCCTTTATCATTCACAGAATAATAATATATCCGACGGTTTTGGATCCGGCAAAGTTATTTTCTAAAAATAATAATTTTAAGCTCAGTTCTTCCCAAGTTTATATTGCAATAGGTTTTTAGAGTGTTATTTTTTAAATTAACCGGTCTCAGTTGCATTTTCGCAATATCGTTGCAATTTTAAAAGTGGTAATTGTAAGTTACATTTCATATCTACGCTTACTTGCAAGGGAAAACTGTTTACTTTCAATTTCACTTTAAAAAGTTGATTCCTGCAAACAAATTGATAATCAAAAAAGATTTAAAAATCCGAGATTTCCCCTACAATAACAGTTTTAGGGGATTGACGCGTCCAATTTGCATATTAAGGCGATTTCCGCTCTTCTTCGGCGCTTGCTGAAAATAACTGCAAAAAACTGAATTTTCACCCTATGCCATTTTCTGCTCCATTCTTTTTCAGAAGTTGTCGAGGAATGGGGCTGCCATGACACGGAAATCCGGCTGACATGTGGCCACTTGGACTCAAAGCTTGCAATTTTGGAGGCGGCATTCACCCCAAATTGCACCCAGGAAGATTGCCTACGACTCGACATCCGGAGGTAAGCGGGGAGGGAGTCCCTGACACAAAATTTCAATTTCACTGACCTTCCCACTTTCCTTTTATGTCAATTCCACGCGCGAACTCACATTTTTGGGGGCTCCTATTTGATTCTGCAGGTTGGCGCGAGTGCTTTCAACCCCAAGAACCATTGACCCCCGACTCGCAGAGGCGGAAGCCGGCCGTAAATTTCTAGAAACCCTGAGAAAAACTCATCCGGAAGATGAGGACATGAGTCAAGGAGCAGACGGAGTAGGAGAAGACGAAGGCGCCGCAGACGTCGAGGGCGCCAACAGTAGTCCCTATGCCGACCACTTGGTTGGGGAGCGGGCCTCGTTGAGGGCGTCCCTGGAGCGCCTGATCATTCGCTACTTGAGGAAATTGTCGCCAAACGAAGATCTGGACTACGTCGTCAAGCGTTCGGCGCGGCTGAGGAGGGCCGTGCCCACACCCGACACCACCGAACGCATCTCGCTCGGCGAGCGCAACATAACCATAGTCGAAAGTGACGCCGTGCGCACCACCGTCAGCGAAGAGGACCGGTACCGCACCCTGCAGGAGACACGATCGGCTTGCGTCGAGCAGAGGCGCATGGTGAAGTCCTTGGACCGGTTCGACCTGGAGCACTCCTACAAGAACGAGTCGGAGGACGAGTACAACATTCGGAAGGTGCTAAATCGCAGGTGAGCATAAGCACACTAAAACCGAAAAATTAATTTCTACAAACTTTAAGCAAGTACAAAAAGGATACAAGTCCCAAAATAAATAAATTGCGATTACATTTATTCTGCCAGAATGCGCCTTCTATACATATAGGTCTATAAATAAAAAGAGTAGTTAAGTTTATTAACTAAGGATGGTTGTGATACTGCGTTCTATCGAAAGCCCTTTTACAATTCAGAAGATGGAAATGTTCGTATGTCTGAACTGCCTCAATAACTCGATCTTTTATGCCAATTCACACCATCTTGCAATGCTGCTAAATGACTGGTTCCTGAAGACAACGTCTCTGTTTAATGGTAAAATTTAATAGGTTTCCGTGTTATTATAAACAGAAAGGAACCAAGACATTGTCATTAGTCAAAGTCGTAAAAGTGAACTTAATTACGCCAGAGATGTTTAATTGTTATACATCAAAGTCCGGGTTTATCAACACCCAAAAAGTCGCCTGGTCGAGGGTGTGGCGTTATCCTTGCATTAGAAACGCAATCAATTAGTAAAACACTTCCAGGAGCGGTTACAAATGCACTCCGCAGGGGAGTGACTCATCGTTCCCCTGGCCGGGTTACAGGCAAAATGATATAATATAAAAATGAAAATGAGATGATATACCACCGATTTTAGTGGGGTGCCACCTCTAATTTATTCACGCGCCAGAACATTACTCTTTGGCACGTGGACTCTGGTGGAAATCGCATTAGTGGCGGAGAGGAATTTTATGTTTTATGACTTTTTCAGTCCCCCGTAAATTGCTCCATTGCATAAGAACTTTTCTCAGTCGTGCACTTAAGACAAGGAAACTTTTTAACTCCTTTGAAAATGCTCAAGGGATCATTGCCACCTAGCGGCAAATAAGTCCTCAAAAAACTGGAAATGACTTTCGTCATATATCCGCGTGCCTGCAGCACACACGCCCACCCACTTTTAAGGATTTTTTGCTGAGTTAAAAGCAAACTCCATTATGCCTTCCATTGTTAAAAATGGCTATTTCCTCTCAGTCCAAAGTTGAGAGCAGGCTCCAGGAAAAAAACTGGCTAAAGGAAGGAATTATCAAGACATCTAGGGAGGAACAACAACAGCCGATGGGGCCGCTTTGTTATGCTCCCGGGGACAATGCAAATTCTTCTCGGTCTGATTGCAAACAAGATTTACCACAGGATAAGAAAGTCAAAGGGGAGCAGCTAATCCTCTGGAAAAACAATCTTATCGGATATTCAGATAAAAATCTAGTCGCCCTGAATTTCTGAAACCGTCAGCCACACAAGAATCTTTCTAGGATGTTTTTAAATTGAATAAAAATAAGGAACGGGCTGTGGACTTTTGCCTAGGATATTTTTCTATATCAAGTATTACAAAACGTAGCCTCAACCACTGTGTTTTATTTTCAACATATTTTATATTCCTGCAGCGAAGTGAATGAATTAAATGATCACAGCAGTGCTTAGAGGAAGTTTAGGTACCTATGAAACTTTCATAAACCCTACTTTTAAAAGTTGAATTGGAAATGAAATACAAATTTTATCTGTATGTAGACAGAAAGTCTAGTCGCGATCAAAAATCTTTAATATGTATACTTATGAACATTCTAATTTATTACGTAACATGTTTTAAATGCATACTAAAATATTGGAATAAATTCATAAGTCATGACTGAAAGCCATAACAAATTGGGAACCTTTTAAAAGTTAAACATTGAAGAACTGCAGGAAATTTGAAGAATGTGTTTGTACGTGCAATAATTTCTGAAATTAATGGACTGATTTTGGTCGGTTTTTCGTACATAGTTGTAAAAGATGATTACATATTTCCGTATTAAAACTATTCAATGTTCATAAATCATTGTGGCTGTCTCCATAGCGAAATGATTTAGCATTCAAACTGCAAGTATGTTTGGCGTCGCGCCCTCATAATTATTTTATTAATACAGTCACGAAGGGGGCGCATAATCGATACAAGCCCCCAAGAGCAAGCCAAACAAATGCAGGTAAGGCGCTCGATTGTTTTGATGACTTCTTAACACCTACTAAACTAAATGGAATAATTCAGCGATCCGAATATTACAAACTCCCCTCGAAGACTCCTGATTGGGGTTTGCAACGTGACTTTATTAAAATAAAGAACGTGCCACGGCTATTTACTGCGACAAGAGATGCCTTTTCTGCGTCGTCTTTTAACAAAATGCTATAAATCAAAGAGCTGACACCTTGGTTACTCGAAATGCCAACAATCATAGAAGTCTAGGGCACTGGAGGAATTCGAGAGGATGTCAGAAGCAAACTCAGCCGTCTTGTTTCATTAACCCCTAATGGGGCGATTTCATTTGTGCTGAAAGCAAACAGCCGAAGTGTTCGTCAAATTAGGGGTCCGGCAAGTGCAGCAGCTCGTGGGGATTGCTTCGCAGGCGTGCACTGCTCGAAAATATTTCCAAATTAAGAGCACCTTGACTGCAACACGTCCCCGAGCTCTGCACTTCTGCATGCATGCGGAGCACCCTCGAGACAACTTTTATTCAAGAACACTCCCCTGCGAGTTCTGTTCATTATAAACAACACTTGAGGGGGCAGGCAGAACCCACAGTAAGTGCTAATTTTGCCAAGTGATTTATTGAAAAAGGACCTCTACGAAATATGGGGTTTTATGGGGCTTTTGTACGGTGGGTGTGTGCTCCTCTTCGTGCAGCAAGGGCACTTCACGCCGAATTACCCCGCAATAATGGTGGACGTGTGCGGAAGGAATAGTCTGCTGCCTGTCCCTTAAGAAAATTTATATTTTAATATGTTAGAAGTCGGCAGGGACATTACACGTCTGAACAGATAATTTACCGTGTTGGCTAGTGCTATCCCTTAAAAAAAGGAAAGGCATGGCCAGAGCCTAGACGCCACAAATACTTTTATTTTTTATAAGACTTTCGGAAAGTACTTTGCGGTTTGCATTTCGAAATATTTATAAATCATGTGCCTCTTTTCTTACAAAATGATTTTTGCAGCCGGTTTTTTCAGCAGCTAAGTCCTAAATCTGTTGGTTTCGCAGTATAAAAATCTTTTGGCCGACAAAATCATCACTTAGCTTTTTGCAAAACATTGAAGAAAGTTTCCTTTTGCTTTTTAGGTGGGCATTGATAGCTAAACACCTAAAGCGCTATATGTAATTTTTAAAATTTGTCTGAAATATGTATATCCTTTTCGTCTCTGTAACTTAAATATTGTTTCAGGGGATTTTTCTTCATGTTTTCTAATCCTGACCAAATGTTAACAATTAGAGCATTTTCCTGTAAGTGTTCTTTGTCCAATATAAAATTGGATTTTTGTAATTAAAGAAAGTCATGAAACTCGTTGTCGAATGTCGAATCTAGACGCATGTACCTCTATAAGATCTAAATTATCTGCTGAAGTTTGTAAATTATGCAAAAATGATTTAGTAAACTCCTAAGATATTCGTCACGTGCTCTAAACGGATATAGCATGTCGAATGAAGCACAGTTCACGCCCAGTTAATTACTCGAGCAGGCAAGTTCCTGCCTGCCATGATAAAGTGTGCGATAAAGGTAAATTCAATTAGAATCCCTTCCATTTACCCTTAATATTTTCAACAAATTGGAGTTAAACGAAAATCGATGGTATACAATATATGCAGCATATCCAGCCGTTTTTAGGAAGCATCACTCCTCCGATTGGCACCAAATTCCTCGTTTCTGCCGAAAATTACTTGAGATACTTTCTGCTCTATTATGTTCCCCCAAGGGCAAATTTTCCTGGCAGAAAAACCGCCTGGACTCAAGTACGTTTGCACGGAAGTCTGAGCCGGGACGTGGGTATCGATCGGCGACAACGCGTTTCTCCCCAAGTTCCGGCTCATCCCCGACCCCCGGGCTTGTTGCGAGCGAGAGGCTGCAGAATCAGCCGTCTTACGACAAGAGACCTGTTAGGCGAATTTCGACAAGGAAGTAAACGCATCCCTCCGAAGGTTTTCTTGCCGGAGCAGCAGCCGGTTGGAGCAGGGAAATAATCGATAGCATCTTCAAGAAGGCATCTTTCGATGCCCTCTTCTTCGGGCCAAATATAAACGAATATTTCTATATTTGCACCGAAAATCGTACAGGGTGGCGTACAACTTCCTTGTCTTTCACGGCTGACTTCCTTTCAGCTTTAGTAAATGCAGTCGCGGTAGATTTATGAAAAGGGAGGCATAAAGCCTACGTTTCTGAACATTCTCTTTGACGGAATGTGTTCACCTTTATTATTGCAGGTAAAGATTTTCAAGAGAATTTTTCGATCGATGAAGATCCGTAGAAAGTAGAAAAAACGACTCCCCTGGTGAAGCTCACAGCCAACCTAGCCGTGTTGTTCTGCATTAAATCCAGTCGGTGAAAATGCCGCATTTTCCTTTTTATTGAAACTTCGGGTGTTCAAGGTCTGAATCTGAATCATATTTTTGTGTAGGTGGTTACTACCTGAACTGTTCCTTAACCACGACTACATTATATATATGTATTGTGAAATTTTAATTTTCGAAAGCAACATAGCTGAAAAGTATTTTATGAAGGGGCGCGACAATTCAATTCTTGTGGAATTCAGCGCTAAGTGAATGAAAAATACCTGGTTTTCTTAGCAAATTACTATATTATGTTTATTTAGAGTTTTATAGATAATTTACTATGTTTTTCCCTTACAAGTTAATTCTATTGCAATGGATTAAGCTATGCCCAATCATATTATAAATGAGGGGTTTAAAGTCCCAAATTCTTACGAGGCTACATTTATAATAAATTACTTATTTAAATTGAAAGAGTGGTAAACTGGCATCATTGAAAGTTTTGAACAAAGCTCAACAGATGTTGCTACAACTTCCAGTTGTTTACCTCTTTCTATGACTATAAGAACTTTTCATTAAAAACTTTTTCAATTCAGCACTTTGCTTAAATTAATTTGGTTTGCCCGAAAGAACTCCCGTAGAATGGGCTCTTCTTCTCGCCCTTTGGCTACTAATGAGAAAACATTTAAATTGCTTTCTTTCATCGCAATCGTTAGGAAACACTAAAACTTTTTTTCTCATGAATTATTCGCGGTGTACAAATTCCACAGGTTGTGTCTTCTGAAGCCAACCGACTCCCTGCCGCAGCAGACCATTCGGCAAATATTAAAAGTTTCATTTACTCTGGCGCAAAGCAATTCTGTGAGGCGTTGGCTTTGTCTTCATTTAGGTAGTGCGCGGTTTCTGGCGCTAAAAGGTTCTTGGGCCGAAGGAGTTTCTCCAAATTGGTTTTCTGAAGGAAGTACTTCTTGTGTGTTCTCCGGTATGAGAAGTAGGTAGAAAAAGACTGAAATCGGAAATTGTCAGAAAACTCTTTTTACGAGATGGGATGAGGTTACACTATTATTGTAAAAGGTTAAAAGTATTTTCAGTGAACTTAAAAATTGATACTTAGAACATAGAATTTTGGATATAAAAATGATCCATTAAACCTTATAGAACCCCAAAAAAATATGTATACGTATATAAATTTTAATAAAATCTATCCTTATTAACGTATGTATCTCTAATTACCTATCATTACATTACGATTTAATCAAAATCATGTCGCAAATAAAAGAAGAAGCAATCTGATTTTACCATAACTAACTCATAGTCCTGGCAGTCGTTCGGCTTAATGATTTCCTCACTTAAGAGTGATCTATCGCACGACGATTAGCGTTAGATTGGGGCAAGTGCGCGAAACATGAAAGTAACCAAAAATCGGATAAGTAATTATAAATTATTTTTAGCGTTTGATGATCGACGCGGTATGTCTTTACACCAGTGCCAAAGTGTAATCGTTTCGACCACAATCGACGGCCTATTTGTTTGCTGATTTCCTTCCAGATCAAACTACTCATTGGCGATCGCGCCCAGTGTGGTCCATTCGAAATTCCCATATTCGTCTATTTATAGACACATCAGCTAAAGTGTGGCGATTTTAGTTTGTTTACCCAGCACTGCGAAATCACACACTTTTCTTCAATCTGTCCAAATGTGATTGCTTCACTGCTTCACCTTACGATCGCTTAGGTTCATAACGCGTCGTTCCTAAATGGAGCAAACATACAAATCACGTTTTGGGTGGGATTGAGTACGCATGTTCCGATGCAGGAATATGCGATTAATTATTCATTGACATCTTTGCCGTCTGCCTGATTTGGATATCGCTGCAGACATGGCAAGAATTTTAAATACATGTTCCCTACTGATTTTGAAAACAAGCTTCGTCGTCTCCAAGACTAAGATTCATTAGAAATCAATCAGATACAAGGCACTTCCTAGCGGTACCTACTCCTGACATTGAGGAGACCCAAAAGGGGGAAATTCTTTTAAGTTTCCCGAAGCGCCAAAAATAGCAGACGACGAAACCCGGCTACAACTGGCTCAATTAGCACTTATGTTGTCAATGATGCCACTTGGAAAATTTTTAATGAGTTTAGACGGCAGCCAGCTAGTTACTTACTTAAGACAATTCGAGGCGCATAAATATTTATGAGTTTGTCCCACTAAACATCCCGCTCCGCCGCCGCCGCCGGCCGGCCTAATAAATCCGAGAGTCCCCTCTTGTTATCATGCGGCGCACTTAGCACAGATTTTGAGATCGTTTCCTATTTCTGAAGGTAACTGGGCTACTCCACTCCGGCGGCGGAGGCCCACTCAAGCAAGCAGTGCGCACGCATAAGACACCGGAAAATGATGCGTACTGGGCTTAATAAAACTTACAAGTTAATGGCGCTAGGCGGCTTCCGGGCAGCGGAGAGCGAGCCACCTAAATAAAATAAGCGTTAGTTGGCTCGTAGTCGCCCTGTTGAGCCTCAAAACGGTTTGGGCGAGCAGAATGCGCGGCTGCGTAATGGGCAATTGTTCGGCGATTTTATGGTCTGATGAACGCATAATTTGGGATTAGCGGCAATGACCTCCCTGGCCAGTGATAGCCATCAATTATCGAATTCTAATGCGCTCAGATGGGTATTTTCGGAATCGAGCGCCGAATCCAATTTTGGTGTATTTTTGGATGATAATGAAACGTTTAATGGTTCAGCGGTTGTTGGGATAGGCTTAGTTGCCTCAGTTTTCCATTTTGATAATGTGCTTAAAAGTTTTTATATTTCGCTGCCGTAATTGGGTGATGAATTTTAGATTTTGGGGCTTCCAAATGAAGTGAACATGTGAGCGTAACGTTCTATAAGAAGCTTCAAGATCGAGATGTTTACGATTATTGCTTTGGCCGATATTTGGTGCATTTCAAGGTAATGACATAATAATAAATTAGCGTAGCGTAACGATTTATTCAATCATCAATGGGGGATGAATTTTTGCTTTCATTGATTTACGAAAATAAAAAGGTATTGTATTGATATATTTATTATTTATATCAAGGCTGACGAGCTGATTTCAAGGCAAGAAAAATTATTATTTTTATTTTAATGAAGCAACTTGTTTGAGTAAAACCAACCGAAAGTCGATCTTATTAAAAGCTTTAAACGTTTCTGCTTTTTACTTCTAACTTTCATAGAAAGGATAGTTATTAAAATGCATTTTAGTTTTTTAATTTTGAAAGATTTATTAATTTGACTAAACATTTACAAAATTGGCCTAAGTTTTTATAGTACATAGGAAGTTTACAGGAAGTACGGTAGATGGTTTAGAAGAACTTAAAAGTTCTTACCACTTCTTGCCACCACCATATCCACCCCCGCTGGAGCCACCGCCAAAGGAGCCTCCGCCGATGGAGCCTCCGCCGAATCCTCCATGACCACCTCCGAATCCTCCGCCTCCACCACCACCACCTCCAAGTCCTCCGCCACTGCCGCCGCCGAGACCTCCAGTTGGGACAATGATGACCTTGGCAAGACTCACTTGACCGATTCCTCCACCGCCTCCTCCACCCCCATGGCCACCACCGAATCCTCCGGAACCACCTCCGAATCCTCCGGAGCCGCCTCCAAATCCACCGTGGCCGCCGCCGAATCCTCCGGAGCCTCCTCCGAATCCGCCATGGCCTCCACCTCCACCTCCACCGAGTCCACCTCCAAGTCCACCCCCATGGCCTCCTCCAAATCCTCCTCCTCCGCCTCCACCGCCACCTCCACCTCCGAGGTATCCTGCCGAGGCGACGGCCACAAGAACGGACAAGCAAACGAAGACTTTCATGGTGAATCTATGAGACGATAGTCAGACAACTGATGCATTTTCAGAGCTCTCCCGGGCTATTTATATGCATCAATTTTGCAAGTTGCCGAATTCACTTTTAATTTCGATTTACCCACCTCGGACGGTAATTGCTCTACTTGGCCCCAGCAAAAAGGCCCCGACGGACGTAGAGTTCATCTTGAGTAACCTCCGGTGGCCAGTCAGTCAGCCGCTCCGCACTGCCTTCAGAGTGCCCCGTTGGCTCCTTTCCATTTTCGGTTTGATTAACAATGCAATCAAATTTGCAACTAAGATGCTACAATTTTCGGTGATGAATGGCCACTGGTTTTTGCATCGTATTTTTTCTCCCAGAAGCTCCTTCAGCCGTCGACTGTGGAGTAATCGTCAGATTAGCGGCGATCGCGAATTATGAACTTTTACTTACACCGCTAATTATCACAGGTTTGAGTCACGACCAGTTTTTGCTGCGTGTGGCCCATTAGTGACTAAAAGTTCTTAATTTCGCGTTTGCCAATTTGCGATAGCTGCCCGAACTGAACTTGGACGGGAAATTTAATAAAAAGCCCATTGCCAGTTTGTTAAACCTTTCAGAAGGATCTCATTATAATTTGTCTTCTGCCAAATTACATAGTGAATTTTTAAATTGACTGCTGAAAAGAAAGTAAGAGAAAATTAATTGTAGTTTTGGTATTTGAGATGCTACGAAGAACCATTTGCGTAACACTTTCAATTATGATTTTGCTCAGAGCACTAATGGTAACTTACTTCTGAGCAATTACAATTAGTGTCAGTGCTTTCAGCATTAATTTTGTAATTTGTTTTTAATTTAATCATGACAAAGATGTCTTGAAAACCTTCTGAACTCTATTAAACTTATCCTAAACCCGAATTTTTTTTATTCATGGCCATTGATGAAACAGAGCATATGAACAGAACAAGTCAGGCAGAAAAACACTATCTTAGGTTTAGGAATATATTCAGGAATGGGGGAATAAAACTACCTGCGTTCAAAATGTAAACATATTTTTGTGTTTACGTGTTTTCCTGACTACTAGAAGTCCCCGAAATCTGAAACTTTGTTATTTTATATGTTTTGACTATTCCAATCGATATACTAAAATATGCTGAATGACTATGCTTCAATTTTCAATCCCCTTTATGGTATCATTTGAGTACTTGGAGGGACATCTTTGCTTTTTCTCTCAATACTTAATTAAGATTACCTTTTGCAACATGGAATTAAATCGGATTATAAAAATCTGTTTAATTTGCCTTCATTTTTTTTTATCATTGGTTGGCAGAAAGTATGAATGTTTTTTAATCTTAGTTCTTTTTTTTATATTACACTGTCCAGCAATCATCAATGAAGCAATGCACTTCACAATTTTTAAATGCATCGGTGATTTAGCCACACCGAACCTTTTCCACATGAGTCATTGAAAAATGGAACTGATTCGACTTATAGATTTACATCATGACAATTACCGGAACGTGATTGTGCTCTTAATCAAAATGTCCCGAAATCGACAATAGGATTATTAAAATTATTCCAAAATAAACTTGTCTAAGGGATTTTTTTAGTGCTTTGATTTTGACCTTAATCCTAAAATGTTACCCATTTACCCATATCAAACAATTTTTATTTCTGGAAAATAAAATTAATTGCCGGGATTTATATCCACTGCGTCAAAAACTCAATCCAAAAATTTATCTGCTTCAAGGTTTGAAGTTTGGATGGGTAAATATCATGGCAATTTGATAAGCCTTTCGCAAATTTTAAAACCTGTATATATGTTATGTGACCTTTTTTAAAATTTAAATTCAATGCAAAACCTGGAACCGGATCCGATGTGAAAATAAAACAGCTACTATAAAACGTATTTTATACTACTGACACACAGTTGGTATCGATATCATGGTTCGGATACCATGGTATTGTCTATACTATGCATGGTGACAAACAGCAATTTAGTATTAATTGACATTAATAATCGAAGTAGTCCAATCTTGTGTTCGAAATTTTTAAATTAAATTAAAGTCATTCAAAGTTCGCTGGGATTTTTAAGTGTCTTTAGGAAATATAAAATCAAGATACATCCGCATTCAGCCACAGAGCACTACAGAACGAGAAAATTTGCTCGCTCGTAGATCTTAAAACTTATGTAGCAGTTTCTGCAAAGTAAGGGTTGTCCCAATTTTTTTTTCTTTTTAACTTATATTTGAAAAGGGCTTTCCTTAACGAATAAAATGTTTGCCGTAAAGGGAACAAAAGAATTTTATCTAGGCTTCGTATTTATAACTTTTGTTGCATACCGTGTGCTCAGGACTTAGGAAGGTTTTGTGCAAATTGGTTTAAAGATGGATTGTTTGGTTTGATAAATACGTAACAGAGTTGTATTTTTTAAAAATTTATTTACAAAGTCAACAATTTTTTCTCAGTCTAATGTTTTCATGGTGAGACTCTAAGGACTTTTGGTGAGGTGGCGTTGTTTACCACTTCTTGTATCCTCCTCCTCCTCCTCCTCCAATGCCACCGATTCCGCCGCCGAACCCATGACCACCTCCGATGCTTCCTCCTCCAATGCCGCCTCCGATTCCGTGTCCACCTCCAAAGCCGCCGCCTCCTCCGCTTCCTCCTCCGAGGCCTCCACCGATTCCTCCGCCACCACCGCTTGGGAAAGCAATCGTAATGATTTTTGCTAGGCCTATGTTCGCCTGCCCGACAGCACCACCTCCTCCGAGGCCGCCGAATCCTCCGCCGCCGCCTCCGAGTCCATGACCACCTCCACCACCTCCAAATCCTCCGCCACCGCCACCGCCGCCGCCGTATCCTCCACCAAGGCCACCCCCATGACCACCTCCAAATCCTCCTCCGATGGAGCCGCCGCCACCGCCGTGGCCACCTCCAAATCCTCCGCCGATGGAGCCGCCTCCACCTCCACCTCCGATGTATCCTGCCGAGGAGGCAGCGACAAGGGCGAACAAGCAGACGAAGACTTTCATAGTGGTTTTGGTGGTTCTCAGTAGAGTTCGATCCAAAACTGATGCCTTTCCGGTGGGCCCAGTGGCTATTTATAGCTAGCATCGATCCGCGCAATCTCCTAGATTCGAGATCGGCCGCAATTGCCTCACTTTCCTCCCGAGCAGCGAATCTTGGCGGTCGCGGAGTGACGCACTCTTTCTTAGGCAACTGGTGGAAGAGGGATCACCTGGCTTTCGAAAAATGCTCTTTACCTTTCCTTTCCAATTTTAACATCCGCGGACCTGGTGCCTGGGAGTTTATGGACACTGGCGGCGTTATTTTGATCGACGGGAAGTAGTTTTTTATTAATAATTTTCTCCAGAACGCCGCTGGGAACAAGGTGAAGAGGCGAAAAAGAAATTAAATTGATCGCATGACCGGCCGCGTTCGCTGAGGCTAATGATCGAAAGTTTTTTACGTTTTTGCTATTGTTCATGTAATGGCAAAAAAGGGCGCAAAAAATGCATGTTATACGCCAATTATTCAATATCGCTAATTGAGCATTCTCAACATTTTGAAATTTATGTAATAATTTTTGCGTAATACGCATCTCATTCGATTGGGGATTTCCGAAAATCTCGAGAGAACATTCGAAACTTCACGTTTGTTGCTTGAGCTCAGAAAACTTATTTTAGGGCCATTTTTATTGTCGTTTGATTCTTTAGGTTATTGATTGAGGCCTGAAGCAAAATCGAACGATATTATATGCAAATTATTAAACAAATTTAGTTTACCCTTTTAGTCCCAAGTTTTTGTCTGTTTTGTATATTTCATAAATTCAACACTTATAAAATTGTTTTTGATTTTGTGAGGTATTGTACTAAAATGTATAAATGTAAAATGTATTTGTACTAAAATAAATAAAAATAGCCAGAAATCGATATTTGTTATATCCGGTGTCATTATGAATCCATGCTTCAGACGACTACATATAAACCCAATTTTTAACGAACCTTGTGTTGTTGCTATTGTTCTTTTTTCCGATAAACAAATTAAACTGGAGGAAATACGTATTAATTAAAGCTTTAACTCCATTGAAAATGGCAATCCAACCCCTTAAACAATGAAAACCCTGCACATCGAAAAACAATTTCTGCAAACATAATAAAATCACCTTCGATGGGGAAACTCAATCTCGTTGAAAAGGTGATTGTGGCCGCGATAGCGATACGACAACATTCGACGTGCATGTCTGTCTGTCTGGCTGCAACCGAAACCGATAATATTTCACATCGGAGCCCCTGTCAGCTGCTAACTCCCGCTGAATATGAGCACCCAAATTGAAATCGCCGTCTATTTGCAGCGGGCTGACAACGTCGCCACTTCTGTTTGGCGGATCCCATTAACAAAAGCAAGGGAAATCACGTGGAAGTGGCCCCGCCCCAAACACGGCGTAGGTCCTGTAAATCTAGCGCAATGGGGAGCATATCGGGGCTTTTTAGCTGATATCCTTGAAGACCCTTGTTACATTTGTTGACTGCGAATCACACCCGCACCGCTGCGGAGGGAGCAAATGGCGTAGAAAGTCGATCGTCATAACTTTGTTTGCACGTCCAAGTGGGGCTCCTCCACTCCACCGCCGGAGGAGGCACTCGTGCAGCACTCGAATCCGACAGTCAATGGCTCGGATAAGGATTCAATCAAAGCTCCTTAGGCGATGATGGGCTCCTTTATTTATAACTTATTCATCGAGCTAGAAATCGATGGCCTTTCGCGCCGGTTAAGACAGTGGACGATTTATATAATAAAAAAATATCGAATGCCTTCTTATCCTAATTCCTGGAGATTTTCCAGAGGGGCAGGAAAAGAAAATCTAGTGTAGGGTGAAAAGCCTGCACTTTTCAAGAGAAGTTTCGAACACGAAAAATTTATAAATCTTTTAAGACATGTAGAGCAAGGCACTGCCTCAAAGTTACAATGGAAATTGTAAAGTAGTTGTGCTCAGATTGTAGGAAGCTTACAGGAATAAATGGGGATTTTAAGGGAACTTTTAAAGTCTCACGTGCATCCGAGCAGACGAGTGCATTTTCTACGTGTTTCGTATATGGGTATTGTGAAACCACCGGAATGTCTGCGGAAGAATGGTTCCGGTTTTCGGTTTTCTAACTAGTCTGGTACATTTGGAATACAAAAACCACATTTTGTTATAGAGATCACAAAAACCAGAAAATCCCTGAAATGTAACAAATGAGCACAATTCCCTTTTTCGACCAGACCCATTATTTTCCCGGTCTACTTAATAGGAATTTAACTGTAACCGAAAATTTTTCAAATTTAATAGAACAACTGAAATTTACGGCTCTCTAAAATTGGTTATTAACATTAAAAACCACTTAATTCCAGATGCTCGGGGAGAAATCACTGCAGTTTCCTATTCGCCCTCGACCACCCCTACTCGAAGGTCTGGGACAGCGGGGTGGTGCGCGTGAAGTACATCTGCATGGACGGTAAGTGTTAATTAGTTATAATAAATCGCCTTATTTATAGCCCCATAAGTTCTCATTAATTTGCCGCGGTATCGTAACTGCCACTTTCCTAATAACCCCCCTAAGAACATATCGCGCTGATCTTCCGGGGCTCTAAAAATAGATCAAAGACCGATTCGGTCTCTGTTTGCTCGAACCGCTGAGCCCCAAGTAGCTTGTTTGGAATCAGTTGAATTCCGCTTCAGTTATGACTTAATCGAGTCGTAGGAGATACTCCTGAAATTGGGTATTGATCCAACAGTCCTTGAAGGAAGTGCTCTAGCTCAGGCAATATCTAAAAGTTTCTCTTTCCAGTAATTAAGATGTAATTTCGCACTAAACTGGGGTTGGAGGCTTTTAGTTAATTCAAAACTGACGAGACAAACCACTAAGAACTAGAGCGAAAGAATATCCCTAAATCCCTGGATCCAGTGGGAATTGTAGCAAATGAAAGAGCAACAACAACGCCAAGGGAATCTCCCTGCTTAATTCAGCGGCACACTCTGCAGCGTGCAGAAGGCGGAACTTCGATCCGACGGACCCACTCAAGAACTGCATCAGCTCTGTTGATGAGGCTGTTCAAGGGCCCTGGAGGAAGTCTCCAGGTGCAATTGGGATTAGGTTTCCCTGGTAAGTGCCTTGAGAAGGAGCGGGAACTTCTGAGGTCGCTTTGTTCCCGAGCCACCGGACGATCGATCATCTCATCGCGCCGACTTGGCTCATCGGAGCAAATAGCCTGTGACATCAACGAGCTGAAAATGAGGCGATGATGGCCAGCGTGCGGCTCCCGGGGAACGTGTCACGCAGATGCGTCTGTGGTTCCGGTCCACCGCCTTCCTGCTACCCTTGTGGATTTACGTGTCCGTGTAATTGGAGGAGGCATGATGCAAGTTCATCTGCGAATTTGGGAAATGGTCACTTTTGTCCAATTTATCCACTTTCCCGCTGCATTGTGTCACTCTTATGAATGGACATGGAACCGTGTGGGAAAGTCGACTTAAATTTGATCGTTTTGCACTGAGGGCTTCACAGTGCCTACCTTTGTGGATTAAAATGATAAATTACAAAGACGCCTCGAGGTAAACCTTCACACTTGAGGGGGCACTTAAGTTGCCTGCTGTGTGTAATGTTTTGGGAAACATAAAGTTTTTTCTGCAGAGTAGCAAGGGCTATGCTAGAACTCGAGAAAATCCCTAGTAATTGGAAAAGAATGAAACTATGCTAGCAATTGTTGCAAGTAGGGTCGTTCCCTTCACAAAATCGATTGGATTTAAGTGCACGAATATTTGAGGACAACAGATGGGGGATCAGCCGATACTTCTTCCCAAATCGCCAGCATTAGCAACATTGCAATTCCATCGAGGAATTTATATTATACAAATTGTATAGTAAATAATTAAATACTTTCTTATTTATTTAAGTTCGACGTAGGGGAGACTATAAATCTGCTTTCTGACCCAAAAATAGTTGAAAAAAGAACATATGGTTTCAAGACTTCTAAGCTAGGATAAGTCAAATGATACTTTTTATATTTTAAAGAAAATTGCGAGACTGTATTCTATTTTTGCAGCCGACTGCTAAATTTAGAGATTGCTTTTCTAAATTATTATAAAAGTGCAGCATTGGTGATAGTGCAGTTTTACAGGGAATTAAAAATACTGATTATGTAAAAAATTATATATCTTTCATACAATTTGAAGAAATACTTTGAGTTCACAAAATAAATTTTTCCAAACATAAATTTGTAGGCTAAACATTTATTTTGGTTGTCTATTTAAAGACGATATTTGCTGCGTCCTTCAGCAATTTGTTTTTTAATATCTTTACACGCAGACGAACTCGAATTTGAATAAATTTCCATTAATTGCTGATTTGAATTCACTTAAAGCCATCAGTTAAAGCAGTCAACTGTTAAACGACATAAACATAGGCTTCTTGCCATCTGTCCAATTGCTATACCAATTTAAACCATTGGCGGCATTCCTAGGCTCTGTTTACATAATTTAGGGTCTGTGTACAAAATTTAAAAAGCAAGCAAAACGACATAAGGAGAAATTTATAGTTCGAAAGCCGAAATTTCGGGACGCCTCCTGTTCGGCTGAGGGCATGTGCATGCGGTCGGGAATAAATCAACTGACCATTCAGGCAGATTCCCGGGTCCTGGCTGCTAGACGACCATTTGGGCATCGCCGCAGGTCGGTGGTAAATGAGCGTTACACGCACCTCGTAAAAAAGGCCGTGACCACCGGAGCAAGGTGAATTATTTCCGCTTTTATTGGTTGCGGCGCGTGTTGAATGCAACTGGCACCATAAAAATTATTGAATTTCTAGGGGAGAAATTTTTCATTGCGGTAACGGGAAAATTAACACCTAGGGATTTGTTTAAAAGTTTAATTAATGAGCAACTGACTTTGACGGTGCGATTCTTCATCCTGCAATTAAGGAAGAGGACGTTTTTTCTCGATTTCTACATCCCTAATGTCGTCTGAATCTCTTCTATGGACCCCTTTTTGTAAAAACTTCCGACCCAATGCAATGAAGGCTATGGAAATTCCAATTTCACGAGGAAAGGAAGAAGTAAAAATCGATGAATCCATTATCCCTGACCTGACTCATCCCAAAACGTAGTCAGCCCGGCAAGGAAACTTTTCCAAATGCCACCGGAGGTGGGTAAATCAATACGAAATTCGCTTCATCCAAGGCCTCCTCTTTCGGGAACCAAACGAGCTCCGGAGAGATAAATTTATTCGTGCTCCTCAAATCGTTTAGATGAGCCTACCTGCCCCGAACCGTTCTCCTTCTGAAGGCCCATAAATCCTCCTTTGCAAATCCTGCGCGAAACTTTCCGGGAAAGTTAGTCAACCATTGGCACTGACTGATTGCTGGCACCTTGCCACGAAATGCGTGTCGTTGCGTAACTTTTAACAGGATGGTTAATTGTCTGTAAAGCAGCGAATTTTGCGTGGGGTGAGCCCTCGTTGTGGCACCACCCTTGACCTTGATCTGATTTCTGAAGCGCAGTTCCAAAAGGGTGCTATTTCCCAGAGTCGGGCTCAGTCCTACTTCCAGAGCCGATCAAATTCAATTGCAAGCGGAACTGCACCGTGTGCTAATTTAATCATCAGAAGCGAGGGGTGCCGCTCGCAAAGAACGAAACCAGGCCCAGCCCTCGATAAATTGCATCTGATAAAGTGCATATGGTGTGATTCCTCTGATTTCTGTGCGAAAACGTGTGCCCTGATTTCGTTCATTTCACTTGGCAGGAGTTTCCCTTGTATCGCCTGCGGCTCTCGAGGCTCCGAGTGGAATGGGGCTTAACTAGGTTGAGCTCGTGCCCTAGCCTAGCCCTAGCCACTTTGACTACAATTTGCGTTCTACGTGGCATTCTATAGAAGAAAAAATGGTTTCGTTTCGGTTCCCCTTTTATGAGAAATTTTTAGGAAGCACGGAAGTTTTTTGCAAACTCCGGCGCCTTTTTACGGCCCTACATTTTTCATTTTTGATGAGGACACGAAATGGTAAATGGTTGGCTTTTGAAGTTCTTACAACCCCACAAAAAGAAAACAATGAAAAATATTACAAAGTTTTTCCCTAGATAGCTTTTAAAGATTATGCAATTTTAAAACATTCCCTTACATATTCGTTTAACTTCAAATTAAAAACACTTCTGACTTAATTGCTGGTAAAATCTAGGCCTTTATTCGTACATAAGAACATTCGCATAAAAATTCTGTAAATCAACTTACTATGTATTTTTTCAAGATAGCAAAAAAACGAACACCACCGCAAATAAAATGATCTGCTAAAAAAACCTCTAATTTTTTAATACTAATTAATTTTTAATTTACTGAGTGCAGTTACCCTTAACTATCTCTTTTATTCATCCTAAATAACCATTTGTAAAATTTTGTAACCCTGGGAGTACACTCCTTATAATAAAATAGCCTATTTACGAACCCCTATATGTTTGATAATGGGGCATGCATAATTAATAACCTGTTAATTCCGTAACATACCCCTTTGTTCAAAATAAAATAAGCCCTTCTCATCAAATCAGGTTTGTGTAAGTCGTAGGGATTACATCCGACAAATCTTGCGATTGGCATACCAAGTTATTAAAATTAATATTTACTCTCCTAAAAAAGTCTTTGGAGTGTCGTCACCTCAAATTCCAATATCAGAATATATGCCACATTCCAAACCGCAGGGCATGAAAAATACACCTTATGTCCTTTAGTACCAGAAGCAATATATTTTCAATTTCCTTCGCATTTGACTTATGACTGCAAAAATCGTAATTCCATCTAAAAGACAGCCAGAACCCACCATTGGGGGACGTTAATAATTTACAAAAACCACTCCCCCGAAGAGTCGAGCAGTCTTACATTATTAAAGAGTTCAAAAATTCGTTGATAATTCGAGATGAGGCCACCATTCGGGTGGTAAATAACCCACGGCATGTGGCATAAATTTCACATGAGAGCCCGCCCTTAGCTGCCCTGCACCCCGGCCAGAAACGGGGGCTTCCCCGCAAAATAAATTATTTAAAGCAGAGCATAAATCGCGGTCGGTTCCGGCATTTGCATTTCCAGGGCTCGCTGCACTCACTCTTGCAATGTCGCTGCTTTGTGCAATATTTCGCTTTTTTAAGCAAAACCTGACAGGACGCATTTTCGAACACGGTTACGAAGGACCCTCTAGACTCTAGACGAAGCGGATCCTCCATAAAGTGGAGATGGTCACGCCAATTGTTGCATGTTATTTATGGGTTAGCTATCCTGTGGAAACTTTTGTGTGGCGTTTGAAAAATTCAGTACAGTCGTTTAGGAACTAATTCAGGTAAAAGCCCTTTTGTTTTGTATCTAAATCGTAGACTACTACTACTACTAATAGACACAAGAATTTATTACTAGCTTTGCTTTATAAAAAAATACCATTATTCTGTCTAATTTTATATTGAATTTTTTCGCCGAAACGGCCTGTGTTTGCAAAAATTGAATTTACCCTTGAACTCTTTTACGGAAAAGGACTTGTCTAATTTCTAATAGCTGAATTGCATATTATATTTCACATAAAAACTTTTGCATTGAATTCAGCTACAAGACACAGACCGAGGCTATTCGTTTCGTTTTTCGATTTTGAAAGAAAAAAAAAAATTGCCCACAGCCTTGTTTAAAGGCAGATTTTTATGAAACCTTTTTTGTTAAGTTCGTTAAGAGTATGCTTTAAATTCGGGAATACCCAAAATCAATATAGATCTAGAGCTAAATTGGAAATGCAAAATTCAAGTGTCCTTCCCCAATTCAAATACTAAAGGTTCTACCAATTTAACGATAACTAACTCAGCCCTTTTAGGGCCGTAAATTCTGTCCGGAGTGCCGGGAGCAGTTAGTCTCTTAGTAGTGCACTCCGACACTCCTAGGTGCTAAGCAATCAGAATTTGATGTAAAGCACACAAAATTGAAATTGGAGCGAGCGATTCCTGCAGGCGCCAACGGCGGGTGAAATCGCCCATCAGTTTTACAGGCATCGAACGAGTTGGCGACAAAACTCGTGCTCCGGAATTGCCGGAGTTGGGTGATTTCCGTGCCTAGGCAGAATTCATCAGCGCCGAGGTCAAGGGTGCAAGGAGCGCACCCATTTGGGGCCGGTGGGCGATGTTCGCTGGTGTCATCTTCACTTAATTAATCAACGGCCGCGAACAAACAGACTGAGTTCTGTCTTGATGCAGACACGTGTATGACAACCGAAAATGATAAATCCTCGACGAGGATAATTGAAATGGTATTCGACATTAGGCAAGTCGACCCACCCCCGCCTGAGATTCAGTCCTCTTCTCTGGTTTTGTGGGATTAGGGCAAATTTGACCCCAGGCGAGAATACTTGTGCAGGGGGTTCCCCGCGAATGGGATTACCCTCGGGTTGGAACTATGTCCCTTTGACATCGTCGGCCTGAGCAGATTCCGCCGTTACGATAGAGGGTGACTCCCCACACGGAATTTGCTTTGTGTACAAATCCTCGCTCGTTTATTCTGCAGCGAGGGCGTCTAATGGTGTTACTAGGGTTTCGACACTGACTTCAGCCGCCGGTCATAATTTCAGGAAAAATATTTTTCCAACCGTGCAGGATTCCTAGATTTTGTACCCTTTTTAGATTTTTATTTTTTGCGAAATATTGTAGTAGAAAACTGCCACATCCACGGCAGGGTGCAGGGTGGGAACTTAACCTCCGACCATTCCGTGATACTTAATATCTAGGAAACGCGGCAGATTTCCAGCTCTATGCTAACAATTTATATTCTCTACGGGAAAATCGATTTTCACTAATCTCCCGCCTTCCTAGATAGAAAGAGGAAAAGGCTGTAATCTGCCCTAATTGGATCTCCCGACCGGGTGATTTGCCTTTGCAACTTTTATTTTAAAACGAGCGAAGGAATGAAGCGTGGTGGAGTGAATTAAACGGATATTTGGGCGCCAATTGCAGGCACCAGCCGGAAACAGAGAGGCCGAATTCATGATCTTTGTACGAGTGGAGTGGAGATAAGGCATACTGGTCGACAGTGAATCTCACGCTGGTGGAATGCGATATTATTGGATTAACTTGGGCTGGATACGAGTCCCGAGTGGCTAATTCCGATAAAATGCTGCTTTCTTTTATGCCTTTTACTTTGCTCGGTCTACCCAGCTTCACTTTGTCGAATTTATTAAACTTTATAGCAAATGCGGAAAAGCCTGAAATACGTATTTAATCTCTAGCATGATTGGCTTAGGTCAGGACCCGCCAGAAATAATATTTTACTTATAAAACGTGGAGGAAACTTAATAATATCCATTTTTTAACTGACAAAAGGAGACCAATTTTGAAAATTTTATTTTAAAAGTGTTACGGTTTTGTAATTATAGTGTGGCTTATCTATTTATAACTTAATTTAATTTTTTATTTTTGTTATGGCATCCTTTTCGCATTTTGTTCTTCTATTTCTATCCTTTAAGTCTTAAAAAAATATATGAGATACGTTTTTAAAGGCTGACATATTTTTCAGATTTCCGTGTGAATCACTACTGCAACGAGCATCTTACAATTGGTTACGAGGTAGCTCAGCATGAGCGGTTGTTTGAGGCCGAGCCCACAAAAGGCGAACCGGTTGCCGAGGCAAGGGTTCAGCTCCAAGACCAAAGCTATCACTCCTTAAAAATCCTAAAGGCAGCAGATGACGTCGAGGAGTTCCCAGACATACTGAACAGTGCTTCCAGAAAGCGAAAAATTAAACTGCAAAAGCCAAAGAGCGAGGAAATCAAGCAGCCAGCGGGAGTTTATTCGCAAGTAAAAACTCATCAATTCCAATTATGGAATTTAAATAAATAGACTTTTCCACTTTCAGGACTTTAAGGTGCTAAAAATATTGCCAAGTAACTTAGACGATTTTCACGACATAGAGCAAATCGGCGATGAAATTTACTTTCGCAAAAGCAATGGAATCCTGAGCGCCCCGGGGCCGACGGCGGCCTCGGAGTCGCGCCTCACAACGCGTCAGGCCGTGCATAACACGGCTCAGGATGATGAGGACGTGCTTCCGTCCCCGCACCCAACGCGCGATTTCCTCGACAGGCTGCAGGAAAGCAGCGCAGTCACTTTTGAAACTGCCAACGATTACTTAGACCTTCCAGAACCAAGTCAAAACATTTCCAGTAAGTTCGAAAACATCACCCTAATCATTCGAGAGGGTGAGCAGTATATTATTACGTTCCCCAGTCCACGGATACTTGACAACTTCAGTGTCAATTCATCCTCAACAACCCCCCATCCAAGCTCAACTACAACTTCCGCCAACATATCAACGCCAGGAGCCAGCTCCGCTGCTTCTGCGTCCACCACTGAAACTTCTTTTCAAAGTACTTGTCCCTGCAGTTGCAAGAGTTTTGCTATCTAATCGAAATTTCGCATGTTTTAGCTGCCACGCTAGATGAGCCCGAGGGCCGCCAAAACGTGTCCAGGACCAAATATTTCGGGGAAGTCGAGAGCAACGCTGACATCGGCCCCACAGAGGAGGACCTCTCCGCAGACGCCTCTGACAACGAGTACGAGGAGGTCGAAACAGACAACGAAGACCGCCTCGACCTCCCCAGCTCTTTTTACACCGACGAGGACGAGGACAGCGAGGAGCAAAACAGGATTTCCCAGCGCAGGAAGTACCACAGCATCCAGCGGACCTTCTACGGCAGGCCCCTGCTCCACGGCTTCGCTATGTCGCCCGGGTACCCCAAATTTTACATCGGAGAGTACGAGTGCAAACTCGTCCTGTCCGCCCCCATCGGCCAAAAGATTCGGGTGACCATCCTGGACTTATCCCTCAGGTGTACGTAGTTTTCCGCCACACCTGGTCATTAGCGCAAAGCAGGCCTAGATAGTCATCTAATTTTCTCTTCTCGTTTCTTTGATAGACGACTGCAAGGACTTCGTGGAGATCGTAGACCTCGACATCGGAAGGAACTTGTACAACAGCTGCTCGGAAGCACCTCGGCCGGTGGAAATAGTTAGTCATTCTAATCAAGTTGAGGTGAGTTTCAGTTCGGATTGGGAGATTATCTTAATGAATTTTGATTGATCGTATACTGATGATGCATATAAAAAATGGATATTTCTTTTCAGGTTTTTATGAAATCAACTACTAAATTTGCCTATCCTAAAAGAGGATTGCTGTTGCACTACTCAGGTAAGGCTAACCATTTTATATATTTTTTGATTTATACCTTCTTCGTCACAGTTACGAAATTTTAATAAATTTTTGTTTAAAATGTTCATTATTTTTTACATATCTACAAACTAATGGTATTAGGTTAATATTAAAGGAAGAAAATAAAGCATTTAAATATAGCACTCTTGGAATTTCTTTATAATTCACAATAAACAAATTTTCTGAGTGCGTTCCTTTTGAAATATCCTTCGGAACCGTTGTTCTACATTTTTCTGAAAATTTATATTATTAGGAACTCTGTCCGATTTTCTTTAAAGTTTTCAAAGATTACAACTTCTGAGTGCGCTCCTTTTAAATTTTCTTCAAAATCTGCCCTTGTTTTATACTTTTCCAAAATCTGATGCTGTTAGCCAAAAATAAACATAACACGGATTTTGTGAAGGTGCAGTAAACCGGAATTCTATTTGTGGAATATTTGCTTTATTATTTAGAAAGATTTTATGCGCGCTGCCACCTCGTCTCTTGCTCCATCTTTTATTCAGCGCCTGGCAGTCCTCTGCTCAAAGGAAGGAGTGGTGCAAGAGGACGACAAACCCACGCTTTCAGCTACATGAAAAGTACTTTCAGCTGTGTACCGTTAAAGGAAAATGAGAAAAGCCTCCACTACCTACTAGATGGCACTCTGATCTCTGTGCTTTGCTCGGGACTTCTAAATAAAATTTTCCTACGTAGGCAGATTGAGTAGAGGCAGTTTTATAGTAAAATCTTTCTTTTTATTTTTTACAGGATTTTGAAAATAAAATGCGAATTTTTAAGAATGTTGTTTAATTTTAGCACTTGGCTGTGTAAGCCCACCGCCACCAGAAAATGGACGGCTAGTGAATCGAACAGAGACAACCGCATTTTACGAGTGCGACCAGTCATTCGTGTTCCCCGACACCGGAGTAAACAGACGTCAGCTGGTCTGCACGGAGCGACACACTTGGGATCTAATTCTGCCCGACTGCATAGGCAAGTATCTCGCTAATTTCAATTTAAAATGGCTTAATTTGTGCACGGCTTTCGAATTAGTTTGATCTGCAGCAGCGTTTCAGTTAGAACTGGCACGGAAAATCGATTTTCCAAGCACGTGCATGGTGCCCGGAAGTGCGAAAACGTCAGGTTTCCTGGCGAGCGCAGTGTGCTCCGAAATTTACGATTATCGATAGTTTGAATTTTACAAAAATCGCCAGTGGAAAACCACGAGTTTCAGTTTTTTACGTCTGGCGTGGTTGCTTTACTTTTTTATTTGCACTTAGAGCGCATGCCACGAATTAGCCTTATATCTGCATGTCTCGTGTTTTGCTATAAATAAAACGTCGGGAGAAGAGGACGTCCCGTCCACTCAACTTTCGCTTTCTTTTCATCCCGAGAGTGGTGCTCCGCACTGCCAAAAAACTCTTGGAGGTCAGCAACATTGTGGGGCTCCTTCGGATTGATGTGAACTCGGTCACTTTGTGCGTGCCTGCGGGCACTAATGAGTCGTAATTTATCTCGATTTACTGGCTGACAGAGTTCAGCTGAATAAAATTGCTGTTTAATGCGACTGTAAGCAGAAGTTTTCTTTATTTCTTTCATTAGTTCTAGCGTTAATGATCGCTTATCGCTGTATTCGTTATTATTGTTATATAATACGTCTTCGCATTTCTAGAAACATTTACTATTATTTATTTTTTTAAATTACAAAGCATATTTGTTTTAAACATGATAATATAGGTGTATTTTAATTTAATATAGGACATATTTACTGCATTTAATTCAAAAATATTTTGCTGAACTTCAACCACAGTAATGCAGGCGCTATGCATTCAAATGCTCAATTCAGCAATTGGTCATATTAAGCTGAATTGCGCCGTAAACTGGATATCTATTCAGATCTATTGCAGCTGAATTGCATGTATAAGTTCCAAAACTGCAATTCAGCTATAAAAAAAATATTAGGGTCGAGTAATTTCATTAATTTAAAATATATTTTGTGCGATTTTTTTTAAATTTTGAAATCTAAATTCTCACAAAAGGTTTAATCGTTCGTTTGCACGTCTGTGTTTAATCAACTGTTGCAAACTGTCTGGTTTCTTCTAACAGCTGTGTGTGAAATTTTATTTAGTTTTATGCTGCCACATAAACGAAGTTAGTGAAATAGTTCATTTCATATTCACTTCTTTGTTAGAATTCAAATGCCTCGTATTATATAGGTTAAATTAAGATAAGCATAAAATATTTTTCAAATAAACAGTGAGTGCGTAATTATGTCAGTAATTTTCTGTGTTAGGAAATTTCCTTTAAAATTTCGGAAGCATTTTTTTTGTTTAGAAAAGCTGTTCGCTCTTGTTTTATTTAATCAATAATTATTATTTTATTTTCGCAATCGATTCATTCTATCGAATTATAGTATTGCCAAATTTTGCAATCATTAATTGTATCATAAGCTTCAAGCAGGATCATAGCGTTTTAAAAAAAATTGCATAATTTATTTTATTTTTTGTTATACAGTGAGTTCGTTAAATGTTTTCTTTTCTGGCAAAAAACGCTGCTTTTGCCTGAGCTTGCGTCTGGCTACGCGTTTTGTTCCTAATAATGAGGTTTTGACACGAAAACACATCTTTTCAGAAACAACTGATCCTGATCCTATTTTGCGTGAAGCGTCTGAACTCTAACTACTTATCTGCAGCACAGTTTTATTTCGATTCGCGTTGTTTCGTTAGATTAATTAAAAAGGCAATAAAGTATTGGATAAGTATAACTTAAAAATATCAAACATAATGTTTTTTCCGCTTTTTTAATATGTTTTGGTTTGAGTCTTAAGTCTGCGAGGTCCGCAATAAAGCAATTTATTTTTGCCATTTTCAAAATTCAGTCGAGCCAAAACAACTCTTTTAGTATAGTTGAAAGCGTCTTAAGTTAGTTTAGTAAAGTATTTCCAAATACTTCTCATCTAGTTGGCAGTATCATTAGCTGTGAGTAGATACAAAGTAATTGCAAAAGAGAACAGTAGAAAGTAAGTGAAGTCAACAGTGATAATGCTATCTCCAAACTGAACGCCGTTCTTTTTGATGGAATAAGTAGCCATTATACAACAGAAAATTATACTGACTTCCGAGTGTTGACCCTAATCTGTCGAGCTCTAAACAAATTTGGAGGTTGCATGATTAGAATGACCCCTTCGATTTCAGTACAGAAGCAAAGTGAACAATTCAATTATTCTATTCAAACTATTTGTCTATGTAGCAATTTATGATGAACCCACTCAAATAGATTGATCGGCTCGAGACGATAATTTATTTGTTTCGCTCGCGGTATTGACCGGCCGGATCTATGGAGCCCCTTATCGCTTCAATGTCAGCTAAATCAGCGTTTTGCGGAGCCTCCTGAGATCGGGGAATTTTTTAAGATTCGTCGAACGCCGCGAGAAGACGCGATAAGACGCTGAATTATCTCGTTAGGCTTCCTACGAAAGGCGCTCAGTTTAATTCAGAACGTCGAAGACTGGTCCACTTTGAGGCTGAGTCAATTACCTAATTGATTATTTAGCCCGCCCCGGCAAAGAGGAAAATTGAATGAAGCCAATCTGCGACGCATTTATCTGCGAGGCACGAAAGTTGAGACTTCTTGGCAGATAAAACACTTTGGTCAGCGACCAGGCACTTAATTGCGGCTCGAGTGACTCCCAATAAAAGCGATCAGTTTTCGCATAAAACTCTGCCGATAGTGTGGCATATCGTTTTGAGTCTGGAACACGTTTTCCTCGCTGATTTATGTAATTTCTGGCAATACAATTTTTTAAGTAGCAGGCTCGGTGTGTTGTCTTATAAGTTTTGTTTAGTTATCCCAGTTTTTTCGGGGTTGAGAGTAAAGGCACTTAGCGTGTGAACTGCACCATTTAATTTTTGTGATAGAGCTTTGTGTGAAAAGTTTATGTCGACACTGATCCCGCCCGAGTACATTTAACTGACCTCAAAAACCCACCTTGCAGAAGAATTGGCAATTGCTGGCAGTGGACTCGTCTCCAGCTTCAATCTCGGGTCGCGTAAAAAGTCATCCGACACAACTACCTCATCCTCCGAAATGTCGGACAAAGAAGCAGATCTCGTCTACGGTAATTGTCCCTTTTAGCTAAGCTCCCCGAATCCCGCATCCCGACTCCTCCACTGGACTTTTGCTAACGAATTTTTTCTTTCCATCCATCGCCTCCCAGACATCATCATCCCTGCGGTGCTTATTTCTGGACTGTTTATTATCAATGCGATAGTTTTTGTCATTATTTTGCGGTATCGACGCAGGTTTGTTCAAAACAATTGTTTTTAATTAATTACATTGCCGTGTGTTTTGTTTGTTGGTTTTTCTTTAATTTTTATTTTGGGAAATGCAAGATTTGCTTATGAGAGAAATTAAGCAGATGGTGATTCATTTAAAACGCTTAGTTTAAGTGAAGCGGTGAGGAATTTATTTCTAAATGTTTGTTATTGATGGCTTCGAGTTGGTTGGCCTTAGTATTTTAATTATTTTTGAGGTGTTCTTCAATTGCACGAAAAATTCATTAAACGCGAATGGCTCAATCACCTTAAATTACTTCAGTTTCCAGAGTAGATCTATTTTAGTTTCAGAACACAATTTGCACAATTCCATTTATCAATTAACAGTATACAAAAAAGGTCAGAGAGTCGTTCTTTATAAACATATTTATTTATCACATAGTACTTTAAGAAGCTATAGATTTTTAATTTTTTAGCAGAAACACTGATAACTATTCGGTAAACATATACTCTTGGAATCCAACCCCAAGAAAGATGTATAAACAATATTTTTATTCAAGATTTAAATATTTATATTTGATAATTCCATGTGAAATTATCAAATGGTAAACATTTCAATTGTATATCCCACATTTTTATTTGGAACTCTCAACCTTCGTTAAACATTTCAATGTTTGTTCTATCTAGTTCTTAAATCTGACTTAAGAATTCGAATTATTAATCATTTTGCAAAAAAATTAAATGCTACGTCGTATCAACTTCGTCAAACGAACTTGTTTGAATTTGTACAGAGATATAAACGTTATCAATATTTATTAGCATTTCCTTTCTGTTGCTATTTTATCGCAGCCGACCTCTGGTTAAAGAAAACGTCGTTCTCAGATTTTTTATTTATTTGTTTATTTATTTTGTTTTGTGTTGTGCACTGATTGCATATTTTAAGTGGGTAGGAATTTGAACAGCGACTTTGGTTTTAAGTGGTAAGAAGTATGCAGGTGGAAAAATACAGAAAAGTCAATATTAACTAATTGATTAAATAAAATGTGAATAACCCTCAGCATAAGGAGCTTTTGCTATTGTTACATATTATGGCATTAATCATCAGTTCAAGTTTCATTTCAAACTAAAAATAAAGTAGGGTATAGACTGACCCTTGAGGGATTTAAGATGACTGAGCAGTCACAAAAGATTTTAAGTAAATAGTTCTTTATTTTAAAAAAACAGGAACACATTTTAATAAACAAATCTTGCATTTCTTCTGTCCTAAATCAATACATTTTCTAATAAAAAAATATATTTTTAAAATTCAACAACAGAACCAAGAGTTTGGAGACGGAGAACGTAGAACTAGCGCAGCTGTGAAGAATTTATTTTTGCATTTAGAGACTACCGAGAAAAACACAAACTAAATCCAAATGGCCATATAAATTTACGTAGATATTCCTGCTCCAGCAAAACTAGACTGCCGCTGGATAGGGAGCAGGACCATTATAAGAATAAAACTAAGACCGTCAATTAAGCTTATACCAAAAACTACCGAAACTCTAGACTAGACTAGCCAGAACAGAAATTCTAAGCGAAGAAGAGGAAGCTTACTGCACTGAGCCCGGGGGCGCCCGGAGTAAAACAACCAAAGATATTTTGTAGATTTTTTTCGGTAATTAACACACAGCAGAAGGAGTCGTTGGCTTCGCTTCCTTCCGTTTCTCGAGGAAGATGCTTTTTCTCACTTCCATGTATATATGTAAATGCCGCATATGTGTAGTGGAACTCCTCATTTCGTCATATCACACCTGTAAATGATCTTAATTTATTTAAAATAATGTCTTTAGTTCGTCCGAAGCATCACCCAGCAGGCTTATTTCGCGTAATTGATTTGAATTTGTTACTACATTAATAAACCGATTGTGGAAGTCCTTGAAAGGTGATCTAGCTGTAAGATTTACTGTAGGAGCTCTTAAATTAAGCACTCCCCGCGAGGGTGTGAAGCTGTAAATCTAGATTTTTGATACGATTGTATATTTTTTCTAAGAAACCTTAATGTTGCTGCTTCGACTTGGCGGGCGTTGCACCTGCGACGCACCCACACTCGTCGAATTTCGCGCAAAAGTTTACATCGCCTTACGAAAAACATAAAAAACAACTAAGCTGACGTATTTGAATTTATTCTTACTTTTAACGACATCCGACAATTATGTAAAGGAAGAAACGCATATGTATGCTGCCTAGACTAAGCTAGACGAAATTATGTTTTTCTATCATTCTCTGTTCTTTTCTGTTCTTTTCTATTCGTTTCTTATTTTTACTTTTCTCAAGATGTAGAGATACAGTAGAAGTTCTTGTTCAACACAAATTGTCCTGCATACGTGTGTATGAATTTAATATTTTGCATTTTTCTTGATGCATTTTTAGAAATTATTTTTTTAAAAGAAGACAATTAAACGACATATACCAAGACTGCCTTGCGTTTTATTTACCGCCTTTTTTCCTCTTTCAACAACGCCACACACTTTCCTTAGTTTGTAGAGTTTGTTAACTTGTTACTTTAGCTTGTTTGCATTTATGCATTTCTTTTAAAAATCTTATGAAAAGTTGTTTAAATGTTCACATCCATTTCATTCATTAAATCATCACTTCCTTCTTGTTTAACTTTTAACTACTTAAATCATTCTAAACAAAATTTAAAATATGAAGGAAAATCAAAGCCTAAACAAATATGTGGCAATAAAAAAAAAAAAAAAAAAAGTAAAAAACAATAAATCAGCGCAGATTTTCTCTTATAAAGAATACAATTTCTGAATGCGCTGTTTTTAATATCGTTGGTGATCTGTCCCTGTTTCGTATTTGGTGTCTGTTACATATTAAGTAACAAAATAAAAAATTGGGCGTTGTATTTTCGAAAAAGAAATAATTTATTTCAATTTCCTTCGTCCTCTTCTCTCTCTTCATCTTGTCCACAAGCCTTCCGGGACACAAACCAAAGTTTAATAAGCTTCAAAGTGGGCTTTTCAACAAGTTCGAAAGCTTTCGTTTAAAGCTTGGTTCGAGTCCATTTAATTTAAAAAAAGTGGGGAAAAATTACGGAAAATTCATCCGCAGGATGGAAAGAGAAAAAAGGCCAAAGGAGATTGAAGTCTGAATCGGGAGCTTTACCTGGACGCTTGCATTGAAACGATTTCTATTTATTTTTTGGTAGTTGGCGTCGCAGCACGGAATTTTTTTAATTAACCCATTCGCCGCCGAGAGCATATTCAGCCAAATATTAAGCTACTGGCAACGACGGACATGCCCGTGATTGGCGGTGAATGTGTTAAGCTGAATTAAACTTCACAGATCGACTTCATTGCATTGTCGCCACCGAAGAACTCGTGCCAACAAATCTAATGAATGAATTGACTATTTCAGGTGTTGAAGGGTAATCAAAGAGAAGTTTATTTTATAGCTAGAAAACACACAAGTCCTTCAGATTGAATTGAACGTCCGCTGAATGATGAATTGATACTGCCTGAGATGGGAGACGATATCCAGAATAGGAGAATTCCGGAAGATGGTAGAGGGAGTTTTCAGCGCATTCCGCTCTTAACAAAATAAGCTTCTTCTGTTGCTGTTCTACTTTAAGCCAATAGATAAAAATTATGAGAAATTATGTAGCCAAATGTGTAAGCACAAATTTGTTTATAATAAAATGAATTTAAAATAACCGACTCTGTTTTACTGGGTGGGAAAATATTCTGTAAATGAAAGGCGGCTCAGCTAAATTTCAACAACTTATTTATTTCCTCCATTCTCTCCACTTTCAAAATTATTTACTTACTTTAATTATAATAAAATTTTAGCAATGATCTCTTTTTACACAATTTCTTTAAATATAGCTCTCTGACAAGTCTCGTCCTCGGAGAAACAACTAAACTCATTCTCTTAATAACTGGAATTAAAAAAAAACTGAACAAAACAAAAAAGTTAAACAATTCTCACAGCTTTGTCACTAAAATACATGTTGTCTCGGGGCTCTAGGGGGATATTTTGTCTCGTTAAAAAGTCTGTTCTGCTTATTTACTCCTGTGTACCGTCGTGAATGCTAAAAACGCGTTGTTGCACGTGCACTGTTTGTCTCGCTCTCTCTCTTTGAATTGTTAATCTTTTTATTTTTTAAGTTTCAATTGAACGTACGCTACAACTATACAAAAAAGGGAAACGAAATTCCTCTTCTACGCAGGAAATTTTCCTTAGGGAGCAACTCCCTGCACTGCTCTTCATTTCTCTAGCTTTCTGCATGTCTGCCTTAAATATGAATAATTTCTCTTGTTTTACATCTTTATGGTTTCATACTTTTATTGTTTTGCCTATTTTTTAGTATTTTTTTTTATTTTTATTTTTTTTTATTTTTTGCAAGTGTGGTATAGTTCCAGTGGTGGAAAACTGTTAAACCTTGTTTGCTTTTAAAACCTTCATTAAATAATTTAATTTATAAGAATTTCATTTAATAAAAATCAATTTTTGTGTTCTGTCTTCCTTTAATTATACAATCCGTTTCGACTCGGCGCATCCCGTTTTCTACTTTTTGTTTCTGTAAAGAAAAAGTTAGATAAATTTCAGATAAGTTCTTCTTGAGTAAAATATATAAATTAAAATTAAAGCATGCAATGTGATAAAAGCTACATAGTTGAAAATTGCGCTACAACTTGGGGGGTTCAAACTACCACCCACAACATTTCCTGAAAGAAAGAGCGCGATATTTTCAAGAAAAGGTTGCTTTGGGAAAAGAATTGAATACAAATGCAGAATTTAACTAGAAAACATACTTAAAGTACACTTAAGAAGAACAATAGAAAGAACGCAATAGAAGGAAAGAAAGAAACGTTAAGAGGTCCCTTCAACCGAATTACTGACCTACCGCATTACTTTGTCCATAAGCGTATTAATTCGCGTCTCCGAAAATCCAGGAACAAGTTTGTGTATGATCTCCTTGATGAGCAGGTCGCTGACTCCGGGACTGCTCCTCTCAGCCATCTCGAAAGCTGACTTCAGGTCAACGACATCCAAGGCGTTGGGGTTCTTTCCCGAGTAGTAGTACTTCCTCTGGAGCTGGAAATAGGGGGTTAGAACAAAATAAAGGGGTTTAGCGAAGAATGGCGTCTCTCACCTCCGACAAGAGGGGGAAAATAACATTATTGAGGCACGGGCTGTTTGTCTGGGCTGCTCTGCTTCCGTTCTTCGCTGCTGCCGTTTGATTCGTTATCAGTGCTCGATCTCCAGGAACCTGTGATGACGTAACGCATCCGTTGTTTCCGTTATGGCTACTGTTTGTTGGTGTTGTCGCCGTCGGCGATGCGGGGCTGGGGGAAATAGGCGCTGAGGTGTCTTTCTCTCTTCGCAGGCTCGACGATCGCTTCTCTTCACCATCTCCTCTGTGGTCTAATTGTGTGATCTAAAAATATAAATAGACCCTATGAATCTCAAAACATAGTTAAAATGGCGCGCAACTATGCCCATTTTTAGGCCCTATAACGAATTGTTTCTTATGGCTGAATTGCATGTTATATACCCTACACGAATTTGGGCACGATTCAGCTATAAGAGACAAAATAAGATCGCCTCCTGTGATAGGCCCTAGGTGACGTATAAGTTACAAATCTTCATTGGCTTGAAATAACATCAAATAAATATGGAAATAATTAAATACTAAAGACTAATTCGATAAAATTCTTAGTGTTTTTAGCCAATTTTTGAAAAAGTATCGTTGGTTAAAATGACCTTAACAAGATTCCTTAAAACAAAAAAAGGTGCTTACGTCTTTGGGCGCCCTCTTCTCCCTCTCTCGTTCCCGCTCGCGTTCCTTTTCCTGTTCGCGCTCCTTCTGCCTTTCCCAGTCAGCATCCCTCTGTCTCTCGAGCTCCTTGTCCCGCTCCTTCTCCTTCTCCTTTTCCCTCAGCATCTGCTCTTTCCTACTCGAACTATCTACAGGGGCTGGCGTTGAAGCATTCGTCGGGATCTCCTGGGGCGGCTGCTTATGCGTCGGCGACGGATGCTGCGGCTGTCCTCCAGAATTCTGCGTGGGCGGGGATCCCGTGGTAAGTTTGTAGTGGTTCAGATTGGCGTCTCGGCCCTGTTGCGGACCTCCACCGCCCCCGACATTTGACTGGATCATGTTTGAACCGTTGTGGTGCTTATTTGGCGAACTGAAGGGATCGTGGTGGTCGAGGACACTCGCCGCGGTCGGCTTGTTATTCGTGAAGTTGTTGTAGTGCATCCCCTTGACGGTCATGATCCAGGGCTCGTCCATGTCGCTGTCTGGTTTCGATTCCTCGCTGAAAAAAAAGGCAAATGTCTTGTTAGGACTTTTTCTGAAAAGTTTCAATTTTAGTAGGCATTACGAGTCTGAGTTTTCTGATTCCGTCTCGCTTTCCTCGCCTTTCTGTGACTTCCACTTTTTGTACCGATCAATCAGGTCAATAAGATAAGAGTTCTTCTTCGCTTTCTTGATGAAAGGAAATTTCAGAAGTTCCTTTGCTGTGGGTCTCTGTAAAAAATGCAAATTTAATTTTTGTCATTTTCCTCTTGTAGATTATTTAAAGTAAATTGTTCTTAGTAGATAACTAGAAAGATGTAACAAATTTAATGTAAATATTTAATCTTGACTGATTAAAGGTTCAAAAAAATAAAAAGACTTACATTTTCGGGATCCTTGTTCAGACACGCCTCGACGAAGTCCTTGAATGGCTTTGTGTAGTTCCCTGTGAGCTGTGGCGGGTTGTTTTTCGGGATTAAGAACAAAACCCTCATGGGATGCAGTTCAGAGTTCGGGGGTTCCCCTTTAGCCAGCTCGATAGCCGTGATGCCCAGCGACCAGATGTCGGCCTTTGAGTCGTACATCGACTGCTTTATGACTTCGGGAGCCATCCAGAAAGGCGTTCCAACGAACGTGTTCCGCTTGGACGTCGTGTTGGTCAGTTGCCCGGCGACTCCAAAGTCGGCCAATTTTACGTCCCCCATTTCGCTAAGAAGTACATTCGCCGCCTTGATGTCCCGATGCAGCTTCCGCTCGGAGTGCAGATAGTCCAGCCCCTTGAGAACCTCCCGCAGGATTATGGCTATGTGCATCTCTTCGAAGGAGCCTGCCTTCATCAGGTCCAGCGCCGACCCGCCGCCCAGGTACTCCATGATGATCCATAACTTCGTACCCTAGAGCAGACAAGAGTTGAGGTGAGAGGGTGCTTTAGATTTATTGAGATATCTCAGCCGTCCTGAGCGGGTGGGGAATTCCAAAGATTTATAAAGTCTTACGACGTGCGCTCAAAATCGCTTTCATGCCTCCGCAGGCACCGCTCTGACATGCCGGGTGCAGTGCCTTCGAGCAGAATGGATCATCCGGCGGACGATAAATCAGTGTTCGAACAGAGCCTTAAGATTGCGGCATGTGAAACCACCCATAACTTTTGAGGAAGCGTACGAGGCCCCGAGAGTCCGTCAAAATGCGTCGGTTGGGTGAGATCCACCACAATGAAATGACTCTGACTTAACCTGGGGGCAAAGCCTTCTTCCTCGGTCCCTCGGAGGCTCAAAACTCCATAAATTTTCATCCCGAAACACTTGTCATTTCCAATAATTGCTTTCGAGACAAATCGAGGCGTTTGGGGTGGAAACATCGAAATTAATCATGAAAGCTTGATTGCTTTTTAAGCGGAGCCCGATAAATACATTCCCAAAGCTGGGGGCCTCTCCCCTAGGACCGGAGGAGTCCTGGGCATAAAAGCCCGCCTTCCTCTTCTTGGGAGTGCATGCCGACAGCCTAAAAGGTTTTTAAGGAGATGGGATTGACTTTTATTGACTGGAATTATAATAACGCAGTCTTGGCTGCCCCTCCACCTAAATAGGGCGCTTTAGAAAGATTTTGTACTTTTGCAGGCACGATTCCAATCTAAACCTTCAACGTGTTGTTTGTTTTAACACATTTCGCAAGGAACAGGCTATTCAGCTGTAGTCTTTTACATACACATGAATAACCGTTTTATTGGTAATGTAGTAAATTAAATAAATAAAAAAATATTCAATATGAGCATTTTTCTAACCATTTTATCAAAAACAACAAAACGAAATTTAAAGGCTCTTTGACGATATTTCAATTTTAAAAATAAGTATAGCCCTTTGAAAGATTTATTAATATGTTAAAATAAGCTGATACCCTGTTAAAGTAAGCTGAGACGTTCCAAGAATAGTTATGGATCACTCCTCCACGGAATCGAGTACCTGCAAGCAATTTCCTATGTACATTCTTTCTTTTCGCAAAAACAAAACTTGAAGTAAAAATAAATGAGAAACCATTCACGCAGTATCTACACGTTGGTATTTCGATATGAATAAATTTCTGTGGAATTTATGCAAAGCGCCCGATTTAAAACTTATGCCTGCAATTTGCCGTAAAGGTCACCGCTGACCACTTCATCGCAACAGTTGCCCATTGCTCAAGGAAACAGTTGGCCTCTTGAATTACAAGCTGGGCCCCGGAGCCGAGCTGAGGTGCCGCTTGGAGCCCCCGAGTGGCTGCGCAGCGCCTCGTTCAGGTTTCCAATCGCCAAGGTCACTCAGGTGTTCCTCCTGCCGCCCGAGCCGAGCGATGCCTGCGAATAAATTAAGCCCCGAGATAAAGAGGCTCCGAGTGCCGTATGAGCGTCAAGACGACTCGTGAGGGACACGTCGAGATTTGGAGTACTTTCACGTACTCGCCTTTTATCGATTTTTTAAGTGAAATAAATCTTAAGTAGATCAGGGCGAGCGTGGGGGGGTGGAATCCGCAATCTGCGGGCGCCCGTGCCTCCTCGACCTCGCCTAACCAGCCCCTGGCCACTGGACACATTTATCGCCTCTCATTCAGTCGGAGCTGGCAGATGAAATTGATCGATCGTAATTCGATACCGCAGCAAAAGACGGTGTCTTGTCTCGAACACTTCTTGAGATATTCAGCTCGAGAGTTATTAGCGGGTGGAGCCCGGCGACAAATGAACCCGGGTCGCCGTCATTTTTTAGTACTAGCCGCTTGAGGACCGTCTTGAACTTGATACACTCCAGTCGTTTTATGCGTCGAGCAGATGCTCCGCTCGACCCCCGTTTGCTTCATTTGTTGGGTCACCAGTCCCACAAATTTTGAATCGAATTGACATTCAGGTCGGAGGAGAGCTATTTATCAAAAGTATCGGAACTCTGAACATGTGGACTCCACTTGTGGCCTCGCCGCAAAATGGACAAGGAGTCTGGCCCTGCCCTTGAAGCGTCCGCTGAATGCGGTGCCCTCTGCCCGGACCGACAGAGGGCCACTTCTTTAATTAGCTACTTCAGCCCGCTCCGATCCGTAGAATTCATAGTTTCTAAACTTGAAGTCTAGTCGGCTTCGCAAAAGTTCCATTGAATGGGCCGCATTGTGGCTGGGGATAACGCGGTCGGATATGTGTGAAAGCCCCGAAAAACTCATTCAAGCCCGGGCTCCTCGGCCCGCTTTTGGACCCATCTCCAGCAAAGATCTTTCGTCAATTGAGGGGCTCCTCCTCTTCTCTTCTCCTCGGTACTACTCGAATGCAGCTATATTTCCGTATATGATTAATTTTCGCCAGTTTCAAAGTTAGTTTTAATTAACGGTGAGTGGCGTCTGCTGCATAAATTCATGACGAGAGCCAAAAAGCTAATGGATCCCGGGGATTTTGTAACTTTTTCGGGGGGCCTTTGACCCGCTCAGTCCGCCTCGGGACGCTCGCAAGTTATTAACTGAATTTTAATGAGCAGCCCCAGTCAGGGGCACAAGAGCGCTTTTGATTGATTGAAGGGCAGTGGGTCTATTGCGCGGCGGTTTAAGTGCACCCGTGTGCTTCCTACCAACCGCAACGCAGTGCAATTTCCATGTTTTTGCGGAAAGAATTGGGTAAATTAAAGGTAAACACATGCCTTCGACGGGAAATGAGGTGAAATTGAGGCGAAGGCAAGCCGCGATTGAATTAATAGGGGTTAATGTGGGGCTAGAGACCTTCATCCCGCCGATCTCCGGCGCTGGATATGCGATAGGCCTCTAGCAGATCGCAGCGGTTCGTGATTCAGCCGAAGCCCCCTGCATCTCATTTCTTCGCTCCGGTGGCCAAGTTGCGTTGCGTTGCGTTACGTAAGCGCTACTCGCGAATTCACAGCGCGCAAGAAATCGTCATTAATCAACATTAATATTTATTTCCGCGCGGTTGCACAGTTATTTGCCAAAAGAAAGTTGTAATGAGTAACCCGTGATAGTGGAAAAAATAATTCGGCGCGATATGAGCAAAGCACAAATTGCGTTGCGTGGGGCTTGCTGAACCTCCTTTGCCTTCTTTTCCTTTTTATCTTTGTCCCCAGGATTAAACAGTTCAAAGCGGAAAAGGGTGCGTTCTGAAATTTAGTTCTTGGAGCTTAATTCAGCAATTGCGATTGTTTAGCTGAATTTAGTAAGCGACGGCAGAAATTAATTCAATTTTAATCTTTAAGATTTTCAGGAAATAAGTCTTTTTATTTATTTACACTTCATCAACAAACTGATTACTACAAAATATTAGAACTATATCATATATGTAGATACGATGACCTACTTACAATAATTAAGTGAAAAAAGGAGTTAAGTGACATGGAAGTCAACCAAGTCTAGTCTTAATACATTTTTTAGACAAATCAAAGTCCAAGTGAGCAAAGCTATTATTGAAGCAACGGGACATCGGCGTGATGGGCTCGTTGTAACCGTAATTAGTGCTATTAGTCTAACTTATATATCAATTTTACTAGACGTATAAATTGATTTAGTCAGAGTTAAAAAATTAGTTAAGTAAATTACCAAATATTTCCCGTCTGCTGCTATTTTTTTCTTGTTTCCCATGTAATCTCCTAAATCATATGATAACTCGCCGAACCATGTGTGATGCACCTTGGCTTTGTTGAGTTCGAGTGAAAGGAAGGTCTATTTAATTCGGAACATTTTTTGTACTCTATAAATCTACAGAAATTGCTCTTCGTACAGAAACTGAGTAGAGCGGAAGCGCACAAAATTTTTAATTAACTACATGATTTCAGCAATTTTCATATAATAAAAAACACACTCGTTTGAAAATTGCTAACATCAGTTAAAAATAGGAAAGCGATAAAATTGGCAACCGAAAGTTAAACGCACAAAAAAGCCCTTACACAACTGAAAATTCGGTTTTAATGTGAAAACGAAATTAAAATTTGCCAATGAAGCTAATTACCGCAGCAGCCGGTGTAACCTTTACCAAAAAACAATTAAATCATTTCACCTGCGTGTTTTGCAACTGCATGGAAATTGCATTCAGCGATCTAAAAATGAAAGGCCACCACAATCTCCGGCCGACAGAGTTGCATTGTTGCGCCATCGGCGGCGCACTGCGAGGGAACAACAAAAAACGCGTAGCCGCGCAAATTGTGATTATTCCCTTCAACTGTTTACCTATAGAGGAGCAATCGCGGCACGTAATTCCGCAGGTAATTCGGCTGCAACAAGTTGGTCCCGCGCGGACGGCGGCAGCCGCCGGGGGAAACCGGTCAGCGCTTGCTCGCCTGATTACCGCATTCCGCCAGCTCAAAATTAACCCAAAAATATTTTCGCATCGCACGGCTTAATGGAGGCCGTAAACAACCGCGACCAGGTAGAAAAAGCGCGGACCGAGCTGCGCCGCGCGAGATCGTTCGCGGGTCAAGGTGTCAAAGCGTTTTCTGTTTATCTTCCAATTTTAGTGATGTAATTGCCCTGGAATTTCTTTAAATTAATTCCACCGGCGGGCGAGTGCCGGGAACGGCACGAGCTCTCCAGCCGGGACCATTATTATTTCCCTTTGAGAATTACACGCTTTTACATTTTTTCACGGCCGGCAATGTTTTTTTATTGCGACAGACCTGGACTGGTTTATTATCATTGGAGTCCTCCGCATCCACTTCGCAGAGACTTCGTTGGCGCTCTGGGGCAGGTGATTGATGTCAGCCGGAGTGAGCCCCGCCCTAGTTGGCCTCCAGTTCATCGGAGTCTATTTTTTTGGGTGCTGAGACGTCGCTTCTTCTAATATTCGCTTCGTCCGCTTAGCCGTGATTTATTACGCGACTTAGAGCAAATCCAATTTTGGAAATTAAACCTACGCGAAAGTTATCCGCCCTTCGACACTTACAAATTGTTCGCTAGGCGGCTGCAATTAAGGCGAAAGATATTCATCTCCGGAGAAACGCGCTGCGCGGAACGGGTCCTGCGTCCCAAGCTGTTCAACTGCAGAGGTCTTGTCAATAATAATAATGAATTTTGTCTGTCGCCGTCTGAGGAATCAGCTAATTTCAATAATTATCACGTTGCTAGGTAGTCCGAAACGGTTTTCTTACTTAGTACACATTCATTAAAGGCATATTCTAACGATCCTCAAATAAACACACTTTAACATAAATCCAAAATCGAACAAATTATTATCGAATTTTAAGAATTTTAAAAATTATTCTTAAAATAAGAATTATCATCTAATCGTTTGAAAAACGGCGATAAAAAATGCCTGCAAATTTTTTCTATTCAATTAGACATTTGTGTAGCTGAAAAATGAATATCCATTATTTTCGGCAATATGTTATTCAGCTAAATCTGAAGTGAAGTTGAAAGTTAGATAGCTACATAAAAATGGTACTTATTAAATGTATATAAGATAACCATCATAACTAACTTTACAGACAACTGCAAATTTAAATTGGTCGAAATTATATTTTATACTGGAGCACGATGCCCGAAATCGATTTAAGTTGGCGTCTTAATTACAAATAAATGTCGAGCTCAAAAATTGCGTACATTTACAACATAAATAAAGCAAATTAAAAATCCTGACTTTGACGTTGAGTAACAGACAGTAAAACGAATCTAAAATTGATGAATGACAACTAATTTCGATTCTTAGTATCTCTTGAATAAATATGGACAACAGTAGAATTTCTGTATTATTTACATGCTGTCCTTGATCAAAAATATAAATATACATACAATGAAGAAGAACCTTTCAAATGTTTATCGACCCAATTCAATTACTGGCCAGAAGCTTGTTGTTGGGCTGATGTCATCTATTCTTATCGTTTCGTGCAACAGCCCATAACCCATTTGGGTAATATAATATCGAAATAAGATTGAAATTGCTATCTAAACTCTCTGTGTTATGATATTCATACTTTTAGGAGAGAATAGACGTATTTCAGAGGTTCATAGGGATCTTAAATATTCAATGGCAGCATAATGCCTCCTTAAAAACAGTCGATTCTTCTTTTTTGTTAGGGAATCGATTTCCTTTCAATTTTCCCCGGAGGTGGAAAGGGGCAATTGAATATTGTATTTCGTTTATATAAAGAAAATTCTAAGGGAACCCTTCAAATCGATAATTACCTGGAATAATCGTTATTAGAACCAATTACCTGGGAATAAAAATAAAAGCAGAAGTTTTAGACTCACCTTGAGGTAGGATCCGTAGTACTTTGTGACATAGGGCGAGTCGCATTGCGATAGGACCATAATCTCCTGCTGGATGTCTTCAATCTCATCTTCGGCCTCTTCTAGGTCGATGATTTTAATAGCGACGACCTAGAAAACAATTTAAAAGCGAAGTGAGAATAAAACCTGCCAATAAAACCCCTCGAGAGGGGTGAAATGCGCCTGAGGTACAAAAGACGAACGACCATGATTAAGAAAATGATTCCTTCGCGAGCAGTGTGGCGCTGAACGTGCCTCGGCACGCGGGTGGCGCGCAATCCGAGCCCCATCTCGAGATGAGAGGAGCCTCCGCCCCGCGCCGGGGATCCTCCCTGAGAAGGCAAAGGAAAGCCGTGCCGGGCGAGGTGATGGACTGGATTAGTTTAATGATATCCATCGAGCGCGCACTGTTAATTGTCGGGGATTTGCATTTCTTGCGTCCGAACCAGTGGATTGGGGCTTTCCACTCCGCTTGATCCATTTATGTGCAATGGGAGGTGAAATTGACACGATTCGATTGAACACTCGGCCCCATTGTTCCCGCCGGATCGCTTGCCCGGCCGAGGAGCCGAACAATGGGGCGGGCGGGGTTATTGTGGCGTTGGAGCGCCGGCTTCGGACTTTGACTGTGGACAGCAAATTTAACCGAGCCCCACAAAGGATCGACGGTGGGAAAGTGTTTTGAGGCGACTTAAGGAGATCCCGGTGGAATTCCGACTCAAAGCCGCTTTATTGCGATACTTCCCGGGGTTTGGGGCAACTATCGTGCGGACAAAAATGTCTTGCTCTGCATACAAATTGCTGGAAAGCCGCTTAAATCACGGGATGCGGGAATAATTCAGGTTTATTCGTTCACTCATTCCGAGGGCGAATTACTATCCTTTTAATGGATTCGCCACCGTTCAGGAAATGTACGCCCAACGGCGGCCGGAATGCCGGGGATTTGCATATTTTTTCCTTGGGGCGTTTAAGTGAATCGTAAGAAAGATTGCTGAGCATTATCCGAGCACTTTGCGAAATTATCCTCTGAGGCAGGTGGGCAATGGTTAATAAAAGCAGTGCTGGATTAACTTGGCAATGGGTTTCTCTGGGAAATATTCCTGACTAATGACGTGGTGCCATGAAATCTTTACGAACTAGTTGGGGTACGCACCTGCTGGGTCCTGTTGTCTATCCCCTTAAATACCTCTCCGAACGACCCTTTCCCTATTCGTTCCTGTTTCGTAAAAATCAGCTCCGGGTCCACTTTCTGAAAATAGAAGAGAAGAAAATTCATATGAGAAAAAACTCGGTTTTAGATAAGTTTTGTAGTCTAATTAAAATGTAAATTTTATTGGTGATCACGTTGTTTTCACAAATTCGCTTTTTAAAGTTGCCTGTTCAATTCAGCTTAACAAGCAATTGCTAAATTGAATAGACTCAATACGATTCAAAATGGGAAAAAATCAGCCATTTATAAATTAAATTTCATTCTATTAGTGGATATCTCTGGATATAGAGCTTTTATATTATGAGGTCAGAATCGGACTTCACTGTCTTTATTTTAAGAATAACCTCGCCTGGGTGCTCATTTTAAATGGAAGTAGTCCATTTCCATTCACAAAACAATTAACTCTGAAATCTGTGCTGTAGCATAATGCAGTGAGGTGTTCTATAAAATAAACTTCATTTTGACATAGATGCTTTGAAATTCTGTGGAAAACAACAGCGGACTTGCTCATTTTAAAATAAATATGCCTGCATTTCCCCGAGTATTTTTCCACGTTTGATGCGCATTTCAGTGCAGCACTCGACAGGCTCGTATCAGTGCAACCCCATTAAATCGCATTCAATAAAATAAAAATAAAAATGTTTGCATACCCGCGAGATGATTAGTTCACCTGCCCGAAAGAATTTCATCGCGACTGCCGCGTTCCTAATTTGCATTAAAATGTGATCGCGTCCGAAGAACGTGGTAATGAAATGCAAAAACACCGAAAAGGTGTGCAAATGTGGGGGAGGGGATTTGTGCTGACACATCCCCCCTCCAGCAGATAATTTATGGCACAGCGAGTGCACACGTCATGTTTAATTTTGAAATATTATTTCACCATAAAAATCATTTAATGCTCAATTAGTTTTACCTTGCCACTCGCTGACATTTCCCCGTCGCAATTTTATTAGCCGTAAAAGGCGTGTTTCCCTCCGGCATTTCGCCGTTTTGTGTCTAAGAGATTTTTATTTTTATAGGGGGCCTTCACATTTCCCCGGCGATGATAAGTGTCACGCCGTTTCAATGTCGGCCGCCCGAATTTGGTGTAATTTCCCATAATTTAACGGCGTCTTTGCGCTCGCCACGAACACCCCCAATTGGAGCCGCGCTGGAGCGTTTTCCAACAGCGCAGCGGAACACCCACACTCACCTGGGCGGTCCGAATTGGCCTAGCGCCTTGAGAGTTGGGACTGCGATCCAAACAAACTCAACGCGAGCAACCTGAGCACCTTTGTCGTATTCAAATGACCGCAACCAGTTCTCAGGTATGCGACGCGCGGTGATAGCGATCGCCAACATATTCAGCGGTTAACCTTGCGCCGCGCACGACTGTAAAATTTTTCCTGAAACGAATCACCGCGCGATCGCGGGACTTTCACTGCACCGCCGCGTCGATGCCGTTAAAAGGCGGACGCGGGGGTAGGCGCGGATCCATCCGCTGGACTGCTCGAGTTGAGCCCCATTCTGCCAGCGAGACTTAATTCTTCAGGTGGTCGCTGGCCAGTTTTAGGTTCGCTCGTGCAGGGGCCCCGCTAACCTCGCGCTGCAACTGGCTGCATGCGTAAGTTCATTATCATCAGAGACCCCGGCCAATTTGACTGCATAATGAGGTCCGCGATGGCCCGGCTTTCTATGTCAAGCGCCGCGTTGATGTGACGGAGCAGAGGTTCTGGTTTCCACGCATTTTCTGCGCGACCTCAAAAACAGGGCCCGTTCCGCTCTGACCGCGTCGAGTCGCGGCAAATAGACACAGAGTACGCAATTGCGGGGCCTCTAATTATTATGTAATTCGAGTCGTAATTGGAGTTGGCTGCAGCGCTTCATTATCGAGACAATTTCCATGCCTCAATCAGGCGAGTTCCCGCAGGTTTTTTGTTTCATTTATGCGCTGGTTGGAGGTGCCCAACAAAGGCACAGCCTGCCCCATTGAGGGCGACCGGAGAAAGCCACCCATAAAAGCCCCAGAATATCGCGACCATAAATTATGTGAAAACATAAAAACAAGTCGCTAAAAGGAAAATGAGAAAATTGCAGAAAACTCTAGGGCAAGACGTCGCGTTGTCATGCTCGGGCACAGGGATTTATAATGAATTGATTAGAAGCACCCTTCAACGTTTGGGCAGGCTTTGGTAGGTCCTGGATGGGCCGGGATACAGCCCCATTTCAATAGAACGCATTCCATCCCTCTCCCTCTTGAAAACCCCTCACGAAACCTCTAATCAAAAGTTCCAAATTGATTTCCGACGGTGGATGAAAAACATTTGATGTCGCTTTGGAATTAGACAGCTTAGATCAAAGCGGAAAATTGGAATTCATAGGTTAAATGCAGGAAACATGATCGCACGAAATGGCAATTTCCGCTGAGCGAAAAGAGAAAGTAAACTATTTGTGATAAAAATTTACTAAAATACAATTCAGTTTAACAAGAGTAATTGCTGAATTGTGCAATCACCTGCAGAAATTGAAATGAGATTTTTTAAAACAAACCTCGTCATTCATGGGCAGCGATTTTATTCATATCTTGCAGAGAACAACAAAATATCCGACCGAATTGCTTTTAAAACATGAGTAAAGTTCAGAAACGTTACTGATGCACAATTCAGTTTCAGACTACTTTGCGGAATTGTGCAAACGTGTTTTAAATCATGCTGAACTAATGCTCGTATATTTTAGAATTTTCTAAATGCTGAAAATTTGGGAAGAAATGAAAAATTTGGACATGGTATTTCAGTAAAATGAAAAACCGACAAATATTGCCCCTGCCGCATCTTCCGACCCAATTCCCCATATAAAGATTCGCATGGCTGGCGCTGCTGATTCGAATCGACTGACTCGGTGGTATTAACATTTCTCGCAAATTGGTTGCACGCCAAAACACTATATCATAGCGATTGCCGGGGGTTGTTCCCCTGACTCATAACTTCATAGCAGCCCCCGCGTCGCAGGCATGACCCAGGCAGCCCCACTTTATAGGCCTTCGCCATAAGGCATGTCGCACACGCTCCCCAACGTCACGGCATTCCTAGGCGCTTCATTAAAATTCCAAGAAATAGAGCCCGAAAAATCTCCATAACTACAAAAATGCAAAACAATAATATCAGAGAATAGAGCCGGTGGAATGGGCTCTGCCGCCAGAACTGCCATTTAGGCACCCTGTGGGGCACCGAATTTAACCGGGCTCGCAGGCCGAAACGATGTCACACACCACCCACATATTGTAATCGTGATTTGCATCTAAAAACACAGGCCCCCTTTGAGTGGCGAATGCGCCCCATATCTGGCCATTCATCTTCCCAGCAGCCCCGCCCGCCTGCTAGCCGAGTTGCTGAATAATTCATCTGGCAACCCCTTCGCTGGAAGACCTATAAAATGTGAGGTTGCTGACTGCCATTGACATAATAAGAATCCGGAAAATGGTAAATGTGGGGAAGGAAAGCCATCCCGACTGCCCCTGCCCCGTTCGGGGATGATAAAGTGCTTCAGCAAGTAGCAGCCAGGCCGAACCACTTTATGGCTCCGCCGCACTTAAGCCAGGGTGGACCTCCTGCGGTGCGGGGCGGGGGCGGAACCAACCATCGAGCAGGATATGAAAAAGTCTAATTCAAGAAATTTCCGCGAATGCAATTTCACCCTTTAGCAATGCCATTTCCGGGCCTGTTAGCTGCCGGATACGCGAACATTTGCCTGTCCTTAGGGAAGGTTTTACAAGTCGCGAATTTCACAGGGAGCGCATCCCTAAATCCTATTCCCGGCCCGCGCTGCGGCGGGAAGCAGACGGAAGCGAAATGTTGTTCTGTTGGCTTTTATCTTCAAAACTCTGTCATTTACTTGTCCGGTTAATTTTTGTAAACAAGGGGAGCACTTTAGCTGAAATATGCGGCGCTGCTGTCCCGGTCCCCGGATGTTGGTTTTGCCAAAGTTAAATAGAACTGCAACCGACTTTGGTGCCGGGAAATTCTCCCGGAACATCTACGCGAGAGGGAGTAGTGTCTTTCACCGCAGACTTAATTAATAATTAAAAAATAATTCATTCAAATGGGTCAAGCGAATTATTTAGAAGACCTCCACCAGAGACCGGTCGCTTTTGAATTCGGAGAATTTCCCACGGGAGGCTTTTCGATTGCCCTCAGCTCCGGACCATTTTCCCGCCTTGAGGAAAGACAGCGATAGTTTGGTCTTCTGCTAGACGGCTATAGGTGCATAATTTACAATTTCAGTGTGAGTGCCTTAATTAAGAGACTTAATTAGTTTCTGCGGAATAATGGGGCTCGTTTAGACCCATCAGACAGCCCCGAAGCAAACCTGTCCGCTCGCGGTAATTACCGCGCTACCAGCGGACCTCGACGGACCGTCCCGCACTATGATGATCATCTCAAAAATGTAAGCCCGCTGCTAGTTAGCTTGCTCGAGGCTAAGTTATGTTCCCAAATATCATCAGTCATGTCATGTCTCGTTCGCGGTCTTAACAGCATTCGCCGCGAAAAGTTGGGATTCTCCGCACGTTCTGGTGAGTAATAGCGTCGTTTGCAGGAAACTTGATTTCCGCGTGTATCCTTTGCACAGCACTAAAAAGTTATTGCTTTCCAAAGCACTCGTCGAGGAAGTGTAATTGATGAGACAAGGCTTCGGGGGCTCACAGCCTTATTATTATGTTTGTATTGCAGATAGCATCAGGATTGCATGTGATGGGAAATAAATAAGTTACGCAACATATTTAGGTAGCAGCACAATTTTCCACGTTGCCATATCCATTTCATTTTCCAATTTACAGAGTCCCCAATGGATCTACGAAAATTAGAGATGTCTAAAACTACTATTGAAGCGGTTTTGTCTTTCCCACTGAATGACCGTTAAAGAGGCAATTCCCCCCAGATAATCGATTCATAACTATGCAAAATTCACTGAACTTTCAGTGCTTTTGGGTGAGAAACTATAGTCGACTACCGATTTTACAATACCTGCCCACTGAACTGGCACAGCGCTCCGGCTTTGTCTGGAATATCCGGTGCGTTCCAGGCTTAATTAATATAAATAACACCCGTTCAAGCGGAATGGGCCGGGGCTTTATAAAATAAAATAATTTTGCCATTTAGAAAAGCGTTGTTCAATTTCCGAGCAAAATGCGATAAATAGCATTTGCCGACTGCATAAATTTCAAGAGGGCGATAAATCGTTGAAAGCAGTCAGGATTGGCCCAAGTTATCGCCGAAGAGGTAATTAAGTCCTGAATTAAGCCAAAATGAAGATAATTCTTAGAATCAAGAGCTTTCATTAAGAGGAGCTACATGATGGAGACGACATTTTGGCCTGACTCTATGAGCTGTAGTATCGTTGCTTTTAAAGAGTGTCTTCTATTAAATGTATAAAAGACAATGTCGAGGTAAATAAGATTTCCTCAAAAAGGAAAGACAATTCCTAATGATTTTATAGATGTATGACTCCACACAAGACTCTGTAACTTACTAACTACGCACCCTATAAAAATCGTTATTACATAAAAGTAGATATTCTTGAGTCCTTGAATCTAGTACTAAACCGACTCTTTCAATTTCAAATTGAAAAAATTAGATTTTCTTATTTAATTGATAATTGATAGATATACAATTATCGCTTAGTAAGACTAAATGTAAATGAAGTTCGTTATTTAAAGAAATGGACAACTTTTTCAGTAAAAACGCGTCGGTGAAAGTTTTTTGAAACCTGCTCATAATTTATTTAAAAGTTTCCCTCATTTTCGCTCACGAACTATAAAAAACCCTCCACTGCGCTGCAGTTAAGTAAATTTGTAAACTGAATAAAAAATAAGGGTTACGGGGAGCGGCTGAGGCCCCAGGAGCCCTGCTGCAATAAATTGTAGAAGCGAATTGGAAAAAAATCATTCAAATTCGCATTACATTTTTTACGGGGCTCTCAGCGAATAAGCGTCTTTTTAGAACTCCTCGACGGCTCCTTCTTTTGCTTTTCCAATCGATTGCTCCACCCGCACCCACATCTTCCCAGGTCCTCCCGTGGCGCACTCGTACCAAAAGAAGAAAGTGACGAGGAAATGATTTTTCGATTACTTCCAACTGAAGGCCTCTTCAAGGACATTACCCGGCGCAGTGTTCGAGCAAAATCAGCAGTTTTCCCTTCCGACCTTTTCAACGGAATTCACGTTGACTTTCTTGCTCGACCGGGACCGCATCTGATTACGTTGGCCACACCGCTTTTATGGGGATATCGCGCGCCACTAAATTCCCTCGCATTTCCCCGGTGCTTTCTTTTCCTCGTTGGCGTCGTAAAAATCGGCGAAATGACGGTCATAGTTTTCTCGAAAGACGCTTTTAGAGCACAAGCTGCCACCGCAACATAATCGTCGAACCGAGATGACGCTGACGTCGGTGTTATTAATTCCGTCGACATTTATCGATGTCCACGAATCGAGGATTTTGCATTATTTAGTGGGCAGGTGGTGGCTTGTGCTTGTAATTGGGAAAGTTTTCAGTTTCGGGCCGAAGTATAATGGCTGCGTTTTCCCTGTGGGAAGGTAGACAACAGGTCCAAAAGTACTTAAGAAGCTTCCTATTAGGCTAAATTCTGTCGTGCAGGCATCTTAGTTCCGTGGGAACGGGCAATCTGGAATTATGCATATTACAGCAAGCTTTTAGGAAACATATAATTATGTCTTGAAAGGAGGTTACCACGAGTCCTGGTGTTTGTCGAAATTATTGATCCGATAGTAAACTTAATGCTCTGAACAGACTATAAACGAAATTTAGAATTTCATGTGTTCTTAATTTCAAAAAGACATTATTTTATACCTAGTCTATTTAAAGTATAAGACAAATTAAGCGACTTCCACATAATTGCCACAAAAGTAAACTACTATTCATTTATATATAGAAACTATATACTATTTAAAATTCCTTAACGCGACCTGTAGGCATGCAAAATTAAAAGTAATTCGGTACCTTTTCGGTCGAACCGTCAAGTTCCCTTGTAAGTAGGCATTTAAAGAGTTTCCCGACTATTTGTTACAAGAAAATTTATCTCCATTTCTTGTGACATGGGTTCTCTCCACAGACAGAACTATTTCCGTGTGCTTTGAACCCAAATCATCGTGGCAGTTCCCGAGCTGTACAACAAGCGGGAAGTATGCCATGTGCCTTTAAATAATTCATGCCATATTTTGTAAAAAAAATAAGACAAACGTGGACATGCTCCAGAAAAGGTCATGAAGCGCTTTCCTTTGCAGCCAAAGACTCTGCGCAAACTGAAGAATATGTTCCTTTAAAGTGTTGCAATCACACTCCTCCCAGGGGGCGCTGTAGACAGTTTTAGCACTCCCTCAAAATGTTCTGAATATCTCCGGCAGGCAGGAAGGCGGGTTGAACGAACCCGGTAGCTAAAAATTTCATTTAAATTCGGCCGGCTGGGGGTGGATGTGAGAGCGAGTCGTGAGAATTACTTGCGGCACCCCCATTCATCAGAAAAAAGCCCTGACTAAAATTTTCAAACACGCTGACCCAGTTCTAGGCGAATGGCTCAGCGGCGCAGTGTAGTTGCATTGCATTGCATTGCGCCAGCGGAGCACCTGCTCATCGGCTTCCTTACGTCAGTCAATGGGAGCTCATTGCTGAAGGGGAGCCCGAGCTTCCTAGATGGGGTCGGGCTGGGAGGTGGCGAAGCTCCTCCAGAAATAGCATTTCGGGAGCATTCCCCGGCTCCCGGCCGCCTCAAGTGGTTGCACCGAGTGCAACGTTTGAACGGCCGCAAAGCGCCTTTCGAGTCCACTCCGCGTACTTGTCGACGTGGGCCTCATTTGCGCGGTTGGGGCGCCCCGGGGGTCAGCGTTCGCTCGCTCGTTATTACGCGAGAAGGCGTTACATGCGAAGAGCCCCATTCGGCGGCAGGGCTGAGGCGCGGCTGGTTGCAGCGCAACGAAACATCTTGGGTTCGTAGTCCCATTCTTCGCCAGCGGGGGAGGGCCCCGTGCCTTCCAATGTGTCGTAAGTACAAGTGCGGAGTACCTGATTTGGGTCCTATGCCTCTTCTTGTTTGCCTTTCCCGATGGAAGCCCGCAGAGTGTCGTAAATTTTGCTAATATTCATAACTTGGGATCTGCGACTCCCCTGGCACCTACTTTTCTGCGGGCCCGCCCAACTTAGGCCTCCGCTGAGTTATTGCACCTTTCAGATTCAATTTTCTTTTTGTCCACCGCAGAGGTAGTAATTTTCGCGGATAAAAAAAAATTTGCCAGACTCTTCCCCCGCGACCATCTTTCTGTTGCGTAACTTCGCGATGGTCGCGGTGACTGGCGAAGGTCACCGTCCTGCTTGACTAGGCTTTGGTGTCGCAGTGTGTGACAAAAGCAGCTCCAAGAAACGGCCAACCGTCGCTTTTGAGGTGAAGAGTGAAGAGACTGTTGGGGGATTGTGTTGCGCTGACGTCATTGAAATTATCTTGGGGTAGGGACGTTATACAACGCGCCCCGCAGCCAATCGTTTTAATCAGGCAGATATCGCACCCACCCTCTGAATCAGCATATATCAAAATGACCTTGTCATCATATCCGCGAAATGCCGCGTGGCACGTCATCAGGCAAAGGGCGCTCCGCCCTGCGTTTTTACGTTTTTCTGTCTGCTGTTCGAACTCTGTGTCTGAACGAAACGAGCTCGAAAAGTGAGGAGCGGATGGTTGGCTGTGTGCACCGGAATGACCTCCGATCACCTCTGCCAGTGGCGTGCCGGCACGGAGAAATGTGGCTAAATGGATCCGTGGGCACGACACGCCGCTGGCAGAAAAAAATGAAGTCATTCAAGCGTTGAAATTAGTTCACCATCATCGGAGAATCGATTTTCTGTGAGCATTTTCTTCAGTTCGATTTATGGCTGGCTCCAGGGGCGGCGGACGGGGAATACTTGTGGTCGGTCACGCCACGAATTGCGCCATCTTCAATTAATCCAGAAATTGTGATTTCGCGGGAATGACAACTTCCTGTTCGCGGAAAGATTAGGCGATCTTGACGGGGAATTAATCTCTGGGATGGTGACGGCGTGAAAGTAATCAGTTGTATTTAATTTGAATCCATCAATTATCACTACTTAAAATGCGAATCATACAAACATCCTAAATTCCAAGTAGTGAAAAATGAACATTATTTTCGCTGCACTTCAGAGTATACTAAAATTTAGAGCATTTACTTTGAAATAAAGTTGAAAAATTTAATAATGAATCACTAAATACTCCAAAAGAATGGACTAATTAAACGCTTCGCGGCGCCACCGTGCAATTGCATTTGTTTTTAAAAATGCGCATAACTCTTAACTGCCATTGTGTGCAAATGGACGGAATTTGCTCCGCTCACAATAAATTTTTTAATTGATTTTCCGAAATAGTCGGTAAAAGTTTGAATTTCTTCGCGATTTTACTTTTCGCGGGCGGTTCTCGTGACGGTGCTTTTGTATTTATTTCGACTGAATAAACACAAATTTCCCACACGGCGCTCGGGGTTTTTATTTTTAATTTTAAGGCATTCCGCGGCCGGTACTACTTAACCGACCGATTAAACATCGCGGCCGAGCCGTTTCAGATTGTGAATTTTTACAAAAACAAAATTCTGCATAAAACCCCAAAAGTACTTGCGGATCAGAAAATTTGCAATTATAAGAGGTCTTTAAAGTCGTCGCCAAAGTATTCGAAATTGAGCGACAGTTTCAGAGATAATGGCTAATCTGCCTTTCGACGCTTTCACTTTGAGTGGTGACCGGGACATCAATCACACGGTTACTTTGAGTTCTTGATTTAAACAAAAATCGTCTCAGAAACTTCTCCATTAAAATTACTTGCAAATACGGCTTAGCAAGTCAAATTCAATGAGCGGTCGCAAAAGTTTGGGGCGCCCGTGAACAAGCCGGGCGCTCCTCGAGAATGTCCCCAAATTAACTTAAGTCTGTCCTTCTCCTCAGTTACTTGAAAGTCTCGGTCCACGTCACAAGCCCCAACGACTGTCTCAGGTGCACGATTTCCACCTGGCTGAAAAAGCGAAACTTTCGCTCCACTCCAACTTCGCCGCCGGGGCAGGACTCGCAAGGATCCGGGTGCGGGGTCCGGGGCTCTGTCTCCTGCCACCAGCACGTATTATTCGCATCCCATTGCCGCCTCACGTTTCTACAAATTGAAACCCCAAATGAAAAACGCCTCGAGTGTCCCCGAAGCACGCACTCACAGCGTAGGTATCCCACGTTTCCGCTGATTACTTTAGAACATAACCGCAGCTTGGCCCGGATTTGTCCCGACGGGGAGTGGGCCGGAGCAGGATGAAGTCTGGGAATTCGATAGCAACGATCCCTCGAGCACGGCAGCGTGGCATCCTGCTAGAAGTCTGGAACATGTCTGCGCCGAGCGGGGTTCAAAGTCACCCCAATCGACGACGGTTAGCGAAACGCAGGACAATTTTCTTCGCGAACTAGCAAGAGACGAGGGGCAGTTTTAAAACTTTTTCACTTACATTAGCAATTAGAAAGGCTCACACATGCCCTAGGTTAGGTCCTCACCGGCGCATTTCGCGGGAAGAGGACCAATCGACTGGAAAAGTCCATTCACGTTCCGGCGGTCTCCGCACACGAGGACCCTTATATCGGTTCAATGCACACGGCAATGGCCCTCGAGCCCGGCGGGGAATTCGCAAGATTTATGACCCTTAATCATACCTGAACACGGCACAGGAGCCCTCTCATGGGGCCCCGCGCGCAAATAGTTGCCGATTTTAACGAGGAGCCCTCGTCTGCGCGGGCACGAATTTAATTGAATTATGGCAAGTGGCTGCCGATCGCCGCCTCACGTGCTGCGCTCCCGGGGCCTAGGTGCAGGGATAATCCCTCTTTAATGTCGTCACAATTTCCATGTGCAGAAGGCCGTGCCCTTCGGGGGCGTAGAACGTATGGTTAGGCAATTTTCAGTTATTAAGGTTTTATGAGCTTCCTGATACTCCCAGGCATAGCTTGATTTTGATTGGTACTTCTTACAATGATTAAAAGGCTCATTTTAATATCTTGAACTAATTAAGGGCTTCCCTTAAATGCACAGTCAAACATTTACACATCTGAGTAGTAATTTCGCAAATCCATATTGAAACTTGTAAATACATGGGTAAAAAGAAGGAAATTTAAAAGCTAAACTGGAAAATCAGCCAGAGTGCTAATTCTACATTCCGAATGAAAATGAATTCTGTCGGTTTAAAAATAGGGTTGTAAATTTCTGATAAATTTCATGCACTTTTCAAGTTTTTTACTCAACATGAGATATTTTGATGCCTATTTTTAAAGTAGTAAAAATCCTTTACCGTATGGTAATTGTACGACGTGAATTAACTCTAATAAAGGGAATTCATTTCAACTTTTAAAGGGTGACGGTAGGCCGGTAGTTGAACTTATTTTCTGTCAAACTTTTAAATTCTCAATTCTCAATTTCAAATTCCCAGCCCATTTTTATACTTTGCTTATATTTGAGCAGTATAAAATTTTACATCACGCTTCAATGAAAAAATCTCTGATTTGGTGACCGCAAAAGTAATTGCCCGACGAGGTTCATTGATCAGATGTCCTCCTTTTTTCGCGATCGCTCGAACCCGCCAAAGAAGCCCTCATAACTCTTCCCTGGCCAGATGTACGAAATCGTGACAAACTTTGTTGAATTGAAAAATTGACGAGGATCGGCCCCACTTTCCATAAGCATCAGCGGAAAACAATAGAAAATTAACAATGACCCCATGCATCGATCTAACTGTTTCGTCGCGAGGGGGCCTTGCTGCTGCAACAAAATAACTCCAGGAATGCCGACGACGCGCCGGTGACAAGGTAAGGCAGCAAAAAGCATTGTTTTCCCGAAATTGTCGCCAGACCCCATTAAGCGTTCTTAAAAGCCCGAGCCCGCGTGCAGCAGCAGCCAATAAAAAGCCCCCCCGGCATTTGCATACGTTTTAACGACTTCCCATTTGGGCCCCTTTTGGAACCGGCTTCCGCTTCGTATTCAGGCGGGCGATTTGAGAGAAGTCGCGGTTTGGTAGCGACTTTTTATGCCTGCTGCGTGGGAGTCTATCAATCAAACCCGCGGCAGATTGCGAAGTCAGATGAATCACGTCCTCATCTTTTGAGGTGTGTGGCGACTTCGACCGCCGCGTCGCGTCGTCTACCGCAACCACCTCCCTTGGGGGCTCTGTTTGCTCAGCCCACACATCGGGGGCAGTTTTTTTTCTGTGTCCAATAAGTGGACAAGTGGACAGTGGGCACCCAAGTGCGAAGCCCCTGATCCCACTCGGTGCCGGTTACCGGGAGCAATTTCTTCAGGTCCTCCATTTTTGGGGGTCGCGCATGTGCTGGGCGTTCCCGGAATGCTTGACCAGCGGCTCCGCCGCGTCCCGGCATCGCGCGCCACAGCAACCCACATCTTCGCAAATAAATCTGCCGTCTTGCAAGACGTTTGTTTTCTCTTCCTCCACGGCCATCAGGCGCGATTGCCTCACTTCTCGAGGTGATGGCCTGATGGAGATCGATTTCATTACGCTTCGATGGCGGGGAGGTGTTTTGTCAACATCCTCAGAGCGCCTCGCAGCAACATTCGAGCGCAAATCACGATCCATTGACGAAGACAAATTTTGCTCGGGCTCCGCTTCATCACATCTCGCGCGGGGAGGTACGGGGGCAGGCTATCGTGTGAAATCTCCTCAAGCTCCGCGGATTCAATTTCACATTATCGGCCCGAAAAAATGAGATTCCTCTTTTTTGTGGTCATGTCACAAGTGGTAATATAAAAATGCTTCCACTCGCAAACCAAAGCCTCATCCATGCCCGAGTGGGGCTCTTCTGAGGGGCGCAATCCGCTTAAGTAGGTTGCGGAGTGATTCTTGCGATTTATTTTAATAAGACGACGCCGCTTGCCGTGCGTTGCGGGCTCTTCGCGGATGCTGGCGGCGTTCTTGCGGTTTCTCTTGCCGCGATTGCTGGCTTTTTTTCCAGTGTGCAGCCGTTTTCTCGGTGGCACGGCGCAACCTTGAACTATAAAGTTTTGAAGCGTCCTCGCAATTTATCGCTTTTCTTGTTTTTTATGGCCTTTCTATAAATTGGCGGGAAGAGTGTGCCTTTTTACACATATAATTGGCTAAATCTAAAATTGATTGCTGTTTCTGATTTTTAGTAGCTTTAGACATTTTCCTTCTACATATTTATTATATAACCGGTATACGTTTTTATCGAGGTAGACTTTATGAACATTAAAAAACCAAACTATTAAAAATCCAAATTAATTCATCATAATAGAGCTTAAATGCAAAGCAGTTTTAACCTAAATCCCAATTAAAATTTATGATTTTCTATTTCTTACCAAAAACCAAAAACTATATTGTGTTCTATTTCTAAATTCAGATATTTTCACCCAAAAATTACCATGAATTCAACAAAAAAACAAGGTAATCAGTCCTTTCACCGAAAAAATGGCCCAATTCAAACCTCCAAAACTGTTGATAGTGTAGCGCGACAAAAAAAGCGACGAACTTTAGCTCACCTACTTTAATAATCCACTTTGCAGTGCGCCACAACTCTTCCACATTTCAAGGTCTCATTTCACGTTTTGTTGAGCGTTGAGCACCACGCACATAAATTGAGGCACGAAACACACGGCACACATGTGCGTCTCGCGGATTCGAGGCAAACCAGAAACGGTGTTGCACACCTTCCCGAGCACTTTCTTGTGTCTCTTGCGTACCTTCTGCCGCCCGAGATGAAATTTATTTTAACGAAATTCTCCCCGGACAGGCACGGCCGCATAACCGGAATATTAAGCAATTTTTTTAGATTAAATAAAATTATGTATGTGAGCCGCGCCATAGGGAGATGTTGTGCTCTTCTGGAGTTTTTAAGGAATTTCAAAGGAGTTTTTCGCGTCACGCAGGAGGTGCTCGACAGGTTTATGGAATTAGTCCAGCGGCAGGCAGTGGGGGCACCAAGCGGCTGTGGCGCCCCCTTATTGATGGACAAGGCCGGGGCGCCGACAGCGCAGCCTCGCCAAGTGCAGACCTCATAAATTCCCGGCAATTACGCCCGCAGCAGGATTAATTTGTCACAGCGGCGGCGGCAGCGACTCGCTGAAAAGTGCAAAAAGAAATCCGCCAACCCCAGTTGCCTCCGCGCTATCAAGCGCTCCGGCGGCCGTAAATCAAAACTAAACGCGATCGCACACCTTCGGTAGGGCGCTGAAAGACGCCTCCGCCGCCGCATTCCTTCGGCGGCGCGGCAGTCGAGGCCGCTCTTATCAACGCACCGCCGAGGAGCGATGGCAGATTGCGAAATAATCGAATAATCGCTGCATTCGAGGTGGAAGATAGAACGGCTCGATTCAGGCGTTTCGTCACGGCATAGGTGCCATTCCTGACCCACCACACTGCAACACCGCAGCGCCGTCGTTTTTGTTCGACGGCGACTTGCATTCAGCAGAACGAAAATGAGACATAATCGAAAACAACTCAGTATCAAATTTATTAATTTTATTAGTAACCATTAGTAAAAATTAAGAGTATAAGAGGTTACATCCAGTTGTAATTTTCAACAAATTGGTTTTTTCTCGAAACTGCATTTTCGAAGACGGGTGGACACGACAACTCAATAACCTATTAACTTCTAATTTTGTTTATACAATTTTTTAATAATATTCTGCATCTGTTCAGCTTTTTTGAAATTTTCGAAAATTGTAAAAATGGCAGCAAATTGAAAACAAAAATTAGAATGTGAAAAATTGAATTTTTGTTTTTAATTTGCTGCCATTCTTACAATTTTTGGAAATTTCAAATCATCTATCGTGAACAGATGCAGAATATTGTTAAGAAATTATATGCAAAATTTGAAATTAATAGGTTGTCATTCTATTAAAATATGCAGAAAAATAAAAAGTATAGCTATATTTTGTAAAATGGCAGAGTCAACATGGAGACCAGAGATTTAAAATTTCAAGGGAATACTATGAAAGGACCCACGTTAAACGATGGGTCATTTTCGTTCGACATCGAATTTCGTAAATGTTGAATGAAAGCAAAGCACGAACTATTTTAATTTCATCATTTTCATTCAACATGCCAAGGAACAGGTAGACGAGACCAACAAAACTCAGTTCGAGTTAGTGCTGCAAAAAGCCTCCAAAACTTACAGGTTTGTGGCCTCGTCTTAGAAACATTTGTCGCATGTCCGCTCCTCGGAACTTGTGGAGCCGCACACAAGACGAAAAGGTGAACAGCGTGCGGAGTGGAGGGCAGGTGGTTGGATGAATGTCTTAATCGGGAAATAAAACCACCTAAGGAATGCCAGATACGCCGGCTCGGAATGCGTTTCGAATTGCGACACTGCAGCCGCACACATGCATCGGGGATAGTCAATCTGTTGCGGCTCTGATGCCGTCGCCGCGGAAAACCCGCGGAGAGAAAGACGCCTCAGCTCACCTCACCTCGCAAGGAGGCAAAGGTTAATTTGGCGGATTAGGCGAAAAAAATTTGCCCCGCTTCGGTGAGCAATTGATTGAACCTGATAAAAGAAAAAAAAAAGGTGAAATCGTCAGCTTTTAATCGCTCTCGACGGCATTCTGCAAGATCGCTTTTATGGCGATCTTTCGGTTGAAGAAGCTTCCTCCGGAGAAAGCCGTTCTTGCCGCGAAAGACGAACCCATCAACGGAACAACCAACCGCCTAGAAAATCCCGACTGTCCGAGGGCTCCAGGTAAGAGTTTTATACGAGATGAAAACGAAATTTCTGTTTAGATCCATTCCGGAGTGGATTTCTTTCTATGCACCGCGCGCGATATTTCTTCGCGCTTAATGTTGCAAGAAGCAGCCGGGGAAACCGATTTTGCATGTAACGAAGGCTCACTCTCGCCCAGATTAATTGCTCCGGGCCTGGCCCGTGCCATTGGACAATGCCTTTTTAGCTGCGGCTGCTCATTGTTTTGAAGGCGCTTTGAAAAGAGTGTCCGTGGCCAGCTAGCCGCTGCCCAGCGCATTTGAAAAGACGGAATTCGATTTGTTTTCTGTTTTCTTGGGGCTTTCTTACTTAAATCCGATGGAATTTTTGCGTTGAGAAAGACGTTTCCTGTTAATTGCCTGTCGGTTTTAAAGGCCACTAACAATTGAGACGGAAACGATTGCTTGAAAGTTAATTTACAAAAAGACTTGTACGAACTAGCATTTTTCACACGTCCTGTTTACCTGAAAATCCTTTTATTTCTGTGACTGTTTTTTTAAATGCAATTTCCATGGCTTATTCTTACTTGTCATGGATGAGTTCATAAACGCCTAACACAATTCAGCTGCAGAGACTGCTACGCTGAATTACGTAATTCTACAGTATTTATGCATTTAACATGTAACGACGATCTTTGGCCAACTCAATTAGTCAAGAATTTTAAGACAAACTTTCTATTTAAAGGAAAGTTATATTACACTCTTCAAAACTGCGAAGAAATCTCATAATTGCGTAGCTAACTAATTTCACCAAAGATTTTCTCATAGGCCATAAAATCATAGCTAACAGCAGTTGCATTCTGCTTATCCTTACCGAGTTGCACCTTCGAATTCGTAAGTTATGAGACAACTGAAAAATGTTTTACTCATTACTTACGCCATCGTCATCAGAAGCAGCGAGAAAACAGGTATTTTGTATCTTGTGCCGTGAGAAACAAATTATATAAGGCCCCAGATGGCAGCGGAGCGCTAATTCGAATTTTAAGAGTTGTTTATTTACGGCGCTATAATGCTTGCGCTTCCAAACCACTTCGAATTGGGAGAAAATGAAATGATTGATTTCTTCGCAAGTAATTCACGGCAACTTTCCTTAAAAGATCAATTTGCTGCAGGTCACACGGTCGAAAAACACAAAAAAATTAGTTCTCACTTAGAAGACTTGATTCAGCTTGCGCAATTCGATCGAACAAAAACGATACGTTGCCGCTTTAATTCATAAAATTGAGTTTTTCGAAATCGACCTGATTCGTTATGACTGGCGACGGATTGCATAGTCTGCTAGGAATTTTTATAGATATCTTTAAGATAGTTTTTCGATTAACAAATTTAGAGAGGAAGGTCCTCAACAAGCGACAAAAGTGTCGAGAACTGGATTAGCCAAGCACGCAGTCGGCTGCTAATCAAATCTAACAAAAATCCGAAATATGCGGCCGCCGAGCGCTCCGATGGCTCAGGTGGCGCGGCTTATCTCAGAGCTTCGATCGAATGGAATCCAAACAATGAGTCGATTCCATCATGGCTCAAATATTTGCTGTGGGATTTTCGTGGAGTGGTCTCGCCCGCTAATTTCTCAACTGGGCGCTGATGAAATCCCGCGGACTAGGGGAGGGCGTCGTTCTCACCCCCAATTCCCCGTTTTTAGGGATTTCCACCTGAATATTTGACAATATTTATTTTACGCGCTGTCTGACAAAATCCGCGAAAGTGCAAAACGTCCGGGGATTATTTTTTTAAATACACATGTTTTTGCCCCAGGAGCCCTCGGAAATAAATGAAGTCATTTTGGCGAGTTAGTGATTTTTTCGAGTGGGTTAAAAAATTGATGCGCTGGAAATGGCCCGGAACCTACCAGTTCGCTGGGGCTCTGGCGGAGTCCGGCTGGCTTGGTTCCATTACTGCGGCTGCCGGGAGGTCCGTTTTTGAGCGGTATGAACCCGTTGTGCCCGTATCCGCTGGGAGTGTCGTACATCGAAGCAGGTCTCTGGCGGGGTGCTCCGCCCCCGGATCCGGGCATGTGTCGGTGATTGACGGGCTCCTGCGGGATGCTCTGGAACGAGGGGGAGTGCGCCAAGTTCCTGGCGGACGCCGAAACGTTGTCGTACTTCTGCCACCGCATGTTGCTCGCCGCGTGGCCCGGGTGGGGCAGCGAGTAGGAGCTCCGCTGCTGCGCCCCCGGCATGTTCCATTTGCTGGTGCTGCTCGGCGGGGGTGGGTACTGCTGGTGGTAGACGTTCGTCGCCGCCGCCGCCGCCGCCGCCGTCGCACTGTTCGAACTGTGGTCGCGCCAAATCTTCATGGTGATCTTACGACTAGAGCATCACTCGGTGCTTTTGACTCTTGAATTTATCATTCACCTATGGCACTCCTGGGCTTTTTTCCTTGCACTTAACACCGCCTTTTTGCCCTTCTCTTTGCTTATTCTATTTATTTTTTACAGGTGTGAACGCAAAACAAACACTTCGCGCAGTTTGTTTACATTTTTCCGCGCACGGAGCGCACGCACGCAGCTCAAATCACTCGAGCAAATATTTTCACTGTCGCAATATTTTTCGCTCAAATTTTATTACGGAGTGGGGCTCAACAGCACTGAACTAAACTAAAGAAGGCCACGACGAAGACCGCGGCGGCGACGGTGACACGGGCAAGAAAATTTGCTTAAGAAACGCCGTTCAAGAGCTCGGCCGCGGGGGTTACGCCGCTGCTGCGCCAGGCAAAGAAGTTTTAGAAGGTAAAAAAAGCGACTTTGCGACTGCTGCGAGACAACACCGGTCCAACTCGGCTTAAACTTAGCAGCAAACTGATTTGAAGTCTCTGAGTTATTACAGGTGAGCAGTTTTCGTTACTGTAAAGCAACAAGAAAAAGAAAAGATCACCTCAGGGGCCTCAGGTAGGAGATGGAGTCGCCGCGCTCCGCTGAGCTGAGCATTGTGACGACGATGGCGGTGGCGGTGGCGGCGGCGGCGGCGGTTTTGGTTCGTTTTGTTACGCCGCGCACACCGCGGGATCGGAAAATTTCAATTCGAGGAGCATAATAAAAAGGTAAGACACGGGGAACGATACCTCCTCCAGGTGAGCGCTGTTACGCTCTTTCTGCTTAGCGATTCAAAAGATAGGCCTGCTGAGATTTTTTGCGTCTGTCTTGAATCGACGACACGCAGTTTTCTACGCACAATTTAACTAGTGTGGTTCAATCCAAAATTTTGGGTCTAGCACAGCAACTTTCGCTGCTTCGTGCCAGCGTGGTCCACATTTTTTCGCGGTTCTTAACTGTCGTCTCGAAGAGCTCAGCTAGCGGATAATACAATTTCAAGAAAATTGCGTGATAACTTTTATACGTGAGCAGCATACATTCTTTTGAGAAAGAGACGTGTAAGATAATAACTTTACATGGGAATTGAGTATGAACATTTTTTTGCTTTTTCACATAATGTTATCTTATAATTTTCAGGGCTAATTGTGGCGTCTGTGGACGAGGGAATATTACTTGCAACAAGGTTAAAATAAAAAGATCACAACCAACTAAAAGGCTGGTTATTTAAAACGAAATGTCTACAACTTTACAGAAAGCAACTGGAAAATGTACAAAATGTGAAACAAACATTGTACCCTAGAACCTGTGTTCTAGAAATATTCATTGCAATTTATAATCTTAATTAAAAATAGAAAGTTTAATTTATTTTTCTAGGTCCTATAAACCAACACAATTCCTCAAATATGCTGCTCCTTTTTTATACGGAAAAGTCCCCTTCATAAAACGAAAAATCGGGAAGAAATGTTGCATCAAAAAGAAAATTCATGTCCAATTTAATGCTCAAAAGAATTATAATGGTGTTTTTCTTGCGGCGGGAGTTAACTCAAGTTTTCCTTGATTATGCAAGAAAAGCATCTTAGACTCACCTCCAGAGGACAATAATCGTTTTAGAAGAAGTCAAACGAACCACCCCCTCACTGCGGGGCATACTTAGCCCCCGAGAGCGGTGAAGTGTCGGAAAAAATTTTAATTTTAAATGCTCCTATCGCAGAAAGTAGGTCTCCAGCGAGCATTTTCCTCTGCGCTCCTTAATAAAAGAAGCGTAGGAGTGCGTGACAGTATGCATGGGAATTATCCTAAAAATAATGTCCTTAAGGGCGGTAGGTGAGGGAGGGCATACTTTTTATGGACGGCATAATCCTCCTGCCGTGGAGTTCTTTTGTTGGAATACCTTAACAGGTGGTGAAGGACGATTATCTTGGAATGCCGCACACATGTCAAAATTAAAGAGCCCTTGCATGAAATATGCTCAACGAACCCACATTTAGCTGCTTTTTTAACTTTCGACAGATGTTACCGCGCCGGTGATTTATGCTAGTTACTTAGTAGCTCTGGTAATAAATGGGGAATGTTTGCAGTGGGAATAAGCGTAAGAAGGTACGACTCTTTTCAGAGATACATTTCAAAAAGGCTCGGTAATTTATCTGTGTGATACCCCTCCCCGCAAGTCCACCACTGGGCTCACATTGAAATTTTGCGCACACTGCGTTTCGTGACCAGAACTTGCTTGGAACAATTTCGTAACTTGCGAAGTTATTTTCGCCGCTTCTTGGGAGGAAACGGGGAATTAATGTGTGTTTGCTAGTTTCTTACTTTCGTTATCCTGACAGGCACACCTTCCCACACCTTTTCGCCCTGCGACGCCCACCCGAGGAATTTAATTATCCGTCGGAGGGATAATGAATTCCGTTCATCCCTGCTGCTACACACGTTTTGCGCGCAATCAATTTGTCGGGAAAGTTTTCCTCATGTGTCCCGCAAATCGCGGCCCCTCCCCCGCAAGTGGCAGCGAAGCGTCTTATTACCGGCAAGAATGTGAAAAGCACGGCGCGCCCTCCCACCTGTGATTAATCGAAGAGATCGATACCACTCATTAGGTGTTTGGATTTAATTACACGTGCCCGTCGCCGGCTGACTGATGATCGCGAACCTAAAAGGCCGACGGGCGGTTGTACACGCGGCAGACAAAAGATATTGACGCGAGATATCGTTGTAATCTGCGGTAAATTGGGCTATCCGCGAAATTCAATTCCTTCGGAAAGTGGAATATTACTGAAACGGGACTCCCACTGAAAAGTTGCCCGCGGTTTTGTTCGACAGAAGTGGGTTGGGTCCGGATTGTGGCCGTGTCAGGAATCGGCTGTATCTACATTTGCATTCAAAAGCTGGCAGTTTCCCGAAAATCAAGTTGTCCAGCTTCCTGCGGGCATTTTGCCCGCATGACTGATACCAGATGAAATGGATAGGGCTTTTTGGGCTGGGAATCATCACAGCCTGCTTTTTGGCTTACAGGCGACCACAGCTCTCGCGGATGAAGCATCAGTTGAGGGCAGAGAGTCGTAATTAGAATTAGGGAAATTCGACAATCCCGCTAATTAAGCCATGTTGATATACTCGCGAAAAAATGCCGAAACGATTGTTTTCCTTGAGCAAAAACTGAATTCTCGAATAAAAGGCATTATTTAGTGTAAAAATCAGCTAGAAATAACAAAGAAATTGATTCTAGTTCTACTTTGAAGGCAGCAGAACACGTAAATTCAACGCTATTTTTACTTTAAAACAAAGTTAACCCTTCAGGGATTTAAGGGAAAATATAAAACAAGTATCGCTAGAGCAAACATTTTAAACACCGCCTTTCTAACTCTTGGGGTAATTATAAATAATTTTTTTGATGATTCTGTGATTAATTAAATTATAGACTAAGATTTAAGAGACTAAGTAGTCTATAGAAACAGTAACCATAGCATGCATAAATACAGCGTCATCAAACGTACAAGTTTTAATCTGTCCTCATAAAGGAGAAGTTTCGAAGGATGACTCCACGGTAAGCCGAAGAGCAAAATGCAGGAACCGTTTCTGCACTGGTTCGATTCGATGCGCTGATTATGCAAATTATAATGAGACATTCATGCTATAACACAAAATACGGGGTAAATCTTCATGGATTAATTACTTTAGTTTAAGTAACTCAATAGTAAGCGCGTTTGACTCCTTTCAAGTCAAAATCCTGAAGGTGAAATCTTAGAAGTTAAAATTTCAAAGATCACACTATCGTAAAATTAATTTAATGACTGCTTTTGCTTGTATCGTTTTGCTGACAAGCACGTAGTTGGGGTTACAAATGTATTGCTTAATTTTGTTAGCACAAGTTTCGCAGTTTTGGTCTTTAAAATTTACAAATGCGTGCTTATCAGCAAATTTTGCATGAAGGAATAAATCTTTCGTAAAATCAAGAGATTGGCAAGAAAAAATATATAAATTTTAAGGACATTGTATTGCTTTTCAATTGAGTGAATGAGGTCATATAAATATCACCAGCTTCATCTATAGGTAGCAATTGAAATCGCGCACTTTCCGATTAATGCTCATTAATTCTACCGCGCGTCATCAGCGCTTATCACCTGATTGGGGCCGCTTACCACCTGAGATAGTTGCTTATTTACCTGTGGACTTTTCCACCGTCCCCACGTTTAATGAACAAAAACTCGGAGCGAGCGGCGGAAAGTTCACAAGAAGTGAGGCGAGCTGATAAAGTGCTTATCGCTCTGCCCCGCGAGCGCTTCACGTTAATTATTCGTTCGCAGGCAAGCCTTCAATTAAGCGGTGATGCGATTCGCGAATGGCGTAACCGCTCCTGGGATATGGAGTTGGTTCGAGACGTGGTGCGTATTTTCGTCTCTCGTTTCGGGAGTTATGCAATCACCCGGATTTATGGGAACGGTTAGGCACTCCTCGCGAGCTTGCGGGAACTCGTGCGTATCATGCGTCATCTAGTTCGCTTTATAGATATTAAATTATGAGGACATTTACCAGACTTTGGTGCAACGAAAGTCGTAAAAGCCAACTAACCAACTGCAGGAAGGCAAATGTCAGCATAAAATGCAAATTCCTGCCGTAAATGCAAAAACTGTTTCAAGAAATAGAGGAGAACTAGCGTGCGAATGTGGTGGCTTCTCAGACGGTGTGAGCGCCCAGGTCGATTGCCATTAAAGAGCTAATTTCAGGCAAGCCGAGGAATAATGCGAGGAGTTTAATTAAAGCTCAATGCATTTGCTCTTGCAACGTACAAATTACTTTTATATGCATTTGGATTTTTCCTCTAGTAGTTTTTGATGTGAAATGACGCATTGTCTGCATGAAAATAGTAATGTTTTCTGAACACGTAACCGGGTGAATCCTTACTACTAAATTTATAATTAAAAACCAATACTTATTTTGTTTTCTTGAAGAGTAACTTTTCATGTCGTTAAACTAAGAAATACCTAAACAAAATAAAATACTATCGGTTCTTCGAGAGCTATTAAATTCATGCAAATGTTTTAATTACATTCATCATTTTACCAATTGCTATTATGCTGCTTGAGCACCTTTAAGTTCGCTAGTTGGCAATAAGGTGCAACCTGACACCGCTTTTTAGAGCTCTCGTAAACTTAACCTTAAAACCCTTTAAATCACTGTCTGATAAAACCTTAATTCAGAAAAGTTGCGCCTATATTTGATGTGCACAAATAAAACAAAGGGAATTAAATATTTCTTCAATAGAGTTCTATGCTTTTTTAAGCATATTTTCTTAGAAAATTACCCATCGTGAGAATGCATCTCTCTCATTACAAAAAAAAAAAAAAAAGTCATTAAAATGTATTATAAAATATACATCTCAGCATCTTTTGTTGCTTTTGGTCAAGTAGGTGGATAAAATAGGTCTCTTCAATCTGTCCCTATCAGAATCAAGTCAAAGGAAAACGAAAACAATCTCAAAGGGCTTCTGATTTTAAGTAGGGACAAGGAGACGACGAAAATAAGAAGGGGCTCCTTAAATAGCTGAAAAGCCGGCTAAGCCATGGAGATCCCAATTGAATATGGTAAAAGCATTCCCAGCTAAAAGACCTCTTACAAAGAGAAACGTGAAAAATCCCTTTAGCCAGCCCCTGTTTGCTGAGCCACTCCCCCGGTCAATGGGGCACCGAGGCCCCATTCCAGCAGCTTCGCAGTTGATTGGGGCCTAGATGTCGAGCAAATTTGAAAACACATCAAACAGTGGTGAGGTCCTTTCATTCGAAGGTAAACAAACGAAAAGGATCTCGTGAAAATTGCCACAATTACTGACATATCACGCCCTCGCCCCGCACAAAGCACAGCACAGGGTGTGTGTGAAACCTCTGAAATTTATGGGTGTGGCCTGGAACAGGATTGTCGCAAAACAATCCAGTGAAGGGTGATAAACACATTCCTCGCCACTAACAAGTGCTTCAATATCCTGCGAGGCTCGTGTGGGACTTCACTTCCTCAATTTGAATCAATAGAAATCAAATCAAAGCGACATTTCCTATCCAGAACAAGCTGCCGGGATGTGCGGATCACAATCTCCGTTCCTTCACCCTTCCGGGGGGAGTCCCACCCCCGGCGCATCCCAGGGATCGGCTTCTTTTGCTGTCGATTTGCATATAACAAGGTTCCCGGCCTGCTCAGCCCGACTTTTGGTTTCTAGACACGCTCCGCAGCCCCTTCGCCGACATCGGTGGCAACTGGAACGTGGGGCTCCGACTGATTCAATCGGGCTGAAATCGGCAAATGTGGCTTAAAGTGACAACTCCATTTGCATCGGGGACAATGCGGCTCCACTCCTCCGAGTAGGTGCCACCTGGGACGAATCTCATTGCGTGATCGCGCCGCCGAATGCAACAGTTGGCGCGACGGACTGGGAGCGTTTCGGTCCATGGCTAATTCTTGAGACTTCGACAATTTCTCCTCAAATTAAGTCCTCAGATCTGAGACCGAGGGCACTCCCTGCGCCGCCCCCCAACTAATCCCGCACCTGAGATAATCTGAGATTAGTTTTCGTTTGCCCATGTGACTGAAGCCGCAAATTTCTGGCGTGTGATAACGAAACACCAAAAGAAAAGAACATTCCGAACGGTGCGGTATCCGCCGAGATTGCTTTGCACCGCCAACTAACCGACGGAGTCATCCACCTGAGGAGCCTAATTACGCATTATGCGCACGTCCGCGTGAAGTTTACCTGTACATCGCGGGAATTTTAAATATTCACGGTGAATGTTGTGGAATTATTTGCGCCCGTCTTAATGCTAATAGTCGGCGGAGGGGCTCGGCAGACGACGGCGGAGAGACACAAGAATAAAGGTAAGTGAGCGGGCGGGCGGGATTGTCTCAGGTAAATAATGGAAAATTTTACAGGGAATTACTAATTAGTGGCGACAATGACAACGCAGCACGGCGCGAGTCGTCTACTCGGTGCGTTACCGGAATACGCTGATAGATGCCCAGGTAACGCACTTTAATGGAAGAAGAAGAAAAAGCTTTTTAATTCTAGCAAATAATTGCTCAACTCAATACTCTATACTACCATCACAAGTACCACTAATTAGCAGTACCCTTAAAAATGATTATTCATAGGACATTAATTCATGTTAACTAGGTAAGGATATATCGAGTAATGCAGAACAATAAAGAATAATTACTTCTAATGATAAGTAATGCTGAGTAAAGTAATTTTAAGTACCTAATGTTGCATAAACACGGCAACCAAAAAGTAACTTTTTTATTTATATATGTACATATCTTCTTCTTGGAATAATACATTCCAAAACTAAACTAAGTAAGAAAATATTTTCTGAAAAGCAGACATATCTTACCATGTGAGACAATATTCGCGAATGTTATTTTTCGAAATACCTGAACAGTTCTTGTCACCTAGTGACGATTGCGTAACTATTTTACCTAGGGTCACAAAAAAATACCCAAAACATCGCCCAAATTACCTCCTTCAGTCAAACAGATTTAGAGCAAAACAGATTAAGATTTCCCAGAATTTTTTAAAATGAGATCAGGCAGAAGAAGTCTGCAAAAAGAAAATAAGAAGCCGCAAATCAAGCCCATTCTGCGCACACCCATTCCACGTCATCTCGAATGATTTCCCCCGGTCGACGAGACGTTCATAATTTCTCGGTTTTAATTTAAGAGGCTGAGACCACCGCTCGCGATCGGCGGGCCGTTTGTTTGCCATCTGAAGGTCGTCGCGGTGGTTGATAGCCTGCCTCACCTCAGGCCGAGGAGGAATCGCCCGGGAAGATCAGGTGATGACTAAGCACCTGATCTGAAGACGCTCCGCAGCGCAATTGTTGCGAAGAATCTTTTCATATATTTTTTTCCACCGAGCAGAATGGAACAAACGAAGATCCGGTTTGGACCGATCTTTCCTTCTGAGGGTCGTGAAGCATTTGTTTAAAGAAGAAATTTCTGCATACCGCAGAGATTTTGTTGGTTTTGCTGTTTTTGTTCAGGTGATGGAGGAATTTCAAAATAACAAAAAATGAAAATGACACGCCCTTTCGTTTGAGAGAAGATTACTTGTGAAGTGTGTCAGTCAAGTATTAATTTTTTAGAAGGCACTATTCGGTGGGAACATTTTTTTATGACAAAGCGATTGTGTAGTAATAATTGAGGCAAATTCTTCGTCAGATTGACCTTCTGGCCGCGAGGGAGGATATTTACATGCATTTTATTACATTTCAGAGGCCAATTCACGTTGAGCGTTCTTTTTAAGTCGATGTCGATACATTGTTTTCGATGTCAGAACTATATAACGATAATAAGAAAATGACTGATGTCGCAATCAAAATTATAGTAACTTTGCATGGCTAAGCCGAAAAAGCCACATGACTGAAAAACTGAACAGAGACTAAGTGCAGTTTGATGTCCACCTGAACTTCCTCCAGGGTTTGTTCAAAATACAATCAAATGGACAAAACAAGGCCTACCACGTCAGAGCGTTAGTCATCATAATGCCAATTTTTTTTTTTTTTTTCTTTTTCGTTAAACAAGCAGCTCCGGATCTAGGGAGGGGGGGGGGCAATAAATATGAACATAAAAGACACAGATAGGTCCACTTCCCTGCGCCAAGGGCGATTAAAGAAACGAGCTCTGCGAATTTACTCTACGCTTCCTACTACATCTGCAAGCTGCGAGCGAAGTTTTAGCAAATTTAAACTTATTGAAAATTATCTACGATCGTCGATGAGCCAGGAACGTTTATCGAGCCTCGCAATATTAGCAATAGAAAATCGTGCTCATGAGATTAATTATAACAAGACCATAGATCTGTTTGTAGACAAAAGGCTCGAAGAGTAAAATTGTAATTTCAATGTGCAATATAATAATTATTTGTAATCTCACGTTTTATTTCAGACCCTATCCTGTCCTATCCTAATTAAAATATATGTCCGACATGTCCATGTATTTTTGGAAAAAATATAGGCTTAACAGAGAAAGAGCAGCGCTAGACCGGTCGTTGTGGCGTTCTTTGGGGAGGCCTATGTCCATCAATGGGCGTTTTATGGCTGAAATGATGATGATGATAAAGGTAAAAATATTGGCGGGCGAGGGCGTCATTTTTCAGTTTTTGCCCCGCCTCGACAAAATTCAAGATCCGGGGCTGTAAGCAAGAGCCAGGCGGGTGCTTACATAAATGCAGCGGACGTCGGAAGCCCGCAATTGGAAAATCGATCGATTCGGTATTTATCCAATTCCCTCGTAGTGCACAGCAATCTGCCGCAATGACGCGGGGGAGCGGGAGCCCCGAATCAATAGAAAATTATTGTTTTGCTAATCGAGTTAAAACAAACCATTTCTGCAAATCAAATTTACGTTGCACAAAATGGCAAATATTTCTCGGAAGGAAAATGCAAGAGGTGCCATCTGAACGACCTCAACCCTCCCATGTGGGTGGAGATGGGAAACCTGACGCAGGTGGGGGGATCCCGGCATTCAGACGAATAATTGGCAATATCAAATCGAAAGTCTTTCCCCGAACTCTTCTCGTGCTAAATGGGAAAATTGAAAGAGGCGTGTGGGAGCGCTGGAATCGAAAGGGAGTGAATATGTAAAAACGCCGGAGTGCCATTTAGGGAAGATAATTGAGGGGATAAAGCGCGCCGCGGCGGCAGCGCCAAGCCCCGGTGCCGCTGAATGGCGAGGAATGAAGATTGACTGCCTCCTTTGGGGCTCAAATTGATTGACGACTGAATTGAATTCGGAGTTTACAGCGCCGTCGATCGCACTCGTAGGCGCGCTGCAAATAGTGCCGCCGGGCATCGGGGGGAATTCAATTTCCACACGTATCGATCCGTCCCGTCCCACCCCGTCCCGGCTGGTTGAGCGGTGACAGGCCCAGAGCCCAGGACCCAGCCTCCTCCAATTCCACTGCAATCAGATTAGAGGAAGTTTTTAAATCTCGCTTACAGCGGTTTTTTAGCCCGCGGGATAATCAAGTTTTCAGCTATTGTGGCTCCGAGCCAGAGATTCCAATTCGCGATGAATCACCATTTGCTCGGTCAACGGTCGTTATCATCCGCGGGCCTTATTACGCCCGCGGCCACTGCGTACTGAGCGTAATCAACGCAGTGGCAACAAGGGCCCCAAAGCGCCCCGCCACTCGCCGGCCCGCGCAGCGGGGGCTTATCAAACAATTTGTTATCGCGGAATTATATCATGCGATTTGTTTGCGGAGCAAATCGGATTTTTACGCAGCTCATAAAATGAAGTCACAATGAGCGATGTGACGGACGCACGCCCCCGGAAGCCCTTCGCCCTGAGAATCATCGGGTGCTTGCTGCAGTGAATTAATGGGGCCACTCGGGGGAAACTCAACCGCGATATGCCGGTGACTGTCGAGGGAGGCTCCATTAATATATCACAAATTCGTGCCAAAATTCCGCCTGGAAGTGATAGAGCAAGACCACTCCTCCTGGACGCCGCTAGCCATCGTCGTCGTAGTCGTCGACCACTTGCGCAATTTGCGAGCCAGTCCAACTCGCAGAGCATTAAGGTGGTCAAAGGTACGGTCGCATGAATAATTGCGCCCGGATGATAAATGGGGCTCCTCCATCGTAAGAGGCTCTCGACATAATAGGACCGGCTCCAAGTGTGGAATTGATGACGTACAGCTTAATTCGGACTAAAAAGGGGCGAAATTTGGGTGGAGCCCCCATAGATCATCACTTCTGGGGCTATGCCACTTCGAAGAATCGTTTTCGTGCTTTTTTTCGGGAAGCCCACTTACAGTGATATTTCCAGTCACGGACGATATGTAGATGAATTGTGCAGGCATTTTCATATATTCGCTCCCATAGAGGAGCACTGACGAATAATAGGTAATTTCGGGCAGAAACAGGCGTGTGCAGTGTGTGTGTGCAGTGTTACACAAACCCCCGCAATGTAAGATCCTTCCCGCTCTTTCGTCTTTCCAGTCACCGCACCAACTACGGTCACTTCGAACCCATCACACGAATGCTGCGTAAAGTCAATAATTCCATCCCCTTTGACTTTCACGTGGACAAAACCTCCCTTAGGCAGGCCCTCTGCAAGGCTGATCCCCCTTCCTAGTCTCCATCTCCCCTCCGTTGTTAGTCCTTCCCATCCTTTTTCTCTAAGTAATGCTAGTTAACCTTAGTTTTTTAGTTATTTAGTTTTAAGTAATTTGTTTTGTTTTATTAGCTCGTATTTTGTTATTAGCTTGTATTAAGCGAAATAAAATAAATAAATAGATAGCTTCTTGCAGCTGATGCTTTTTTGGCATTTTTATGAGCTAGCATGATTTATCCTAGCTTCATAGACTTCAGCCACACTTAGCTCCAATTCAAACTACTATCTATCAAAAATATAGGGGTTGGTTAAGAACTTTATACAAGTTGCAATTGCTGGCTCTAACACTTCTGGTCGAATACTTTAAAAATAAATCTTTTAAGCAGTTTTAACAGAAATAGCAAAGATCATAAGTAGCTAACCTTCATTGCTGCAGAGTTCAAATTGCATACTATGTTTTAATGGGATTGGCTTTTCTACAATAAAAAAGCGAAATAAAAGATAAAATTCAGGAAGCATAAACATCAAATTAGACAATGTTCACACTCAATTGGTTTTTATTTTACAACCGTTTTTCTAGTTGCCTTGCATCTGAGAAGAGCCTTGGAACGTTCAAAGGCACGAAGAGAAATGTCAGTAGGTTAATGAAGCCTCAACCTAATGGCACCCTTCGTCCATCATCTGTCCGCAATTAGTCTCCTCCGCGCATGCTGGCTTAATGCCAGCCGTCAAAATGTTGTTAAATGTGTTCAAGCCTTAATCGACCAGCAGGGCGGCATGGACGACCGTTGGTTATTCTCTTTTGGCTTCGTCCGCGGCCGGATGATTGACATTTACTGGTGGTGCAGGCATGTTATAAAGCACCTTGAAAGGCGATAGCAATCGCAATCAGAAGAAATTCGCTAGTAAGACAGGCGATGAAACCGACGATTCGGCTACTTTCCCTCAGAACAGCTCGAATCGCTTGTGTGTGATTGCTTTCGAGCATGAAGAAAATAAGAAAATGGAAAAAAAACAGACACGGTGAATAGGTGAAAATTTAATTAAGCGAAACGTTCGCGAAAAAGTGTTAGTCGCGGTCGTGGCCAGAGTCCGGTCAAATAATTGAAGCAACACTTTAAGTGGCCCCTCATAGACCAGACCATCCAGGAAAAACGAAAGAAATTTAAATAAGATGAGACCGATAGTGCGCCTGAGACGAGTAGTACAAAGGAATGCGGGCGGAGCGGGGAGCGGCACCTTTTCTTCTGACAGTGAAGAAACAAAAGAAGCAATGCAAGGAGGTCCAAGAAAGGGAACTAGACCGCTGAGAGATGTTGGAAAAAAAAAAAACAAAAGCAGCAGAAATGCAGAGAAAAGCCAAGACGTTTTTTGGCTTCACTGCGAAAGACAGCGGAGAGCCAGCAACCGTAAAAGGTAAAATCTAGCGACACTAGCTCACTAGCTCTCAGCTGTACGCGGATGGAAAAGCAGCATGCCGCTGCCGCCGTTCTATGGAGTTTTCCTCGGCGGCGCGAAAATAAAAGACGCGGTGGCACAAACTTATGCCAGTCGGTCCGTGCTCCGTTAAGAAATTTGCATACAATATGCATAAGAACGTTATAAAACAATATTCGCTGAGGAGATGCAAAGGCTGCAGGGCTATCAGCTTAAATTACTTCTGCGACTGTTGCTCCGTGGGAGGAGCGGCGACTCTGCAGCAGCAGCCCGTGTCAACAGCGTCTTCAAAATAGCCATAATATATGTATAAGACAATGTTTAAGAAATTGCACTCCGCGGAAAAGCAAGGCAATCTCTCGACTCCGACGAGTGTCACCTGCAATCACCTTACGAGCATAATTCAACAAAATTTACACGGGCCGCAGAGCGCAGCACTAAGTGCATAAAAGGAAGCCGCGAAGGAACAGTTACGGAATACACTGACTCATCCATCAACCGCCAAAGTCGATTACGTCTCGTGACTTAAATGCCCGCGCTGCAGACGACACGCTACCACGGCGGAATGAAAAAAATAACTGCGGAGAATCTCATATCACCTGCAGACTTAGCGGGCATAGCCGGCATTCCTGGGGAGAGGCCGCGGCGTTTTCCAGCCGAACTGAAGCCAAGTTTGCCTTGCACCTTTCGCGTGCATTCAGCCAGCGAGCAGAGGGAAAGGAACAAACACACAAGATATAATAATGAACAGGTTCTCCTACTCTGGTTGCCTCATAAATGGGAAATCAAGTCAAGTGCGCATGCGCGTTTGGATTAATCAAAACAAACTCCCCCTCCCTTGTCTTCTGGACTCTTGCTTCCTGCAGAAGTGGTTTGGGTTACCATAAGATGGTCATGATAAAAAGAGGGGGTATAAAAGAGTCAAATTTATATTATTTACTGAAAGGAACAAGAATTCGAAATTTAATTTACTAATTCACATGAAACTATTAAAGGGAATTTCTTGTTCAAATCGAATAAAATTTAAAAAATTTTATTTTTGGTGAAAATGTAAAACAGCGCAATAAAATCGAAAAATAATTTCGAAACTAGTAAAACATTAGAACAAAGGTAAGTTGTTTTAGGGTAATTTTAAAGGTATGAAGTGTGAATCTAACAAATCGCCTCTTTTGGAAAAAAGTGTACATAAAATACTGTATGATCAAAATTAGTAAAATAATTAATACATTTGGTAACCGCAGATGTGATGGACGGTCAGATCGCTGCGGGCGAGATTAACCGCCGCGGCTTTGCCAGCGGCCAGGTCGATAAACTGAAGAAATAATTTCACGGATTGACATAGGTGGAAGAAACGTTACGTTGTAATGACGCGCTCCGAGACTGCGCGCAGGATTGAACCTACTCTGGAGCAGTGCCAGGGCTGGTTCCATGTGCTGTTTTATTTCCATTTTGCGCATTTCCACAGATTTAATCGAAAAGTTTGAAAATAGTGCGCCTAAGTGCACCAGCCCGTAGTGGTCAGGGCTGAGAGCTATTTTTGTACGCGACCTTCCGTGCCCGCGGGGCAAACATCCGACTTCTCACTTGGTCGCCGCAACTTCGACCACCTCCAACTTTTCTCATGAATCGCCACAAAACACTTCCGCTAGGAGAAAATTCAGCCGTCCTGCTGGCGGACGGATCGATAAACTTATACAGCGATTTTATTTTCCGACTACTCGCATTTCGTTTTGCTGGCTATTTCGCCACTTGGACAGTTTTATATCTATAAATTCGCTTTCCAGTACAATTTTCCCCCTTAAAAATGGCGCAAGGGAGAAATGAAGTTGAGGGCAATTAACGGCTGACCAAATATGAAAATCGGAAATTAATAGGGCCTGTTTTCGATTTTAATTAAATCATCGACAGATATTCTCAATAATAGCCGGACTCTGGCAGATATGGCGTGAAGGTGACAAAGTCGTTGCTACCGAGTGCTGTTCATTTCGCAATTTGCTTGAGGCCGATTTTGCTGACGAGTAGTCGCGGGCTTAATAGCTGTGTTTGCTCTGATGCTTCATTAATTGCATAATTATCATTCCGCTAATTGCACATTAAGAGGCCTTGCGGCAGGCGGGGTTATTTTTCAAATTAATACATACATATAATAGCTCCTCGCGTATAACATCTGCACACTTTGAGCTTGCCAAAATCAACTCTAATCATCAAGCGTGAATCAATCTTTTAAAAATATGAATCTATACAATTATAAAAGCAATTACCTTAACAAAAAGAACAAAAACTAAGTCAAAAGAAGCATATAAGGTTTCGCTTAGCTGCCTTTGAAAAGACCTTTTTAAGAGAAAACTCTCGTCTTCCTGAGTGAATTTCAAGTTCAATCCTTTTTTGTCTAAGATTGTAAAAGCATTTCTCCTCAAAGAGTTCTCGAATTGCGATCGAAATTAGCAGAAAAAACAGGGCCAGACGGTTAGCACAGCCATCAGAAAACTTCTTGGTAAATATCAAAAAGTGTCAACTCGAAAATTTCTGATTTATTCCTATTGAGTGGAGTTGGCCTCCGCCTGTCTGTCGATATCTGCGATCCGATAACGTCCACGTCCACATGGCCGACGGCGACGGGGCACTGAAGGCATAGAAATTCGATGCTCGTGCAAGACAGTCCCTAAAATTGAATTAAAGCCAGTCTGCGCTGGCTGACCGCTAAAAAATCAATTCAGCGACAAAGAGGGTCGAGCTCCTCCCCCACGGGTTTCTTTAATTCAAGTCTTTTCAGATTTTATCTGTGAGTCGTCTGAAAATAAAGCAGTTTTGGCCTTTTCGCCAGCGAACGGACGAAAGAGGTTTTTACATCTTTTCAGGAGAGCAAGACAACGCGACCATTATGCGGCGGATTTCTGTATAGGGCTTTTAATCCACGGCAAAAAGTAAAAGAAGCCGAGTCGTTCCGATTTCTCAGCTTTTGGGGCCACAAAAGATTCTGGTTGCCCGCAGAAAGCTGGACCGAGGCATTTTCTTTTCGTCGGCCAGACGTGAAAGAAACCCAGCTGCAAGCTGCTTTATCGAGGGCCGTTAATCAGGAGCTTCTTAAATTCTACTTCCAGGCGCATTGCCCGTCCCTCACTTGCCCGCTTCCCCCGAGGTAAAAGTTTTACTTTTGTGTGTCATGTTCGGCACGACGGCATCCATCACGAACCAGACTGACCACTGGTCGGGCTCGGGGATTGACCCCGACTCGAGGGTCAAACGGGTCGAACCGGTCGACTGAGAGTTGGTTCTCTAGACTGCACCCGGCCAAGTGGCGGCGCTGCCGCAGCCGGTGGGTGTGGGCTCTGAGGGCCGCACCGCCGCCGCCGGCTCAGCTGTCGCTTAAACTGTCTTAAAAATGTTGGGCCAGTGAGCTTGGGGCCGTGTTACAAAATCCCCTCGGATCGAAACGTGACAGCCACGTCATTCCAACTTGGGAGAGGTTAGTTAACTTTAGCTCGGTAATTCCATTACCTCGGCGAAATGCTCAGTGACTCAGGCGGACACCGGATACCTCGGGCGTACCTCGGGAGCCCCGGACCGCTGTCTCATAAACTTGTCTCAATTTTCAATTCAATTACGCGCCCATGATACGGGAAATTGTTGAAGTAACCTTCAGACGCGCCGGGATTTGGGGCTTTGTTTTAGCCGCTCCCGGACGCAGTGGAGCATAAACTGCAGAGCGCCAAAAGTCCCTTTCTCGATATTTCGACTTGCTCATTTAAGGGGTTGCGGGGGTGTGCTGTGTGCCAATCAAGTCACGATTTCTGGAGCAGCAGCGGCGCCTAGGTGTCAGCCACAACAGGAGAACGCTCGGTTTACTTTGGCTGGAGACGTTTTCCTCCTTTTGCGGCCGGTAGTCGTGTTCTTGCGACTCACCAGCCGCGAGATACTTAGATAAATATCGCGAAACGACTCCGCACTATCAGGGCATTGTTGTTTGCCAGCTGCAATTTTACGCCTCGTTTTGCCATGCAAATGCGGAAACCGAAAATTATGAGAAAATGTTTTGTTTCGTTGCAAAACACCGACCAGCCTGAATATTTGCATTGCAAAAAAGCGACCGTGTGACATAAGACGCATGTCGGGGCTGAAGAGACCATCTTAGCGAATCGAATAGGAGTGGTGTAATTCTTGAGGAATTTCCTATTGCTTTACTTTTTGCTTTTTTACACAAATAGGATTAGCTCTTCGAAAATTGTTTTGATAGTCAGGCTTAAATTGAGCCGTGCTTGTGTAGACAGTGTCAATCATGACACTGATCCTATCGTCTTTGTTTTTATTTAAAGATACGCAGAGAACAGATTATGAGGCATATCTTTTCCGGAAATGTTTTTTGTCTTGTTTTGCTGATTAAACTAAGGCATCTCTTGTTTTAAAATACCTTTTGAAGTACATTTTAAGCCATTTTACTTTGTAGTTTATTAAATTGTAACGCATTAAATAGGCCCGTTTTTTATGGTGGAATCAAACTTTAATCAGAATGGTAAAAATGATTGATGTTTTGTTTTTGGAAATTTTGAGTTTAAAAGCTCACGAGCTTACGAATTTTTTTAAACAAGGAAACCATCCAATTTTTTTATAAGGGATTTTTGAAAGTTTGTACTTAAACATGTTTTTTTTTAAAATTCTTTTAAGAAAATAAAAGAAATTTTCTGAGTTCTTAAATGTTTTGATTTTTGTACTTCTAAAGTATTTCATCGTTTCAACTTCGCGGTCGAACTTCTTAAGAATTTCGATGATTTATGGCCAATACATTTTCGAAGTTAACTTTTTCAGCACAGTTCAGTCTCCCATAAATTGCTCGAATTTCCGTCTCATTAATGTAGGGCACCCCAGAAACCCCAACTACCCTTTCCCAGAGCATCCCGCCACCCTACAACTTCTTTGCAGACAGGGATGCAGATACGAAGATACCACCCACACATCGCCTAGCAACAGAAGCAAGGCGGCTTGTAACCGCCCAGCACCAGAGAGAATTCATTAAAAGTTGTTGGCGTGCCGCGAAGCCACTTCATCAAAGTCAACCGCATCCTGTTGAGCACATCTCGGCCCTAACAACTGGCGACAATTATTAGCGGATCAATCATTGGGCATTAGCGCGCCAGTGGCAAATTCCCACCTCCCGCACGCCACTGCCCCGGCACCGGGGTGCGTGCTTGTCGTCGCATTAAAATAGATCCTCAAACCGATCTGGATCTGGCATCCAGGAAATTGAATTAATTAAAAGAGCAGCGCGGAGTCGAAGCGCAAAAAGGGGCTCTCGTTGCAAGCATCGAGCTCCGCCGCATTCATTAGTAGGACTCCCGTGCACGGCCCCAAGTAATCAGATTTCACTCAGAAAGGAAACTTCTGGCAATAAATCACACTGTCAATGGACACTTTCAATCAGGGAGTTTTTTCGCGAGCTTACCCGCGAACAAAAGGGCCCGGGGCAGTGTGGGGCAGCGGGGACATCACATCTGTCATACATCGGGTGCTCTGATTGTCCGACACACACGGGCCCCGCGAACGGTGCGCCGGGGTCCGTTCGTGGAGCACCCGGGGCACAATGGGCACCAGCCGCTCTTTTATCTATGGCAGCGTCAATGCAGGGCCCCACAGATGGATGTAATATTTCATACCGCGCAGAATTTGATGGGTGCCGGCCGCATGCATCGCATGCATCGGACCTCTGGTCCCGGGAACCCTAGCCCCGGTCCGGATCGACCATCTGACTCACAATCTGCACCTCGGCTAGGCACGGGAGGGGCGGTGGTTTCCCCACTGGTTATATAATGGGTCATGAAGCATTCGCAGCAGCGGGCCCCTCCGCCCCGCCCCAACCCCCGAGAAGAAAACAAAATGGAACTGCCACGGAAGGATGGATGGATGCTGGGAGCTGGGACCATCCCGAGAGCGCCTCTCCGCTTGCCGGATGGACGTATGAATGAAAATGACTTGGGGAATTAATTGCTTTCGAATGGGACAAACAAAGGCCTGGAAAATTGAAAATGCGGAAAAACTGCAATCTCGTAGATAGCTGCAAACTGCTGCTCTGCCGCAAACAGCAAAGAGAATCACTTTATTACGACATGAACTTGAATATGAGCGCCTCCTCAGACCCGGGCTCCCGGACCCATGACCCGTGGCCCCTGGGGACCCTTTTATTGCACCTAAGAGTGGCTCTGGCAGCTCCACGGCCATGTGCCCTGGCAAACAAAGGCACAGAGATCCCCACATGTCGCTGCAACCCAGCGGAATAATTGAAAATGCAACCGCAAGGGCTCCGCGTGTGCACCTAACCTTCTACGCCCCCGCGCCGAGGCTCAAAGACATTCGAGAACAAAGCCAGAATAGTTAGAAGTTGTGCTCTGTCTAACCGCCCCAGTTTGCACGTGGAATTTATTTGTTAATTACCCACGACACTCCAGCTGCTGGCCCCCCGATCCCCGGCAGGCACGCTCCGGCCGACCGGGCGCAACGCGGCGGCCGCCTGCGTGCGGGGGCGGGTGCACCTTACCTGCGGGCCAGCGCCTGACATGACTGACGGCCTCACTTAGTAGGTGACGGAGTTCTGCCCGCTTACCTGGAAAGAAACAGAAAACAAAGACAATTAGTTAAGCGATCGATACCTGGCCGCTGGGGCCGGAGGTGTTGAATAACATTTGTCAGCTGTTTTTGACTGGCGCCCCCCGCGAGCGCGGGACTAGTGCACAAATATAGGCGCGCTTACGCAACTACCACCGAGGAATGCAAGAGCCACTTGTGCAAGCGTCTTTTGTTTCCCGCCACCTTTCTCATGCAAATCGCTCGCCAACAGAGAAAAGAATTTTTTTTTTCCGCAGAAAAACCTGCCAAATGCAAAAATATCAATTTCATAACTTGCCCGATAAGCGCTCTGAGGAGAGGATGCAAACGACGACATTGGAGCAAAATAGAAGCCAGAAAAATTGAAAAATTCGTATAATCTTTTGTTCGAATAGTGCGAAGAAGATAAAACGAGGCACGTAACACTTTGAACTTTAAAGCTTGTAATTTTATATGGCTTTGTTGGAACAACAACAGTAGAATAAAATTCTATCTGTAAAAAAAATAATAACAATATTCAGTTCGAAATCCCATTACAATCACTTATTAGTTAAGGACCAAAGAAACAAGAACTTCCTAAATATTTTGAAACAAATTTATTTAAAGATAATAAACAAGGGAAAATATTTTGTAAGTAGAATAATAATCTACTACAAAAATAAGAGTTATAATTTACCGTTCTTTGTGCAATTACGTAAATTGATATGTACTTAATAAAACCAATTTGAAAAATTTGAATTACTCATGAAAAGGCAAACACAATTTTTATTTGATGAATCTGTGAGACTCAAGGGAAACAATTCAATATTTCAATTTCAGGCGCTAAAATTTCTGTGTTGAAAAGACTGATTACATTTTCTGTAGTGATTCCCTCCCTCGAAAAAACAATTTTCCAGAGCCCCACAGAGGGAATAATGATTAATTTAATCCTTCGCTGAAAAAGGATAAAACCGCCCCTTACCCCTTTCTCTTAAAAACCCTTTGAAAATACGAACGAAAAATTATTGGAATTTACCGAATATCTGCGAGAATTTGCCTAAGCCAACCACAAGCGCCGCCGTCACCGTCTCTTCATTTTAATCTGTTCGGATGAAATCAATTTCCGAAATGAATTCACCTCCCTTAAGGACCCGTCTTCCCTTTCGAGGTTCAAAGTGTTAAAAATGAGGCGGAAGAGCCTCTCTTGCTTTGTGCGGAGCCCGACCGACCCTCGAGCACTGAAAAGGGTTTTTCTCAGAATGAACTTTTAGTTGAGTGGAAAAATTATGTAAAAGTGAAAAGCGAGGAGGGAGGTGCTTCGGTAAACTGATCATTGAAAGTTATCTGAAATTCCTTTGTAATGCAAAGTAACGAAATCACAGACACCAAGAAAGGCAGCAATTAGAAATTCAATCGATGGGAAACTCTTGCTCCGGTGGCGCCGATGATGATGTCAGGGAAACTCATTTTCCCGCGGAGCTCCGCCCTCCTCCGCCCCCAAGACTGGGGCAGAGGTTAAATTAAAGTTTTAATTACGGGCACGCTATTAAAATGCAATCAGAAGCTAGAGTCAGCTAGCCTCACATACTTAAAGAGTACTTTTCAGATCTACTAAATATTAATTGCCAGTGGAAGTGCGCGCACTTTTCCTACCTAGCCGAAGGTTTGATGCACGAATAGAAGGGCGCTCCGGGGGAAAAGGTCGCATTAAGCGATGAGGAAACAGATTTCGAGATCTCGAATCTGCAAAGCACTTTAAGGAGGATCTTTTTCAACTTACGGACGATTTTTCTACTCGGGGAGCAATAACCCGAGCAACTTGACTTCCTCACGTACCGATAAAAGACTTAGTAAATTTGCGAACGGAGTCACCCACCTCATCAAATATACAATTGGCGTATCTGCTGAAATGAATTTATGCCCTTGCCTCCGGGGACTTCCAGGGCGCTCTGGCGAGCCCCAGCAGTGCAGCCATATGCTAACCGCGCCCCACTTGGTATTCCGGACAGCGCTGGATGGCGGAATGATGCAAATATCTGCGGCCAGACTAATTTTTGGCGGAGCTGATGCCGCTTACGAATTCGGGCAGTCTGAATCGCAATAAAATTGGAAAAACGCATTGCTGGGGAACAGTGCCAACGAATACTAAGCCCAGCTTGTTGACCCGGATCCGAGAATAAGGAGACCTTAATTGACATGGAAGCGTCAGCGCTCTGTTGCAACAGCACATCTCTTCACCGCACAGCCCCAATTTCGGGTGCTTCTGATATCTGAGTGCACCCTTCACATTCCGGGGTTTTCTGTTTTAGGCCCCGGGGATGCCAGAAAAATAGGCACCTCTTCACCCGCACCTAGCCGTGCTGACTGATTAATTCCTAACCCAAGCGGCGTGTCAATAGAGCCCCAAGGCTGGAGTATCTCATAAATTTTTGCAGGTAGAACTGCACCTGCCGCTCGCAGGGGGTGAACCGAGGGACGTAAAACACAAGCCCTTTCCTCTTCCTGAACTGAGCGACCGTTCCAGGGATAATGACGACGAAGAGCCAAACAATTCCTTAATGAGCTGACACAGAAAGAAATCTGCATATTACGTGCAGGAGCAAGGTTGGAAGGTGCATCAGAGTTCATTTGGAAAGGTATCTCACGTGATGTGAAAGCCTCCCAACAAATCCTCCGTCAGCACCTGAAGATGTGGAGCGCAGCTAAACGGAGCGGTGTAATGGCGCTGTAGGAAAACTGCGCGGGAAGCGACCAGCAGTTTTCCGCTAGTTCCTCTGAGTCTCCCACAAAAGATTTAGCACAAGAAGGCACACCTTGGGGCTCGAGTGACGTTACCAGGCGCCATTCAGGAACCAAGTTATTAGGGAAATGACATTATCTAACTAAGTGGGGCTCATCGCAATTGCACAACACCCGGCTCGCGTGGTGGGCGTCCGCGGATGTTCCATTATCCTCGCACCAGAAAAGCGCCACTGTCCAAAAAGAAAAAACCGTTCACCACTAAAATTTGCATCCTCCAGAACGACGGTGATGAGGAAGTTGAAAGGGTTCAAAGACCCTTCGGGGCATAGTTAAGGTCGTAAATCACGACGCAGACTGCCGGGGGGCGAGGCACCGTGGTACAAGTCGGCACCGAAATTCCATAGAAAATTATCAGACAGCTGCCCGACGTGATTTGCTTTCACCTCGTCCAGGTGCGAGGGAATGCGCCGCCGCCGGGGGCGCTCCACTGCAATTGAACTCCCCCGTCTGGGTGCATGCATAGTTCGCTTTATTTGGGAAAAAATTCCTTTTTTCGCGAACTACTGCGAAAGGGGGCAATTAAGCGCACACCGCGTTCGCCGTGCATGAGAGTCCCGGGTGTATTTTTTTTCATTTTTTCACCGGGTTGGCCACAGAGCAAGGATCACCCGTCGGCGGGTCTGGCAGCCCTGACTTGCTGTTTCGTGTATATTTAATTTAAAGTTCTGCGACGTGATTAATGGCGCAGGGCTCTGCCCGGACGGGGCAAACGATGCGCGGAAACACGGTCTGATGTAGCGCGAACTTTTAATGAAACTTTTTTCCACGGGCCAGAAGGGCGCTGCGGGTGAACACTGCTTCAAGACGTTTCCTTGCATATTTTGCAGTAATAAACTTTTTGTCAGGGCGCTCGTCGTCCCGCCCGTCACATGGGAATTCCAGAAGAGATCCCGGGAATTAGATGAATAGCGGCTGGATAGGCAGATTCAGATCGATTTGAATTGCTAAGCCAGCCGTCATCCAGCCGAAACCTGTTGGATCTCAGCTTTCTCCTGTCGGCCCTCTGGCTTTGGACTCACCACGCACCAGGAAGCAGCCAGAACCTCTTAGTACAAGTTCCCTTTATTATTGAACTTTGTGATTAAATGAAAACATTCTGCGGGAAGCAGCGCTCTTTCCATAGAATCCGGAATCCGTGGTCATGGGATGGGAACCAGCAGACCGCAGTGATGCCGCTGGCTGGGATTATGGGGCCTATCGTTCGCCGCTAACGAGGGATTCCACGAATGGCTTTGACGGGGGCTTAAAAAGCGATTTCAATTACAAGATTAATAGCGCATCGGGAGAGGTTCATTGCACTTTTATCTCTCTTTACAAATCCCTCTTTTTCCTATTTCAAAAAGTATATTTTGCACTCTTTTACAATGGATTTGCATAAAAAAACGTGTCTCGTAAATTTGTTAACAGATTGGCATAAAACATTTATTCTCTGCCAACGTTTTCATATAGTGTGATTAGAAAGTATCCCAAGTTCGTTTTTAAAAAACTCGAAAAGTCTTACCTCAATTTGGGTTAGTAAGCATGATTAGGATTACCTAACTAGTTTTATTTACACAAAACATTTCCTTGCAAATAGGTCACTACTGCATTTGATTACTTTGCCGAAAGATAGCAGAGAGCGATCTAAGAAGCTGTGGTGCATTCAAAATAGCAGTCTCTGTGGAATGAGGACTTAATGAACGATCAGAAGTACTTGGGAACAGTAGAAGACCCGTTTCCTCGTCTCCTTGAACTCAAATCTATTTATCTTAAAAGGCATCCCTGCAGTATGGTCCATGTGCGCAAAAATTTAATTTTCTTGTCTAGGCTCCACGAGAGTACGGTCGTGGACAAAGTAATCCTCGTTGGCATTAAAATTCATAGAAAATTCACACAAACGCCAGGCTAGCACCAGAAGGCAAAGAGCGAGTCTTCGGACCCGAGACTGAAAAATTCCGGAAAATCCTGGAAGGAAACAAGTCAGAAGGAGGTACCAAGCAAAGCAGGGCAAGGCTGTCCAGGAGGGAGAATCTGCAGAATGCGAAGCTATCACTAAACAAGTTCATTTCAAATGCAAGAAATGTTTTCCTTCGTGTAAGACGGAGGGGAGCGGGGCGGAAACGCCTTAATGCACCGACCAAAATCATTTGTGACGCCTCCTCAGCCCTGCTAAATATTCCTCATTTGATTTATTCGCCCCAGCCAACGGAGGGGGTCATGCGAGTTAGTCGTACGATAAAACTCGTAGGAAACAGCGATAAGCAGGAGAAAACAGCCGTCGCTTTGTGTAAATCCCCCGGGCTCCGGGAGTTCGTGTGTTCGTATTTGAATGCATTTGAATACGGAGCCCCAACTTATGGAGATGGCATGTGTAGACTTGGCTAGAGTTGGACGAGAATGCAACTGGATACTGTCCAGAATGTTGGGTCAGCTGCTCGACACGAAAATGTTTTAACTTGATCTCAGTGGACAAAAAGCAGCTCTGTCCGTTCATGCAAATTATTAGTTTTGCAGGGTCCGGCCCCTCCTTAACGAAGTGAAGCTTCAAAAAGCGTGGGTGAACAAAGAAGTGCTCCCTCGGGGCGCAGTGCCGCAGGCCGGCACAGGGTGATCAATAACCCTCCAGTAACCCAACTTACCCTTGCAACTGCAGGAAGTCGCCCGCGAAGGAACTGACAAATCCCTCGCTTGAACTTTTCGAAACTTCCGTTGAGTGCGTTAGAACAGAAAATTGATTTCTTCCCAATTACAGTTCAGTTCGAGTTTGCAGACGATCGCTCCCTCGGGAAAAGTTTTAAGTCCTCTTAATTGAAGGAGCCACTCCGACCGAATCGCCGACAAGAGACCTGAGGCCGCCCCAGTCTATTTCGCTGCGTGCTTAATTGGACCGTTTTCTTGTAGCGAAACGGTCTGAACAATTTTTCAAGGGGTAATTTATCACCTGGACGTTGATCACTTCGTAAGTAAATATGACCGGGCCCAGGGTGGGTGCTCCGAAGCCCGATTAATTATTTTCGGACCTCTCCCAAAAGTTGGTTAGCTCGGCTAATTGATAGCCGCATATCTGTCCATCATCCGCTCGAAAAACACGGACGGACCCACCTGACGAGAGTAAATTTCTATTTCGTCCGCTTTATCCGAAAAAATTCCTTCGCCGGACGAAAACCCTTCTCAGGGTTAACTTCCCAGTGAAAGTTTAATTTGATTGCGTGGTCTGGTCGTCCGGAAGCGGAAGCAATCGCTGGCCCGCGCTCCGTAAAAAGTAAAAAAGGAAACCCTGAGCTGAGCACACTCATTCGATTGACATTAATCAGGACGACCCTACTCGTCCGCGGCCGTTCATTACTCGAGTTCATCTTTAATGAAAGTGCCCTGAGGGCTGAAATACGCCGCAGATATTATGTTCCGGGGAATTCCCGGAATGCAGGGAATTAAGGAGAAGGACATTGAGTGGCATTGCCGGGCGGAAGGCGTTTTATCGCAAGCGTTGCAGACAGAAGACGGCTCTGCAACGAAGACAATGAATTAAAACAGCCCCGCTGGAGCTGCGGGATGGAGAATAATTACTTTCCCGTCGCTCAGGGGGATTAATTCCGCTGTCCTCAAAGACGTCTTCAGCAACGCCCTGAACGGCTGATGAAAACGCCTCAGACTGAGAGCCCTGGCACCGAGGAATCGGCAACATCCTGGGCGCGTTCGTTGTCACAAAAGCGCGACCGCAAAATGATTCTATAAAATGTATAAAATGCATTCGTCTCACCACCCCGTGCCGGGCAGGATCTTCCCTCCCGGATCCTTGTAACGCCCGTCCCTTGGCACGGCATTAATCCGAAGTTTATTTGTAGAACTTTTAATTGGTCAAATTCCGCCCTTGTCCTCCACCATAGCTTTTTGGCTTCGTCCCACCAAAAAACCGGGAGACGAATCACCCTGTTTTATGACCCACCAGAATCGTTTCCATTGTTTTATAGACGCTGCAGAAGGATGGCCGCTAAAAAGACTTAACGATTTCTTGCCGTTAAGTCTGGGCCTTGCTCGTTTTGTCGCTAAAATGTTCAGTGCTCTGAACTTTATGACCACCCTCTCTCGTAACGGGCGCTTAAGGGTTCGTTTATGGCTGTAAAATTTTAAGTTTCGCCTTTTCGACCGCCTGACAGCGGGCACTTTTTAATTTCAAGCCAGGGCTTTAGGGGGATAATTGCCGGGGTTTTGATTCAATTGAAAAAGGGTAATGTCGCGATTTCCAAGCAACGACGGTTTTGTCGTTGTTGTGTAAGTTACACTCGCATTACTTCCACCATTTAGATTTTAAAACTGCACTTTGTGGACGCTTAAGGAAAAGGTTTTATGTTTTTATGGAATTGCAAAACGGAAAAACTCAACGTGGAGAGGACATTAAAAAAAATTTTTTGTTTGTTTTGGGTACACATTGCAATTACATCGTATATTTAGCTAGCGTTACCACCTGAAAGGCTAGATTAACGCTTTTACGAACTTACAGCGAAAAAAGTCGAGAATAACAAAAAATATACTTGATTACATTACTTTCTACATACTTACTGTTTATTTTATTTTGATTTTATATATTTAGATATTTTTATACAATTGCATATGGAATTATGTCTTTTTACATCTGTCTTTAAGTTTGCAAAATTCTTAAGAGAAACCCAACTTTACTGACTCAAAAATGGTAATTTTTTTAAAAAAAGTCAACTAAATTAACTAAATTTAAAAAAATAAATAATCAAGGTTTCAATTAGGAACGGTTTTGGTTTTTCATAATTGAGAAAACGTATTTAATTGGAAAAGGACGTAAGTATAAAAAGTATTTTTCAAGCTATTTAATCGCTTAAACTAAGAATATATGCGGCATTTTACCACAAAATTTCCGCAAACCTGCCCTTAGCAATAAATTTAAGCCGAAGGCCAAACTTTCTCAAAGCGATGTAATATCGCACAGGAGTTATGCATGTTCGTCACTTCAAGATGCATATGCCAATTTACCTCCTGGCCGGTTATAAACGAATTTTCATACTTCTTTTGCATGGATAAACTTTTGAAGCGCTGCAAGCCCCACCCAGCGGGCCTACGTCCTAGTTGGTCGGTCCAGAAGCGCCCGAAAACAGCCAGCTTGCGGCAGGATCCTTTGAAAACTGGCATTTCGCAAATTAGTTTTTTAAAAGGTGTAATAAATGAAATAAAGGGGTAGAGGAACCTAGTTGCCCTACAAGTGGGGCCTGCCAGATGAAAGGACTGCCGAAAGGGCAGTGACCCCAGCGGTGTATAAAAAAGCTGCAGCAGTCATCATTAGTTCATAATCGTCGCGTAACATGTTCACCGTGCAGAGGACGGTTGACTCCGGTCGGAGGAGCCGATGATGCCCTTTCATCCCGGGGACGACGGCAGCCCGACAGGAGCAAATAGGCAAACATTCCTGTCATTTTTAATCAAAGCTGAAAAAGCGTCCCGCCATTGTCACGGCAGTCCTTGTCCTTATACCCAGCTGCCGGTGGGGCTGGAATGCGGGCGGACTGAGGCTGGGGCTGCTGGAGCCGTCGGGACGAGGGCCCCGTGCGGGAGCAGCTCCAGCTCCAGCGCTAATGTGCAGTTGTGCTAATGTACATTTGTCAGTTCAAGGCTAAGTCAATGGGACCGGTGGCTGCTTACCGTGTTTCCGTTCTCCTGAACATGCGGCAGGATATCCTTCTTCTTGGGGCTGGGGTTGTTGTTGTTCGCCCCGCCGCCGCCGCCGGATCGGAACCCCATTCGGCGTGCGAGCATCGAGCGGTGCTGGGGCACCGTCGCCGCAGACCCGGCTGAGGACGCTGTGAGGCTGCTGCTGCAGTTGTTGTTGCTGCTCCCTCCGCCCCCACCATTGTTGTTGTTGTTGTTGTTCCGACCGCCACCTCCTTTGAGCAGGTTGGAGGGCGAAGTCGCAGGGGTGTAGGGCGGGGCGGAGCCTCCTCCACCCGCATTGTTGTTGCAGGTGACTGACTGCTGATTCGATTTGACTCCTGCAGCCGATGCAGTCGTCGCCGCAGATGCGTTTGCGGTCGTAGTGCCGGACGTGGGCGACGGGGGCGTCTGCGGTGAGGAGGTTTGCTGCACAGTCAACGGGGCCTTCTGGAACACCATGGCAAAGCCGCTTGCCGATGGTGGCCCTTCCGCCCCGTGTACTGTTCTCCAACGGCGAAATATTGTAATTCCGATGATTGACTTTAGGAGGTTAATAATTGCACCACTGAACGCGAGGTACGCACTCTCTCTGGGGGCTCCGGGTCTCCTATGGGGTACCTTTCGTGCACTTCACCAAAAACTGGGTCACAACAGTAGTATACGACAGTGTACCATATTACGGGCCCCAGACCATAGTCACTGTCGGCTGGGAGCACCCCTGAGCCGCATAGTCACTTCGAACTAATCACCGTCGTTAGCAGCACCTCGCGAGACACATGGGGGGAAGGGCGGAGTGTTCGCTTCTCCCCTCAACTGGCACTAGAATTCCTGGCACTTTTTCAGGAAAAGCGTTTAATTTTCCTACCGTGCAACAAAACGCAGCGCAACAAAACAAAGGGCCCAAAAGGGGGCAGTGTCGGCAGAGGCCCGAAGACGAGTGGGAAGTGCACCAGGAGTCTTTGTTGCTGCACGGGAATAAGGGCCTGCTTAAGGAATTCCTCTTCCTCGCATGCGGCTCTTTGAATTTTATATTTCCCTCATTTGGGTGGTTGCAAGGGCTGGAAAGCACTCGTCCCCGGCTCGAGAACTAGGACAACACCGTGCACCGAGGCGACGACGGCACTCAAGCGAATTCATAATGACTCCGCCTGCATCTATGGAAATTGGTGGAAATTGCACTGTGCACAAGACAAGACAAGACGGGACAGGACAGGACAGGACAGGACAGAACAAAACACACTCCGAAGCGAGGTAGGGCAAGACGACCACTGCAAATCGCACCCGTGCTGGCCAACTTATGGGAAAGCACTTGCCAGGAGCACCCCTCGGCAGCAAGGCGACTGTTCACCGACAAATCCGTAGACAGACTAACCGTTAACCGAGGGCTGCGGAAAAGCTTCTCTACGGCAAAACAACGGCCGCCGCACCGCCACCCATTCGCACAAGGGTTGTTTTGGGCCAAAAGCTGGAGCCAGTCCCATCGGGGCGGGGGGGCCGCCCGGGGCAATAAATACTGGGAAAATGCAGGAGAAAGCTCCCCTTCCTTCGGCGCAAGTTGTATACAGTTATTGCGCCGCGAAAGGGTGCTGACGAACGCGAAGCCCCGTCAAGGTTACGGCAGCTAATTTCTGTGCAGGAAGAGCGGGGCATCATCGCATCAGCTGAAGGTGAAACTGAAACTTCGGCGTGCTCTCCGCGGAAAATTCATACTATGGGGGGCCGGGGTTGCCAGAACAACGCACATCAACCCGGATTGCCTTCTTTGAGTTCCTTAAAATACTATTTTGGGACCATTATTATTAAAAAATTACATCCACGGAGCGAGTTATCAAAGTCATTGAACTCGTGCTTTCAAAATCAGTGGTCAATTATTTTGGTAACGAAAACACCGACCTTATTTTAATGTCAGACTTAAAACAGCCTTTCAAATTTCGCAGATAATATTTATGGGCTATAATTTAAAATATATTACAATTTCGGTCAGTATGAAAATAAAAATTGTATGTTCAATAACATATTTATCATTGAAAATGTTTCACAGCTTTAAAATATTATAGTCCATTTTTATAGTTCTTTTCTTTACATTTTTAGTTATAACATACTAACAATGTTTTAAATATAAGAGAAATAAAGTTAAAAAAGTATTTTTTCCTACCATCAACGTTGCTTAAGTGTATTAAAAGCACGATTGTGCTCTTATTGTATTAAGTTATATAATATTTCATGGACACTCAACAAAGCTTGATTTTGATAGTCCGATAAAAGACTCCTGTAAAAAGCACTTCTTTCTCATTTTATCCCTTTAGAGGGTGAATTTGTGGTTGTATAAAGTGTCAAATACGCACTATAATTTTATACTGCAGAGACAATCGCCGGAAATTAAAATGCTTTAGACCCGAAGCCTTTGTCTGTCATCACATTGCCCTAGAAGTAAAATAACTTCAACATAATGGACCCGGCCCTTTCCTAGAAAAGCCATAGGTTAAGTCTCTACTACGATAAAATTGTACTATTTGCGTAGAACATCAATTAAGTAAATGTCCACGAAAATCATTGCCCCACCATTAAGGCTACCCTGCAGCTCCAGTCCCGGGGACCCGACAATGACTTGAATGCCTCGGAAAAATTATCATCTCTGCAATCTGGCGTGGTATGAACCTCCGGCTCGAATGGTAGGCCATCACCCAGTTAATAAAGTTGTGAATGGAACCCCCGACACAAAGTCTGCGAATTTAGCGGCAGCTGGAGGAGCATTTAATAGACCAAGGACACTAATTCACGCAGGAGCTGGAAGGACATAAAGCGAGGCGGGTCTGAATGGCTCCTCGGAAATGAATGGGCTCCCTTAAGTGCAAGGTACATGTGCAGCAGGAGCCATTAAAAGACTTTACGGTCATAAAGGGCCGACTCATTAGGTTTATGTAACTGACACGGGAGCATAAAGCAAGCGGCACGATTTTAAAGAGCTAGCACCACCGAGCCCCGCGTGCTCCACGTGCCTGCTAACGACGGAGACAAAGGGCCCGCCCAGCCGGAGAAATGCGTCTTCATTTCGAGATCGCTTTCTGGTGGAAGGTGGCAAGCAACACATCAGCCACCGAATTTTACGACCCATTACCTCCGCTTATCCCGCTTCTGGGGTGGGCCGAACTGGGTGCTTCAGGCGTCAATAAAACACCTCCTAGGTTTCAAATAAGCCTCCGGTGCTCGGCTAATAAATATTCAGAGCGGAAACTCGCCCCGCCCGCGATCCCATCCAGCGACATGCTCGAATTGATGGCGGGACATTGATCTGCCTCCCGGCGCTCCAGCCCCATAAGAGCGCCCCTGGGGGGGCCGTAAATGGTTCGATCGAATTAGGCGCACGTTCGCACGCAACCTGCACGCACTCGCCCCTCCCTCGGAAGTGCGTCTGTAGCCTATTAGCCCGGTTCCGTTCATCCTGCAGCGGCTTCGCAACTCACATCCGTTCGCCAGAGGTATTTCGGCTGGGGCCTGACCACCCGGGGGCGCACGGAAATCGGGATGAAATAGGCTTTCTTAGGCAGCCGACCTGCCGTGTGGCGAGGATGTTACATTTAATTATTTACCAGAGTTCCGGGGGCTGCACCGCCCCAATTTACTGGCTCTCCCCGGGGAGATTAAGGTCTGTTTGCTGATAGCCCTATTGATTACTCGAGGGGGCTCCGGGGGTACTCCGGGGGTACTCCGGGGACCCGTGCTCTGTTGGGATGATGCTGAGACTTTCAAGTCTCAACAACTTTGAGGGAATTTCTTCTGGAAGTGCATTCGGCCATGGTGTCGTAGCCAATCGCGGCGAGGGGTCATATTACTCTTCTTAATTGAAATCCCGACTTAATCCTTTGCTCCGGGAAAGTTTTATAGAAAAAAGCAAAACGGGAGCGAGCAAGTTTTTATTTCGCTCGCTTGGAATCATATCCGTGCTTTTCCTCGTCTTCCTCCAGCGAGACCGTGGAGATTTTGAAGGGCCCAGTTATGCGAAGGAGGCAGAGGGAAGTTCCAGCCCGTGCCAGGTCGAGGAGGGTAAGCTCTTAACCCGCTTTCCCGGAGAAGAAGAAGAAACTTTCAATATGCCCTCTTACTTGGCTGGGCTTTAATTTTCTATAAGGAAACTTTCTCAATTGGCGAGGCAACTTTTATCCTCGAATGCTCGAATCTCCTTTCCTGCGGCAACTTCTGTTTTTGTACGCTCCCGTGGTGCGCGTGGGTGTGTGCTTTGATTGGATCCTTCGCTCAAATAGATTAAAAAGAAAAAAAGCGGAGCCTCGGGAAGTGTTATTACCCCAAACGAATCCAATCTGAAAAGACCCAACCTCGTGTCATTGCTCGTTAGTCGACAACTTCCCTTGTGAGATTAATCAGAGCTCAAAAGGAAATCCTCGAGCCCTTTTATTAGAGAAATGTGATCCTCGCAGCTATTCGACACACACAGGGCCCTTTCACTATTCACAGGGCGCAAAGCGGAGTGAAATGTAACTTAGCGCCCTTCGGCCCCCTGGTTTATAGTCTTCCTCAGGGACGTTTCACTTTCCACTTGAACGATTTTATTGCCTCACAATGGCTGGGAAATATTCGCAATACTCCTTCGTTGGGCTCCTTCTATTCAGGTACAACATGTCTCTAGAATCGCTAATTTATTGGAGAGATGCACGGAGTGCAATCCGAGATGTTTCACTCGAAGAAACGGATTGCTGGGCTGTGTCTGGGGCTCAGGAGCAAATTTAATCTAAGGATGTGAGGAAGAGATGCTATAAATTCCAGACTTTCTGGATAACACCCAAAGTGCAACAATATTCCCTTACTAGACCCAGTTCCACATTGCAATTCAGTCTTTTGAACATTCGACTACCAAATGCTGAAAGCTCTCAAGCCGCAAATTTATGTTTTTACACACAAGAAAGCATTACTAAGACTTAGGGCTGACAGAGTTCTACAAGGATTTAGTTTCAGTTTCTATTGTTAGTAATTGTTATCAGATTTGACTCAATATTATTATTGCGACAGCTGGAAGATTTACTATAATACAAACAACAAAACAAAACAAGGCCGCAACCACTGAGTTATTCTTTCCGTACTTAAATCTCACCATTAAATTTTCCATTAATTTCGTGGCAATGCCGCCTTAAATCCCAAAAAACATTAGCGCTGAGCTAAGGAGCAGCTAAACACTTCCGTGGCTCTGAGTGAAACAAATGCTTAGCCGCACCTCCTTAATTTCCATAAAATTCCCGCCCTTGTCTTGCAATCAAATTCCTCAAGTTTTATAGGAACTCATTACGGGGCCAACTTTTAACGTCTTCGGCTCGTGCATTGTGATTCAAATAATTCTCAGGGAATAATTACTCCCCTGGAGCACACCCCGTCCCCCAGTCAGCCTTCAGCTCCACTCACTCAAAGGTTGTTTATCCAAGTCGTAATCTCTTAATTAATAAAGCTAACTCAAAACGAGTTAAGGCGCGATAGGCCGGGCGGGGGCGTCTCGAGCCCCGAAAGAAAGCGTCTGCCGTTCGTCATAATCACCTGCAAACCAAACAATTTCTGCAAAATTTTCTACGCAGCGGAGGCTCGGCAAGGCAAAGCAGTGCCGACATCGAATAATGGAAGTAATCAAATTAACGTTCCTCGAGCGCCCCAAACACTTAGGCCTGCGCCCCCAGCCCTGCCGTCTCACTCGATTAAGCGGCCTGGATGAAATCTTCTAATTTCGTGTGCTCCCCAGACGGAGGGGCTGCCCTGGCGGCAGAGCAGGGTGGGGCCCTTCGTCTAGAGCTGCTGGGTTGAGAGCGTGGGAAGGGTGAAGACAAAGGAAGGCACTGCAACAGGAATAGAAAATAAATCAAACCATGGCTTTGTCTGCAAGATTTATACACGTTCGGGCGGAGCCCCCAGCTTCAACTGGCGACTCCAGTGCGGGAGTATCGGACTACCCCCTCATAATGAATGTCGGGCCATGTGACTTCCGGATGTGCCCTGGGGCTCCGAGCCCTTCTCCAGACGTGAAAGGGATTGTTCTGGAGCAGGCGACGAATGAGTTCGCAGTTGACAAAATTTAACAAGTGCCGTCAGTGGCAGAAGAGCACCTCAGCGGCTGCGGAGCGGTGTTAAGGAGGGCTGGCGGAGCGCTAATCGGTTCGGGACAATCAATAGCTCGTAAAGGGCGAAACAAAGTGCCAGGGGATTACGCCGAAACCGCCCTGGCTGCTCCTCGTGTGACAAAAGATAAGTCACGAGTGTTCCAGGGAAGATACGAACAGCTCCCTCGCCTCTTCCGCCCAGTCGAACTCCACACGTAAGCCCGGTAAAAAGCGTATGTCACTAAAATTCCCTGAGATATTAATTTTGGGTCTCAAAGTGAACCCTCCCGCGACGAAGCTACTCTTAATGGTGCTCGGCGGAGGAGGAGCTCGGGGACAATGTGAATCACCCTTTGGCGGTAATCCAACCCGACCAGTAAGATATTTTCAAGGAAGCGAAGGTTCGAGCGAGACGAACCAGATTTATGAGGGTTGTAACTTCAGTTTCAAGAATGTTCGAATTCTCTGGCTCTTTTTATTTTATGTTTTGAGACAAAACCATACAAAAAAAAAGCGAGGTGGTGGGATTTTGGGTGTATTTTCCCGCCCCATAAATTTTTCGTCTGCTCCGAAAACTTTCTCTTTGTACAAAAACATTCACCTCTCGCTCCCGGCGGTGTTCTTTGATTGCGCCCGAGCTCGCGTTTTCAGGGAATTCTTTTAAAGTCCCGATTCCTTGCATCCCTGTGGCGTTTCCGGCACTCAAACGATGCTCATCGATCCACCGCCCGAATTCATTCGGGAAGTGCAGCGGGTGATTGGGTTTTGCATCTCAAATAGTTGGAAAATTCCCCCAGGAACTGGTGCCTGTGCGCTTCGGGGCTCCACCTTTACAGGTGTCTGCTGTCTTGCTCCAGCCACAATACAACAATAGAACAGAACAACAAAACATCCGGTGGAATTTATACCCGGATCAGGAGCCTCATCTTTCAAGGAAGCACCCCGTGCATTCTGCGAACTTGAACTTCTCAGCGGAAGTTTTCCATGAGGCAAATCATGTGCAGCAGAGCATCCATCGTCTGACTGGGAAACAAACACCCACAGAAATTCGTTTCTATTTTGAGTAGTAATACTTTGGAATTAATCCATGAAATATCGAAATAACCAATAAAGAGTTATTTAAAACGGCACAAAACTTATTAGAAATCAAGTGAAGACGAATCAATTTTGAACATTTTGTATATTTCTAATTCTAACTAATTAATTGGCTAAAGACTGGTTAGTAAGCAACTTCTGCAGTCGCTTTCGGAATCATCCTTATTAAAATATGTAGAATAAGTAGCACATCTTCCGATTCGAAGCAATGTTACTCCCCATGCACCACGTCGGAGTACATCACAAACTCGTTTCTCGTTAAATCGCCTTTTGTTTGTAACCCACATCCCACCCGTTTATTGTTTGCTATAGCAAAAAAAGCCCACTTCCTGTGGCTTGAGAGGCGCACAAAACACCAAGACCCAGAATTGTGTCTTCGTGCCAAAGACATGTCCCGAAACATCCCTGAATAACATGCACGCCGTGTTTGCACACCATTAGAACAAGCTCAAATTGTGATAGGCTGCCGGGGGGAATGGGGCCAGCGGGGCTGCAACTGCCCCCTGCGGATGGTGCACACCCCTAAATTGCAGCTGTTTTTCCAAAAGTTTCCCGACTAACTTATCAACCCAGAAAAGAAGGCAGAAAGAAAGTTTTTTAGTTTGTAAGAGCAGCAGTTCGTGTGAAAGCCAGGGACGGGAGGGCTCCAGGAGGAAATTGGGACAGTCCTGGCGGCAGGAACAGCCATGGAAGCCCAAGAAGGATCGGCTCTGTTCAGCTTGCCATTGAGAGTGACGGAAAAAAGATTTTTCCTTCAATTTTGTGCCATTCAGGCGACACTTTAGAGGAGTCTCTATCTCCTGTGTCTATCAGGAAAAGAAGGGAAGTGGGTTCCTTGAACGCGATGAATGCTCCCGAACAACAAGGAAGAAGAGGCTCCGGAAAATTCATCCTTGCGGTTGTTGTCGCTTTACATACCCCAACTATCCCATGGACTTTCGGGAAGTTGTCGAGATGCGTGAAGGATCCGTAAGTTGACGGTCTACACAAAGGACGTCCTCCAGCAAGGAAATGGGAAGTGCTCACGTAGTAGCCCCATTCTCGCAGGAGGTATCTAATGGATGTGGGGTTAAGATCTGAATGGAGATCTGCGGCCCCGATAAAGTGTTTATCCACGAAATCCTCTATTTCTCGATTACGATGTCAGGAGTCCTCTAGAACTCCTTGAGAAGTAATTATCTCGTGAATTTCGTAGCGCCCACCCTCCCTGCTGCACATGAGCCCTATTCTCTGGCTAAGCACGCGGGTAAGTAGTCAACAATTAATTTCCTCGAGTGCCACTGGAGAAAGTTTGAATTGGCGAAAGTTCCTCCGGCTGCCAGTGACTCCTGCTGGAGAAGCGGGATGGCCAAACTCAAATGGAAATTTCATGTTTGCGCTGGAATCCAGGAGCAGAACAAATTTCTGGGTATGGGACCGAAGTGCAGCGCTGCCGAGGAACCTGCACAACTTTTCGGGATATAACGCCGATTTGTTGGAGCTCCTCCTGGTACAAGATGCTTGCCTTGCTCCTGACAGTTTCATTTATCTAGGAGTAGAAATCGGAATCATAATTCGGGAGAACTTTGATTTGTTTACCCAAAAATGAGCCAGTTTGGCAAAGTTGGCCCGTAATAGAAACTACTTTGCAGACGAAGGGTAGTAAAAGAGTTCTGCATCGTCAAAGGTAAAAGACGTTTCTTTATATCTTTTGTTTGGGGCACAACCTTGTTGCAAGGGTGGCTCTTCTAGAAATATAACCCTTTAATTATCCAGCTGCGAAACCTGCAATTTATCAGGTAGATCGCATTTGCGCGGTTAAATCCCCGAAGAGGTCTTTCAAACTTATCTCCGACGCCGACCTTACGAAAGCACTCTTCGAATCGCAGGAACACTTTTTGCACCTCTCCCACCTGCGGTGCATCATCTAAAGTTTTAATGATAAAAAATTGCCTCGTCTACAGCGGGACGTAATTCGAATAGGTGCTCCGCCCTCTGCAGACTTAATAATTCCGGTAATGCCGGTGACGACTAATAAATTTTCATAATCGAAAGCGTCTTGGATTAGACGCAATCATGGGGCATGTGCGGGGCTCCGCTGATGGAGCATTTTAATTATTCCAGGCGAAGGTGCACAGCGCACCTCCGGCGTCGTCGCCGTCGGGGCCCAGAGGCACCGTGCCGGCATTTGCAATTTACACCGCTTGGGAGGTGCATTAGCCAACCTCCAGAGGGGTCATGCAGAGCTACTTTAGCTTTAACTGATGAACTGCAATTAAACTAACGGGATGTCTTCGGTGGCCTCTACCCTCACCGTTACGCTAAAAGGATTATCTTTTACGCTAACGGGAAGGACTGCAGAAAGGGTTCGGTTGAGACATGAGCTGCACAGATTCAGGTGAAGTAGTTTGCAGGTTGTAATAACGGAAATTTGGAGCAATCAGCGGCACTAGAAAATGGAAGATGTCACAACTCAAAATGGATTGCAGCTAATGGCCCATTTCCACTTCAAGTTGGTATTAATCTCAATCGGAGACATTTCTCGAGATTTATTTACCTGCATTAAGAACCAAGAATTTCAATTTTTTTGATAATACTAATAGTGCATTAGAACAATGTTGAGTGATGAACTGCATAGAAAATACGTAATAAAATGCAGAAAAATCAATGATTTCCGAATCTCTGCGAACGCTATTTTGTTCCGCCATTTTGAAAATGTTTTATTTAACTAAATATTATTTAAGCATATCAGCATTATGCTTTAGATTCATAATAAGTTCATAAAATTTTTCAAGTGAAAACTTCTTTAGGCAAGTTTGATGGGGTGTAATTTTAAAGCATCTGTAAGCATCGCGTTCGCGTGACGCGTTAATGCTAACACTATATCTGTAGCTATAAGTATGACGTGTTGCGCTTGACCAGCAGTGAATGTATATACCCACTGGTGCGCGCGCAGCCAGTCACGTATACACAGACCGACAAGTCTGCACACGACTGTAAGTTATATATACAATAATATATTAATATAATATTTATTTGATTAACAGGCGTCTTCAGTCCCTGTACATCAGTGCTGTGTATATGTATTTAATGTGTATACTGTGCGTCAATGAAATTGTGTTTAATTATTTTAAATGCTCAAGTGTATGACCACTGTGTAGTAAAAAGTGAGTATAAAATATATTAATATTTTCATATAGAAATATATAAAATAAAATAAAACAAATAAAATAAAAATAAAATAAATAAAATAAAAATAAAATAAATAAAATAAAAATAAATAAAATAAAATAAAAATAAATAAAATAAAATAAAAATAAATAAAATAAAAAAAATAAAAATAAATAAAATAAAATAAAATAAAAATAAAATAAAAATAAATAAAATAAAAATAAATAAAATAAAATAAAATAAAATAAAATAAAATAAAAATAAATAAAATAAAATAAAATAAAAATAAATAAAATAAAATAAAAATAAATAAAATAAAATAAAAATAAATAAAATAAAAAAAATAAAAATAAATAAAATAAAATAAAATAAAAATAAAATAAAAATAAAAATAAATAAAATAAAAATAAATAAAATAAAATAAAATAAAATAAAATAAAAATAAATAAAATAAAATAGATAACTCCTAATAAAAATATCGTTAATGCGGGTTAAACAAGAAATGAAAAATTCTAGCGAGTAAGATTAAGTTACACCGACAAAATTTAATTCCTATAATATTATAAATCAAATAGAAGGGAATAATAAGACTTAAAATATTTAAAGTATAGCAGATTAAAAATTAAATCTGCATGCCATATTCGAAACTAGTGACCCCAAAGGTCTCAACTCAAGAAACTAGGCAAGCTAATAAAATCCCAAAATAGTTCTTTATGGCGAATGTTAAAGCAAAAAGCCCTTTTGTAAACTGACTAAACACCGTCCACCTTCGCGTTCGGCATTTTTTGTCTACAGACTCCACCTGCTTGAACGGCTGCATTTCCAATATTTATTTTCTAAAAAACTTGAAAATGACGAACGTTCATCGGCCACATTCACAGCGAGCTCCATTGACAAATGCCGCAGGTAGGCGACTTCGCAGTCCCAAGTGGAGGTTTCCTATCTCGATTCGGGGACACGTGAATTTATTTCCGTCGTCCGCATCACGCGCCCCGATCCCCCGCGCTCTTGAGAGTCTTCGAAAATTGATACTGGCTGGGCAGTGCCAGTGACATCACCATTTGTTGGGGCCCTGCCCTCGCAGCCCCCCATGAGTTGAAATATCGAACGGCATCGGCCAACACCCACCAGGCACCATCGCCGGCGGCGTCGCTAATAAGCCACTACATGAGGACGGCGCTCCCCTAAGCAGGCACTGATCCAGTCTGGCCCCGAGGAACCAGTCTGGACCTGATAAGTATGCCGGGGCCCCCCGAAGCACCCATCTATCGCCGGAGCGAACGGAAAAGATTCGTACGTCGATGCGATGCAACTTTGTACCAGGAAGGAAGCAGCCCCACACGACGGCTCCTCGGAGGACGAAATAAACTTCTGGCTGATTGCGCGGACGGGAGCGATTTATCGTCCTCATTTCACAGCTCCTCCTACGGGAAAGTGTCGAGGGGCAAAACTCCAGCAGACAGGGGATTGCCTGCGGAGACAACGGCCCTTCGCTCCGTGGATTTTGTCTGGGAATTGACTCGAGAGAAATGCCAATCATTAAGGCGAAATTCAGCAATGGTCCTAGAAGGGAATGCTCAGGGACTCCATTGTGCAGGGCACTCGCTTCAGTGGGAGATTTTAATTGCTCGGAAAATCGATTACAAGAACATCAGAAAAATTTAAGACGTTCCATAGAATGCCTCCAGACTGAAGGAGGAAAAGCTGCAGACCCCCGGCAGAGAAGGAACTCATTTACTGTATCGAGAAGCCGGTGAAGGTTTCGCTCAATTACGACCTAAATTTGACCCTCCTTTTGTCAGAGCCTCACTAGGTCTTCTTGGGCCTTTAGAAATTCCTGGCCCCATCTGACCAAGCACTAGAAGACTTCATTAGGCGAATGTGGAGCACCATTCAGTCCTGAATGTCTTGACCTTAGCACGCCACATTTCACGTGCATTTCTAGAGCCAGTTAAGTACAAATGATCCTTTCACAGGACATGAAGGCGTTCCTCTGGAGTGGAAGCTCGATTTATTCCTTGTCGTCATCGTCTCCAAAAGCAGTCGTGACGAGAATCGCTCAACATATGTATGCTACATCTAAAATTGCAGTGAGTGCGCAATGCAGCTAGTGATAAATCATCGGATTAGCAGGAAGCTAGAAATCCGGTGAAAAATGATAAAATTGGGAAACACGTTTGGGGTTGCCGATAAGAAAAGCAGCTGTGGAGCCTTTTTGAGTTCAAAGCGCCATATTTGCTCGGAATTAGGAGATCAGACTGTTCAAATCCCGTTTATATGTCCAGGACTAGACAAGGAGGAGGGACCAAAAAGTACCAGTGAACTTTAAGAAATTGAAAGAATTCGCAAGGTTAGCAGAATTTATTTTAAGCTATGTCAAGTATTTCAGGACAAAAGAAAGCTGGAGCTGAAAGCCACACAATCGCATTTAATCGCTTCTGTGGCTTTGAGAGAATTACAAAATAATTTATTTATTAAATCTTATTCATTTTTACTGACTTCAGAATTTGCTGACTGAAATTTTGGGACAAATCCAAAAATTAATAAAATTATAATTGTACGAAAATTGTTCATGCGTTTTCGCAAAACCCTACTGCATTTGAAGTGATGATGTACAACAGAAAAAGCAAACATTTTACATAAACTTTTTTCTACCGGCTTTGAATCTATTAATAAATTTACGAAAGGTGTTCCAAATATACCAAACCCCAACCAAAGGTTTCCAAAGTTAAAAAATCGACTAAGAGGGTTACGACCTGCAAATGCCGCCCTCAATCGATTTGTGATAAAATTAAAGAAAAACACTCGCACGTGACATATGGCTGGGACGAAAATAGCCCGCCGTGGAAGCACCGTCGAAAATAGCAAACCTTTAAAACGACCGCAAGGCGGCCTCCTTTCGACAGCAACCCTCCGGCTAGAGTAGATACACTTATAGACTGGAAATCTGAGCCCAACGGCCTCTATCAAGGCGGAAGTCGCCCGAACCCTTTAAGGCACGGCCCACAATACCCCGGCCCTCAAAGATAAATATGTTTCCGGGAACTGGGAACGTCTCCGAAAAGGGGCAGCATTAGCCCAGCTCATGGCCCGGAGTGTATTACATTTCAGGACGTATCAAGGTGCACAAGGTGGCTATATGTGTCATAACTCCGCCAGGATAAACGCCGACCGCTCGCAAGGTGTCTAAGATTTGGGCACGTAGCAACGAAAATTGCCCGGGGCGGGCGAGCGGGGCGCAATGGTGAAAAGGCTCACTTTAGTGTTTGGACAGCAATCCCTTGTTATCAGCTCCCAGGGAGATGACTGGAGATGTTGTGGCAACGGGTTGGTGCGATTAATATCAGGAGAAGGAGCCGCATTAACTGCTTAATAGACACAGACCACGTGGCTTTTATGCCCCGGAATCTGAGTGAAATCTTAATTGGATTTAGAGGACTAGTGGCACTGCTGCTGATGCTCCTGCTGCCAGTGTTTGCTCGGCATGCTGCTCTAACAATTAAGGAAGCACAAAGGAGATAATCTGAATCGATCCTTCAGACCAGTGAATCGGAGTAGCAAGGAGCTATATTCTCGTCCTTTCGGAATGTTTATTTTAGCAAAGCATTATATGTAGTGCCTGTAGGAACGCTAACAGAAAGAGAATTGCAAAGATATTTATTGTCCTATATGTGACTAAATGGATTCCTAAGAAAATAACGCTTCAACAGGAGCTGGTTTGTAGCGGGTCAGTTGCTGGATATTGTCTTTTATAAGGCGATAATGTAAGACGGTCGTTAATTACGCAACAAGAGAATAGAGGGGATGACAACAGTCTTTCCATAATAAGTTTACCGATTCAAGTATAATAGATAAAAAGCCAAGATAAAAACAATCAACGAGATTAGCGTAGCACCATTTCGTTGACTTTGTGTTTTTTTATTCATGAGCATTAAAAATAGCCTTAATTGCAGAACAATTAACCTTACTAAATTATATAGTAAATGCTTGTTAAAAACTACTTTACTTTCCATCCACGCTATAGCATTTTTAGAGCAAAAGCAATTCTATTTACTTTCAAATCAATCCGAATTTTTTTCAAAATCAATTAGGTACATTTGAACCTCTAACGTCTCAGAAAGCATAAGCAGCATACTAAATAGTCTAGCAGGTAGCTAACATTCGCCTCGAGACTCTCGTCATCCGCTGACCTGCTTTAGTAACACGAAAAAGCACCTCCGAAAAGAATGTCCGGTGAACCGCGTAAGCGAGAGGAATTCGAGATTAAATCAAGCCCCACTGCCCAAAATCGTCGCAACGATTTGGCAGACTTTGACTGAGCGACTGCAACAAGAAAATTCAGAGAAGAGGCAAAAAGAATTTGGGGCACTGCAATCACTTCGGAGGTGCTAAGAGGCGCCGAAGGCTCCTCCTCGTCGATAGCCGCAGAAAGCCATTTGCCCATATCCCCAATATTTCCGCCCCATTTCCTGGAACAAACCCTCCCCGGGAGCATTTTCGCATAATTAGCTCGCCAGGTCCCCGAAAATTATATGCATTTATCGGGCAGCCCCAAAAGCCCGGAAAGGGCGCCCTCCACCTGAGTTCACCTGGGACAGGAGAAAGCACTTTACCTCCGAGAGCAGCTCATCGCCGGGATCTGGCGAATATCCGTGACCTGACCATGACATTCCGCCGTGCCGGAAGAGGCCGGCTCGGGGGCCTCCGCTGTCCAAAGACCAGGGCGACGGGCAGATTTGACTCGAAGTGGTGGTGGCTGCCGTGGCAGGGGGCTCCTGCAGGCTCCTGGGGGGCCCCACTGGGATCTGGGGAGCCTGCTGTCGCTTTTGCTGCTGCTGGAGCAGTTGGCGGTGGTGTTGGTACTGGTCCTGGGCTAAATTCTGTTGGAAACAATGCGGCGGCTGCTGTGGGGCCCCGCCGACTTGCTGTTGGGGGTGGGGGTGGTGGTGGTGGCGATGCCCGCCGGAGGTGAACTCCTGCATTGCATCAAAATTGTTCGACGAAAGGACCATTGCCCCCGCTCTTTTCGATCCCCCGCACAGGATTCTTGTCGTATTTTTTCAAATATTTTTATGTATGGCACTGGAGCACCTCACTCACTTCACAGTCATCCGCGGGGATCAAACACTCCAAATTTAGAACAAAAAGAATAAAAAACTGAATTTGAATTCAAGTTTTTGCACGTCTCTTTGCGGTTCCTAAATTGGGTTGTGACCCATATTTTTTTTCGCCGCAAAACAAAGCCACCGAAATTCGTGTCAAGTTTGGAGCATGAGGTGAACAGCCCCGCTGCGGAGCTGTTAATTGAACACTCCGCGTGATAAATGACTGCGATCTTCCCAGAAAGGTTACGGCAAGATTTCGCGGACAGGTATTCACCAGCAGGCCTAGGCGCGGATTTAATGAGCAACCGGTTCTCAGAGTAAACGGGAGTTTCACCGCCTTTAAAACTGAAAAGATGCAAATAACGTGTAGCCCGAAAAACGCCTCACACTTCCGTCTTTTCTGAGTCACTTCAAAACAGGAACTCGTCGACCGCGATATAACCGCTAATGCGGCTGGACCAATTTTTTATTTCAGAGGCAAAACAAATTCATAATAAAAATAATAACAATTTTTTTACTTTTTGGGTTAAAACTATATCTATAACTTTCAGAAAACGACTCAAGTTAACCTCATCCGGTTGATTGCGGACTTTAAGCTTAACTAGAAAAAGTTTCTCAATAACTAGCACACGAAATCTAACAATAGAATGCCCGTGAAGCGCCTAGAGGTCTTAAACCAACATTTTTTTTTAAATTCCAATAAGATACACTTCTAAAAAAACCGATCATATTAACAACTCGCACAGGTGATCGAAAATTGTGGGCTACATTGCGCAGAAAAAAAGAAGATCGTTAAGAAAAAATAGGCAAAGACGATCGCTTAAGATCTGATTCACAGACGATCCTCCTGACCGATCTTCGCGGTTCGAACAGATCGCGGAATTGCTCCTAACTCAGGCTGAGAAGCAGCCACCGCGTAGCCGTTGCCGTCGTCTGCCCGCGAGAGTACAATAATGCGCGAGGAGTGGAGAGAGCGGGCGCAACGACGTCGTCGCGTAAGATCAGAGCTCCAATTAACGGTTGTTGCGCACTTTACCATTAAATTCCTTCGGACTGTTGTCTGATCTTTGGTGAGGTGCGGCCGGAAAACTTGCACCACATTCCGTGCTCTAAGCGCGGGGGGATGGGGGGCTGACAACTTATAAAACGATCGCGTAACAGTTCACCGCCGATTTGTCGCGATCCGTCGAGGACCGTTAGTTTTTTCGGAGCCTCTCTCTGCCTCTGCGCAATCGCAGGAAAGGAAACAGGGGAAAAAGAATGGATCAGCGGATGGACGGAGGAAGACCAGACTATTGAAAACCACTCAACGTGAAGAGACAGCGCGCGAGTTCCCGCGGGATACGCATGAAAACGGATCTCCCCCTGGCAAACGATCGTGAAGAACTGGCGCTGGCCGTGACGCGCCGCGCAGAGCACTCTAATTTAGCTCGCGATGATTAGCGACAGGTACCGCGATCGCCGCGACGGATGGTGGTAAAATCGCCAGGTACACCTCCAGTGCATTCAACTTAAACTCGCGGCCCGGTCTTTCCATTCCGAGGCGAGACGGAGGCATGTCTTCGGATTGAATCTCAACTTCCAGAGATTTTACTTTGGGTTGGGCGGCTGTGGCCTGGTCTCGCGGTGGTGCTCCGCTGGAGTGCAGCTGATCGGGAAAATTTACGTGGGCAAAGCAGCGCATTGCACCTGCCGCTGAGCTCAGCACTTCTAGCGGCCCACGGCTGCACTTGAGATTTTCTTGAAAGCGACTCGAGTGCTTTCGTAAGTCGCCGCTCTTAAGATTACACAAGAAGCCAATTTAATTACGATCTGCGGTCAATTTCATAACGTTTTGTGCACAGGAGGAATTTTTTCCAACGTTTTTCCAGCAGCTCAATTCAGTTCCGCAAGGAGCAGGAAAAACCGGTGCGTGGTAACGCGGCTTTATTTTGCGGCCAGCACCAGCATAAAAATTCCTAGCTGCTAATGTGGTTTGGCTGCTATTTTTCCTCCCTCCAGTAATTTTCTGTGGAGAGCCCCTTTCGCTGAAGAGCTGACCTAAAAACGAGAACCTGCCAACAGATGGCATCGCACACTCATCTTTTTTTTCAGTTTTCAAGAAAATTGTCATTGCCGCCAATTAGAAGTAAAATCTAGGAATTTCCGCTAGATAAACAAGATTGATGCAAAACATTAATAACAAGGAGGTCTTCAGCGGTCGCAGCTTGAGGATCTCTCCACTCGATGTAACAAGTGCAGGCTGGCGGCAGGAAGTAGGCAGGTGAATGTCGCTAGATGAAAGACGGAATTGCAAATGCTTTACATGTCTAACCAACAAGGGCGAAATAAAATATAATTAAAATTAGGATTTCTGCAGTTTATGCAGTACCTGTTTTCAAAGATATTATGGTCTACTACCTATAACAGTAACGAATATTATGCGATGTTGAAAGTTTATATTTTCATTTACTTTAACAGTCTTTCAGCATCGATTTTGCTACTGTATCGATTAAATTGAGGAATCCTACTAAGCAACTATTTCAAATTTGGTCAAAATAGTATTGAAAGAAAAAACTGTACACAGTCGTTATTTCACATAATTCATGACTAAACCCTTTCGAACTAAGAGAATCGGGAAACTTATCCAATTCCTCCTTTAAATTAGGAATTATCGAAAGCCATTAAATCACCGAAAAGTTTAAAATGAAATTCCATGACCCAATGCCCGCTGAAAAGTAGTTACCAAACTTCCGCTCAAACTGCATTATTATTCGCAAAACCAAGTAATTCGAAAACTCACAAAAAAACATAAGCCCGGGGAGGCCTGTTGCATTGATTTAAGACAGTCAATACCTTTCAAACCCCCTCCCCCGACTACCCTTGCCCACCTCCACATATTTCCAGAGTTTTTCTCAATTTTCCTTATTTTTACCCTCGGTTGTTTCGAACTTTCCGCCCTGAAAGTAACTTGCATTTAAATTGAGTTGGAGTTGTGTACGTCGACTGCAATTTTCCCGAACCTGATTTCATTTTCCCACCTGCCCCGGCGAGAGCGAGACGGGGGCGGTAAGGTAGGAAAAAATCAATAGCCGGGCCGGGAAGTTTATGCGGCTCATAACTGCATTTCTTTATGCAATTTAGAGCTTCCTACAGTTTTTCTCTGCCCCAGGAAGTGGAAGTGTACTGGAGCTCCGCACCGATGAGTTTTAAGCCCTACAGAACTTCGTTTATCGTCTTATTTCTTTTCCCCGGGGCAAATAAGTTGCCCGCGGCGGGAGAGGGAACCCTTTGAATTTACCAGGTTGGCTTGGTGCCTTCCTTATCTCGGGGGTTCTTAGTGGCCCGCTCGCTGCCCGAATGGGTCTTCAGCTAATTCCAATTTAGAGCTCCTTCTGCGCTGCACTGAGAGCCCCGTAAATTGAGAAGAAGCAGAAAATAAGACAATCACGAAAAGGATTTGTGTTGAAAATCTCCATTTCGACGCTCTCATTAGAGGGATGTGCCACAGACAAAAACATTTTCGGAGTGCCTAATACCCCGAAGTTACGGTTGCAGCTCACCTGGCGCTCCATGCAATAATTTATTAAATTTTGGTGGTGCTTGGGGTTTGGAGCCGCCCCCGACGACGGCAACTACTGCTACTGTTTTGGCATCTGCGAGAAGATATTTTCCCGGTAAGGTGACATTAACTGCGCCACTCCCAAGACGCTCCCTGCCGTGCCGCCGCTGTCTCATCAGGGCCCCACAGATTAACTATGCAACTGCAGTTCGTGCCTCTTGTTTTACCTTTTTCGGCCTTGGTCTGCGGGCGCCCCAGCAGTTGCGATGGGTTTCTTTAACTCCTCGAAAAACAATACAACTGCACTGCACCATTGTGCACAAGAGCGGGCCCCGAAAGTTCACCTAACCCCAAAAGGGGGGCGGCGCGCTGCTTGTAACCGTCGTAGTCGACAGGCCCCACACCAACGCGGGGAGCGTCGCTAGATGGCACTGATGGCATATAATCTGCCGTGTTCCGTGTAAATGGTGCTTCAGTTTTAAGGCACTTGTGAGCTCATCATTCCTGCACAATGTCGAGTGTGCCGGCACGAAATTATTTTACTTTTATCTTTTTTCCCTCTGTTTCTCGCTTTCCGGAGCTAGATGCTGAAATGAGCTTATTTTGGGACACAGAGCACCCCTTTTTGTCCAGGAGAATCATAAACTTCATTCTCATCCTCAAGGCCGTTGGGTGGCTTGGGGACCGAGCCGAGATTAATGAACTTTTGTCCAGGAAGACTAAAAACACTCTCACTCTGATAAAAAACTTTTCCATTTTATGTTTATGTTCGCGTCCTCCAAGAAAACTTTTCCCGAAATTGCAATCACGAGGGCTCAGGATTTTCGTTGTCATCAAGACGATTCGGGGCGTTTATGAAATTCCCTTTTTTAAAAAGGGTTTGCACTCATCCTGACAGAAAAGGATTTAATTCCTCTTTCTTTTTTAAGGGGAAGGAGGGATACAAAAGGTTGAAAATGATGAAAAGTTTAAGCCGTCTTTAATGGCAGTTTCGCAGTACTGTTGCAAAATCTAGTCAGCGAAATCTGCTGGCATGCCTCCTTGCACGATTTCAAAAGAAAAGTTATGTCGAAGTCGTTCAAACTTGGGGGGCGACAAAGTCGCATGGCTTCAGAAACTCACTGAGAGGATTTTACCTTTCCTGAATCATCATCATGATAAAGTTTTCGATTAAACCAGGTGACCCTCCAGGCATCCAGAGGGCAGGGATATCCTCAGTGAGTTGTATCTTTGGATCTGAATGCCTGAGAGCTGGTGATACACTTCAAAAGAATCAATGAATTGAACGATTTGGATGCCACCATACAGAAGAAACGAATGTTCTAAAGATGAAAGCAAAACTTGTTATAAATAAAACAATGAAAATCGGAGGAAATAGTAATTAATTTAATTTTAAATTATATCAAATTTTATATTAGTAGGATGAGCTCAGAAACGCCTAAAAACTGGCTGAACACACAACTGAGCTTCAGAGACTACTGCATTTAACATTATGTATGTGTTTTATGCTTATTGAAATTGGTGCGCTAGTTTTTGAATGATAAAATAGCGAGCATTCTCAAATTTTGTATGGTTATATTCTAGTAGTTACCATGAGCAAAATATAAAAATACGAACTACCACAAATCCTTAGCGTCCCGGAAAATCCTAACTTTTATATTAAATTTTCAATTTGTCGAACCGACCACTCATACAGCAGTCATCGAAAAACGATTCAATTCAGTCAATCAATGGACCACCCTGTCGCAGCTTAACACGATTAAATTGAGCAAAATATTGCAATTTCCAAATTGGCCTCCGTGCCTGAAATTCGTAATCAAAGAGTTTGACTTTGGTCCAGCACCGCAGTATCCTCCCGTCGCCGGAGGATGTGCGGTGAGCGGGGCGGGGCGGCGGCGGTGTTTTGCATTGCACATCCACTTGAAATGCAAATTTTGCTGCTGCCGCAGCCCCCGCAGGGCCTCCGAGTGAAGGTCAATCCGCGAGTTGTCCAGTTTCAATTATTGGCCCAGACCGCACTGTTTTCTGTTTATTTTTTCCCAGTCTCTGGGCGTTTGCACTGCGGGCGGGAAGCGCGAAGTGGACGACAGGGCGCACCGATCCCGTGGGATTGATTATAAGCCCGGACAGGACCCCGTCGCTGAATTGATAATTTCGTTCTGTTTTGTGTCTTCCGCGGGAGCTCCGCAGGGACTGATGTTTGCATATTGGGGCCCCCGACTGCGCCGACCGAGTCGTGTTTTCATGTTTTTTCGGGCACTTTTCGGCCCCACCGGGATTGATTTACATGACCAGGCCCAGCGGAACACCTTTGCTCGCGCGCGGGGGTATTGCTCCAAGGGTTTTTCTGCCAGGAGCAGACAACGCTCGCCCTTTTAGCTAGTTACGACCTCTCGCGCAAATGTGAGGAGCTAAAAATAACCGCCGACTATTAGCGCCGACCAGCCAAGAGGGCGAAGGGCCCCATTGTAGCCGTCAAAATCATCACCGGGTGAATATTCAATTTAAGGGCTTTCTCCCTGCTAAATGGATTGCGTAAAAGTCCCTCTGGGAGTGCTTTTTTCGCCCCAGCCTTCTGCCGAATGAGGCGGCGGGATTTCTCAGGGTCTGTGTAAATCACAGAGCAATCCCGCCTCGTCCCACAGGAGTCGAATCAATTCCCCAAATTCAAACATTGATTAAAAAGCCGTTTGCATAGCGAAGAGGTTATTCAAATTGAATATATTCAATACGTATACGACCGGGGCCCGGGTACCGAATTTCAGTTTCTGTGCATATGAAGGGCCCCTCCACCTCCGGGGGCTTGATCAATTTATCGAATGGGCTCCGCTGCAAAAAAATCATCGAACCCACTCAAGACAAAACATTTCAATTAGATTAAGCACGTCTCCCCGAATATCTTTTTCTTTATATGCACAAACTGTAGGAATAGCAGGGAATTTTCTGAGGCGCGCGGGTGGGGTTGAGGTAAAAGCACTTTTATGGGATCGAAGAGGTTCTTCTGTGCGAAAGCATTCACCTGAAGTCTTACGTCTTCCGTTCTTCTGCGGCGGCACAAGGAGCAAAACATCTTGTGGCTGTCGCACGAACAAATCAGAGGCTCCTTTCCGGAGTGAGAGATGGTCGATGGATGAGGACAAGTTCGCTTTCGCCGATTGAAAAGCAAACTTGGCCCGAGGAATAATTGCGAGGATAACTGCCGGCATCCGGGGCGTGTGGTCGATAAACAACAGTCCTCCTGCCTGCTCCCGTTCAGGGGTCCGGGGCTCGTTTTTTATATATTTTATTGATACATATGTATGTATATCGCTGGGCCCTAGGCATTGTAAATCATTCTGCGGAATTTGTTACAACTCTGGGAATTGGGAAAAGTTTAGATGGGATGCGGGGCCGGGATGGAAATTGAATTGAGCTCACCTCTAAGAGGCTGATAATTTGCCCAGGAAGTCTCTCCATTCGCACCATGAATATCCGAGAAATCGCTGGGGATCCATTCCTCGCTCGATTGAGGCTCAAAACGAGAATTTCAGAGTGGCCTATGTTAGGTTTATTGGAATGATTACTAAACAAATGTCGGTCAAAAATCAGAAGAAACCGTACCCAAACGATCTGCAGATAGGAAAACTACTACAATTATTTATTTATGAGTTATTTATTACGAAGGCTGATTTTCTGATTGATTTATTATCCTCAGCCGAAGGCAAACCCGAGCAGTCTTTTTTGCTTTTGAGAGGAACGCAGGATAATAAAAATATTTACTAATAGTTGTTATAAATTCAGATTTCTCTTTTCTATGAAAAAATAAGATTTTTTTATATCATTTTTATAGTGTCATAACGACTAGACCAAATTTTCTATTTTTTGAACAAAACTTATTTTTAGCACGTTAAGAAATTTTAAGTTCGTGATTCACATAATTTCCGACTTTTCAGAGTTATTCAAAAATTGATCTCGATCAAATAAGTCTCAGCCTTAAATGTAAAAGGTAAAAGATGCATCTACAGCGATTTTACCTGCCTAAGTGAACCTCCGCCGCATTCTTCCCTAATGACCAAAATTCTTAGAAGGCCAATCCTGGAAAATCCCGTGAGTCCTGATCGCTTAAAAATTTATGAACTCGGTAAACAGAGAACCTTTCGATTCCGCGACTTCCCTCGCACCGAGCCCGAAAGCAGGGTGCTCCCGAAGAAACTTGAAAGCACCAAGCGCCCCAAAGGGCACAGTCCCAGCCGCAGAAAATCAGCTGACCCCGAGGAGCTTTCTCGCCCCCGAAACTAGAGCCCAGTATTTTCCCCGCCCACCCAAGCAGTGGGGATGCCCGAGGCGCGCCGACGCACAGGGCGGCCTCCTCCCGCGGATAATTTTGTGGAAAATGTCTGGTGACGAGCGACTTACCTCAGTCCACGCCATTGTCCTCCGCGCACAATGTTGCTGGCCGCTATGCTGCAGACGCTGGAGCTCCCCAGAAGACGAGTTGTTTCTAAACACGAAATGTTGAAGCAAGCAGATGAAAATGTTGCAGACACAGCAGAGCACGTAACACAATTTTCCTGGTCGAAAAAAAGTGCGGCGGGCGCCAAAACACTCGCGGCCGACTCACCCAGGACTGGGGCAGCCGGGCAGGGAACGGGCACGGGGCTCACAGCTGGGAAACAGCGGGCAGATGGCCCAGAGACGGTGGCGCGCACACGGGGGTTCCACGGGCGATTTTCCCACGGGACACGGCCGACCAGCGACGAAAGTGCCGGAAAGCAGCGAAACCCACCGCCCAGCGGACTGTCAGCGACGCACGGAGCTCCGGAAAAGCGTGAAAATTACGTAACGGCGAGATTTTCGCAATCACTCGGCATCAGCAACAAAATACTCCGCTCTGTTTGTGTTGACGGCACCCTTTGACACTTGTGCCCCAATTTCCGCGATTGGAAAATGCCAACGTTTGCGTGGAGCAGGCCCGAACTGCGGCAGCGACGCCTTCCTTCGCGCAGTGTTTTCCTCCCGATCGCCGGAACAATTGTCCTCTGCGCCCCTCGCGCGCCTCTCCCTCACTTGCACGGCAGACGACGACGTGCACTCGAACGGGGGGGTTGCGGTTTCGCAACTTCCATTTACAGCGGGCTCGGGCAGCTGACCGAGCTGTCAAAACCCGGGGCTGGCTGTCAATCGCCGCTGAGGTCCTCCTCTGGCCCCGCGAAGCGGCTGTTCTGCTCGCTGCTGGCGTGTCACACCACTCACAAGTCCTCGAAACTGCGGAGCGCCCCGCCGCACGGATGAATGACTAGCCGAGTTCCCAGGGAATCCGCTGATTTTCGGAAATTTAGCGGACGTTCCGCAGCCAATCGCGCATTCCTCAGGTGGGAAAAGGTACTTTTTTGCGGGTTGCTTTTCGCGTTCGCCCCGCTCGCGGAGAATTCGGTCGACGGGCACAGGCCAAAACTCGGAAAGCGCTCGGCTCGCTTCGACCACGGCAAAGGCAAGTTTTCGCACTCAGATCACAGATTTTCGATGCGTCGTGTCGACGGACAGGTACTGCGGGTTCCGGTTAGCGCCGGGGCCACTAATTAACGCTGCGGATTTGGCAAGATTATCGGCAATTTAGAAAATCTAATCCGTCGTGGTTCTACTTGGAGCCACTGTTTTTGTTTTCGATTGACATTTGACGTACTTTTGCGACCCAGCGCTGCTGGTGCGACAGGGACGGCTCTATTGTTTTGGAACGACGCCATTTTTATGTGGCTCGTCGAGTGGCGATTTCCGGGGGAGTGAGCGAGACAAGAATGTCATTTTGCAGAAAATTGAAGTTTGGTTAAATCCCCGTGGTGAATTCCGAGGAGCATTGCCATGTTTAATTGGGTGAACTGGTGAACGCGACCTTCGGTGGCTAGTTTTTGGCGGGAAGTTTCAAATTATGAGGGAAAATAACGATTTGATAATTTATATTTGCATACCCCATTGACCCCAATTGATAAAAATAATAATAATTTTTCTAAAATGCAACTCAAGCCTCGTTTATCCTGCCATTAGCTTAGCTTAAAGTTTAAGTCTCTCGAATGAAAGGAATGAAAAACAATTTCACAGTCTCATGTTTTATTCTACAATAAAAGAATTGAAATAAATTTATAGTTTATACAGTCGCACAAGTGCCCAAGTAAATTCGTTGCTTTGTGTAGCAAAATAAGGAAAGGACTTTATCTCCGTTTTATTGAAAATTTACGTTTTTACAGAATTTTATCGCAAAAACCGTCTCAGCGACACTATGCACAAAATAATGGTGCATTGTGCGGCTGAACAAAAGCACTATCAGGTCCCGAAAGCACCCAGTCTTAAATTTCGCAAGTTCTCTCCGAGCAAAGCAGTTTCGTTTAATAAACGACAAAAGAAGCGATAAACCTTAAGAATAAATATTTCGAGGTGCTTTAATTTTTTTCTCACATCCGGCTCCAAGTGGGGTGGTAGAAATGCGCCCCATTTGCGGATATTTGCACAGAAAGCGCCTGAGAGGATGGGGCTCTATATGCTAGCGTAAAAGTAGAGCAGACAAATTTTTGCGGCAAAAGAATTTTTGTTTGCGGAAATAAGACTTGACCGAAATAGAAAGGCTTCCGGGGTGGGGGTGTGGGGCCCTGCTAATGAATATTAACTGGAGCTACCCCGGGCCGTAAATGGGAGCGCACATCTCGTACCTGCGACGCCGTAGACACCAGGGCTCGTATGTGCGGAGCCCCAAAACGTATGTCGTGTAACAAAAGGCCCCGAAACATGCGAAAAGACTTCCCCCTCCCTCCGGGCGACTGTGCAAAGCGATGCGATCGCGACGCAGGGCTGAAATAGAATCCAATTAATGGGGACTAATTAGCAAGGGTACCCAATTAAAGTTTCCCATCGGCTCGCCGAGTTAAACCAGGTCAGGAAGTCCTTTCCAGCGGGGGCCACGGAGTCGGTATTATCGGTCGGAACTGTCTCCTGCCGGAGCAGCGCCCGCAGTCATGAAACAACTGCCTGAGTCCCACTGGGGGGGAGCCATAAATCAGAGCCATTAAAAATCATTATCTGGCTGCAATTTAAAATTAGCGAGGTCAGGACTCAGAGGGCTCACCGTGAGCCACTGTAAGAAGTTTGCGTGGCTGGGGGGTGCCCCAACCTGTGGCGCAGTCCCAGTGCCCATCCAAGAGATAAGTGGAGGCTCCTTCTTCCCTGCAAGAGCGGAATAAGAAGTCGGCCCCGGTGCTTTGCTGGGGTGCACACCGCTACCCGTACCTACCCCAATTTCTGATTGATTCAACCGGGGCGAGGGCGGAGGCCGAACGCACGAAGCCCATTTACGCGAAAGTAGGTCATTTCCACGCGAACTCGGGATGCACTCCTTGGCCCTCGCGGAGAGTTCCCACGGTCGAATGGGCTTATTCAGCGGAGCCCCTACTTTTTAAAAAGTAGCGGCGGAGGCTCCCCCGGGGCATGTTTTTATCACATGTCCTGTGCGCTCTCGGTTCGAGCGAGATGGGGCTCCGCAGACGGGATGGATTGCCTTTTATTCCTGGCTGCGACCCCGCGCCTCCCGCGTACCAGGTTTAGGGAAGCACCGACTCAGAGAAGCGGGTCATCAGCACATGGGTCGTCGTCGGTGAAGGAGGCTCCTTCCTGGGCGCAGATCTCACTACGAATTTTGATTTGTGAAGAGGCGCTGCCAAGGAGCCTCCGCTTTTGTTAGGCCTTGTGGAATTCCTGTTGTAGGTATTTTTGTGGCGGGTCCGTGGGTGCTTCTTTCTTCGCTGCGGGAGTGGGCGGCGAGCGGCAGGAAAAACAGGGGTAAAAGCGTGCCCATGTCGAAATTAGGTTGCAACAATTTCACTACAAACATATCGTTCGTTGCCGGAGCGCCGTCTTTCCGCTGTGCGGCTCCCGGAGTCGGAAGCAGTTGGTCGCTGCACGCCCTGAGGGCTGGTCGTTCCCTTTTTTACTATAAAACTTAAGATAAAAACGTTCCCGTGCTGCAGTAACCAAGATGGTCTTGGGGTAGGACCCTAGCCGGCTAGATCTTAAATCATTTCCGTTTTCAAGTGAAATTTCAAATTTCATTCCATTATTTCTCTGTTCAAGTTTCCAAGTGATTTAGTGAACGTTTTTTGAGAGTGCTGTGCTCAATGGATAACTATCTTTAGGCCTAGTTCTGGTAGTAGCCAAGAACTATCCCCTGTTCAAAAATTCAGTTTTTGCACTTGAACTCTCAATTCAGCGCTTGGTTTTCCTTAGCTGAATTGCGTGGAACTGAATTCTTGAACTGATTTAAAAAATTAAACCAAACCTTAAACGAATTTCCTTAGGTTTTTTATCGTTGTCTTTGTCCTTATGTTGAATTTAAGAGGAAAAGTAGAATATACCTTGAACTTAGCTTAACAACTATAACGGCTGAATTGAAAATTCACTGAATAAGTTAAATTTTTAAACACAGGAACAATTTCAGAATTATCAATTACACTTGCAAGTAAATAAATAAAATAAAGCAGGCGTTTAAAATGCAATCAATCAGCAGTACAACTGTCCCACATGTGTTCAACAGAAATACTCTAGAACTCAAAAAAACGAATTGAGATCTTTTTATATACTTATTTAAAAAAAATAAAAATTGTTCAGTGAGTACCAATCTGTGATATAGAAAAATTGTGTTCAAGTCATGAAGTGTTCTAATAGTCGTTAAAAACGTACACCGTCCCAATTTTAAAATCTAGTTATTATTTAATAAATTCGTAATTTTTCACAAAATTCGAAAATGGTTGAAAAATCCAAAACTACTAAGAAATCCAATCACAAACCACTGCCAAGCAAAACGACTGCAAAAAATGGCACTGCCACAGAAATTGAGCCATCTACTGAAACTCAAAATAAGAAAAGTTCTGAACAGAACAAGGAGGTTAAAGGGGCTGCGCAAGGTAAAAAGCCGCCTAATGCAACTCCGGACGAAAAAATGAACGTTATCGTTGTAATGGAGCCTGAAAATTTAAAATTAAAACAGCAAATACCTTTGCTAGCTGAGCTAGACGACAACAACAACAACTCCGGAAGCCCCGATAAGTCTGAGGAGAAGCGTCCTGAGATCCCCGAGGTCTTAAAGAAGCAGGGAACGGCGTCGTACTGCTCGAACGCGGACAACATGTGCCCGTGCAACACCATGGAAGACGTGGAGCAGATGTCCAAGACGATCAACTACTGCAACCGGAAGAGTTGGATCAGCGTGGAGCGGCTGAACGAGCTGAGGAAGAAGGCTCAGGAGGCCATCAGGAACCACAAGACCTTCACAATCAGAGGGTGCTTCTTTTCCGTGCGAAACGCCCTGGTCGCGAGGGGATGGGTGGAAAAGCTCGACGCGCACCGCAAGCACTCGCCTCAAGTGATTTTGAATGTGAGTTACGAGGACATCACCCAGACCCTGCCCAAACGACGCCCAGGTGAAACTCGTCGCCAGTACTTGATAAAGTGCGAGCGGAACATCATGTCTAGATTCTTGGACCACATGCCCATAGACTTCCTCTGGACAGCGAGGAAGGAAAAATGCGACTGGATCGACCAGGCCAAGAACCCCTTAATGATCATAAATAAATTCCACAGGGTGCCCTTTACCACCAAAGAGGGGCTTTGCGGCCAACTCCGTGACTTCCATTGGTTTTATGAGGAAGGTATGGCCGAGCTCTACTTCCCCAGATGCTACAATGTCTGGAGTCCTGAGGAGCTGAATGACTTTATAGAAAACTTCAGAACTACAGGGTGCATCAGCTTCCTGAAATGGATCGTAAACACCTTTAGAGATCAGGGGTATGATAACATTTTTTCGCCTCATGGCAAGGTACCCAACACCGCCATCGACTTTGCGATGAAGAGGTGCTCCGAGTACCTGGAATGTTGCATCCACAACGACATAGACAATGACGAACCCTTTAAAATCTGGGAGCATGACTGGGATGCGTTCTTAACCCAGCACTTCATCCTCACCCATGAGAACGCTCGGATTCAAATCGACCCGAACAAAATTGTCGATCCCATAATCAGGTCCATCGAGAAGGTGCTCCTCAACATCAGGGAGCACTGGACTCAGTACGGCCTCGACGGACACCTGAACATCTGGATAGTGAAGCCGGCGAACAAGTGCCGGGGCAGGGGGATCCACCTCATGAACAACATAAAGAAGATCATCAACATGGTCAACCCGTCCATAGCAACCAAGAGCCGTTATGTCGTGCAGAAGTATGTCGGTGAGTAGAAATCGATTTGGGGCTTCTTAGGTGCTCCAGGTGTTCGCTCCCCTTTCCCTTAATTGCCCGAAGAGGGCACCCGCAGTAACACCCGATGTCTTCGGGAGCACTGACGTTGCGTGCGCTCGAGGAATTTCGCGGGGGGCTCCTAAGAATAGCGCAAAGACTTCCGGGTGCCTTCTTCGAGGGGTCGTAGTTTTCTGTCTGCGCCGCATTCGGCACACTCTCCTGCGAAAGTGAAAGGAGACATTGACTACATCTGGGTCTTGGGTTACTATCGATTCCCATTGATGAGAACTGATGACTCTGACAGGGCTCCTGAACTATTGAAAGCTTTTATGCATGTCTGAGCAGAAGGTGCGGTGGGTGTCAACCCGTCGACGAAGGGGGAATATATTTTTTCGGGTGTCGTCCGCTTCAGACAATCGATAGCACCAAGTTTGGTGACTGCCGGGTTAAGTGCATGGCGCCTTTGTTTTTGATTAGGTCTTAAAATTGACACGATTTCGAGGACTTTGTTATGACCTACATTCACACAGCAAATATTCTTAGCCAGGGGAAAGGGGATCCAATGCAAAAATTGGCGTGGAAATCGGGGCTTATTTAATTTTAAAAATTCCAACGAGATATTAGAAGAATATTTGATTTGTTTTTCATGGGTATTACTTCAATCAACTTATTCTTTAATAACTTAATTACGAATAAAATTTTGTCGACTAAAATAACTAACATCTCTATTAGAGCGTTCCGGCTGTTAAAAAGAATTTTATAATCAGTTTCACCAGTCGACTGCTCAAATCAACAATTGCTTTTCTTAAGTTGAATTAAGAACTCGATTGTAGCATCTAATTTTTCTTTAATAGCTGCAATAAAATAATATATATAATATAAAATGTTTATAAGAATCGTGAATACACGAGACGCTCTCATATTTATATTCAAGAATAGACCTCCAAGCTAATTTAATATATTATTTAACTTTCCAGAACGTCCATTAATCATTCACAATACGAAATTCGATATTCGACAGTGGTTCCTCGTAACCAGTGTCCAGCCCCTGGTAATTTGGATGTACAAAGAAAGTTATTTGCGCTTTAGTTCCCAGGAGTACAATTTAACGAACTACCACGAATCGGTCCATCTAACGAACCACGCTGTCCAGAAAAAGTACAGAAACGCCCGACGGGACAAGCGACTCCCCAGCGAAAATATGTGGGACTGCTACACTTTCCAGGCGTACCTGAGGCAAATCGGGGAGCAGGAAATGTGGAGCGAAAGAATATATCCAGGGATGCGAAAGGCGATTGTTGGAGCAATGCTGGCCTCTCAAGAAAATATGGACAGAAGGACGAATACATTCGAACTTTTTGGGGCTGATTTTCTTATCTCGGAGGACTTCTATCCTTGGCTGATTGAAATTAATTCAAGTCCTGACTTGGGTGGCACAACGAGCGTTACAGCGAGAATGTGTCCGCAGTGTCTAGAAGATGTGATAAAAGGTACGAGTTATTTTTAGAAAAGCCTAAACAGTATAAATTTGATTTTGCAGTGGTAATTGACCGTAGACAAGACCCTAAAGCAGACACGGGGCATTTCGAGCTTATTTACCGCCAAGTGATACCACCAACCCCAGCTTACATGGGTCTCAACCTTTTCCTCAAAGGGCGGCAATTAACCCCAAAGGGCAATGGTATGCGAAGAGAAAAAACCTCCACTGGGTTTCACTATCAAAAACATTCAAATCACCTTTCCCACTATTCCTCCACTCTTTCAGTTCCCTCCCAAATCTCGTCGTCCTCCTGCCAGTCGAACTTTATTGGAACCCACACGAGCCCGGTTTTATTCGACATGTACGAAGCATCCCCGAAAGAACTCATTCCAAACGAAACGGTATACAAAAAGAATTCTTTTTCGAACAGTAGCACTAGCAGTTCCGGTTACTTACTGAAACCAGATCCGAATTCAACTGGTCGCCTACTAACCCCCCTTGTTCCCTCTTCCCGCAGAGGTTCAGATCAGCAAAGTACTATTTCTCCACGGGCTTCAATTTCTAGCCGCAGACCTTCAAAGGAAAGCGGATGGAAGCAGCATTGTGATATACGGGCCAGAGCCCAATTTTTGCAGAACAGTTCCCGGAGGCATTTGAGCTGCGGTCCTAGAATTATTCCGAATGAAGAAAACGTAGAGCAATTTGCCCAAGATTTACCAGTTTCTATTGAAGCACCTCCGGATAATCGGTTTGAGTGCATAGGAAACAAATGTAGCTTGGAAAATTTAATACCTCCAGAGACCGTAGAAAATTCAAGCAAATCACCGCCAAAAACAGCCAATCTGGCGTCAAGGAAGCAAATTTTCGAACTGTTGTATAAATCGAAGTCAGCCAGATTATCAAGAGCCGCAAAAGCGACGGCCAAGTCTAAGTCCCCACCTAAAGCCGCCGTAGGCACTAAACGCAGCCACTTAGGGTCTGTGAAGAAATCAACTAACTATGAGAATTCTGGTTGTATTAATAAAGTCCTTAAGAGTGGGGAAACCCCTAAAAGTAGTACCGTTTCTGAATGTATATCGTCTCCGTTCCACAGTGTGGGAATGAGCCTGCGCGCCTGGAAATCCCGGCATTATAAAATTTTGAAGGACTCCGCTGGGCGCCAACATCAAACAAGCACCGCAGCCTGTAAAAGTGCCCCTCCGATGGCGGGTGCAGCGGCTGCTGGTGGAAATAATTTCAGCCCTAGAAGGCAGCTTTGCAAGGACTTATCCACCAAATTATCAGGACAATCAAGTAGGGTCAGTACTAGATACTAGTTTTAAATTTATAGTAAAAACTTTTAGAGGGACGATCCTAAATTCGTCTAATTTGGCTTAACAAGAGGAACGGCTGAATAGCGCAGTCGACTGCTGAATTCGTGGGAGCAGTCGTCTACCACTAGTTGCAGGTCGTCATGTAATTATTTGAAAATGACTATAATTAGCTAAAGTTTGTGCATAAGAGTCCTGTAATGGTATATGCAATTCAGCTATTTAAGATTGAACACAGGATATTTCACATAATTTGAATACGTTTATTTTTTCGTAATAAATATTTCTTTCGTAATTTTCTGTGATAAATATAAGAATCTGTTTTAAATCAGCTCAAGTGCTAGATCACCATGAGTTTCTTTAAATTAACCGCAACATTTGAAATGTGAACAAACGAAAATGCCAACATGCACTGCCCTAACAGCCTCGTACTTGAAAAATTCCAGAGATCGCGAAGATTTCCTTCATTCTCCAGTAAATTCCGTTATTTGCATTGAACTAGTTTCTTTAGAACAATATCCATAAAATCCAACAGGATCTTTTCTTCCCTTTTACCCTTGCTACAATTAGCCGCCCTAAGAGCTAGAAGTTCTTTAGCATCGGAAGTCAAGGAAATTTTTGTAAAACATTCTCCAGCCGAAAGTCTACCTGGCGTCTTCTGGGGCTTTGACGGTTTGGTCGTTTTGCCGTACGGATTCGAAATTCCACTCATAGCCGATTTTACTTTCTGCCCAATAAATTCATCATTACGCGATTGCGTTTTCAGTGTGCTAAGGATCTCAACTGATTTTCGAAGAATTGTATTAGCGCTTACACCACATGCAGGCACCTTTTTTGGAGTTGCTGGCTTTTTCTGGGATTTTCCCATCGTCGATGATGAAGCTCCGGATTTTTTGCCGGCTTTTCGGTTTGGTTTTACTGCTCCAGCTCTCTTCCGCTTTTTTGAAGTTGTCTGCTCTTGTTTTTCATTATTCTTACTTGTACTCTTTTGGTCCTCCTTAACCTCCTTAACGTCTTTTTCAGTTATGACCTTCGGAAGTTTCTTTTTAGGTGTAAGAAATCGAGTTTTCTTTAGCAATTTTGAGATACCTGTAATTGGGCCTGTACTAGCAGGAGGCTCCGGGGAGCTAGAGATTAAATTTATTTTATTCCCTTGAACTGTAAGATTGTTCTGATAACCGGCTACTTTCGCGCATGGGAGCTTGAAAATTAACTCGAAGCCACCGGTAGGCGCCCGGGGATTCCTAGGGACATCAACAATAACCTTTACAAGATCTTCTAGGGCGGCTGGGCATATTTTCGCTGTTACGCAAGTGGAGGCCGACATGTCCGGAGTGGCGTTGATTTCGATCAAAATCGGATTGAACTGCTCGTCCAGCATGAAGTCGCACCCGTACATCTCAAAATTGTTGACGATTAGATCGGTTTCCTCCAGGCTGGCTAGAACCACTGCGATTATGTTCTCCTTCAGCCCGGGGTAGATCGTGTTCGACCAGACGTCCCCCTTCCCGATGCTCGTAAGATAGGACTGGAACTGAGCCAGAGACCACATGTTGTGCTGAGGAAGCTTGTCGCTCCTCTTGCCGTTTTTGTACTTCTTCTGGACAGTGTTGTTCGTGAGGTGAACGCATTCCCTGAAATCCTTCAGATTGAACTCCTGCGAGCTGAATTTAAGGTAGCAGTCGTTGTATATCCAGATGTTGATGTTCTCGGTTATTGTTACAATCATGTACTGGCGGATGTCGAACTTTGTCTTGTAGATGAGAAGTGGTCGTTCTGTAAAGTATGATACTTTAGTTTTTGAATAAGAACTATAAAATTAAAGTCAATTTTATTCTAAAAGGCGAGACAAAACGAGTGGTTTCGTCGCTTCTGGCTGAATTACGTATAAAAATTCTTATAAGTGGCTTTGTACCTAATTCAGCCTCAAACGACGGAACATCTCATTTGGCCTGGTTTCCTAAACAGGTTTTTAGTCAAATATAAAATATAACTATATACTTAATTAATTATTCGTATTAAAACTTTTATAGACTTACCGATATACTTTTGTGCGACGTATCGCATTTTAAGGCGCCTGTTGGCAAAAGTAATGATGTCTTCGCATTCCTTCATCAGGACAATTCCGCTTCCCCGGCAGCAGTACGCCGGCTTAAGGATCCAAATGTTGTTGTATCCGTCGGATTCCATCATGGGGAAATAATTCTTAGCTTCGGTAAGCACCTTCTTTATGTTCACCAAAACCTTTGCGAACTCGATAGGTTCCGCCTTGATTTTCTCAACCTCGGTTATAATTTTGTTTGCTCTCGTCAGGAAAATCTGCCACTCTTCTTCGTCCATGCACGGCTCTTTATCCTTTGGGATGTTTATGTCCTCGTGCTCCTTTACTTGGATGGATTCTTGAATTCTATCAATGGCAAAGTTCAGCACAGTCAGGGGAATTGTGCCAGTTTCCAAGTCGGCGATTTGTTTTGTGCTTTCAAATTCATTAACGAACAGAAGTAGACTTCTGCAGAAGGTCAACCTGAAGTCCTTCTGGAATTCAGAAACTTCATCCCGAAAAGCTAGCCTATGACACCTTGGAGCACGCGCTTGGGACACCCCTGCCGAGGTGTAGAAATGGACGTTTTCGATGCATCCAAGCAAACCCTCCTTGGTCGTGAAATCGAATTCCTTAGCCCGTCGGATTCGATTGCGAAAGGGAAGTGCATGGCCAAACCCATCCTTCAAACCCTTTGGCTGCCAAATGAAGTAAGTAGGGTATTTTTCCAGCATTTTTGAAATCGCAATGAGCTCGTATTCGTTCCCGTCCTTAGCATTCTTCAGCAGACTATGCTGCGACATCGCCTGGAGCAGCTTGAAATAGTTCGGGGGCACTTTCTCCACCCAGCCCCGCTTGACTAGGGCCTGTCTTATTCTCGGGTAGCAGCCATAAATTGTGAATATCTTCTTGCCCTGGTAGGCCCGCATTGCGATGCCCTTGTACCGCTTAAACCGCTCAAAACTAAACCCAACGGGCGTTGATTGATAGGAAGGCAGACTGACCTTAGACGTTGCTGACTTTGACTTGTTTGAAGTCCTCGCTGAGGCGGACGATTTCACACTTGACCTGGTTATGTTTATGGTGGGATTCAATTTCTGAGGGTTCGATGATGAGGCAGATGAATCTAATTTTTCGGTCAGCTGTAGGCTTTTTTTGCGGTAGAGCTCGGCGAGCTCCTTATCTAAACTCGTCATCATTGATCTAATCCGATTTAATGGGTTCGAGTAAGGAGGAGTTGTCCAAAATTCATCGGTTGTAGAGGGTTTTTGTTCTTTCATATTACTTTTGGTGAAAGTATATAAAATTTAGGATTCTTTACCATATCTTTTTTTTAATTTAAAAGAAATTTTGCATTTTTTTTTTAAATTTTTCTATTATTATAAATAAATAAAATCACTGAAAATTTATAAACGTTTGAAGTATTGCATCCGAAATGTGTTTTATTCGCGACAGATGATGTTGTCTACTTCGATTCTGGAAAAGCGTCTACTTTGTTTTTTGACGAAACATTTTAAAAATAACGATAAAACAAGAACAGCGAAAACTTTTTTTTATGAAACGCTGCAAACACGACCACATTGTTTTGTCATCGAAATTAAACATGTCTGCAAAATTTCATAATTTTTGGTAACTAGAAGTGTCCAATTTTGTGTTGCAAGATTTGACCTATACAACCAAAGTTAAATAAAAGCGTTTAATAAAAATTATCACGGTTTTTAATCGGACATAATCGACAACTGATCTGGTTAAATTCTTTAAATTCTAAATACAGGAAGATGATTTCTTTCTTTTGCAAGTTATCACCACTCCGAATTTTTGTCGGAGCCCAATATCCTTTAAAGAAATGTCCTACCAAAACCTCTCCTCCGGATGAAAAACAAACAACTATTTTATTTCTAAATTAACTTTATTTCGTGCTAACCATTTTTCTAAGCTTATTAAGTCATCGTACACTAATCATAAACTAAATTTTTATGAAAACACAAGGATCGGAACTAAAATTGCTTATATTTGTTTTTAAACAAAAATAAAACGATTTTTTTACTCATCATCATCATCATATGATATCTTCAATCATCTCTCGCAATTGCCTTAGAATCTAACGACGCAGGAAATATGAAATATATCCTTAACTTTAACGGCTTTATGATCTATACAATCATCACATTAGCTCGAGTGTAAAAAATGGCAAAAATTAAGAGGAAAAAATTTACTTTGTAGGTAGAAAAATTTTAATTTTAAAAACTTTCCAAGGAAATAAAAAATATAAAAGGAAATTCATTACCTAGATGTCGATGTCTCTTTATTCCTAAAGTTGTTTTTACTTTAATTGAATTTAAATTAAAGGTAGAAGCTTAAAAGAGAAGCGGAAGGGATCACTTTGTTACATGCACATAATGATACGAATAAAAAAAAATTTAAATTATTTAACAATAAAATGTAACAGAAATAATTGTTTGAGGCATCTGAAAAGTAACTGTTGTTAACTAAACTGTAGCGGAAAGGTTTTGCGCAATTTTGATTATTTTTGGTTAATAGAGCGCTTGGCCTTCTAGAAAAGTAATGAGTGTCTGTTACCGGCTGGAAATATACCAGAAAACTTAAGATTAATAGCTTTTAACTCCTCAAGTACCTTAACTATTGAATTTGTTGAAATTTTAAACTGTTAGGATTCTGAAGATATAAATAAATACATTTTTTGAAATTCAACAACTGAGTTTCTTTTTGAAAAGTGAAAGTTTGATTTTAAGGAATTATACACCGAAAATAAATAAAATAAATTGCATTAAACTGGAAGAAACATTTCTGAAGACCTGGCTGAATAAAAGTTAGCTTTTTTGGACTCTCTAGAGCAAATTTTAATTTAGGAGTGATATCGTCTATGGCTTGAAAATATTCTTTCAGTAAGTATGACAAAATATCTATAAATAATAAAACAAGTGTTGTGTATAAATTATAATTTCTGTACATAATAAATAATAGAGGTCTCAGAATAGACTCCTTCGAAACACTGCCCTTTAAATCGTTCACGCTCTGTTTCAGCAACAAATATATAAAAATAACTTACACACATTAATCGGTTGTTTTTGAAAAATAAATGTCCAATTAAAAAACAAGCCCTCTCCTATGAGGCCTGAATGAACGCTCAAATCTCATTTATTGTAATGCCTCCGTTTCACTCATATAAGATTTAAAAGTAATACAATAAGATCTTTTTGCTTAAATTGAAAGCAATATTTAATTGTAAAACATAATTTTCTACACGCAACAGTCGCTAGGTTCGAATTTTCAATAACTTAAGTGTATAATTCCTTGCGGTAAGCAGCAGTCTTTCATTTGAGACCTACTTAATGCTAAAATTACTTCCATGCGTCATCAATTGAATATTTTACCTAACTAAAAACTGTTTTATGACGGTTCCTACCTTTATTAACTGAATTAAACACCGATTTTTTAGCCCCGCCCCTCGAGGTTATAAGGTCGCTGCGGCACAACGGGCATTGCACTCATTACTTTTTTTTTTACTATTTTCCACTGCACAATCTTTTAATATTTTTGTACTTAAACGTTGCTTGGAAGTGAAACCCTACGTGGATGAGTTGAACACTTTTTAGTTTAGAATGAGCAACTGACTGTCGGCCCTCGTAGCCGAATTAAATTAAAATAAAAAAGAGACAGAGAAATAAAATAATAACAAACTTAAGGATGTAACAGGAAACGTTGTTAGAGAATAAGGAGCGAATGAAATAATATCGGTGCTTAAACGGGTTTTTGGTTTTTGAGTTATCACCGCTAAACCACGACAGTGACTCATGATACGCCCGGCTTTAGACTAAAGGATAATTTGGGCCGTGAATTATTTTTTCCTAAAATCATTTTTTGTTCCTCTTTTATACGTTTCTCTTGTTCCTTACGCATTCTTTGCCTCTCTTCGTCCATTTGCCTTTGCTCTTCGATTATTGCTAGTCGTTCCTCCGCCTGAGAAAGAGCAAGTAAAAAGGACAACATTTTACTTACTTTAGCTAACTTTTACTGTGGAAATTACGAAATGATCGCGCACAGTGTTCTTGTACTGTATTGCAATACTTTTTTAAAAATAATAACTTATCTAATTTTAGCTTAACCCTACGGCTTACCAGTTTTTTTTGTGCTTCCTCGATCTTGCGATTGTTTTCAGCCAGTATTTGCTCAAGTTCCTCACGTTTTTTCTTTTCTTCCTCCTATAAATTAGTGAAAGAAAAGTTAGCCGAAGAAACATTTCAGGGAGAACAATAACAATTATGTAAAGAAAAATCCATTTCATTTTACATTTATGGAATTTTTTTTTATATAAAAGAATTTACACCAGCGAGAAAGAAAAACGAGGAAAATTTGCAGTCCGGCCAATAAAAACACACAGATAGATTCTAGCTGAGAAGGACCGTCACACACATCATCACATAAAAAGTCCCACAACAAATTCTGAGGGGAGCTAATTTCAACATTTTTCTTTCCCCGGCTGTGAAACATTCTTTCCTGTTGGTAAAACAAATTGTTTTGAAAATAAAAAAGTAAATGAATTAGTTAATTTTACTTAGTAGTAAGTAAATAATAATAACAAAAATTAAATATAAGAATACCTGATGTCGCTGAACATTTTTAGGAAATTTTTTATTGTGGGAGGAATCCATTCATTAACCGCGCCTTCAATCAATCACAAAATAATTTTTTTTTCTTTATACATGTTTTTGCTTATTGTTTTACTCTGTTTTATTGGTTTCTTGTATGTTCTTTTAGCGAACGATGATTCGGTCTCTCACCATTGACTTTACGTTAAATTTGACGAACACAAAATATGAAAGCATTTTCTGTGTGGTCTGGTTAAATTTTTTGTTATGTTTCTTGACTTATTTTGGATTTCTAGTAGCAGTTGAGGGATCAGGGTTCACCTCGCAGTATCCAGTAAATGAAGAAATAAATAGTTATAAAAAGTATACGATTTTAAATATCACACTGTTTTTATTTTCAACTGAAAATGTTGTAATGCATACAATATAAGGCAATTGCAAAAAAGAAAGAAAAAGTTGGTGATATGTAAGACAACAATAAATATTGAGATTAGGAATAATTCCAGAATCCGAACCAAACTGTCTTAAAATTGTTGAATACCATAGCGCCAAAAGTGCCATTCTTTTGGTATCTGTAACTGCTACAATGGTTTTGAAAGTAGGCTGAATATAAAGAGTCTGATTTAATTAAAAAAGAAGTGGTCAGTTTCCCATTTTAATTAGCCACAGTAGGATCACACTCGCACGTGCAAAAGGTAAAATGCTCAGAAATTGTATAGCCTTACGAGCATTTAAAAATAAGATTTATAATAGTGCTGCATGTTAAAGAGCTGCATGTTGAGTTAAGCGAAAACTTTAAACAGCTGAATGTTATGTATGGGATTTCTACAGGAATTTTACACGAAATGCACCTATAAAACTCATTTAGAATTCAGCCGAAACAAGTTATATGCTGCCGTCGCATTTTCTTCAATCGATCACACAAATTCAGCAATTGCTCTTGTTAAGCTGAATTGAGGAGGTGACTGCAGGAATTGATTTCTTAAAAGCAGTTGACCAGAATTCTGCGTTTTGCTGCGGCAGCAGTGAGTTTTTCGATAGCATTTGATGAGGGCGGCGCGAGGTGAACCCTGACGCCTCGTTGTGACTAAAAGCAGCACAAATTTGGTGATAACGCTTAACGTAAGTGCAATGGCATGCAAAAGAATTCACACAAAATCTGAAAAATTAAAAAGTAAAAGCCCTGGGCACGAATCGTCCAAAGGACTCTAAACGTTCCTTCAACAATAAAGCGAAAAGCAAACTAAGGTGACTCCATCCGCTGAAATCTTCCAGTTTTTGCTAGAATCGTAAATTTGGAAACAACTGCTCAATATTAAGCCTATTTGGGGTGGCTTATCATTTTTTTTTTGTATTTTTTGTAAAAATAGCAAGAGTTTGTCGAAGGTCCTCGGGACCCTCGGTAGACAAAGAGACGGGGGAATATGTGTATTTTTGTGGAGAAATTGGACAAGATCGAGAAGTGGGTGGTAGCGGAGGGGCCGGGGTCTTCCAACCCGATCACCTACCTCTCTCCTCCTCTCTTCTTCGCGGATCTGCTCCCGCCGCTTCTCCAGCTCGAGCATCATCTCGCGCTCCATCTGCTTCTTGGCCGCCTCGACGCGCCGGCTGACCTCCAGCTCGATTTCCTCCTTGCGTTTCTCCAGCTCCTCCTCAACCCGCTTCTTGACGAGAAGCTCGATGCGCTTGGCGGCCTCCTCCTCGATTATCTACAGGGCGAATTGCGAATTTTAATTTTCGCCTTATCTCTCGGTCGGACTGAAGCGGCCCCGAAGGACACCACCCTCACCTTTTGCTCGGCTTCCTTCTGGCGCCGCTGCCGCTCCATCTCCGCCAGCCGCTCGACCTCGTCCAGCTTCTTGACGCGCATCTTTTTGTGCCGATGCCTCCGGTTCTCGTTGTCGCTGGACAAGGAACTGTTCGTGGAAGAGGCGGAGAGGGACCGTTTCCTAGAACGAGGCGGAGCCCGGTTAGCGCCCGCCGGGCCAGCTGCTGGGGCCACTTACCTCGATTTGGAGCTCCGCTCGTGGCTCCGGTCGCGGTGCTTGCTGTGGGAGTGGGATCGCCGCTCCGATCGGTCCCGCGACTTGCTCTTCCGCTTGTGTTTGCTCTTGTGGTGGCGCCGCTTTGAAGGCGTTTTACTGCGCGATCGTGACTTACCCATTTCTCGGCCGTTCTCAGCGGTTTCGCAGGCGCTCCGTGCGGTCTGGGGCCTCGCAGCACTTTTTCCGTATTTTCCCGTCGCCTCTGTCAAAAATGTAACCAAAGTGACGATGGCTGCTGTCAACTGTCGCGGCGCGGAAAAAAATTTGTCCCGCGAGGTTGGCAGTGGTTGTTTACTTCACGAAAATCGCTGAGGTGTCTTCGCTGAGAGCGGGATCCTACTCACCACCAGATGGCCACGAACAGAATGCACGGCTTACAGTCTGGAGTGCAAAAGTGAGACAAGATTTAAACACCTTGACAAATTTTAAATGACACTCAAATTCTTAAATTTCCTGAAAAACTCAATAAATAGGCTGCCTCCTAAAGAAGGAGAAAATATAATGCAACCACAAACATATTTAAAATCGGATGTTGAACGTTGGAACGTTGATTTAAAAAAATTCTTATGGGTTCCAGTTGGGCCCCAGTTACTCACTTAATTTTACTAAAACGCTAACATGCGGCACTATTTCATGATCCCAAAGTAAAACCTGCTCGGAGCAAATGTTTTGAAATAAAAGACTCCAAAATTGCATTAGTTCCGAGGTCCACACGATCTAGGGTTGTTTCGTAAAGCTGCGAGAGGAAGAGGCTTGGAGCAAATATTTTTAGGAAGATGACTCCAAATAGTTGCAATTTGTAGGCTACTTCCCCTTTTCTCTGTTTAGCTTAGTTTAATTTAAGTCCTTTGTACGTAGCTTGTATCAAGCGAATGAATAAATCAATAGTTTAATTTGAGCCTTATACAAAAATTTATGAAAATTAGAAATCATTTCAAATCTGACCTCGTTATCCTACATAAGTTTTGTTCCCTTTTTTTAGATGCCGAACCCTAAATATAGAAAAGGAAAAATCCAAAAATAAGATCCTCTGATCATGCAGAAATTATTTTTCTGTTTTCCTAAAGCATCTCAAATTTTTTTTTTGGAATTTTGGATTCCACGTTTTTCAAAAAAAGGGAAAAGATATTCGACTCTGATTAGATTTATGTAATTTCCGATCGAAACTCGAGCCCTTGAAATCTTAAGACCTCGATCACGGCGATGATCATCAGAAAGCGAAGTGAGAAGATGCCTTAAAACAAACGGGCCCCCGAGATCTCTGATTTCATCATCGCCGCTTCCCGCTACGGGATCAATATTTTTATTCTCTATTTATTTATTTTCTATTATTTTTGGGGCCCAGCACGAGATGACACTCTCCCCCCTCAGCAAGACTTCGTCGATTTTTAATTATGAAAAACAGCCCGATGCGACCGCAAATAAATCACCTTAAAAGCTCCTCGTCCGGAATTTTTATTTTACGACTTTTCTCAATATTTCTCGATTCCAGAGAAGAGAAGGAAGGCGGGGGACGCCGGGCTGATAGCATCGATCCCGGCGGGCAGTCCCCCGCGCTCTATGGGGCCAATATTAAAATTAATTACGCGATCCGAAGCGCTACTCTTCGTGGACGCGACGAGGCGCATCTTTGCTCCGCGGCGAGCCCGAGGGCCTCGACTGAAACATTTTTATGGGTCGATAAAACCCACCTCCGTCGCCCGCGAGTAGTTTTACGGCCCTTAATTGATAAGAAAGGCAGTCAAACACGAGCTTTAGGTCCGTAACTCGAAGCTCGTTGAAGAAGGCCGCGTAGTGCAGCGGCATCCAGGATTCAGCGCGCCTTGGTGCCCGAATTCAGCAGCTCCGGGAAGAAACCGCACCACCTCCAGAATTGCGATGGAGTTGGGCTTCATGCGAAAAACCGCTTACTTCCCACTAATTAGGGCGTTTAAGGTATCGAAGAAGTCGAATTTCAGAGCTCCAGCTCGCTTCGGGGAATCGGTCCGTAAGTGATTTATCCGCGAAATCATTTTCCAAAACCCAAAGCAACCCACCCGCAGCTCTTCGCTGGTTTTGTGTTACATTTCGGGGGTGGGTGGCGCGCGCTTTGTGTGCTTAAGCCCCTGCGAACCCGCTCATTAGCCTCAGCCAAACCCCCGCGCTCTGGTGTCAGGTTGTGGGGTTCGGCTGAGGCCCGTGTATCCTTGGGTGCTTCGCCCGAACATAAACAATGTCAGCTGGGATATTTTTCACGGCACCTCGGGGCGTCACTTTTCGAAATCGAACGAAACTCGTAATTACCTGGCATTGATGCCAATTAAGCCGATTTTCCTCCATTCGCTCGAGAGGAGGACTACAAGGCGAACCCCTTTTCTTTTGCGGGGGGGCAAAGTGTTTTCACTGCGACGAGTTTCGTAGGCTGAAATTTAATAATATGTTTTAATTGCGGCGTCCTTGGCCGCTCCTTAAATTCTACAGATTCTTCGTAATAAGATCACGCGTAATTAACCGCGGTTTTAAGAGTTTAACCACCGTTACGGCCTAATTACCACGGCATTTTAAAATTAACAAGCCCTAAATTTCTATACATCAAATTTTATATAAGAAACTTATTTTAGTAGAAAGTATTGCGTTTTTAATTGTTTAGCTTGTTTTCATTTCTCAAATTACTCTCTGTGGTCCAAGGCTCAATTGCTGCAACAGGTTGTTCAATTCAGCAAGTGCTTCTATTGAGCTGAATTGAGCACACTACAGCGGAATGATTCGAATGTGCTGAATTCTCAGTGGCCCAATTTCTGCTGAATTGCTACATAAGTCCGTGGGACCACAAACCAGAAAGAAGGAAATTTTCGAAAAAGGTTTGTGCACAGAATGAGCCACCGGAAATGGCCGCATGCAATTCACCATTTGGACCCTTTCGAACACTTCGAATCCAGTTTTAGCACGTTTTGCATCTTCGCGGTTGGTAGTCCTGATCCTTTTGTCTCGTCAAGCTACCGCAAAGTTGCAAATGCAAGGTGCAAAAAACAAAGTGAGATGGAAGGAGTAAAATTTGCGCGGATTTTTGTTGAGAGGTGCGACTTTTTGGCTGGTTCTGTCCTTTTGCCTTGTTTTGGAAAGTGGAAGTTAATAATTTTGTAAGTACTTTTTCGTTTGTTACTCATTTTTAGAGGAAGTAATTGTTCGAATGCGTATCACGGGGTTTTTGTGACAGATTTCCCGGCCGCCGTGCTTTATTTTCATCTTTTTAGAATCCAGGCGGTGAAAACTTTCCTAAAAGTGGAATTTCCTACCTACGTTCCAAAGAAAAGTTATTCTAAAAAGCTAAGCTAACAAATTATGTTTTAATTATTCGCTGTGTTTAGTTACTTAAGTCAGTTTATAAATCATTTATATTGTGCACAATTAAAATAACTCGAAATATTTGAAAGTCGTAAATTTTAGCATTTTTAGATCGAATTTCTGCGGCTGAAACTTGTCGTGGTTAGAATAAAGGGCTCTCAGGGATAAAAGGGGCGCATGCTGCAATTTTGAATAGTTTTTCGCCCAAAACTTATTAAACCTGGGCCCAGTGATAAAATCCTCTCATTAATGCATAAAATGCCTTGTTTATTTTACATTAAAATACTTATGAAATAATATCCAAATTGGGGCACACGATTTTTGGGAAATAAAAAGAAGTTTTCTATGTAAGTCAAAATGATAGAATTATTACGCGATAAACTTAATTTTTTTTTTTAAAATTTAAATTTAATAGATAAAGTAACTACTTAAGTACTCAAGGCGAGTTTTACTTGCACTTGTCCGCTTTTTTTGTATATGAATTTTGAACTTTTAATAGGTGCGTAAATTAAGTTTTCACCCCCCTCGCCAGAAAGCTAAACGATAATACCAACTGCTTTGCGGACAGATGTTCTGTCTAGACTACGAAATTTGTCGAAAAACCAGCCCCGCTTTCCCAAATTACGAGACATCTTCCGATTTAAGCGAGATAAAATCGGAAATCGCGCGAAAGACCGCGCGGCGCGGACTTACAAGAGCCGGCGGTGTTAATCACTCATTACCTGTGACAGAGCCCGTAAAAAATGTTAATTGAAGCTAAGTAATGACTGGCGAAAAGAGGCCCGCGGGCGCGAAGGAGCCGCGCCGAGACGACGTCGAGCGACTCCGATGATCACATGAGATACCGACAATTTGTGGAGTGATCGAACAATTTAGGTTCGATCACTTGTACAAACAACGCGTGTTGGTTTTGTCGGCGTCCACGTGTGATTAATCAAAGAGGAGGCGAGCGTGAAGGTGCCGCCGCCGGGGCTCGAGAGGGCCCCGTCGGGGAAATTGAGACCTCAAGCCGACGCGGGCGTCTGCGTCCGCGTCCTTTCGACGGGACGACGACGCTCCTCGCCGTGATTAGACACGGGGATCGATGCTGGACACGGCTTCCCCCTGCGAAGTGGAAACCGATCGAACTTTTCGAGACTAATAACATTCCTTAATCACTGGCGAGGCATTCCCGATTTATTTCACATCGGCGCGGCCGCGCTCTTGGGTCTTGGGGCCCGCGCCGGTGATCATGTCAAAACTCTCGGCACGATGATTCGGCGAAAATGGGAAGACGGCTGAGATTCGATCCGAGGCCCCGGAGGAGCCCCAAAAGAAAAAAGCAAGGGCCCGCGAGGCGAATTGAAGTCGTTTGGTGGATTGTTGAGACTTGTAAAAGGTTAAGACGATCTCCCAGCAAAGGAGGTAGGTGTGAAAATGATCACGGGTTTCGCGCGATAAGGCGCGTTCGCGGCTGAAGTTTTCAAGAAAACTTGAAGAAGGAAACTGGTGACAATTTGTCAAGTCAGGGGCTGACATGAAAGAACGTCTTGAGATGCAGCGCGAGAAATTGTTTAAGATACCAAGAGATCGCCGAGGACGGGCGACGCATACCAATCACATCTTAATGCACCTGGAGCGATCGGGGCTCGGACTGGCACCGACCGGGTCCAGACGCGTGATGCTGCAGCCGAATGGCGAATTTGTCAAGACGACGGGCCTGCTTCGATCTTATCTTTGCATTTAGTGAACGATCACGTCCCGGAATGGACGTGGTAATTAGCACTAATTAGGCGATTTGTCCACGACCGGCCCGGACCCTCGGGCTCAGACGCAGAGCCTGAGGTGGGTGATCGGATCCCAAATCCGGGCGGCTTAACTCTAACTACGAAAATCCTCGATCGTCAGAAAGATCATTTTTGAAGCGGCTAATGTATGACGAACGGACGGGGGGGTTCTAAGCGGACGAGTTATGACCGCCTTAAGAAGCGATATTCAGGTTTTTCGGTCGTTAGACCTGAGGTCAGATGGCGACTGCGCGGATCAATAGGCCGGAGTTCTATTTCTCGAGCGGTTATTTACGGGCTGCTGAGACGCTAGATCGACAGTTGGCCAGTTAACAGCTCGTTTCTGGGCCTTTTCCACCTCCCGGCACCTCGGTGCAGCCGTAAAATTGTCACCTCCTCCGATTGATGGTAAACTACCTTTCGGCGATCGGTCAAATATCTCATCTTCGGCCGTCTCCGCCGCATCCCAGAATTCCAGATTTATTGCGGATGGCAGGAAACGGTGTCAGGCGATACCGCCTTAAGATAAGTAACGACTCAAGTGTGCTTGATGTTTTCCCAAATTGTTAAATCTTTCGGTAGAGTTTAAAGGCTGCGGAGAGATTTGCCTACGCCAAGGAGTATCGGATTTACATAGTTTCTTGCATAATTTTTCGGTTGTTCGGCCCGTTGATTTCCCCAGCGGGTGATTTGCATAATTTTTTTTATCTTTCTCGGAGCTGTTTATTAATATTGCGATACCATCAACAGCGAGATTTTCAAGAAAAAATAAAACGCTTTTTTTCATATTTTTCGAGTTTAAATTTTTCGAAAGACAGTTATGGGAGATATTTTTGAGATAAGATCAGAGTTATTCTAATTGTTATTACCTTTTCAGCTCATGGCATTTAAGAGCTTTTTAGCGCTTCAACTTTTTATAGGTAAAACTTAAGTAATAAACTTAGTAATATTATAAATTGCGAAAGCCTACCATGTACATAGGTAACCGTTTTCAAGAAAATTAATAGTTAATAACGTTTAGAATTGGAAATTTTTTGGCTGTTTTCAAGAATTCAGCTTCCGCTCTTTTCTTTCTTTTTTTGCTCACTTCAGCTAAGCAAGATCATTTGCTGAATTACACAGTTAGCTGAAGAAGCTAAACTTGTAATTTCAAGGCGTTTATTGTTATTGCTATGCTAATCGTCTTGGTTTCAGCGCAGATTGACTTTAGCGAGTCTGATCGCAGCTTTTTCTTATTCCAGCAGGATTTGGCTTACCCTCCGATTTCTGAAGCGCACCGGGCCTAAGGCTAGGCACTAATCACCGCTCAGTTCGCACTTCAGCTGGCACACCTTTGAGGCAGAATTGCTGGAGTGTGCTAACTGGCCGGTGCCCAGGTGCAGTGCCAATTCCCGTCCTATGCAGAGGGACGTTTTTCGCCTAAAGTGCTCCCCGTGTGCAAAAAACACAAAGTTCAGGTGTCCTCAGCACGCGCTAAGATGCATATTTCTGGGGAATGGAGGCGGCGGCAGGGGTGCTCCAGTGGCAGAGCGCAGCAATGCAACTCTTTCATCTTTCCTTTATCCCAAGGATGAACTTGAAGGGTCCCCGGGGGCTATTTAACATCAGTTTGCGAATTGCGACAACCTCAAGGGATTATTCGCCAGCTTCCTGTTGTTAGCTCTCTAATCGGCAACTGGATGTGCTCCTCATGTTGCACTATGCGATGATGCAGCCCCCGTGCCTGCCTGGGTCTGGATGTTCAACTCCCGGGCTGCTATGACTGCTCAGGGTGTGTGCATTTAATGGGGTGAAGGCTTCTTCCGCTCCTTTGACTGGCATTCCTCACCTCACCTACCCCCGAGCGGAGGGAATTATGCGAGTTCTTGTGTGTGTCTTCCTCTGGCAGCATGGAAAGTGCTTTACTTGCTGAGGAGGCGGCTCCATCAGACCTTTAATTTGCGCCAAACATCCCAATTTACTTGCGAAAAAAAAAGAAAAAAACTAAAAAAAATCCATTGGCACTTAAATTCATCACCTTAAATGAAGTCACACTTAACAGCTTCGGTGAAGAGTTACTATAGCCGGACAAAACGAAATTCTTTAGCTTTTCTGGCAAAAAAGTATATAAAAAACTTTTAATTAGTTTTCTATAATAGTAATTCTAAAATAGTATTTTTAGAGGAATTTTCAGAAAAATCACAAATACCATATTTGTTTTCAATAGTGCTGAATAATGGCGAGTATAGCTGAATAATTATAATTTATGCTTAAATGAAAATTGTAGTTCACTTTACTTTCAAAATTGCCCGAAATATCGCAAAATCGATTATGAATATCATACGAACTCTAAACAATGCGCTAATTACTGAAATAATTGAAAGCGCCTTTTTTCGCAAATTCCTAATTGCTATCAAAACCATGTTCCATACGTCGCAGAAATTCACCCCCATTGCCCGGTGACCGAAAATGCGTGCAGTGTCTCAGGAGCAGCCAACATGTAATATGACGCCACAAATGAGCCTGTCATGACCACAAAGTACTTAAATGTGCCGCCTACAAATTGGACGACAAGACTATGTTGTGCGGCGGGAAGTGCGGGCTCCATTCGGACTAGTCGTGTCGCCGTCCAGGTCAAACAACAGCAAAAGGACCTGAGTAAGACAACAAGTTCTACTCCCCCAAAAAACCAGCAGGCTGGCTGGTGGCGGCTATTTTGATACTTCTGGCTGCAGCACGTGTTCTTGTGCACTTAAAGAGGCACGACGTCCTCCGGTGTCCATTTCAGTCACAACAAATTAACCTCAGACGGGATTGATGATTGCGAGCCGATCCTTCAAGGAGTAGGACATGTGTATTGACCTTGTCAAGTGGTTCTTCACCAAATTTGAGAATTGTTTCACGCACCCGAGCACGGGGCGTGTATCATCACCCTAAGAGCCGTGTCAGCACGCTGTTTATACTTAGGCTGAGTTCATGAATTCAGTTTTTGCAGTCGTCTGCTCAATTCAGCTTAACAAAAACACTTTCTGAATTACTCAGTTGTCTGCAAAACTGACTTTATGAGCACAGCCTGAATCAACTTGATCAATGAGCGCGATATATCAAAATTTTTACAATCGTCTACTTTATTCAGCTGAACAAAATCAATAGCTGAATTCCCTAGTTGGTTGAACAACTTGAATTCTGGAATAAAGCTTTGGATTAAGGTAATTTTGGGTTATTTTAGTAAAGGGCCTTGACTTCTAGTTTACAGGAAAAGTCTCTCACCTGCACATTTGCATTGTCCGACAGAATGCGTCACGCAGCAGTCGGAAATCGGACTCAGTGGCACGTTTTTAGCGTGCTTCGTGATTTGCTCAATGCACCGTGCATGACGTTAATTTCCTGTTCGGTGATACCATCTCCTCCCCTGCTTCAGCTCCCCCACGCATGGCGGGGGGCATCTCACGGGCTGATGCTTCCCCTGGTTTTTCACAGAATTTTGCTCAAAAATCATTTCGAGCAGAAGAAAAACCGAGCGGGTAGGGGCCCGGCCGGGTGGAAATTTTTTCATGCGTGCATAGACGTGTCTTGGTTCTGGTTGTGGCATATGATGAGATGATGTGACTCCTAAGTGGTGTCGTTTTTCCTTTCGGATATCTCATTGTGCTGCAAATGCGAAGTTTTCCTCCAAATATCTGTGGAACTGGGTTGAGGGATGCGATGCCGGAGAGTACCTCAAAGGGGCCGATAAGGCAGAAAAATGTTTAAAAAAATTAATTGCAAGAAAAGGGCGGTGATTCTCCCCTTTTTCCCCATTCTTACAGAATTATACTTCCTTTGTGGATAAAAGGGTTAAAGGGGCTTATGTAGATTAATAAGAAAAAATATATATAAAAATATTTTAGTATTATTTCGATTATTTTAGGTGCTTCTTGAAAGTTCAACTTCTGGATCATATATGGTGGGATTGATACATAGAAACAGAAAAATAATGTATTTTCAATGGAGAACCAGAAATCCAACGAAGTAGACGATTTCAACATGATATGATAACATGGATTTCTCTTCAGAATGGCTGGAACAAATAGAATTTAAATAATTCATCGCATTTTATAGAGGACGATGAAGTTCAATATCGTTATCACCACAGAAATGACCAAAAGGTAAGTGTTAAAGAGTTAGACACATTTTAATAGCTGAATACATGGCTGAGTAAAAGGCAGTCAAAAAGTGCTACAAAATCTCTTTGGTGTAAAATTCTGTCTAAACTAGAATAGTCGATTTTCTTTATACATGCTTTTAAACTCAGTCTTATTTTAAATTAATGATGGAATTTGTAATATAATTAAAATGAATTAATTAAATTATTCTATGAAAATTGCACAGATTTGAATTCCGGCAAATATTACTGTTGCAAATAGAATGTAGTAACTTTACTAAAATTGTTATGAATTAGAAATATATTTTTAAGGAAAACTATCCACAAAGTTTCCCCAATAAATTGTTCAGCCTGAGGAGCTCTCATTTCAGTGCTCCGTAAAGAAAATTACGAAATGAAAAAAAAACTCGTAAAGTTTCTGTTTTTATATCCCTTAATTAATTCTCGTACAAAGATCGAAATTAACAAATTATTCAGTGATTCCAGGCTATTCCATCCGAAATCTTCTTTTCTCTAAAATCTTTTCCGGTTCTCCTGGTCCTCTAGCATAAAAGAAGACGGTCCGTCCAACCGCCGAAAAAGTGTCTTTGAAGGCGATGGACACGGTGCCATTTACAAGATAACACGCCCAGTGAACATCACCACTATCTTTAGAGGACTGGACCAGGCAAGAAACCTATCGCAGGGCAATTAATTTCCCGACAATTAAGTGGTCAAGTGAGGGCTTAGCCGATAAAAACAATTTTTCAGAGCCGGTCCAGGCCGCGTGATCGCTCTTCGGATGATCCACAAGAAAAAGGGGCCTGTTCTGCGCTCGAGTGGATGCAGACAGCCTCTTCATCTTGAGACTGGACCATTCGAAGTGATGCGGTTCGATCGGAAATACTTTTGGATGGGGCGCTTCGATTTAAGAAGCGACGAATTCATTTATTTCGCCACCACACCTTGAGATCTGGTCAAAGGATGGATAGATCAAAATTTCAAGAATTTTCAGCATTCCTCAAGGGATTACTGGACCGGCTAGGCCTAGGTCTCCGACATTTCGAAATTTATATTCGGGTTAAAATATATTAGCTAACTTAACAGTTTTCCTATCTTGTCTAGTTCCAATAAATCAGACCGCTGACAAGAGACATCTCAATCTCCGGGAGGAGTTCTTTTCGGGTTCTACGAAATCGCGGGTACTGGCTCCCCGATAAATCTTTTTAAATTTCTATTCCAACTCGATTGGTCTCCATGGGGCCCAGAATAATGAAGATGGCAGCTAGCTGGATATGCAAATCCGGCCAGAGGAGCCCCATTACAAAAAAAGAAGTGTTGATGATGATGACATTAGCCAAACACTCGGAGATCGGGTAATCGTGGGAAGGTGTTGGCCAAAAAGGCGATAACGCGATTAGAGAAAGCATTAATCAGGACAGAGGCCGGGCACTGATAACCAGATTAAGGTCTTTCTAATCACGTCGCGGGGCAGAACAATGAAACGTGCATTAGGTGGTCGCGAATTAGCCGGCGGGCATATTTCACGCAGGCTTAATGTCTGCGCATTCTAATTAATTCTAGAGCTTTATTTTAATGGGGCCTGCCGCCTGAAGCTTTATATTTTTCCTGGTCTTTGCCCCTTTTGTCTTCTAAGTGGCAATATTGGCGTATAAAAGATAGCCACGATGTCGCCAGATCGTGGGAATATTTGGGTTTGTTAACCTCAAACTATATATTCATATATATATATATATATGGTATATGTATATTTTTTTTATCTACGTCTATTCGCAGTGGAAAGTATTTTTTAGGGGATTCCATTCTGGAGAAAGTTATTTGAGATTACCATGAAATTGGGAAATTATTTTAGATGCCTTCCTATCTTTTACTTTTAGCTATAGGTTCTATATGTACAAGAAAGGAAAAATTCCTAGAAATTTTTCTCGAGGTTTGTTATAGCCCCTATTTCTGAAAGTAGTAACTAAAAAAAAACTTATAACAATAAAAATATTTTCAGAGTTTATGTTGCGTGTGAACTTTAAAACTATTCCCCGCCTCGGGGTAACTTATATATTTAATGTTTTTTTATTCCTCACGTGGTGGAGACAACCGTCGTCGCACAAATTCAAAATCAATTCTGTGGCGCAAGAGGTGCGCTCTCCTGGCATCCATCATTCCGAAGCAAACGACCATAAATTGTTATCTTTATGGAAGGATTCAGGAAATGTCCTCCAGCTATTCAGATTACGTCCTCGCACCTTTGCACAGAAACACGAGGAGTAATCGCGAAAGCATCTGCCATTAAGGCTGGGTGTCGGGCTGTTAAGAATCCACCGAAGGGAAGTGGTAGACTATGGCAGCCGGGCGGGCGGAAGAAATAGATAAGTCGGGGACCTGCACAAACGTATAAATATATACAATATATATTTTTTTACTTTTGGAGGTTTCGCCCGCCGCAGCGGCTTCACACGCCCGCGAACACATCCCCCGAAGGGTGGGTCTGGAGAGGGCCCTTCGAGGCTGCCGTGACCCAGTGAAATTCTAGCAAAATTTCTTCCCTTGGTTTCGGAGGAAGATTCATCCGGCCGTTCGTGCAGCGCCATTATCTGCGTTTTAAAATAATGACTTTCCAGGTCTGACCTTCTTTTGCGGCGCGGCCGGAACGATATGCATAGTGGGGCCCCCGAGACGCCCACAGTGCTCCCGCAGCCTCCTCTGCACCTCGGTCGTGCGGCACAGGGAAACTTATCTGGGCCCCTTTATTGCATTGGGAGTTTTTGCATGTCTAAAATCCTAAGGGCTGCGGCGCAGAGCTGTATTTAAGTTGTATCACAGCCACCGGGTGCATCCAGCACCTGGCGCGCTCCGCCCCCGCATTCAGCCGGGGCTGCTGCCGCGCTGGAGGACGGTACTCCAAACATGAAATGCATTCTTAAGTAGTTCCACTGTGAAACAATCTTCGCCTCCATTGAATGGAAGGTGTAGGAGCATGGATCTGAGGGGCTTGCATATAGATAGGCCCCTAAAATACTCCAAGCACTTTAGTTCACCGCATATATGAACCTGCTATTCAGGTGAGTTACATGTGTAAATATTCTGAAACATTCAGGAGGGCTGCCGGGGCGGGGGCGGAGGCGCATTTTCATTACTGCCACAATTCCGCCCCGACCACCGCCGAGTGAATGCAGCAGCCTCAGACTGCGCCCCGTTTTCAAATTTGGGTTCTAGGGTGGAAGGCGCTCTTTGAGAACGCCGGTGACGGCGAGGACGCTATAAGATGGCTAAAAATTGTTGTAATTAATATTAGAGAAGGGCAGTTAGGAGCGCTGTGTCAACACCAGACTCGGGGGCTGAACACAAGTGCTCCCTCAGAAAATATCCTTTCCTGCGCCTTTGTAGCGGGCACAGCTCGGGATAAAAGACGCCTCCATCACGGGGGCCGTGGCGCGCTCCTCCTCGCTTTTTGGCTTAGACTTTGCGGGAAGTCCTTGGGAGTGGAAATACGAATCCATGCAGGGTTCTCTAGGTGGACTTTCATCTTCTGCATTAATAACTAGATCCACCTGAATGAGCGGTTAATATTTCAGGTAACTTCCCTTAGAACAGGACACTGAAGGACCCTACGCATGTTTGTGGTTGCTATCAATGTGTGAGAGATTCTCCTTGAGAATTCTTGGTCCTTGGCGGTTTATCTGCAATTTTTTTTTTTTTTTATATTTTTCAATAGAGTAAAGAACGATGGTTTTCATGTAACCTCGACACGATTTGAAATATTTCTAATATTTCTGTACATTTTAACAATACAAATATGTTAATCCAATAACAATTTAATCAAATGTAGTAAAAAAAATATTCAAAGCGAGAAAATTACGGATGAGTTTTGAAAATATTTAAATTTTTATAGTTTTAAGATTCTTAGGGATTTTGAATCTTAAAGTTTTGAAGAAGAGAAGGAATTGGAAACTTCGAAGAATTCGAAAGGATTTTTAAACGGCTTTTGATTATTCTAGAAAAAGAAAAGATATTAAAATGACTCAATTTGAACGTTTGTTATAAAATTTTGAAGGGCACGTGCGTGAAGCCACAACTTTTCGTGCCGAACATCCGCTGAGTGCACGGCAGCATAATTTCCTTATGTGGCATGTTAATTGCGACAGTCACTGGTCAAAATTTCGAGCGTTGCAGCAAATTTAGAGCCGCAGTCGGAGCGTAGATGACACGGTAACTACGTTTCTACGTTTTTACGTTTCGCGGCCGCAATTATCGTGACCAGCGACTCTCGTGCGCACGTCTGGCCCGAGAAGGTCGCGTGCGTGGAGCGCTCTTGTTTTCTGGTCTTCTGGCTGGACTAAGTGAGTTGACATAATTTCGCGGGCCTAATTTGTATTAATTTGCCATAAATTGTAACTGTTTCAATCGGTGGAATTACGCCTGATTATCGTTCTGATGACGGCGGCAAATTGGATCCGACCATCTCGATGCGAATTCCGCGACCCGGGGCGACAGGGTCAACGGTTGGAATGTTGAAATCCAGAAACCCGTCGAGGGTATCGGTTTTAGGGGCAAGGAGCAGCTGCTGTCCGGGTGACAGGCTAGAGAATGTGATTAGCATTTAAATTGGAAAGTGTGCCGCCGGTGGTTGGTCTCCGGGCCGCCCGAGAAATTCTTTGTTTCCCAGGGGCCTTCTCTTGGTGGTCATCAATTCGAAATCTATCGATTGACGGGCGTCGATTGACGTATTTTACGACGCGATGGGTTGATTTGATGGGTTGTCAGTGGAGATGATGCGAGCCGGGTCCATTTCGGGACATGGGGCCTAATGGGGCCGCGGTATCTGAACCGGCTCTTGAGGCGCGATCCGTGCTCCTTCACGCGACCAATATTTTCGAGGCTAATTTATGCAAATATCAATTTAAACAGTGTAATTCCTTCGCTCGTAAAAAGTCCATAAAACCAGTAAAAGCCCACAGGCCGCCAAGGTACCGCTGGTGTCCGTCAGTCCGTCAAGTCTGCCGTGAAAAGCCCCCGGAAAAGATCCACTTGCTGTGGACACCGGGAACTCCGCTGGCACCCAGCCGCATAGCTCGGTGAAACCGATGCCACCTTTAAGCCAGAAAAGCAAAAGACGCAACCGAAGAAAGCCCGAAGAACGCGTTCCATCCGCGTCTTCGTTTTCGTCTTCGGGTCACTAAGGCATTATTTTTATGGCATGGTCATTTAGGACTAATTTGGGAGAATTTGGACATGCGGTGACGAGACGTGACACTTTTTTTTGAGACCGATTATTTATGCCCGCATTATGATAATTATTCAGCGGTTTTATGGCTTTTCACTATTCAGTTAATCTCTCGATTTGTTGTGATTGCAACGATCAGCGGCGGGAAAACTGCGGTCGCCGTGTGATTTTATTGGCGTCTATTAGGGATTACGATGGCGTCGATCGGGTGTTGATCGTGCGTAATAGACGGATTAGGTGTCGCCGGGTTTTGCATTCTCTCAAAAAACGGATGAAATATTGAAATGACAAAAAACTCGACGAGTTGAGAAGTTATTCACTCAGTTGCAGTTGGCAGTCCGCTTTTCGGACGCTTTGAAGCATTTTCGAGACTTTTAAGTAAATATGTAGATCTGCCTCAACTGATTTGAAAGAAAACAGTGTCAGAATAATTTAAGACTTCGTTGATTTTTATTAGACACATGTCGATATAATCAACAAAATAACATAGGACCCAAATGAGTTCTTTATGGGGCACTTGGTGTGGTCTGACTAGTATTATTTTTTTTTTTTAAAAACACTATATACGTAAGGTAGTATTTTGTTCGATTTAAATTTTCTGTAGTAACAGCTTAAAATCGGATACAAAACCTCGATATTCTCTTTGATGTAAATGTTTTTATGGATCTAATTAGATCGCGATTTTCTCGTACTATATTTTTCAAAATCTTTAAGAAATATACAACAAATATTTTTAGTAAGATGTCTTGAAGTCACATAATTTAAAAATCCTATACAAAATTGTGTGAAAAATTTGTTAAATACCTCTTACCGTCATAAGCTATATATTTTTCCAAACTCCCAAACTTATTTGATTTTATATAATACTAAAAGTAAAAGTAGAATGTTCCTGTTGTAAATATTTTTGTGAGAGCATCTCAAAGTGGTTAAATTTGAAATCTCTAATTACTTTGCCTAATCAAATCGGCTCACATTATATGAAAATAAGTGGAGCTGATTAAAAAATAATTTTGCACCATAAAACCGCGAAAATTGTGTGCCAACACCGCTCCAATTTAATTGAGCGAAAACAAAACCGATTGCGCCGGCGCAGACACTTTTGGGCCTAAGTGGGAGCACCTTTTCATAGATTATCTGCGCATTCTTCGCGGCCTTAAATGGGTTAATCACGGTAAAACTTGCGCATTTATAATTTCCTAGCAAATTAAGACATTATTTCATTTGGGTGATTGGGTCCAGTGAAAAGCGGGGCTCCTCTTGGCCAACACTCAGCAGAATTGGCGCGAATTCCACGGCCGACGGTCGTCGTCATCAGCGCAAAGATGCAAAATTCAATTAAAATTCAGTAAATCAGTGCCACTTGAAAATGAGTTCTGTATCACTGCAGGGGCGAGAGCGATGTACCATGACAGGAAATAATTTAAATCGTGTCCCTCATTAAGGCGGCCATCAATCTCCTTCATCACTAGCCATCATCGGCTCGTCGTTTTTCTGTGCCGCCTTTTTGTCCGTTCACCTCATTTATGAGAAATTTTGAGTAATAACTCATCGCGCCCACTCGGCGCGGGAGCCGCTCGGGATCGTTTCCAAATCAAACCGAGAAACGTACCATCAAAATAATAAGAAATACCCCGGGCCCCAGAGCTCATCGGAAATTTATTGCCAAATCAGGCCGAGGTGCTGCACAGTGCTGCGGCTCCGTCGTCATAACGAGGAGCCCCAAAAAGCCCCGTGCTGCACCGCGAGCCCCGGCCAGGCCAGCCCCAGCGGCGGCAGCGGCCCCGGGAGACACAACTCAATTTCAACTGCAGCGGGCGAATTAGCGCTCGTTAATTACTTGGAAGTGGAGGCCCATCTTGCTGCTCGCGAGGAATTCGTTAGGCGAGCCCGGACCCGGGCGTCCCAAGCCGCCAAGACGCGGACACGGTCCGGAGCGGCGCAATCAATCACCACGTCTACGACGAAATTAGGCACCGCTCTGTCTAAAGGTGGACGAAGTCAGGAGCAGTCGAACTGCCGCCGCCGCCGGCAGTCTTCGCCTCGGCTTTCCGCGGCCGTCGGTGGGCGGATGTGGAATTCGCGAGGTCTTCGAGCCGCTGGCCAGAACTCAAACAAACAGGTAGCACCTGAGCTACCTGATTCCATTCCAGTGCAACATATTGGGTTTACTGCTCCGGCTGCACCCAGCGCCCCTTTAATGCTCCTTGGGGCTCTGCCCGGCTCCAGTCAAGCGCACTGCATGGGTGTTAATTAGATTTTTGCCTCCTTGAAGAAGCCATTTGTGGTGCTGCGGCTGTGAAAAATCGCAAGGAAAGATTTTCATTAGCACTGATGACTTCTGAGTAATTAATTTTTTTAAATTGATGTAACCGGAGACGGGTTAGTTTGTTACTAAGTTTAGACGGATAGCCACTGTAAAATGGATAGAAAGATGTCTTACTATTAATACTTCGATAAAATGTCGTAAGTCCCATTCGCAAATGATTCTTTTTAAAAAATGAAATTGTTTGATTCTATTCAGCTATACGTATTCAGTTATTGCGGGTTTGATGAATGATAGCCAATATGTAATTTAATTTTAATTAATTAGAGATTTAAGTCGAAACGATTTTCAGTAGCTCAATTGCATATTAAATTTCTTTAGGTATATACGGCTTTCTAATGTTGTTTCGATTTTGATCAGAATTCAGTTTTTTTCCATTTAAGATTTGAAAAGTGCAATATTTACTTTCAACGCCTATTTGAAACAAGACTTTTAATTTACCAAATGCCTCTTATACTCGTTATTTATTTAATCCGAGCAATATCTGCCCTAAATATGATAACATTTAAAAACATTTATACGATAGATCTTATCTTTCGATAAATTATTTGTATTAGACTTAAATGAGTGAAACGTGGTTGATATACAACATTGCTGAAATCGTTTCTGAACTGAAAAAAACTTAGCGTTGCGACAACTTTTTTAAAAATGTTAAAGTTCAAGCTACAGCGAAAAAAAAAAATTAGCTCATCATCAAGCACAGGTTTTTTTGGAAAGCGGAAAATTTACCTAAAAACATAAATTCCCATTAGCCGAAAGGTTTTCAAACATTTATTTATTGACGACGATAAAAGCATAAATGTTGTCGTCGTATAGGCGCGATCAATGTGGTCGCCGCACGTATAAATCATCACGTGAGTAGTTTTGCAGTCGGAAATTCATTTTCGATGTTACTTCCCCTTAGCGGCCCGCTTAAGGTTAGTTGCGACTCGAGAATGTTTTCTAAATTTATAATTTTCATATAACTTAATGGCGAAGGTCATTAAACCGCCTGTTGCGCAACAAAGAGCCCGAAAACTGTGAGTTAAAACGTGTTATATATTTCCAAAAATTGCCTATTTCAGTGGTTTTGATTCGGACAGTAATTAATTCGAACCGGCCAAACGGAGTCGTATCTCAAAAATATTTGACACCGTCTTCGTGGAGATGTGCCAGGTTTGGTCGTTTAATTAGACCAAGTCCACATTTCATATTCCGAAGATTGGCATCGGAAACAATATCGCGAGAGATATCGATCTCGCATTTGATTAGGTCTCCGCTTTCAGGCCTATCTATCGTCGTTGCGGAATCGGTATTTTTGGCATTTTGCTTGGTAAATCTGAGGGCCGGGGCTCACCTGTGCGGGGCTCGTCTCATGCTTTGAACGCTGCGACGGAGGAGTGATTTCATTACCATAAGATAAATGGGGGTCCAGCAAATGCAGAAGTGATGAATATTTTAATTTCGACGTCAAAACATTTTGTAAATTTGTTTTTTTCGTTTGTTTGAGGAGAGTGACAAATACATAACAAGATTATTGTGGTAAACTTCGTGTAAATGTTAATGAATTTTGGAAAGTTGGAGCGCACTTTGGTGGTGTGGAGGACCTTCGATTGCTTTATGCGAAGCAGCAAAAAATTACTTTGCGTTGAGTTGGTTAAACGATAAATTATTTTTTTTTTCTTTTTTTGTTTGCTTTTAGCGATATCGATTGTAGTGGAAAGATATTGATAGAGCAATTTACAATTTAATGCATTACTTAAAGCGCAGCCTTCTACACCACTTGATTAGTTAATTAATTAATTCACGAAATTACTATTTGATGAGTTTTTTATTTTACTTTTATGCTTATAATAAAAAAATAACGATAATTGGAAGCTTTTATGATTCCCTCGCTGAAGACAGTTTGCTAATTTAGAGAATTTAACGAGCAGAGTGGCGCAGTGGAAGCGTGCTGGGCCCATAACCCAGAGGTCCGTGGATCGAAACCACGCTCTGCTAACAACTTTTTAAGTAAATTAATCCTTCAAATTATTAGAAACTTATTTTTATAAGCTTAAAATTTGTACATTTTTGTAATTGTTGCATAATGCAACTCAATTTTTTTTCATCTATTTGCGCATAAAATGACAAAATCCGAAATTTTTTGGTTCTGAGGTAGGCGCAAATTTTATAATTCTTTGTTGCATTACCTCAAAAGGATGCAACCTAAACCGTAAAAAAACAATAGAATCTTGTTTTAATTTATTCGCATCTGAACATTCCTTTTTTTGTTGATAAACAGTTTAATTGAAAGCGTTGACATTCGAAATTAATTGGTAGAAAAGCGCATTCAAATGCGAAATGAAAGGAGGAACCCAAGTCCTTGTTTTGTTAATTTTTAAGTGGCAATAATGTCGAAACTAATGCTAACCAACCTGGCCAGAATTTATGAAGGTCTTTATGCATATGACGGTTCTCACTCAATAAAAACGGCCAATCAACATTTAGAAACGACTCTTGCATATTTATAAACAAGCCCCCGAACTAGTTTCTGACTCATCCCGTCCTAATCCGGGGATTATTTACGGCCTGGTGCCTGCGAAATGTTTACCTCAGTCGCTAGATATTTTATGCAAACGCACCGTTTAATTATGTCGTCATTAGCAGAGGCGGTGGGGCGCAAAAAATAATAAAATCACTGTTGCTGCTGCAATCTCAAAAATTCCTAAAATTCAGCGCCGCTGACCGCACGAACCCCTTGGTCTCGTGGTGGGTTACGAAAGAATTTTGTTTTGAGAAATGACCGAGGCGTTAATCCCTGAAGTCGGTGATGTTCGTAGGCCGTCATCGCTCACTTCCCAAGTGCCCCCAGGAGGACGAAAAAAGTCGCGCGGGGCCGAAAAAAGTGTCCGCCGATAACGAATGGGAATAACTTAACATAAAATTAACATTATTAGTTAAAACGATATTTGGAATGTGGCCGCTAGACGAGCGGCCCTAGCGCGCGGCCGGACGGGTCCATTTGGGCGAGGTGTGATCTACGCATCCACCAGACCCGGGGCGTCCGGGCCCCGTCGCTGCCGGCCTCAAGAAGCCCGAGGCGAACTCTCAAATGGGTAAATTTATGATATCGATAGCTGGATAAAACGGGTATAAATTATGTTCTCAACATGCAGTTAATTGCTGAATGATCACCTGTTTGCCTAGGACGGCCGCCTGCTCCCTTTCTAGCGCCCGCACCACCGTGGTACCGCCATAGTTTTGTCTTTATTTGGGGCCGTCCATTTGGAAAATTAAGTTATCACGGGTACTCCGCCCGCGGACTATCTCGCGCCGGACAAGGGTAATTTATGAATTTTCTATTGAGATATCTATCAGAGGAGCGACACGCCGACTGCAGGAGACGGGGCCCCAGAGCCCACTTTGGAGCTGATTCGGCCGCCGCTGGACAACATTTGTCTCAGGGAATTATGTTGTCCGGATTGGGGCCCCTTGTCGCCCGCTAACGGGTTTCACACTTTCTCACCAAGGTGTCAATGACTGCGCTTGTATCTTCCGAGAAGTGCTCTTCCACGGTAATTAATTTCACCGGCCAGGGGGAATCGGATGGTCCCCTCCAGAGCTCTGCCCCGGGGAATAATGAGGTTTTGATGTAGCCCATTTGTTATGATAATCTCTTCTGATCCCGGCGGATAGCTCACTAATTCTCTCGTCGCAAGGATCAATATCGATCTGATTGAACACACTCATCTTTTCTACCAAGACTCTTTCTTTTATTTGAAACCCATTTTGCTTTTTAAATTTGTTATTTAAGGGCTCTATTCTGATTTTCGTACAATCACTTGAATTCGTTTACCATTAAGTTTCTAAATTCATTCCAAAACGAAACAAATTTTTATTTGCAAATTTAAAGCTCTAAGTTCTAATATTTACTTTTGTTCGCACTTGTTTTATTAAGTTTGTTTCAGATCTAATTTGATTAGAATATTTTACATTTTAATTGATAAATTCTAGTTTACTCTATTAATGACTTTTTTTTTTTTTTTTTTTTTATTTCAGGCTATTTTTTAATTCCATCATCATTTCCATTTGTAGAGGACTACTGATTTCACATAAAACGCCACAAAAATATTGGATGAAGTTAAACTTAAAAGTGTGTAACTTATATCTTGATGGGGCTCGTATACAAATATTTTAAGTATACTTATTAAGTTCGAAGATAAATGTTAACCGATTTCTTTTTAGCTAAAATTATTCAAAATTTATTGAGCTGTAATAGACAGAAAAAAAGACTTGCCAGAAGTTAGACCTAAACAAGAAAAGCAAAATTGTATATAACGAAGCAAACTGTGTCATGAAAATTTGGAGATTCTCAGACCTGATGGTGAATTTGAATATTTGGTAATTATTAAATTTATTTACTCTAAAGCATGATACTCGTGCAAATAAGCACCAACGAAAATTCCTCAAGTATACTGATTTTTATTTATATAGAGCCTATTTTTCAAATTTACGTTGATCGCATGAACCTTCTCATACAAATATATTTTAAGTCTTACTTAGTCTAAAAATTTACAAATAATTAACATTTAAACTAATTTATTTTAAAAATCAATCCTTAGGAGATTGTATTAAATTAAGCTGTGCAAATTTTGTTAAAACGAGCAGATTTTCTGTAGCTAACTTTGCTTAATGCGACTATTGACACAAGTCCCATGTATCAAGAAAGCTCGACGTCTTGAGCAGACCATAACAATTCTCGAGGCGGACTCCATCCCATTTCTGCCCTCATCGTCCGAGACGAGAGAAATGTTAATATTTGAGGAGTTAATTGCTTCCTAATTGTCTTCAATTAGCGAAAATCTTAATGGGCAGACGGGCTGTTATCGGTTCTGACGTTGATTTTCTCCAAAAAAAGAGACAAAAAGAAGCGCCTCCCTCCGCCCCAAGATGTTCGCTGTCGGGTCTTCCGACAAAGATGAATTCCGGGGCCCCAGACAGCCCGCGTTGGCTGGATGGGCGGCGGATAAGGATGAGAGCGTTGTGAAGATACGGAAATTTTAAAATTCCTCAAATAGTCCACCGCACTCGAGGCGATGTGTAGCCGAGATAAAATCCCAGAGTCATGGGGCAATCATACGTGGGCCCCCGATTTCGCAAATTCATCCCGTCCGAGCCGGGCTGAGAATAGCCCCAAAGGGCGGCGAAGACGAAATGAAAAATTGAAATCTTTCAAACATGACGGCCTTAACACTTTCCAATTAAATTGACACCGGGATCGGACCGGTAACCTCTTTGAACCGCAGAATCCCGCCAGTCTCCCCTTCGGGCTCCATAATGATCATATTCTCGATGAAGTGATAGCTGCCAATCTCGAGGCTTCTAAGGAGCGAAGGGGTTCAAGTGCGTGGTTCTAGGCCGAAAAGAAAGCCTCCAAAGAGCCGTAGCCCACGGAGCCCTCTCAATTAAAAGCCATCAAATGTAGAAAATAATTTTTTTTTTTTTTTTATATACATATGTCTCATAGCCGCCGTCTTTCAGGTGGCTCAAGTTCGCCTTCTTGCGGTTTTGAGCACACATGGCGAAGGATCCAATTATTGGGAAAAGCCAAGGTGTAGCCAAACGGGCGATTTTATAGGATGTTTTAAATGAAACGTGGTAGCCCGATCGCGCCCGTGGCCCCAAACGATCGGATAGTCGTCTGGCGGGGAGCACAAAGCGACAAGGGAAGACTGGCCGCCGGTTTATGGGATTTCGTCTCCACGGTAATCGATACCGTGTCAGGCCGCGCATTAAATTGATTTAAAAATTTGTCGAGAGGTGTGACGACCACTTAAGGCAATCTCGCGTTTACGACCGTAGCCAGTTGCCTTTTTTAAAATACATAAAACGAAACGCCGTAAAACGGATTTCGACAAATTAAGTAGACGAGGAGCGTTCTGGACATGGTGAAGTCAGTCGTACCTACAAGTTACAGAACTAGCCATCTAGATCAGTAGGCGAGGAGAGGTTGTTAGATGCCGGCATTAACTAGAAGCTCAAATAGGCCGTAACTTATTCGAAATCAAAGCAAAGACGGGCCGCTTTCAATAAGTCACTTTTTACAGTCCCCTGGGCTGTTCAGCTTAACGAAAGCAGTTGCTGAATTGCGCTGAAAACAGCGAAAGACAATCAGCAGCGTTTGTCCGATTCATCATACCCTATCGCTTCGAGAAGGAAGCAAAGGTGCTCCCGGTCTGAACCTCTTGGAGCCCTAAAAGATACTTCGGTTGGAGAGATAAATGCGCGCAATAACGAAAATACGACGTGAAACAAATCATTTTAACATTTCGATAGAAAAAGGCAGTAGTCAGCGAAAATTTCTCGGAACTAACCGTCGACAATATCTGCGAAGAGATGAGCGTCCAGATTGCCCCCGGGATCATCAATTCCCCCGGGATAAATCTGCGAGTGCTAACTACATGACAACAACAAACTGTCGTGATATAGAGGGAGGAGGTCTAAGTGTTCATTACTCGCGGCGGTGCAGTAGCCGCCGGTATTGAATGTCGTTTCTTATCTAGAAGGCGCACGGCAGTTGGGGCTCCGGAGGTGCTGTCTCGGGAGCACCTACACACCGCCTAGACATTGCTAACTAAAATTACAGCCGAGTTTTGACTCGCCATGCCCGGCAAATTTATGGCCGCCGAGGAAAAGACATCAAATCCGAGCTGCGGCGGCTACTGGAAATGTTGGCCTTTATGCGGAGCCCCCGGTGCCACCACCGTGGCAAATGCCATTGGCGAACGGGACCAGGTACCGCAGGGCTGCGCATAGCCCGGCCCCGGAGCCCGAGTCCGATCGCGGAGATGGCATGCGATCACATTAATCGCGAAATAACACCGGGCGGGGGCATTCAATAGCCACTTACCTGTCCACATCACTTACGATCAGTGCAATCAGCCCCGGCGGCGGCCAGCAGAAACAGATCAATTAATATGGACCGTGTTGGGGCTCCGCTATCTGGGCCCCATCGCACATATGACCGCTGCGCCCCGCGGGTAATGTTTCAAATTTATTATCGGTCCGATGCGCTCGGCCCCGTGCGAATGGAAATGGACACTCGTGCGGCATCAATCCTCGCGAGTTGGTCCACGTCCGGAATCTGTGACAAATACTGCGCCTAATGACTGCGATTAATCAGCGACTTGTTAAAACACTCGCAAGCGAAAAAAACGCCTAATATTTATCGGGTGGCATTTCGTAGGAACTAGCTTCTTGCCAGATTCCTTCTTGGCGATGGCTACACGATGATATCAGACCCATTTGCGTCTTAAGACCGCTAAATTTAAGATAATAGCAATATTTTTTTCTGGTATTTCTATTCCTAAGTGGTGATAAGATATACCGAGGTCGATAGAAAGATTTTTAATTCTGATTTAAGGTTATTCTGGGGACTATTGCCATACAAATGAAACTGACTGTATGCCTGCAATGTTCTTTCTACACTTTTGAAACTCCAAAGTGGACATATTCAGGTTATAAAAAAAATTTACTTAGGGTAGGAATTTGTACTATTTATAAAAATTATTAATAATAACTTGCAAATAAATGGACCATTCGATAGAAAAATAAACTAAAGATTCAAACCCCCATCGTTTTTATCAGACCAATTTTAAATAGGAGCAAATTTTATAAGGAATAGTAACTTATAGAAAAGATCGTTCATACTTATGCCTAATCTTTACTTATTTTGAAAGAAACTTAAGTATAAATCCCGAAATTTGATCGTTCATTCCCTGAACAATGCAAGGCTCACACTTGTGCAGACAAATTGTCTACAGAATCACAAGTGCCCCTGGGCCCAGTTAATAAAGCTGTGGGACAATGGACGTGCTCACACCCTCCGAACGCATGCGTTATGAAAACGAAAAGATTTGGATCACCTGGCAACAAGAAATTTATGAAAATGTCACAGGTGTTCCACGTAGCCCGAATCACCCGCCAACTGAGGAAGGAAATTTGTTTCTTCCGACCATTCATATTCTAATTGAAGGCCCTACCGAAACGATCACCCTCGCCTCGCAGAGTATTTTTTTATTTAATTCCATGTATATTTTGAGCTGCGCGCTTTGGGTCGTTGTCGAGCTGAGCGCATGTATGTTTTTAGTCGGTGTGGATCAGATAAAGGAAACTACTAAGGAGAATTTGAGGAAGATATAAAGGGGAATGAGGACAGACTCAATTTATCTTTGACGGCATGAATCGCTGTGAGGTCCGCGCAGCCACCAGTCTTCTCCCGCCGGAGCAAGAAGGGCATGAATGGGGCGCATTAATATCCATGTCTAGTTCACCCACTGATTCCCTGTTCTGAGGTCATGTACTGCTACCAGACAAATATTGGGTTACAACGACGCGGATCCCTGCTGATTTCTAATAAAAAATAAGAAAAATAGGAAGGAGCCCGCCTAAAGTGGCGAGACAACTTCCAAATTTCGAATACCTTCACCCTCTATACTTTTTACTTTTTCGTAAAATAATTTGAATTTAGATCGTGAGAGCAATTGAAAGTCCAAGGCAGCTATGTAGGTATCTTTTTTTTTAAAAAAAAAACAATATTTTCTATCGTTCCAGATACGTAGCGAATCTGCATAAGTCGCAGTAATAACTCACAGGTTGGTCGCGACATTAGTGAAAACACAACACAGCATGGCATCTTTCTCCAATTAACGGCGAAAATTAATAGCCCTAAACGTCTTTGGGGCAGAAAACGTCTTATGATCGATGCGCAAAGAATGCGCGCTCGCTGTTTGATCGAGCGAAGCAGCGAGGCCCGGTCAGTCTGAATCGATTTGCATATCTTTGACACGGATGACAATGCCTCTGGTCACACGAGTTTGTTCCACAGGTCCCCAGGTGATCTTTTCCCCCGCCACTCGCGGGACCATGTGTGAAAATGAGGCATCAAAATCAATTTTTTATGCGTTTATAAATATTTAAGGCTGAAGTAACAAAACGTTGTTGTTGTTGCTGGCTGTTGACGCGTCGTTCGCGCGCCTTTTTCTCGAATTATTATTATTATTTGTTTTTTTTTATTCCGGCGCTCAAAGTGACGCAACTCGGCACAGTATCGCGCGAAACGATCTTCGCCGCGGAGCGATCATGTCAGAGGTGTGAAGTCTGACTGGAAGATGCCGTGATCGATTTGGCGGGTACCTGGAGACGAAAATATCCTATGATGGGTCCATTCAATTAGAAGTGTCACAACATCATTTCGGGCTGCTGAGCTTTTGATCGTTGATTTACGATCAATTGCCGCGATCGCCGTCCAGATGAGCTCAATCCGGCTCCAGTGCGGCTTTTAAATGTTATTGGGCACTTTCGCAAAGTGGTTCGCTCACCTGGGCGGGGAGTTTTTAATCAATTTACAGATTTTTACTGCTGGTTTTGTGGGGATTATTGAACGTTAAGCTTTGTCTGATAGTGATCGTGACAAAAGATCGCTGACAGAGGAGCTAGTTTATTGACAGAGACCTATCTTTAGGTAGAAAGCTTGTTCATCTTTCTCTCGGGGAAGATATTTTTGGCCTGATTGCGAGTGGAAGACACTCCCGACTATTTAGCCAAGCCTAATTGCTTTTGGTTTTTTATTTAAATTTCACCTGTTTCAAAATTCCCACAGTTAATTCTCGATTGTTTAGACACTGTTTACAAAAATAAGCGCTTTTAATGCTCTGGTCACACTCCGGGTCCAGTGACTTTTTATTAAATTTTTACAGGGCAGGACATTAACAAGTCCATAAAAGCCCTGGGAAGTCATTTTCCGTGGGCTCTCAGAGAAATAAAAAATAAAAAATAAAATACACATAGGTATTCTTCTGAAGAGCCACAATCTGGTGATTGACGGAAATTCTTGACGAGGCAATTTTCGCCGCAGAAGTGGGCTTCAATCACCGGATTTACTGCAATGTGCTAATTAGTCCACGGTCGGTCCAGCGCCGATACTAAAATTCTTATTTATGACTTTGAACTACTTGTGACCGGGAAGGAGTGGCACACAAATTACAGGAGAACAGCAATCATCGTGTCGGCAGGGGATTCATTAAGCCCGGCTCAGAGCTGATCAAATATTCAAATTAGTGCCAGCTCGTGAGAAGCTAGATAGGTAGGAGCTGAAGATCGTATATGACGACTCGGTTTATAAATATATATTTAAAAAAAAATACGAAATGCTGGGAGAGCAAGGAACCGAGACCGAGCGCGGTTAAATTTCAGCAAAATCGCGCTCGAGCCAATCCCGCCTCGCGGTCACCCAAGCGTACTTTCCTCAATTTTTACATACCTGGCCTAGGTGCCAAGATGGCTTCAAATAAACTTGTCTGTCTGACGGGCTGGCACCAATCGCCAAACACTGATTACACCCTTTCAACAAACTTTCAATTAGACGAAATAGAAAACCGGCAGTTACGGGCAGCCGGAAAAACTTCACCTAATTTCATCGCCCGTTTTTGCCGCTGCTCCGCGGTGATCGTCACACCTGAGATGATCCACGGGGAAACAAAAAAATATGTAAGACGATCGGCTTAAATTATGTCTTCGCGGTCTTTTGTTCCGCCTAAGAAAATGATCAGGCTCGTCTATAATTTCCTAATCGAAAGAAAATTGATTTGGTGAGGTTCGGCCGCGGGCTTCCTTGCTTCTTCGGTTGATTGGGCTACAGGCGATAGGTCCGCACGCACTTCTCGCAAGTAATTGCGGCCGAACGCCTATTGGATCTATCGCCGCGGTTGCGGCCTACGAGCTCTCGTTTTTTTCATTCCGCCCTCCTTAATTTGATGGTGCCGACTTCATTACAATTTTCCGAAATTTCGATTTTCGGTAAGAGTGAGGAATTAAAAAAAAACCTAACCAGGCACACTTGGAGAGTCATTTCTGTGAATGACTCTGGCTTCTGCCGAGGCTCGGAGTCGAAGAAGAGATTTCCAGAGCCGCGGTCCAAGCCCTCGTTCTGGAATTAGACAGAAATGCTCGTCACCTTCATTAATTGAATGCCTTTGTGATGACTTGTTACACATCCCAGAACAGCTTTTTGTCCGGCTTTGAGGCTTGCTTGGATTTAAACCAGGTTTTGTACCAGGTTAATTTATAAATACCTGATTTAAGCCAAAATTAGGAAGTTGATAATTTTAATCCATCAGTTTTACTACAAAAAATTTAGATTTTCACATTCATTAACAATTGTTTACGACTGTCGATAGGTTTTTATTTAAGATTTAGAAGTAATTAGATAAGTCCAAATTGTGTTAATTAAAATCGCGGCTAAATATCCAATATTTAAGAGAAATATATTTTGATATAGAAAATCTCATCGAATTCCTTTTTTGCCAGATATAAGAATTTTTTACACTTCCCTATAGAAACCACAAAAATAATTAGTTGTTGTGAACAGGGATTTAAAAGATCATTTGGCAACAGCGCAAATCCATAAATTGCCTAAATGGCAACAGGCTTGCTCTTTTTCAGTAAGATTTTAATATGTTTCGTCTGCTATCATTTAAACTTGGTATCCCCTTGTTTTGTTAAAATATTTATTAATACATTTTGTTTTAGAACGAAAGCATGCAATTCAACTATAGGCTGTCACGTCACGGAAAAAAGATGATAACCAGAATCAGACCTAACTGAATTAGTAAATGGATCATTAAAAAACAAAGAACATGCTTTTAAAAAACGTTATAATGAAAGCTGGCCGCCTTAGGGATCTCTTAATTTACAGAACACAATCCAGTTAGCTATAGCTGAATTTCCTTTATAGGCAGATTTTATTTTATCATTAAATTTGAGACTATGTTAAATTTGTCACCTACCGCTAAATTGATCTAAAAAGAATGATCAGAGGCAGTTTGAGTGATAGCGCTAACCTTTCGAAAGTTCACGAACTTCTTTCTCATCAGGAGATCCGTTGATTCCTTTTCTTTTCAATTTTAATTTTGCAGCAATTATAAAAGATTTGTGTCAAGCTCTGGCGCTGTTCGCAGATCGCCAGTTTGTCAAACGCACAATCATTTTGGATTTCGGTGAAAATTTGTTTATCGCGCATTAGTGCCAGAATCGATTAATTTCAAAGAGGGGGCACGTCGTCCGTCAATGGATTAAGAGGTACCTGAAATAGCTCAATCGTCCAGGCCTCGGACTCATTATCATAAGAACGGGGCACGATTTGAAACGTGAGTTCTAACGTCTGGACACTGAGGGGTCACGCACGTCCCAATTCGACGGATCGTCACTTAATTTCGCTTTGATTCGCGATCGACTATTCAGACTAGGTGATCGCCCTGCCTTCCCAGAAAGCGAACGAACAAATTACTTTTTCTGTTGTCACCAGAAAAATTCTTTCTTTCACCACTCGGCCGGAATAAGACGCATTATGGACGTATTCTTAGCCGTAAACGTGTTGTCAAAATACCTGAAGCCGAGCGCGGTCGCTTAATGCTTGTCACCAGCTAATCCTCGGCAGAAATGTGAAATCGGTGGACATTATGCTTAATTAAGTGTTGAAACCGAGCGCAGTCGAGGGGCCGGCCGATAGCATTTCGATAAATCGGTTCCACCAATTTACATCATCGTTAGATAAATCATCTCCAAATCTGTTTATGGTCGAGGCGATAATGCGCCGGGAGTGATGCTGGTGCGACCCGGCCGACTTCGCTGGGAATATGTTTTAAAAACGAGAACAAAAAGATCGAGGATCACTTTAGGAGTTTGGGGAATGCAGACAGAAAAGTCGCTGCGGTCATCACGGTGAGCGAGCAAGCGGAATAGCTCCGCTGGGTGCTGTTGAGCCAAGAAGTCCTATTCTCTTGGGCTGGTCCATCAATAGCTTCCTGAATCTTCAAAGTTTCTCGAGTTGTTTGTGGATTTATCAATGCAAATTGAAATCTTTATTGGCGGAGATGACAAATTTTTATTATTAAAAAAACTGGAATATAGCGATAAATTATGTACAAAACCACACCGCTTTTCGTAGAGATTAGGCTAGGCTGACACAATATTTAGCATATATTTTTAAAACTGATCGTGCTGACTACTAACCGATAGATTATAGCAGCTAATTACAGAAGCAGTGACAAAATCAGGTTGCATCATCTGTTTATAGCGCTTGTTAAAGTAGAATTAACTTAAAGCAGGCGACTTTAAAAGTTTAAGCTCTGATATGATCTTTTGGTGCTCATAATTTATGCTTCCTGTATCCATCAAACATAAAACCAGAAATCAAAGTTTATTTCACCAAAGCTATTTTGAACTGAGAATTTTAATGTTTTTATTCGTTTAGAACAACTGCTGCAATCTATTTTCTGATTTTGTATAATAGTTGAGTGCAGTAAAAGCAGAATATTAATAAAATGTCTCTAAAGTCTGCTTTTAAAAACTATTTGTTTTAATATTTCCTTAATTCAGAACCTTTAAAGTACAATTCAAGACACCCAACTTAAACTTAATTCTTAATATTTATTTAAATTATTTGGACAATTTCTGGTAGCTCAGTATATCAAAATTAGATGAAGTTTTTTTTTTTTGTAATTAATTCATAATAAATATATTTCTCTTAATTAAAGCTATTTTGTCTGTCTACGTCGCAATAAGAATTAAAATTTTATTTTTGTTACTTCGAGTTCTATAACTTAAAATCCACTGAACTGATTTGGATATTTTGATACTATAACTAAATAAAAGGAAGAACACTTGTGCCCCTTTTCCGCAAATCGCTTGAATCGATTCCGCGTACTCAAATCTCAAAAAATATTGTACGAGTTGTACTTAAAACAGGGTTTGGCTTTACGAATTATTTTAGAAATGATAAAATATCAAATGAAATTACTTAACATTTGAAGTTATTATTTACTAAAGTCCTGTGAATTTATTGATTTTAAATTTTTTTACAGATATTCCCACATTTTCTCTATCGTGCACCAGTCAAGTTTCAGTAGTCGCCTTTTACTGCTCAACTTTGACTCTTATTTGCAATTTAAGTCAGTAATTGCAAAAGTGAGCAACTGCGAAGCACCTACTTCCGAAGATGGAGACGCTATTTTAATTAATGGGCATTAATGGGCACACTTCCCCTGTGAGCCCATCCGAGGCCCGGGGCTGATGAGAATTTGCTTCCAGTGCAACACGTCGGGAGCAGGGCGCTAAGCCCAAAGTGATTACAGAGTTGATGAGAAAATCATCAGCACCTTGCCGGGACTCAAAGGAAGCATAATCAAAACTGTCGTCACCATCGCCGCCGTCGTTTCTAAAATTAGTTCTTACGACGGCACAAGCAAATCATTATCGTCCCGGCCCATCCCGGGCGTTTCCCTCTTTTTTTGAGGCGCGCCGGGGGTACCCGGCTCCAGGCTCTGGGTACCCCGCCCCGCTCCGAAGGTAGCTGCCGATGATTACTCGATCCTGAAAGCACCGACAAGACGGGACAGGAGCAATTAAGGATGCGAAAACGTTAATTGCAATTAACAAATTTTTTTGCTCAATTTTTTTAACGTATTTTTTGTCTAGTCCCTAGGGCACGCCGGGAAGGGCGGGAACGAATCAGAGAGCACGAAGCATCCTCTGGAGCAGATCCACCGGGATAATGGACCTTATGCGATGCATCCGCGACAAAGGGAGCATCGTTTTATCGGGCAAAAGGAGGAAAAAGCAGAAAAAGCAGCCCGACTAAGGTCGGGATTGAACGGGGGCTCTCTGTTGGCTCCAGTCCTGAAAAAAAGGAAACTCCCAAGAATTGTCCTTAAACGCTGATGAAGCACCGATCCCGTGGATGGATGGGAAATGAGCGTCCTTTGTCTCCGGCAGGATGCTTTTCAAGTTAGGTAAGTGTCAAAGTGTAAATTGGAGGAGCGGAGCAGGATCTGGGCTCTGGGCGCAGGCACTCCGGAGGAGTCCCGTCCTTCGCTAGTTTCCCTGATTAAAACAAATCGTTTAAAAAAGCACTGGGTGCAGAAAGACCCGGGAGTAATGAGAAACTGTACTTAATGACGTGGTAAATTGCATTTTTTTTTAGCGATGACAAGTGTGTGGCCACCCCCGCACGCGCCTATTAGAGGGCCCCATACAAATGAGAGGGGGCCCTTAATGGCTGTGCGAGAAATTTTAATTAAATCCAATTCAGCAACCGCTGCCTCTAAAGAGCTCTGCAAGGATCATCTCTTCGGGGCAAATGAGCGCATAATGAAGAACAGACAGCCGGCGGGAGAGGCCGGGGGCCCTTCGAGGGAAGCATCTGTCTATTCGGTGACAAGGCCGCGTTTTTCTCCCTCTAATAGGCGGCTTTTGCGGCCTCTCAATGCTGCGCTTTTCCGACGTATCGGTAATTATGTTTATATACTAACCCAAAATTCCCCAACAAATTAATTTAAGTAGGTTTGAAAAAGGGGCTTTTAAATGCCCTGTAAAGGGAAATATTCCCGCCAAGTTTCATAAAAATTGTAAGTCGCAATGGCCCAATTAAGGGAGATGTGAAAGACGCTGAGCCGCTGATAGGAGACCTTGGTCACTCCTTGAACGGGCCTATCGCTGGTCATTAGGTTTTTTTTCTGAGCAGCTGCACTCTCCCGGACTGGCTAGCTCTAAAGTCTAAACAGCGGAACAATTACGAAGAAAGCCAGCCCGTGATTATCTCGTGCTGTCCATCGCCTCCAGAGGCATCTTCGTGGCATCATGTCGCAATAAACGTCCAGAGGAATTCTGGCAAGTCACCGAAAGTAACGAGGCTTAGCGGTCCGTGCCTGTTGCGCGGTTTGACTTCTCTTCCGCGACAAGAGGAGCCTCCTCCTCCTCGGGCTCTGCCGGTCAAGGAAAATTCATTCTTTTCGTCGGGACCGCTGATAAGTCGGACCTCGTGATATGGAGGACAGGAAGAAGGCTGACAGGCAGCCGTGCGACACTCCCGGAGTCTGTCAATCTTCGTCCCTGTCCACATCCCCTTTTTCACAACATTTCCCTTGGGATAAAAATTTTAGGCTGGCGGTTAATTTCCTCCCCGTCTTTTGTCTGGACTCAATCGAGCTCGCAGTGGTCCACGTCGGCGCTGTGCTACCGGGTGAAATTCGATCCTTGTGAGAGCTCCGAGGTCTGGCCGGGGGTAGTAATCGGGCTCACTCACCACTTTGGGGTCCGATTTGCGTGGTTTACACCACCCCGCGACTCAGCCCCGGCCGCTGCGATCATTAATTATTATTTTCAGTCCTGCTTTTTGCCGCTGATGAATTATAAATCATCTCGCGAGTGAGGAACTAGCGCGCTGTTTGGGTTCGACGGCCGCGGCTGCATGCTCTGCAATTTTCTCGGAAGGATTTGATTGATCCACGCCAGCGAGATGCAGCGTGGCTAATTGAAATCCAATCAAGAAGCACCGTAAGCCGGGCAATTTAAGTGCCCGCGCGATCCCTCTAGAATTTGCCACAATAATTTCCTTCTCTGACCGCTCTGACGTCACAGGCGGTCATTCATCATGCGAGCCCCGCCAGAGGTGCAATTAAGGCGCTGATGAAACCGCCGCCGAAGGATAATAAAATCCGCTGTGGTGGGGCCGCCGAGGTTCCTTAAAACACGCTCAGCCGCCTCCGAGCCAGCCCGGCCCGCACAATCCTCAAGTGATGACCGCCAATAAATGCTCGGCCTGATTGTGATCGGAAGCCGGAGGTGTGACATTTATTGATCGTTCGCCAAAGCAATTCCCGATCATAAATATCGCGGACAAAAGGTCGCATTGATTCCGCGAAATCAAGTGCAAGTCGCTGGTCTGTGGGGCCCCGGTGATATACTGCAACTATCAAAGTCGATTCCTGCTCCGAGCGCGGTCAGCACAATCCGGGCGAGCATTTTTATGATTAGCATTCCGCCATAATATTAAATTAATAACTGGCCGCAACCTCCTCCGGAATTTCACCTTTCGTCTAATAAACCATTTCACAAGATATTCCACCTGTGTAATTTACAGCCTCTGTCGTCTGTCGGTAGAAAAGCCATCTAGAGATAAAGATCAACGATCGTGCTAATGGGCTGAGGTAAAAACAAACGTTTTTCGCCTAATAGGCAGCCTTCCTCTAATCCGCGCTCTGTCCGAATTAATTTGATTAGAGGAGTCCCAAATTATTGGGTGAGTTATCGGGTTGTCGCCGAGGCCGCGCGAGTGGGTGGACAGCAGCAGCGACCGCGACAAGTTGCCTTTTTGTCTCCGGCATGTCGCCGTGATTAATTTTATTCGCCAGGAGGAATGCTAATAGATCCAGTCGCGGAGATCTTATCTGGATCTTTTCATTTTCACCCGCCAGAGCACGCCAGGCGGATGTGAACGGACAGACGCCACTGTCTGCTCGAAATGATTAGAAAAGCGAAAAAACGAGATTGGTAGCCAGAGCATGCTAATTGGCCTTTTGTATCTTATGCTCTGGATTCTCAGATTGCCGCGGCTTTCGGCCGATTTTCTAATTCGCCCGGTTAATCGCTTTTCGTGGGCATGGAAAATCACATTTGAACACTTGTAATGGGCTCTTCATTAAACACCTCGAGGTGATTTGATCAGTTCCACGTTGCCTAAAATCATGAGAATGCCAAAAAAAATTATCCACATTATGAAAACTTCTCTGGTAACATTCATAAAATAATAAACCCTTAAGAGTCAAAACAATTTGTAGCAATGCGATGTTGTAAATTCTGTTAAAAATGACTGGATTAAAAAGAATATTTATTTATATTTTTATAAGTTTTAAAAATAGGAATTTTTTTACCTTTGCACGCTATTTTCTAAAACACTAGAATTTTGTAATGCTTTTGGAAGTGCAAAGATTCCTAGTTTTTATTGCATTGCACCTAAAATTTCCTTTAAAAATTGTACTACTCCCTTTCTAGTTTTAGTATAGACGTATAGATTACAAAAATATGAAATGCGTAGTCGTTATATTTTTTATTCTGCTTTATTTCTTGAGTTGTCTTACCTAAAAAATGGTACTAATATTCAGAGTTGCTAAAAAGTAGATTAAAAGCTAAGAAAATAATAAAGTGTAGCGCTATTCCAAAAAAATGACTTCACCGCCCTGAAACCGGAGCAAAACCAATTTCCACACATTTCCTAATCGCCATGAGGCCCGCATGCAACGCACCCAATTTTCCAATTTGCCAATTAATCCTCCGGCCAAATTACGTGCGTTGGGTGAGCCCCAGATGCTTCGGCCGACGACAGAAGGTGCCGAGGCTGCGTCTTGAAAGGCTCTTGAAACGCACAAGAAGCAGTCGCGTCTCACGCGATGCCCTCGAAGGCCGAGATGAAAAAATACGGCCCTTCGAGCAGATTTCGTAATTAAATTAAAGACCGTCTGGATCGACGGGGTACTTAAGTTGGATTATGTCAAAGGTTAGCGCTGCTAATCAGAGTCACGAAAGCGGCAGGACGGAAGCCTCGATGCGCCGGAAGCCGCAGATTCCCATCTCGGGATAATGCAGCAACTTTGAGTAGATTCAGCTCAAGATCCCGGAGCCTGGGCTCGGCCAATTTTCCACTTAAAGGAAGAATTATTTTGACGGATTTCGGACAGGACCCAAAACACCTTTTTCTAAATCCATGTAATTTTTCGTCCGGCTGTGTCATGTATTTCCTGTTTAGCCGGGCTCGGGATAGTCAGGCAAAATTACACCTTAAAGCGGTGCAAATTTTTCAAGACAGGCCCGATCCTTCACTGGGAAAATTGTTGAGATTCGACTCAATTTCGTATTCATATATTCAGCGGCGGTAATCTCCCCACCCCAGTGACCTGGGTCTTATCTAATCCTCTCCGAAAATTGAAAAAGATGTCAAAAGTCACTGGCAGCATGTAAGACGGCCGGAGGAGCTGGGGCTGCACCGGATCAAATTTATTCATCATCCCGGCGAGGTGATAAATCACAGAACTAACCGAGCCCCGGCGGAAAAAGAAGGGGTGTGACACACCCCCGCACGCACCGACGACGCATGGCACGGTCGTCGGTGCTCCGCAGGGAGCACCCCTTCCGGGATTTTATATAAGTACGAGTATATGTATGTGGCTATATTTTTTTAATTTTCACTTTTTTTTTAAAATTTACAGCAAAAATGCCGGCTGTAACGACAGTCCATTAGAGGGCGAAACCTCGCACCTCCTACACGATTAATAGTTGTCCTCGGGCGAAGGGTTGCACTTAATCCCCGATGCTTATCACGATGAGGGGCTTACGTCCGTCCAGGGCGATAAAACACGCGACTTAGCAGGGTGGTCTGCTTCTGGTCCCGATCCAGCCGGGGGTGCATAAATTTCGAGAGCTCAGCCACTCGATAGTTCGAAAATGTTCCAAGTGATGGATTCCATTTAAAACTGCCCCCACTCGCAATTGAGAAGGCGGATTTGGTGGTGAGCTGAGCTCCTGAGCTTGACTGATGGCGCCAGGTTTTCACTCTAAACAGTCCCGGGGAATGATCGAGGAGGAACGGCGGTCAATTAATTACTGCTTTTTGGGTGGGATTAATGGCCCGGTAAGTGCATTTGAAGCCCCATAATCGCAGTAATTTATTGGGCGGTGAATTTATTACGTTAATACACCGCAAGCCTACTTAAAACTGCGGTTATGGGCCTGAGCTTAATTTGTTTATGTTTGCATCTATGCTATTTTAGACTTAGAATTTAGAAATATCTAAATTAACTGGCTTAATGCTTTGAATGCCCACTTTTTTGATAAGCTCTACTTTTTTTTAAATTCAATTTTAAAACTCCCAACATTTTCCTAACAATGTTTTTGTCTGTCTAAAACTTAACACCGTTTTATAGGACCTAACTCAGTTTTCAAAAATTATGTTTCTGCAGTCGCCTGCTAAATTCAGCTTTAGAAAAGCAATAGCTTAATTGCATAGTTGGCTACAAAAACTGAATTCTATCTAGAAAACAGAAAATCTGGCAAAGAGTTATGGATGGATTTTTAACGTATTCACAATTACATAATCTAAACTAAAGTCATGTACGTTTGAAACTGGTATTTCGAAAATTCTGTGTGGAATTTTTCCTTAAGTTTAGAACTACAGTTTGTATGCAAATAAGGAAAGGTATTAAAAATTAGTTTAAAAGACATGTAAAACTACATAAATTCAACCTTTCTCAGCAGGACGTCTCCCACCTACTGCAATTAATTTACATTCATTTAGGATGCATCATCCGCACCTACCTCGCAATCAGAGCGCAGATCCCTGGTAGCCCCAAACTCCAATATTTGTCAAGTCCAATTCGGTGCCCTGTCACTGAATCAAGAGTCCCGCTGATTCGATTCGTATCTAAATGTGTCGCTGGAAGATAAGTGATCGCATATCTGGCGATCGCGGGCTCGGACGCAATTTAGCGGCCTCCTCACGACGCAGCTTTCGAGGAGCAGCGAAAGAGAGAGGCGAAAAAGAAGTGCGACGGTCTACCTGAATCAGGTCCGCTGATCAAACAGCAATAATCGATCACGATCAATTAGCAATGGACACCGTTGGACGATGATCAAAAACGTTTTGACCAAGAGGTGTACGCTCGCCCGCACTTCTGCGCCTAGGCGAGCGGAGCTTTTAATAGACCGCTCGGCAACGATCAAAGGCGCGGCCCTAGTTTGGCCGATTACATCTCAATCTCAATATCGAATCGAAAGTAAATTTTAAGAAAAAGCGCGAGAAGAGTCCCGCGCGGGCCACAAAGCGATGCCGCTATCGGTTTTCGTTTCGATCCGATCAAAGTGTGATCGTGTCGAGGCAGCTGGTGTAATTGAGAGGCCCGCGCTGTGGGCAAAAATCTTCTGGCCTCCTTATTGCGGCTGAAGATCTCGCAGGTATGTGGAAACCTAATCACCGGCGGTCCAGCGGCTGTTAAAATAGACGTCGGCAGAAGCGCGAAGGTACCGTATGAGGGCTGCGGGAAGGCCTTCACAATGCGAGGAGGAATTTTCTAAGGTGTATTACCTCCAGCAGGCAGTAAAGTGCCGTCCGCAGCGTGAATTGCAGATTTTTTCATTCGATCTGCCAATCGCTCACCGTCGCCGTCGAGTGATGCGCGGCCTTAACAACTGCGTCCCGATGGGACCGCGGTGCTGCGTGCAGCCGCAGAAGAGGCCTTTTCGGCCTCAAAATGTGTAAACATTCACACTGAGGACATTTGGCACGGTTGGGGCTAATGGGGGCTTGCTGGTCACGTAATATCGTTTTCGGGGAAACGATTAAAAATGGTAAGCCGGAGGGTGGAGCGGCTTCCACGTAGGTCGAAGCCGTTTAACTTGCAACATTAATCTCCCCGAAAGGTAAAACGACTGTCCAAAGTGAGGTTCCTCGCGCCCAAAAAGACTGTCCGTCTAAGACAAAAAACACGGCCAGATGATAGCCTCACAAATAAAGTCATTACAAATTCGGTGAGGCCATTAATCTTCCTAAGTTGTGTCAATTAGCGATCAGTGTAAATAATGTGTAAACGTGTTTTTGTGGCCTTTTGTTTTTCCCTTTTTGTTTTCACGCCTCGACAAATCTCGGATGGTCTTCCTCCGGGACCCCGCTCCGGGAATCAGTTGAGATGGCCGAGATGTGCTCCTCGAGCGAGAACTACATCTGGCCCAAGATGCGCGCCTGCCGGTACCCCGGCGTATCGGACAACACACTTTGCTGCGACAGGGTCCGATGTCATCCGGTTATGTTTATGCTCGGCTCGGTCGTATTTCACCCCGAAATCGGCGTCCACAGAGTTCCGACATGTTTTTCTAGTCAACCAGAAAATATGCCTCTTAACATTTTTTTATTTTCATTTTCGTTTTGAGCGTGTTGTGCCCGATCGGTTTTTTATTTAAATTAATTTTATTGGATCCGATTCGTTTTGGATGCCAATAAGGTGCGTGAATGAGATTAGGTTTTCGTGCTGCCAGATTTATGCTGATCTCGGCTGCCTCTAGATTTTTTTAGTCATGTTATTTACGGTGGTTGAAACGTGTAGGCCGAGGCGGGTTACACCTCCTTAACAGAGATTTAATGGACATCGAAGACAATAAACTTCGAACTGTAAAGATGCAGTACGTGGGTTATGGGAAATTGTGTCGAATATCACGTGCAAGTAGCCAACAACCTCGTTTGGTGGGCACGCGCATTTCTAATTGAGATTCTTCTACTGACCCCTGCTAGAAGAAAACATTTTGGTCCCGGGAATTAATTGAGCTAAAAACGAAATTTCGCGGGCACTATCGAGCGACTGAGCTAATAGTAAATCCCACGAATATTAGACAAAACATTTATTTATTTGTTTTACAGCTTATTCCTGTGAAAGCGTAACGAATCAAAATTAAAGTTTTAATATCTGATGATCTCTTATTCTACTTTTCATTTATATTTTCTTCATATAAATTTTTTTTTTTATTGAACACTGATTAGATAACGATTTTTTACATCAATCTTAATTTATTATAATTTTTCGATCATTATGGCTGAATTGCCTGCATCCGTAATTCAGCGCATTGATGTATATATAATTCATCATATTAGTAGAGTAAAATCTTCGTAAATCGTTTTTAGGTTTGAATTCTGCAGAAATTGCATACTCAGCATGATGAAAATTTTTATTGCACTTTGGTTCGTATTTTCTTTGCACAAAATTAACGAAGTCACGCAGAGTAGCTCAGACCTGGTGATAGTTTTGGAGGTTTCACAGGACCCTCGCTGCGGGAGGCCCACAGGAAATTTGTTTTTGCGACCAAGAACTGCGCAGAATCACCCTGACTAATTTGCTAGAATTGCAGTCTCACAGCGGCATCATTAAGTCGTTGTTGTGGGTCCCATGCATTTTTTGAGGAACTTTTCCGGATGAGAAAAATGACTTTAGACAGCATGGCGGCACGAATGCCAACTTAGATATCCTTGAGGACGTGATCCTGCCCTTTGGTCTCTGGGTCATAAATTTTGAAGCTAGGAATTCAGCACAAATCCCGCAATTTATCTTGCCATCAAAAGGCTGATTAATTTGCCCTCAATGGCGGTTGTCGCACCCTCCCCGCGCCGCCACCCTCGTCAACCGTGGACCGCATATATTACTCGCAATTGACGACAATCGGCCAGGACATGACACTTTCATAAATTTTCACCCGCTCGAGGGCAAATTAATAATATTGCGTGTGCCATTAATCATCGACCATATTAAACAGTGGCGTGGTCGGGGGTGGGGGCGGTGGCTAATGCACGCCTATAGAAGGCCTTGGATTGGATGCAGCGGCGGCGGCGGCGGCCCGGACTCATCCCGGCGAATGGCGCAATTCACTAAAACAAGCGGCGGAAGGTGCACCTTGTTGCAAGGATGCACCACCGCACATTTATCAATTTGCACTCATTCAGGCCTCGCATCCCTGGACAAATATTTGTCACCGAAAATCCTTCCTCATCACCACCGGTCCGCGTGGCGCACTATTTTCAAACCCTACCTTCCTGCAGTCTGGGACTAGGGGCGGGCTGCCGGGCGAGCAAATAAATTTTAATGGACACATTTTCGGGCCATCAGCAGCATATTTCATTTTCGAATTTTGAATGTACCCTCGACAGCTTTGCAATTTAGAGAGGATGCCCCAGACTACGCCGTCCGCCCGGACGGTGGACCCGGATCCGACCCCGGCCTGCTGCAGCCCCCCAGGCGCCACCTCGCAGACCGGCCAGCTCATTTCGGGCCGCAATCAAAGTTATATGACTAAAGTGGTCGCGTTTAATGACACTTTCTGGCCCCGGGGCCTGGCCCGGTCCACGGGCAACTTTTTTAATATCGATAAATAATCGCTCTCTTGGCGAAAGTGCAGGCCCGGGCCCGGACGGGGACCATCGGTAAAAAGCACTTTTTTAGGAGGTTATTTATTGGACCCTTTACCCTGCTCGACCCACGGGTTACAACAAATTTTTTTTTTTTTTTTGTCAGCGGCATGGCAACGCCGTCTGCCCGTTGTTTACATGGAGCTTAAATTAACTTCATACGCCCGGGCAGACAAATGGGGCGCTGCTCTTTATCGACAATTTAGCAGGTAATGCTCGCTGAAAAGTTATTAAATAGCTTATTTTGCCCATTTTTGCGTCGAGGACACTGCGACAAGCACCGGCGGTTGCAGCCCTTTCAGCCGCGCCGAGAGCGATTGTCCTGGTGAATAGTTTTCGACTGGCGGCGAAAGGTAATCAGGACAAAGTGGCCGCCGGCCGGGCACTATCCAGCTCGCTTTATTAGGCATCGAGAATGAAGTCATTTTCAGCTTAAAAGGGTCTTTTTTTGGGGCTGCACGCCGCACCGCATAGTGCCTCTGCACGGCAATATATTCTTTTTTTTTCGCCCGGTAATTGAGTCCTGCATAGTCTCAGTTAATTGCTGCAACTTTTTACCGAGGTTGGGGTCACGCACTGAGACCGCTTTTGCCATGGTATTCATCTGGATACTGTGGGCAAAGACACAAATTAAATCTCTGTCTCAAAACCGCAATATACCGCTTCGGTCTCTTTTGCGGTCCAGGAACTCATATTTACCTCGGAGCCAACTGTTGCGATCTTTCCTCCTTGAGACGTTGGATCCATGGATGAGGGTGTGGAGGAGAACTCGCATTTTCCCTTTCTATACCAAGAGGAGAAACAGCCGCAAAAGATCGACATCTTTCAATTAATTTCTTGGCTGCGTCAGCAAATGGATTGCGTGCCAACAAACCGCATAATTACAAACCGATTAATGTCAACATCGGGCCGGCACTCGTGATTGAAATCTGCTTCTGGACTTTTTCGATTTCGCCTGCGGTTCTACCATCTTTGATGTTTTAATGAAAGCCAGTAAAACAGTGGTCGATTGATATCCGTAGATGGGTGATCTTGCACACCTTATGCGTGTACACGTCCTTTGATCTGCCGATGATATTAACGATTTTTATTTAGATTTATTCTTCTGACTTTGGTGTATTCTTCTTTTTGTTTAAGAGCTTCAAAGACCTTTTTTATTCTTGTTCGAGTTCGTTTGACACGTTGCAGAAAATGTGGGCTATTCAGCTATAAGCTATATCAAGCTGAATAACTACCATTTACGTCTACATAGAATTCCTCTCCTTTAGCTTATTCAAAAAACGCATTCAGCGTCTTTTAAATCGTTATTTTAAAGAAATGAATTTAAGACATTCGAAAAACAATTCTCTTTGTTTATGAGCATTGCCCCTTCTTCCTATAACATAATAAAAGAGCCTGCTGAATGGTTAAAAAAGATGATATAACAATTTTTCTGAGAAAAAACAACATATTGATTGCTAGATTTAATTCAGCCACGTATTCAGCCACACCTGGAAGTCAAACTGAAAATATTCAACGACAAATTGCTTACCTGACTAACAGATAAAGCCGCTTGGCGGCGCATTTCCCACTTGATCGACAATCGCATGTCCAGTTAGACTTTACACCTCAGCTTGGGGTTAATCCAGCCGCAATTATTCACACCTGGAAGTTTTCTATCATCCACGGGTCCGTGAGTCTCTAAATCATTTTCTGGTCGATGAATATTTGACGTGCTGACTCTCTACCGCCTTTTGTTGGTGTCGGACCGCGCGCCGCAAGACATGCCGCGCCACAGCGAAGGTATTTCGCGCGGGCTTGAACTAGTTGAGACCTCATCAGAACCCGATGGCCTTTGTTGGGAAGAGGCTTAATTGAAATGCCGCAACATTGACAAATGTTGCCCCATTGCGAGGGGCTTAACAGGAAGCATCGCGGCTCCATTTTTTTTTGGTATCTAGTAAGTTGCATCATGTGGCTAGTGCGCCGGGTGCGGAAAATGCAATTATCTATTGCCCGCAGCTCTGGGGCAGAGCACCCTCCTGGCAATCGCTTTCTCATCGAGCGGCCGCGTCCGCACCTTGAGGCTCTTTCGCCGGTAATGTAAGCAAAACAAGCTCAAGAAAAACAAACACCAGCCCAATCTGATAACAATTATTTCGTCCGAGGGAATGTCATTCAATTTCGCAACGTCCCGCCGGCTGACGAGACCTGCGGAGGACCGAAGGGCCCCAACGTAATCCGATACAACTGGGAAGAACTGGCCCCGGGGCTCGGACTCGTACGTGACAGTCAAATGGTTCGGCTTCGATTGTTTCCAACTGCTGCGGAGTGCCATTCGACAACTGCTTAAGGTTTCGGAAGCTGTGGTTTCTCGCAGTGGAAGGAAACCCTTCTGCGGATGCGTCATCGTGTGGGAATCGAGGAGGCCCTTTGCCATTTGTCATACCTTTCCGGGTCGCATTCGAATTCGATACAGTTTTAATAGTAACGAACTCAATCTGCCCTGCGGGATTGTCTCCCGGATAATTCTTGGGCCCTTCTTCGGCGAGGATTGCTATTACCCCTTGTGCGAGTAACCTAATCAAATCCCAATTAAATCTCATCCCTTTCCTGGTCTCCTTGTCGAAAGACAAACCGAGCTGGCTGACTTTGTTTTTGAGATACGTCGCACCGTTGCGAATTCCTCAAGCAGAAACCACAGCAGATTCTTGAGAATGTCTCAAACTATTTCTGGATGTGATTTATGATCTTCGGGGTAACGATGATATTTTGGTGGGAAATTAATGGAAAATCATTTCATCTCTTGCGCACAGAATTCAGTTTAGAATTTCTTATATCTACCATATAAGTGCCATCTACGAATTCTTAAAAGAAAATTAATTTATGTTCTGAGAAATTTAAATTAAGTTTATTTACTCTATAGCTTTTCTATTATAAAGTAACCAGTTAATTGATTTGCCTTCTTTACTTTTTGAAAGTACATTCATGTTTTATTATGTATTAGTTTTTAGATGTGGCGCTGGAAGAATTTTCTACTACTTCAACTATGAGTATAGGAGCTTTTGTTTAAATTTTTTTTTACAAACAGAATTGTTATTTTACTCAAGCGAAAACAGTCTTCAAATTTAATTGCATATAGACAATATTTCTCAAAAAAACATAGGACATAGAAAATAAAAAACAAAGCAAAAAGAGTTCTCTACGTCCGGCCACGAATTGAATGCCTTGTCGTTTTAAGATTTACCCCTAATTTGAGTTGTCACCTTACTTTCGAAAACGTGAAAGCTAATGGCTGAATTGCCTACTTTGATTATAGTAATAAAATTCTTCGCAGGTCAGCTATAAGTCGTCACGTTATTAATACTAAGGTAACAACAAAAACTAGGGGGTAAAGAGGAAAGACTGCAGATTTCTTGTGATGCATACATTTTGGAATCTAGCTGGCGTTGATTTTATCTCCGCTTTGAGAGCAGCGTTAATCACAAAACTGCAAATGGTCTGTTCTGTTCGCTGACGCGTAATAATTAATGCATCTTCCTCGTTGCAGATTAATTAATTGATCCAGCGGCGGTGGCGGCGGGCGCAAGTAGTTCACAACTTGGCGCTCTTCCGTCACTTCGGTCACGCCTCACTTGTCCAAGAGGTCAATGGCCATGGGTCGATGAGTTGGATCTCGGGCTTCCCTCGCTAATTCCACCACCGCTACCTAATTAAAGCGACCGCTACTAGACCAAGACCACACTACCGGTGGACACCGGCAGCGGAGCCCGAGCGCGGCGCTGCGTGGGTACGTTGGCACCGGGGCGGCCCGCGAGCAGCGTAACAGAATTTTCAGTTCCGTAGAGCGCAGTTAGCGCAGATAATACATCCGGTTCCGGTTAGGCCCATTTCTGAGTCATTAATGCTCTCAGCCTCTTCCCATTCTACGCCCCGGCAGACGGGCTCTGGCCGGGGATTCACCCACTTTCCGAGGCCGCTGCGCGAATGGGGCTCCTCGTGCATGCGAACAATTACATCAGGATCCAGGGCTGCAGCAGCACCACTGCTCGCCGGGGTGTGTCTGGGCCGGGAGATGCTCCTGCAGGCCGGGATCCTGCATCCTCAGCCTCCGGGTCCTGGACCACCGGGCCCCGTACATCAAAATAATCGACAAGTTCCCCTCGACGGAGGACGTTGTGCATGGTAAATGGTCGCAGACTTGCTTCCGCTCGGTGGATGCGGCCAAGAGCCCTTCTTACGTCATCCTCCAGAGATTGATTAGCCCCGGCATGAAAAGCCGCCACTTAATCACGATTAAGTAGTGCGATCAGGAAGCGGCTCTGGCACCGCAGCGGAGCGCCCTGCAATAAATTCAGCTTGCGCGGGCTTCGCTGGCGTCAGCAAATTCCGGCCGACGCACGGCTGGACCAGGGAGCTTTAAACCTTTTCAGGTGGGTTTCGCTTTCTGCGCTGTCTGCTCCCCGGTGAAACAATGGCTCCACCGGTGCCCTATGTCTGAATTTTGGTCACTCGGGGCAATGCCTTGTGGGTTTCAGCGGAAATTTTCCTTGCGAAAATTCACCCGGTGATGGACCAGACGACAGACACTGGGACTGCTGTCGGCGACGGCGGCGCCCCAAAATTGTGTCGCAGACAGCAGCCACTTTCGGCGGGAGCTCTGCCGCACTCAGAGGGAGCCCCCCAAAATGAAAGGCACCGCCGACAGGTCGTGTTTGATTACCTTTCGACGTGCAGTGTTTGCTCAAATGTGCGCTGCTGTTTCGTGTCACTCGAATTGGGGCTACACGGCTGGGCCAAAAAACCCAAAAAACCGACAGAAAAAAAGAACCCTGTTTTTGTTTGCAGTTTTGGGCCAGAGTTTTTCGCACTCGGCGGCCCCGAGTCGTTGCGCCGCGCCGCCGCCGCCACCGCCGTCTCCCAGATAACCGTCAACGACGCACGACGCCATTATCTTGGCTTTTCTCAGAAGCATCTTTTTCGCTGTGAAAGTCGCGCGCTGAGGAATTGGGCGGAGCTTTCTCAGACGAAAGAAAATTTCTTTGGGCCGCAAAAACGCATGTGTGCAAAATTGGACAATCTGCGCCATTGGCTGGCTCAAGCCAGACTTTCGGCGTTTCTTCTTTGATCCAACGAACAAGCAGCACTAAATAAATTTGATGGCGGCGCGGCGCAATTGACGCGATCGATCGGCGAAGAGAAGCGGAATACAAAATTTAAAAAAAATATGGTTTACTACCGCCGCAAAAATTAGGCTCATCTAATTACTTTAATTGTTAATGAACTGTTCTTGACCTGAATTTTCTCGAAAGTACATTTTAGTCATGTTTTTCCTTCACCAGAAGACAAAATTGTAACTATAGTAGATTCACGATTAGATTGAGGGGTATAAAAACAAAGGTGGCAATCTCCATTTTTTCTACAAATTAAACTTAATTATGCCGTTTAGTTTGGTTAAAAGCCCCAATTTTGTTTAAAATAAAATTTAAGCAGTTAGAGTATCGGAGTCTAAGTACCAATGTCGCATGTTCTCGATTCTTACCTAATAATCGAAAAATTATGAAAATTTATAGTCAATCTATTATTTTTAAATAAAAACTACAGAAAATAACAAGGGCTAATCATGCTTACGGTAGCTTTTCAAAAGCTCTGAATGTTTCTGCTTTGCTTTTTTGGAAGTTCTCTCTGCTTCTGCTTTAATTTCTTAAAGCCCTGAAATATTAAAATGTTTCTGCCTTTTGAGTTTCAAAGCATTTGCTTAAATTTTACCGCACTTACGATTTCACGAGTATACCTCGAGTTTTTAGAAAAACAATTATTTCCGCACACCTGCTTCAAAAATATATATACATATATATATAAACGGCATTTTACCTTCTGCTGGAAGAAAAATTGCTAAATCACTGAAATTAACAAAGCCGGGGGCACCTGAAAAATCAGTAGGACTTGTATAATTTCCTCGAAAGGGGAAACCCACGCATAGGAAAACGCAACGACACCTTCAGCTGGTTCGAGGAGGTGAGAATGAACTGCCGAAAACCTCATGGTTAACTCCGACATACGCATAAAGTTCGCAAAGTCATGTACTCGAAACGTCCGGGGGAATCCCCTCGATTTTACCTATGCTACCTGAAACAGGGTGAACCACAAGCGGCAGGATTTTATACAAAAGGTGAAAGTTTTGGAAAATCGAGGGTGACAACAATTTCCCGTCTTAACCGGAAAACCGTAATCAGAGCCACACCGGCTCAGGGGAGGGTTCGTTGCATTTTCGGTGAAACCGCCGAAAAAGTTTTCATCGAGTTTGTGCCGTAACGCCTTCGCAGAGTGTGCCGTGACGGTTGTACCTGTCGCAGCACGCAGCGCAATTTATGTGAAGAAGGTGGCGGACGAACCTCGAAAACCTTTCAGCTGTTAAAGAAGCTCCTCCAGGTGAGGAGAGGTGCTGGAAAGGGTTCGCCCGGCCACCGTGCGATGGGTGAGATGGCAAAGAAAAGTGAAAACGTGAAAGGTGTCACGTGATGACAAATGACTTTAATCGAGTCAATTGTGCGTCACGTGACAGACGATAAATTACACTAATGTAACCTGCGATCGCACCACCCATCGATGATTCGGAAGGGATTTTACTTTCTAGACGAATATGTGTAGGACGCGTGAAAACCAGGTAAGGGTTATAAAACCAAACCTGTCCTAGTCATCCCCTTAATTTTCTTTAAAAAGAATCCAAGCTCATCTGCTAACTGATTAACTGTTAGACTACTTTTCAATCATTCAGCTGTTTAATTCAGCTAGTCAGGAATATTTGCTGAATTCTGCAATGTACGCAGGAATTAAGTTCTTAGTCTGTAGTTTTCTACATTTTGCCTGTAGTTTCCCAAGACGTTGCCCCCGTAATGATAGGTAAATAAATGCTAATCGACTTCTTTTGTACAAATATTTCGTGCTCTACCGATAAAAGCGCGAAAAACGGTTATCAAGGATCGTAATCATCATTAAGTCCTTCAAGCAGGCGATTAATTGAAGAAAATCCGTTATTCGGAGCCCTACAATTATTAGAATTTTAATAGTGAACCCTTCGGCGGTTCTCTCCCCTCCTACAAGGCGCACTAGAACCCTCAAATAAGCCACTTGAACTGCACTTAATGACGCCTCGCAAGCAAATTACAGCGAGAAATGCAAATCAACTTTTGATTCCCGTGTATGTGCACCCTGTGTGCCTCTAAGGAGCATGTTTTAGCCGCGGACAAGTCCGCGTCCACCTTGATCTCAACCGGATTTTTCAACCCCGAAGGGTCAGAGGGAAAAATGAAAATCGTGGGAAACTCCGCGATTCGATTTCGAATCCAGCGCAAAATAGTTCACGAGATCAAGGGCTCTTCGAGTGATCTGCGTGCATCGGGCGCGCAGGGAGTGACCGTCATCGCGCCGATTTTTCTTAACGATATCAACTTTATAAACCCCCGGAGAGATGCAGGTTTCGCGCCTGCAGAGGAATTTGAATTTTTATATGTATGGACGTCGAAAAAGGTTTCTTTTTCTGGTCACGCAACTTCCTCGCTGTGCCCAGTAAGTGGTCAGAGCCGCACAACCGTCCCCAGGGGTAGTTCTGATTCCTGATCTTATCGCAAACGGATATGACTGCATTTTTCCAAATTTCCGTGGGAATCGGTGCTGGGTCGAGGGTGAAATATAAGAATCACAGTTTAGGGTGAAATTAATGATTATTTGCGTTTTTGGGGTGCTAGTTTCGGGCGGTCTAGAAGTCACCAGATAACTTCGTAATTGCCGCTGCCTGCCGCTCAGTGACCATGTGGGCTTCTGATTTTGAATGATTACTTCCCCATTAGAGAAGCAAACTGAGCAATTACTTTCTGAAATTGTGATTTATTCGTTTACCCTGGGAAAAGGCTATAAAGGCATATTGCAAAAGTCATTGGGGAAGAATCAAATAAATATTTGTCGAAAGTAATAACTTCCTGGTGTGATGTCCCATATTATTGGAAATTCATCAACTGACCCTGATAAAGTGCAATTTAAGACAAATATTGGGAATTCTAAATCCACGCATATTTATAGAATTAACGAAGGGCCCCATCATTGCAATGGTTTGAAGAAACAACATTTTTATGAGTATTTTCTCAAAAGTCATAATTTATGAGCGATAATTTTGAAAAAACTCAAAAAGTTTACTATGAAGAAAAAGAGTAGTGGTCTTTTAAGATTTCCTTTTGGTATGCCGTAGTGCTGCATATTCCGATTATTTCTCTTGTAGAAAAAATAATCTCGGCATATGCAAGCGAAATCAATTAACAAAAGAAAATAAGAGGAAATGCCAAATTGCAATTTCCCGAAGAAATCCTTTAATTTTCCGCAATTCCAACAAGTGTTCCCCAACTCTCGGTGCCCGCGAATTGCACCTAGAGCCTCCTTCGGGCGGCATCGCATCGCGCCATTCTCCTCTCAATTTTCTGCTTAATTAGCGCAAAACAAGAGGATCTGGCAAAAATAAAGGTCGCGGAACAATTCGCGCATCTAGGTAGCCGCTTCCTAGAAGTGCTCCCATAAAAATGTGCTGTTCGTTCTGCATGTTCCCGTGGCGACGTGTTGATTACACAGAGAAGTGTAAAAAGTGTTCACGCAATCCCGCGGTGCAAATTGGCAATTAAAATGCTCGCCCGCTCATTGAGCCGCGGACGGACAGGTTTTTTTTACATTTTATGTTCTTAATTTTTTTCGCGAAAAATGGCTCTGGTTGAAGCGACACGAGCTACATAAGCGGAAAATAGCAAAGTCGTGCGCCTTGACCAGAAGGAGGCGGTTGGCGGCGATGCGACGCGTTGCTCTGGGGGCTCTGCACCCGCATCGCGATCACGCACCGTGCACCACTTGGAGTCACCTGAGCGGAGCCCGAGCTGGTTTTATGGATCATGGCAAATTGCGGAACGTGTTTCATCATAAAATTTCCTCGAGCGGCTCGGTGGACACCGAGACTGTCGCCGAAGATTATGTTGACCGTTTTTAGCTAGAATCGGACCCAGCGCCGATGAGAAGGGCACCAGGAAGAATTTTACGATCGGTAAGCTGCCGACTAGTGCGCTTAGCTCAATCTGATACTTTGTATCTGGCTGTTGGGCTGGGATAGGAGCCCTACCTGGAACCACATTTCATGGTCCAGGAGGTTTCAATCAAAACGAATTAATCAATTAATGATGGCAGTCGCCAGATGTTGGGCTTGAAATTAGAATAAGGCGGCAGGGATGCTGCTTACTGCAGCGTAAAGATCGTCACCAGGTTCTATTAGCATCTGCTCTGGCTTCTAAGGTCTCCCGGTCTCGGGTAGACACAATGTTTACCCACAGACTTAACCCAAAAAAGTCTAAGCCACAACAGTCCCTGAGATTGTGATCAAATTAAAACCGACTGAATGGGAGCGCTGAAAGAGATATCTCTGAGATAGCGCCAAAAAAGTCGCCTATCGGTCTGCGGGCCACTGTTTGCAGGGCAAACAAACAGAGCGCGGGAAGCAGTCCCTGTCTGTCTGTCGGAGGCCCGAGTCCTAGCGGAGCCCCGCGTGACATGGCATGACTAACGTACTCCCCGGTCTTAAGCGAGACTGCCTGCAAGCGGCTGAATCCAGTCGTTACTAATTTTATTTGACGTCCATTGTCAGGAGTCATAATGCACGGCAGCGTGCACCCCACGGCGGACGGGTTAAGGGAGCCCGGCGGCAGCGGAGGCTGCGGCTGCGGAGGCAAGGAGATGTGTCAATAGTGTGACACCGTGCCATGGGATCCGGTGAGGAATTCAGACGTCTTATAAACCGCTGTTACGCAACTACTCTGTTTCTCCGGGACAAACAGCAGAGCTTCCAGCGACGTAGGAGACCCGACCCGCCAGACTCATTCAGCCGACGCCTAATTCGAGCTGAGTGCGTGGGACTCCAGCACCAGGCAGGGCCGCATTTATCTCTGTAGGGACAGATTTTACAAATTTTACTCCTTACAAAAAAAAAAAACAGTCTAGTTTCATATATAGTTGCAAAATAAAGTACATACTTCATAATAGAAAAATAAGGTTGCGATGTATTCGACAAAGAAAAAAAATAAATTGTTCCACTAGAGTTTCGAGAAAAACCAGTTTATATATCGTGCACACTTATATACATTTACATAGGTCATCATCATAATTCAATTCAATTCAATTTCAATTTATTACCAGTTATAATTCTGTACTTTTTATTTTTGAAAGTTTTCAAAGATTTTTGCAGTCGATGGTATAATTCAGCAATTACTTTTGTTGAGCTGAATTGAACAGACGTATGAAGAAATTGAGTCTAAGCTCATAAACACAAAAATTGTCTATGTACACAATTCAGCTTGACAAACTACTGCGCTGAATTATGCATCAAAGTGTATTTTATGCGTTAAAAAACTCATATTGATTGTTTTAACCGTGCCTGCTTTTACAAGTCAGTAAACTTTAAAATATATAAATGTTCGTGGTTAAATGAAACTTCTCTGTAGGATCTTGTTCGATTCCTAAAATTATGTATGTCGCCCTGAGTCCAAGGATTCGACAAAATCGCAAATATCTTTAGGGTCCCGGCACGGCAGAAACTAATTTACAGCGCGAAATTGTCCATCCGAGCCGAACCTAAATTAATTTAAGTTAACAAAGCACACCTCCGACTCACCTACCTGCCTCTATTTCGCCACCTGGCGAAGGAAAACTCCTCTTGCCCGGAGGAGCCCCAGAAAATAAAGCGAGACCTCGAGCAGGAAAATGCAGTCAGGCTGTCTACAAAGAAAGAGCCATCCGTGGCGAAGGCATGAAAGGCGGCACCTACAGACGAAGGTGCACACTGAAGGGCCGGCCGAAGACGCGGAGATGAAACAAAAAAGGGCAAAGTGACCAGGGGCAGAACAAAAGGTAAAAAAAAAAATACTAAAGAAGCGAAGAAGACGCTCTTCTTCGGAATTTGCTATTTGGCCCAGGAGGTCGGCCTAATCCCGGCAGACAGAGCGGTGCCCTAGCGCGCCGCAGCAGCGAGTTCCGCCCGCTCGCCTGCCCGACGAATGAGTGTGACGGCAGGGAGCCATGGCAATGATTAATTATCCCCGAGTATCAAGGATTAGCGTAATTAATGGATTTCGCTAATTAAGTCCGTAATTAGTTCCACACAAGACCGAAACCGCGCCGCAGCCGCCGACGACGGCGGCGAAGACCACGCACGGGCACGGGGCCCGCACCTCTACCTGCTAAGTGGGATATTCAAATTTTCCAATTTTCCTGGAAGGCACTTCTTCCTTTCTGCAAGCGCCTTTTTCTCATTTGCTCTTTTTTGTGTGCTCCAGTTGAATCCTATTACTTTAGAGCTCTTTACGCAGATACGCTCATTCAGCGGAGATGAATAAGAGAAAGCCTAATCTGTCCTTTCATGGTGGCCGTATTGAGGGCTTAGGTGGAAGAAAAGGCGAATCAAAAGGATATCGCTGGATCCTATGCATATATGTGATTACTGTTTCTCTTTTCACCGAGAATCGACTTTTTATCCGGGGCATTAGCTCTCCTCGCAGGCTCAGCCGGTGGACGGAATTAGTCCTGGGAATAACATGACTTAGGCCCAGTTCACTTGAAGCTCGGAAAATCCCCGCTCGACCAAATTTCACTTTGCAAGCGGTGCTGTGCCTGAGTAGAATCTGTTTTAAGGCAATTACGTCAAAGACCTTGATGAAAGAATTATTTATTTTACCAAAAGTCACTTTATTTTCGTTAAAACTCAATACACAAGTAGGTTTCTCAAGAAGAACATTCAATTATTAGCAGGGTTGAAAACGTTCTATATTAAAAAATGAATAAGTAAAATACGTGCGTCAGCAATAGAAGAAAACAATGCGAGCAACAAAAGGAAATCAACCTAAAAACATGAGTGAAACCAGAAGAGAAACCCTTTTCTAAGAATATCCTAGTCAAGACGTTACATCGTTGCGTTTACGTTGGCCAGAAGTTTTCGAAAGGTCGGGATATATGTATTTCTGGACTGGACGTTAACATCCAGTTTAATTATAATTTCAATTTGATACTCTTCTAGAAAAGTTTTGAAACTCTCTGTCCATTAGAGTTCTGTATCGCGTGATATACATAAATTAGTTATTAAACTTTAAAGTCGTGATGTCGGTTATAAACGGCGTTATATGAATTATAATATTATGGTACGATTCTTATTTAACACTGCACAGGTACAGGGTAGTAACAATAGTTTCTACACTTTGCATAGGATTCCTAGGAATTGCATAAAAGTTTCCAATCATGTGAAAGTTGTTAATAGAGGTATACAAATTTACTAAAATTCTATGTAAGTCTTTAGCGCTATTTGAAATCTTAAGTAGTACTTATTTTTAATTTATTAGCTTAATTTCGCTTTAATTCGTTATATATTTTTCATCTAAAATTTCGAAGTTTTGTAACTTTCTCGTCTCTTTCAATGCGTACAACTTTCAGACTATTTAAAAACAAACTAAAACAAAAGTTTTGTATTTTAACAGATACGGTTTATTTAAATCTTCTAGGTTAAATTATAGTACAACTATTAAAACAGCATCGTAGCATTTGAGATTTGTTGTGTTTAGGAATCTTCGATGTTCTGTTCTGTCGGTGCTATTTGTGTTTAAATGTTTCATTGATATAATATCGCTAAAGACTTCCGATCTTCCTTCTCTTTTGCAGCGTCTCCAAAACACCTGTAAATAGAAAACATTATTCTGTTAAAACAGGTCTTTAAAGATCTAGGCAAAATTATTAGATATTATAACACTACGCATTGATAAAAACAAATTTACTAACAAAAATATTTTCTTTTCTTTTTAGACTAATTTAACAAGAATATTGCTGGAGAAAATTTAATTCATCAATGGATTGAGAATAAAGCAGAAATTTTAAAGAAGCAAAGGACCTTAGGGAAGAAAACTCTACATATGTCAATTTGCTTTTCAAATATCAAGCCACACAAGATCTAGGTAATATAAGTTTAGATCAGAAGATCAAAGTTCTGCTTCTACAGACAATTTATTGGATTACTTTAATTTCGGTTGATGCAAATTACTCACGGGTATATTCATGGTTGGCAATAGCTGAATATTTGGCTGAAAAGGTAAATCTCCAGAGCCATCTTCTTAGTGTTTAGTTTAGAAAATTTTTAATTGAATGGATTTTCTTTTAACGGGGAAGCAACAAGCCCGCTTCAGTAGTTAACAATTTCACTGCTCAGTGCGGTTTGCGTTAAATATCCAAATCATTCTCTACGATTCCTCCCCATCGCCGAATGTAAGCAATACGGAAGGAATTTTGCAATTTTCCTTCCCATCCAGAGACTTATGTGGTGCCACTTGGCGAACGCAATCTGCCATTGATTCCCACTTGCCGGGTGCATTATACTTCACGGGAAAATTCTTATCATTAGGAATCCCATTAGCGGAGCGCAAATTATCATTTGGGTAGCTGAAAGCCAATTTTGTACCACCAGTCAGCAGATTTTCCCTCCGCAATGGATGGATGCATCTGCGGTAATAACGTGGAACTGGAGGAAGCATAAAAAATAAGCAAAAAAAAATATATGTACGCCGCTCCCATTGCGCTGCTGCTTGAGTCCGCGTCCATCTACGCCGCTGGTGCTGCAAATGAGTGAGTAATCACAGTACGACTCACTTGGCAGCAGGTAGAGTTCCCCTGCTTCCGGTGCCGGAAGTATTTAAGAGCGCGGAATATTCATTAGGTAACTAAGAGGAGCGCTAGCGCTGCTCAGGCGGGGGGACATGAAATACAGCGGTCGGGCATGCAACAGGGGTCCTAAGGAGCTGGCTGGCTTCCTCCAGGAACCGTCGCCGGAGCCATAAATCGGTCCAAATCGAAATTGTCGAACTGTCGATGGCCCGGTCGCAGGGCTCCGGGCAATTATTCCATTAGAGGGCTCGCTTTCAGCTCCCATCGTGCGTGTGACGCAACTTTCCGTTCCCCGGGTTGCCTGGGAGGACCATTAGCTCGCTGCTTTACGACCAAATGAACGGAACGTCCCAATTCATTTCTGATTTTCAGTTCCGTCGATAACAATCGATTGGCTCGGTCGATCTTTGCGTGCATTCTCCATGTAAAAGGGCTCCGCAGCGGGAGCAGCAGGGCTCAAATGGTCCCGAAATTGCCCCCTAATGGTAGCGATTAGCTATAATAGTAATAATAATTTCCTAAACAGCCCAAAGTACAAAGGGCAGTCGGTCTCTGAGTTTCATAGAGTAAAATCTCTGGCTAGATGGTCGCCAGGACTCGCGCGTGAGCTCCCTGTTAAAACAAGCTCATCAAGTAATTAAATGGGTGAGTGCTGGCAGCTCAGCACTACCCTTTACCCGCTCTTTCCCGGCCCGGTCTAGAATTGCTTCGTCCTGGGGCCCTACAACCCTTGACTGAGGCAGCCCTTTTTGCGCCCTCTAGCCGTCCTGGCCAGCTTGGTTCGTTCGAGCCAGAGGATTACGCTTCTGCACCAGAACCGTTGAAGCGCGCGAACTTTGAGCCCTCCAGCCGAACAGCACCGGGATGCCTGCGAGGGGAAGAACCCGCGCACCTCCCTCCCGGAGCGTTTATGATTTTGGAATATGTTCCTGTCGGGATTTCGCTGGTTGCGACCCAACCCTCATCCCGACGAGCACACCTGGCAGTCGACAGTCCTCCCGTGTCGCTGCGTCGGGGGATATGTCGTCTTGAGCACGGTGATCTCGGCCTGCGACAGCACGCAGCTGCATGTATATTTTTTTTTCAAAACTGAAATTTTTCAGCGATTTCGGGAAAACATGAAATCTCTCCGCGGGGTGGCGAGCGCGGTGTATGTAAACACGCACTCGATCGCAATTTGCACCCTTCGCCGCATTTCGGGGGCAGAGCCCCGTGCACGGGGTGCAAATCACTATTTACGCTCAGCGAAAATTGATTGAAGCCCATGACGTCATCGTGACGAATTTTGATTTTTCACGCTGTCATTGGGGAAATTCATTTTATGACAGCGTGTGCACCGCCGACAGGGAAATTGTTGCCGCTGCAGCTGCTGCCCCGCGCGCACCCCTTGCCTACACCCCGCTGCAATTTGAGCGCTGCGGGCGAGCGCTGCTGCCTGCTTGCTCGAATCAGTTTTGATTCGCAACAATTTGCACCGCCGCCGCGTCGAAGAAACTCGTTAATCTTATTGACGAAAGCAAATCAAAATACGCCACAACCGCAAGGCTATGGATACGGCGAACTGGGCGAGCTCGCTGCTGCGAAATTGAATTTTGATTGCTTTAATTTCGGGGCATCGCGCTAGCGAGTGAGGTCGCTTCGCTGCTGGCACCTCTGTTGAAATTAATTAAAATCAACTCTAGTGAAAATCGCCTGCACCATTAGGTTCCGTGGGTGCATGGCGGAGCTTGCATTTAATTGCAAACTTTCGAGTTGTTTTGCTAATTTACGACCCTATTTGTTATGTTTTAGTATCTTATTTTATTACAATAGCTTAAATCTGTTTGGTAACGTTAAGGAATTCGGCCTCTGCAGCCAACTGGTCAATTCAGCTTATATGACCACTTGCTGAATTACGCAGTTGCCTTGTGGGAAGCGAGTTTGCGCTCAAGAATTAAGTTTTTGAATTCTTCTATTTAATTCAGCTCAAATCGAGTATAGTTGCTGAATTTGAGTAGTCGACTTCAAAAATTGAATTTTCACAATGGGGTAACTTCAGAAAGGCACAACATAACTTTAATATGCAATTCAACTTCAGAGAGTATTATGTTTAATAAGTCCTCAATATGATACATATAGACATAAAATTAATGATTTAGCGTAATGCTCTGTGAAGCTGAATTTTACATTAAAGTTCAATAATTAATTAACTTCAAACAATCGGTTCAAATTATTGAAACTGACCAAGAAGGAAATGAAAATCGAAGTAAAACTATAAACTACAAAAGGTACTACCTCAGAGCTAATTCAGCCAACAAGAGGGAAACGAATTTTATTGTTTTTAATAATTAGACAAACTTGCGACCCCAATCATCTCATAAAAGGTAGGCGGGACTGGAAAAAATTCAAAACTTCCCTAGAAATTCTGCCCCTTTCCCAGGGCTCCACTTTCGAACTGCAAAAGGGCGGTCCTGGGGAGGCTCTGCAAGACTCATTAATTTCCTCCGTTTGGCTGCATTTGACAATCGCAGCGAGAGTACACTTCATTACACAGCGAGCGCTCGCGAATTTTGCATTTGTTTTCTACTGCCGTGCGATTGCACCAACGCCCCCGGCCCCGCACCGCACACATGTCGAGTGCGCGTACTTGGAGCCCTGTGCTCTTTCTCATTAAGGAATGCGCGCACACACAATTAACCAATCAACTAATTACCCTGAGACGGAGCATCAGCGTTGTTCTGCTATTACCCAATTAAAGCCCATTATCCCTGATTTTCTGCTATGCATGCATTCGCGAGACGGATCCGCCGTGTCGCCGTGCGCGCCGCGACTTCTCTGGCAAGCGCGCCCCAAGATGACATGCAAGACACGCCGGCGAGATTTCGGTGCAGGCATGTCGTCGCTCGTCGCCGGCAAAGATCGCTCAGCCGAGAGTAGTCAAGGATCTAATTATTTTCTGCTTATTGCACTTGCTCTTTCGTCGGTTTATTTATTTTTTTAATCGAGTTTTTATTTACCGACAAGTACACGGAAACAGACATTTGAATTATTCTTTTGCTTCAAAACTTGTCCGATTTTCATGTTGAGATTTTGAAATGCTATTGATATACAGCACTTTTAAAGAAATTTGCTTAATTTAGAAACGATATTGCTGAGCTATGATTCGGGTGGTTTATCAAGTCATTTCGATCGAGATATTATGAGTGCATCTTTTCTTGTTAGAAGAATGAAAACACTTGTTACTCCAAATTTTTAGAAAAAATCCTCCTTTTTAAGGCATCTTCAGGCAAACGACTTAAATAAAAGAAAATTGTTTTTTATTAAATTTGGACTAACAAGTATTTCCATTCTTCCAAAATGATAAAAGTCCAACCAGTGCCTCCGAAAAACTTAATTACATCTTTTCTTCTTTAACTAAAAATTTCATAGTTAGGGTAGTTTAACAAAATATTTTAGAATAGTTTATTCAAATACGCTTCGGGTTAAAATTGCTTAGATAGGCCAAGCAGTTATTATTTTCCATATATTTTTACCTCATATAAAACAATTTGGCCTTGTTCTATAAGACTATAAGGGTACAGATTTTGAGGTGTGTTCTAGGGCCTTAGCGAGTATCCTAAAAACAATACAAAAAAAAAAAAAAAGATTTAAGTTGAGCAGCCCCGGATCTTGAATTTTTTCGAGGCGGGGCAAAAACTGGAAAATGCCGCCCTCGCCCGCCAATATTTTTACCTTTATCATCATCATCATTTCAGCCATAAAACGCCCATTGATGGACATAGGCCTCCCACAAAGAACGCCACAACGACTGGTCTAGCGCTGCTCTTTCTCTGTTAAGCCTATATTTTTTCCAAAAATACATGGACATGTTGGACATATATTTTAATTAGGATAGGACAGGATAAGGTCTGAAATAAAACGTGAGATTACAAATAATTATTATATTGCACATTGAAATTACAATTTTACTCTTCGAGCCTTTTGTTCTGTAAACAAATCTATGGCCTTGTCATAATTAATCTCATGAGCAGTTCGATTTTATATTGCTAATATTGCGAGGCTCGATAAACGTTCCTGGCTCATCGACGATCGTAGATAATTTTTAATAAGTTTAAGTTTGCTAAAATTTCGCTCGCAGCTTGCGGATGTAGTAGGAAGCATAGAGTAAATTCGCAGAGCTCGTTTCCTTAATCGCCCTCGGCGCGGGGAACTGGACCTATCTGTGTCTTTTATGTTTATATTTAAAGTGCTTTGTGTTTTTATAGATACTAACCTACTATAAACCTTACTAACACACTATGGATCCTTTAGTTGTCCGAAATAAACAATTTTAATTTTTATTTTTATCTTAATTTTAATACTTAATTTTAATAATTAAATTTAATACATAAATACTTTTAATAATTAATTTTAATCATCAATTTTAATAATTAATTTTAATAATCAATTTTAATAATTAAATTTAATAATTAATTTAATAATTCAATTTAATAATTAAATTTAATAATTAATTTTAATAATTAAATTTAATAATTAAATCTAATAATTAATTTAATAATTCAATTTAATAATTAATTTTAATAGTTAATTTTAATAATTAATTTTAATAATTAATTTTAATAATTAAATTTAATAATTAAATTTAATAATTAATTTTAATAATTAAATCTAATAATTAATTTAATAATTAAATTTAATAATTAATTTTAATAATTATTTTTAATAATAAATTTAATAATTAAATTCAGTAATTAAATTTAATAATTAATTTTAATAATTAAATTTAATAATTAATTTTAATAATTAATTTTAATAATAAATTTAATAATTAATTTAATAATTAAATTTAATAATTAAATTTAATAATTAATTTTAATAATTAAATTTTATAATTAATTTTAATAATTAATTTTCATTTTTATTTATTTATTATTTTACTATACTGTGCGTTTCAGTCATCGTGAAGTTGCGATAATGCTGATTAGTGTATTCGTCTGCCAAGCTTGAATTTGCCGCCCGGGGCACGGGCTCCGGCTTTCCCCCCCTAGGTGCGAGGCTGAAGTTGAGTGCTCACTATCTTTGAGAATACTACGACTCATTAAGACAGGTTCTACCACATGCAGATTTGCACAATTCCTATAAAAAATCTACATGCGAGAAAAACATCCCTTAAATAATCGCCGCAAGGTCGCCAGCATGTAAAACCGTCAATTTTACAAAGCGATTCGTGCCCTAAACACGAGTAATTGCAGCAGAGCACAAAACCGCAGAATATCATCCAGTGGGAACCCCTTTTCTGTCAGCAGAAACAAATGACTTCATAGGTCCCACCGAGCCCGGCTAAGGGGCCGTCTCACTCGCGGCTGGCACTTAATTGAGGCAAATGAAATCGCATTCCCTTTGTCATCTTAAAACAACTGTTGTTGAGGGACGCGAATTTTTTAATTTTCATATTCCGCCCGCCCGGGCAGCCATCTGCGCTCGCACGAGTGTCGCGTCGCGTTCTCGTCGTCGTCAGCCCAAAAATCGGTGTAATTAGGGCCCCGCTGGCCGGACATGTTCGAGGGAGTGTAATCGCATGTCATCGACTTTTTAGTGGATTTTGATTTAACACGGCCTCGGGCTCCGAAGGGTGGGATCGACATGATTAAGTAATTTCGCTGCGCTTTGTCGAGCCGGGGTGCAGCGCGGGGCCCTCCTAGAGCAGTCCCGCTCACCAAGTCTGGGACCCACGCATGCTTGGATGGCTCGAACGTGCCGCGCGCCCAGTGGCAGCCGCTCGACGTGCCGAGCGACAAGTGCTCGTATGCCGTCAAGAGGCCTTCCCGAGCACCAGGCGAATTCATTTGCCTAATGGAGATCCACTTAATTTACCCGCAGGAGGCGAATTGGTTCTAGCCGCGAATATATGCAAAAACAACGTTTGTCCTGGGCGTTGGCTGCGGTGTCCTCGAAGTGGGGCTCGAGGGCTCGTAATGTGCGCCTCTAACTCGAGCACTAGGCCTGCGCCCCACACCGCAGGCCACAAGTGCTACTGCTACTGCTACTGCTACTGCTACTTGCACCTCCCTTCTGAGATACTCTCGGTGCGGAGTGCATTAAAAACCACCGGTGGACTGAATTTCAATGAATTTTTACGGTGGACCCCACCGATGCTAAAACATATCGCGATTTTTGTCTGAAGAGGAGCTCTGGGGATGAGTTGCCGTTTTCCACCGGATACTTCCAGTGGGGCACTTTGAAATTCAAATTTCCTATTAAGAGGCGGATGACGAGGGCACCTTCCTTCGGAGGAGAAGTGAGGTATTATCGGTGCCCAGCGAATGTCTCGGGTGCGTTAATTAAATTCAAGTCGAGGAAGTGAGAGGCAATTGTGTCAAGGTGTTACTGCTTGAGGAGCGGTTGTCGCGGCTCCTCCAACTTGCTCCTGCAACGCGCCACTTAATGTCGTTTTATTAACTTGTTCCAATTATGCCGAAACGCCGTTTTGGGCTTTTGCAGCAGTTCTTAAATTTCGAGTAGTATTTATGCATATAAACACTTCACTCTTGGCGCCGACCTCTATCAACATTTTCAAATCGGCGATCCCCAAAAATGGCTTAAATTTTACGGTATGAAAAAAGAACCCTGTTCGAAAATTCTGTTTATGCAGTCGATTGCTCAATTCAGCTTAAGAAAAGCAATTGCTGAATAACGTATATCAGACGTATCGGATATTGAAAATCAAGCCCCAAAGTGTAGCACAAATAAAAGACTCAATTCGAAACAACTTTACATAAATAGCTGCAATATCGTTCATAGAGTTTCTATGATAATTTTTATGCTATTCAGCTATTTAAAGTCGTTTCGACTTAAGTCGGTATGAATTCCATGATTACTCCCTTTAGTGAGTAGAATTAGGGCCTTATTACTTTTTATTTATTTGTTTAACGGAAGGTATTATTTAGCTAGATAATATTTTTAATGTTGCGGATATTTTTAAGGAATGGGCAATTTGCGGGACTATTGCTACACACGCACCAGTCGTTGGAGCTGCAGAAGGACTTGAATATTTTTTATTTGTTTATCGGTAAGGCGACTAATCCCGCATTTTACGCGCCGATCAAAACGGCGAAAACAGCTGGAGACAGAGCCGCGACCCGGCCACCATTATGCATATTAAATTACGCGAGCGTCGCGACAATAAATCAGGGCACAAACGAGAGGAGGACCTGCTTCTATTGGGCGATAAATTACAATTTAGCTACCACCGAAAAATCAGCCAACTGGTGTGCTAGAGATAAATGGCGGAGAAGCCCCAGGGTTCTTAGGTGTCCACAGGGCCCCTCGCGCGGGATCCCCTTAGGGGTCATAATTTTTCGGCAAGTGCGTACTTACCTGTCGCTACAGGGCTGCTGGTTTGGCTGCTGCGTCTCGCCGCGGACTGCGGACTTACCTGTCGGCCGCGATTAACTGGGTTATCGCGGTGCCGCGATGCGCTTGGTAGCACGATTCACTCATTTGTGAGTGTCAATTTGATTTACGGGAATCAGAGGCCCGGTGGCGGTCCGTGTGAGCTTCGGGGAAGAAAATGGAATTCTTAAAGGATATCATCAACCGTCGCGTCGTCGCCACCGAGCGTTCCCGCGGGTCCAGAGCCGGGATTTGCCCACTGCTCCGCACCGCAGCAGCAGCGGGGCTTTTTCGTTGCGGTTTAGGGGCTCCGCTGGCCAGCCGAGTAAGCGACACCGGAGTCGTAACTGACACTGATTTACGGGAGATATGGACAGTGAGCTTGGAATTGATACGGCTGGCGGGACTGACCGGTCAGTGGAAAAAGCGTTCTCGCGGTGGCCTTCCTTCCCGGCTGTATCAGGTAGTCGGATAGTTAGACTCCGGCACTCAGCCACTCGCAAGCTGGAGACGAGGCGACCGCCGCGGACGTATCGTCACAAATTGATTGCGCAAGAGGGCTGTAGATGCGCCTATCATTTTACTGGGGCAATTGCATCACAAGCGGTGCATTCAGGTGGCACCTTCTAGCATAACAGGCGCGCTCTCAGGTGCGTCTGCGACCCGCCGGGCGAGCTAATTGCTCGCAAATGGGCGGTATTTATAATTCTGTTTGTCTGGCCAGGCAATCAGGGACCAGGGCCCGGGCTTCTTCAATCTCTCAAATAAACGAAAATTTTCGCCTCGGCGAAAATCTGAAAAAGGAAACTAAACATGAATCCTTCGCACAAAAGACACCTACTGCTGCTCAAGAGTCATTAAAATTCATTTGCGGCCGGGCGAGCACACAGAGGAGCCGCTCTGGGGCCGGGTCGAGACTCCTTGAGGAGCCCAAAGAAAGCACTTCCTCACGAATTGAGTGTGATCTTCCTCAAGCACTTGTGGAGAAATTTCTGGGAAGTTATTCGTGCGCCTGTCTCCCGGCGGCGGAGGTGTTGTCCCTTCGATTCCTCTTCTTGGGAACCAGAGGCAAAACTTCGAGTGGCCAAATAGGAAATTTTTGTAGTCCCAAGATTCTCCTGTTTGGCCAATTTTGATATTGGGAGATATTTGCGGAGGATTACTGCAAAAAAATAAAAGTGCGGTGTAATGGACCACTTTACGCCTGGTTAGTGTCCATCTTAACACTTCCTACAGGTCTCCTAAACACAAGTAGTTTTATGTTTTTTATTTTTTAGTCTTTTGAAAAAACACCCTTTTTCTAGACTTTATGTTTTTCGATATATTTTTGCAATTCCTTCTTCATCTTCTTTATTTTCTATTTAATTTTCTTTGTAAAACCACGCAGTTATGATACAGATCCAGCATGAAGCCTTTGGCTGTTTAAAAAATTCAGTTGCCGCCGTCAATTTTGTAATTCAGGAATTGCTTTTATTAAGCTGAATTGACTGCGGAAAACCGTTTTAAAAAGGGATGCTTCTTAAACATCTAGTTGATGTACAATTCAGCGCAGTAGCTTTTGAAGCTGAATTTTGCAGTAGTATCGTGTAAACACGTTTTCGACCTTACAATTAATTTCAGATGATTTTTCTCATGAAACAATTCCAGTTGATAACTGCCCCGTTTTTAATTTTCACCACATAATTCTATTTCTAAGAAAGAATCAACTTAGGCCAGCCGCAAAGTAATAAATCCTTCAAAATAATTGTCCCACGCAAAATCGCCTCCTTTTTTGGTGATGCCGTCGGTGCACCCCGAAAGGAATGGTAAATTTTTCTAAAATTTCATCCCGCTGTAAGCCCACCTTCACATCAAGGATTAATACGAAATGACATTTTTTACGCGCCGGCATCCGCCCTCGCTGGGACAGGCGGCGGCTCAAAAAAAAATGTTTTAAAAAATGTCTTTGTACCCGCGTACATCGGCCGACCATACCATTCCGAAATCGAATCCTGAAATCTTATCGCCTGTCCCGGTGCATCCCGGAGGATGCATGTGCAATTCCCTGGAAACCCTGCGAGGATAATAAATCTCCCTGTATGATTCCCTAGTGCGGTACCTACTTTTCCGGTGTTTCTTAGAATTTTTCTAGGACCTCTCTCGGTTCCAGCCAACCGGTTTCAGGATTTGCTGACAGCACTGAGGCACTTTTTGCATCCTCTGTCCCCGGGAGAAATAAATTTTGCGAAAAGCAGATCAGCTAAATTCCGATTCAGTCCTGCGAAAAGGTACTCGGGATGCTGCAGTTCTGCGTAACTCTGCGATATAATTCGGGCGAACCAGTTGATTCCTCTCGGCAAAAAATAGAGTTGAGGGAAAAATGAAAATCAAAGCATTCTCAGCGCCTGTTGTTCTTATCTGGCACTTTAATCAATTATCCTGTCAGGGTCCCAACTCCAAACTCGCCGTCGGGACACACCTGAGCAGGTCACATTCCTTGCTCCTTCATTAATAACCCGGGTGTCCAGCCGGGCTGCTGCAGCCCCGGGCGTAGGCAGACACTTGGACGCCCAGGACTTCTTCGGAGTCGGGAAGACGCCTGCCGCAGCCCATGCCGACCGAAGCGCCGATTTGTCTGCTTTGATCGAACCTCCGGGATGACTTCTCTTTTTTATTCTTTGGTTTTTTATGCGCCCGAAATGGTCCCGGCCAAGACCTTTTTGCTTCCCTGAGGAGTTTTATGGGCGAATTGTAAATTAAAAAATTTCTGGTTACCGCAGGGCGTTTAATGGGATTTTTTCCCAGTTATGTCCCAGATAGAGCGGGACTGTGCAAACCACGGTTTATGGCAGGACTCAGCGTTATTTATAGGGCAATAAGGAATTTACGGGCTCGCTATCACGGGGTGTGTAAAAATTTCTAAATACACTGCACTGCTCCCTCGTAAAGCATCTTTTGCAGACTAGACCATTAGAAAGGGAATTTTAGAATGGCTGCTAACGCATTTTGATGCACTAAAACCAAATCCTTTTCGATAAATATAGTTAACTCTTTTAGTGGCCTGACCTCGTTTTTAGTCTATTTAAAACTGATGCACTTTTAAAATGAAAAACCAAAAGCTATTTTATTCTTTAAGGGCTCTTAAAAATGATCTATTCATAATATAGCCTGCAATTTTTAAATTTTTAATTATAGGCCTATTCCTTTTAAATTTGAAATGGCACTGCGTAACTAAACTACTAAACTATTTCTGCAGTCTAGTCCACTAATGGTCTTAGTAGCATAAACTCAAAATTCCAAAAATTGGAGAAATGGCACGCATTTTAAGAAAAAATCACTTTTTGGGGGTAAAAATAGGCAGAAAATGAGGGTTAAAAATTAAACAAGATTCTACTAAGACCACTGGGTAACATATTAACGAATAACATGCAACAAGATTTAAGTTGATAGGTTAATTATTTTTTGAGATATCCCAGTGACGCCACCAGGAAAGGTCATTTTGAGAAAAACACGTTTGAAGTTTGAGAATCCCCTTGTTTTTCATTGTGTACAAGTTTTATGCATAAATATCTCCGAAAATATATACATACTTTTTTTTTTTACGAAACAATCGCATTAAAATGCTATTATATTTAAGATTGTCATTAAATAGGTTTCTGAAGAGATCTTTTAGGCCTCGTTTGTTATCTATTACATTCATTATTTTCTAATAACATTTGTATGAGTTCGTGTTTTTAATTTCTTCATTATTAGGATTTGCTCGGACTATCAGTGTGCCTTAGCGGCGGCTACCTCAATCTAACCTAATCTAGGATCTGCTCAGAATTTGTAACTTTTAGTTCATAATTGGAGATTTAAAGCAAACCATTTACTTTACTCGGATAATACGGCATTTTAATTAGATTTTTGTTATATTTTCTAATATTATTTTTTGCTTCTTAATACCCTAAGATCTTAAAACGGTACCAAAGCGGAATACGACACTTGGCAGCCCACTTGATTCACCTGAGCAACTTTCAACTTGTTCTAGGTGTGTCCGCTCCGTTTATGTGATAAGACGTCTTGCCAAAATTCAGCCGAATCCCGGGAATTGCCTCCCGGTGATAACATTAATAATAAAAGGCCCCGAAGATGCAAATTCAGCCGCCCGTGCACAGTAAAAGTCGGCGGGGTCCGCCGATAAAATAGCCGCTCGAAATCTATAACCGCTCGCATAAAGGCCCCGGTCCCGCTGAGCGCGAGCGGTTTGATGAATTCGAGCCGCGCAGACTATTTAGAAAATTGGTTGGAAGCATTAAGGAGGAAAAAGAAATAAATAAATAAAAGAGAAGAAAAAGCGCGGCCGTGTTGATCTATTGCCGAAGACGAGCAACGCCCACACGCACCAGCCACTCAGGTAGGACAGCGCGGGCCGCGGAATCGATCATTTGATCTGTGGCACAGATCAACAACCGGAAGATGGTCCAGCGGTGGCTGGAAGTGGAATTTGAGACCGCCGTCGTCGTCTTCTCGTCTGTTTGCAAACAAAATAATTGGAAATGTTTACGACTCGACGACACGCGGGGAAAAAGAAAGTGGGTCCCATCACTTTTTCACGCATCTGACCCCCCAAAACGAGCGGCCATTTAACGCGATTTGAATTTCCCGCGCGACTAAAAATTAAAAGAAAATCTGGGCGTTAATAAAAACGCCATAAAAAGCCAATAAAGCAATAATGCAACCGCCGTTCATTACTTTCGTGCAATTAATTTCAAATTTTAAAATAATTCCGCACCCGAGGGATGATGGGTGGGAAGTGGGGCGCGCAATTTGCAGCCGCTGGGAAATTTATGAAGCTCCTCTAAGAGTCGGAGGATTTGTTACAAAGAGACAGGGATTGGGATAAGTGCGGTGCGCGGGGCACAGGGTGGCGGGCACAGGGTGAGTCTGCCATTAGCACTTGCAGCGCTCCGGCCAGGCCCAGGGATGCTCCCGTACCGCCCGCGCCTCCCGCAGGAATATATGCTCAGTCATGTGCGAACCATTAAATAATTTCAGCGAAGGAGGACGAACGACACACCCCAGGAAACAATTTTACGATCTTTCGCTTCGTGGATTTATTGACCTCGCCCGGCTCGCCGTCGTGGGGGAGCGGGACGGAGCCCGGAGACGGGATGGGGATCGAGAAGACTCCGAGTGGCCCGCTGGTCAAGCGCAAGATATTAGAGAGCGTCACATGCGCCATTAATCACAGCTCCTCGGGAACTCATCAATATTCCGTTTATTATCTGTGGAGCGATTAACTGGCACAGCGCTCCGCCCGGGATGGCCTGGCGGGATTAAGACGTTCCTAAATATTCCGCGACACTGTCTCGATCTGCATTTGAATGGGCCAACCACTTCGCGCCGGATTTTCCGGCCAAATCGACATCGCCGCAGCCTATTTTTCTTGAGGCGTTCTTTCTACGAATCTTGACAAAGTGCGTATATCCCCCGTAATCTTTAGACAAAACGAAGTGAGGACGGCACTTTGTCACTGTCGCCTAGATATAGCAGAGAAAAAACGTCGACGTCTTAATTTCATTAGTCGAACGCGATTTTCCCACAAAAAACATTATTCGGAAAAGATCACTTTCCTGCCGGTGAATGCCGAAAATATTGAGAGGCTTCTCGGAGCATCCGCAAAACCAAATGTCCTCGTCCCCCCGCGGACTTAAGCCTGATTTAGTGGCGAAACGGAGAAAAAAATCCTACTGAATAAAACCTGATGACTGCCGCGGAATGAAATTAACACCGCTCTATGGCCGGGGGCAAATTAATGGGCAGCCCCAGCCCAGGCGACAAATGCGTGAGCCTAATCGAAATTCGCGAGATTTTTAGGTGATTTTATTCCTCTTTTTCGACACCTGCTTTTGTCTTTTATCGACAGGTGATTTATGGGGTTTTCAGTAAATCAGAGGCTATATTTAAATCTAGAGAAAATACATGTCTTTTACTGCAATATTTGGTCTTTTATAATTTTTAAATAGATTCCCACTAAAAATGAGACGGGGTCACCTGTTATAGCTAAATTGCAGGTAAATTTTTTATAAGAAGCTGTTCATGCGCTTCAGCTATAACTGACAAAACGAAATATTTCTTCAATAACTTCTATAATAATTAAGTAACTTCAGTGAGGGCATATCTAAGCTTCGTCAATAGCTAAACTAAAAATGTTTCAGATTTTCCTAATTATTACTTACCATGTAGGATCTGATTGGTATCTTGATTTTCTATTTTCAATTTTTGTAGTGTAAAACACAGCCTTAGCCTTAGGTACAATTTCAATCTCAAAAATTTCCTCCCGCTATTCCTTAAACCCTCAAATCTCCCAATCTCATTAGCTGAAAGCAAAAATTTATCCAAAAATTCTCTGATAGTCCTCCGTACAGCAACCAAGATAAAATACTGCAAGTTAAAAATTAATAAAAATAATAAAAAAAGCATATTCCTGGAGCTAATGACTTCCTCAAATTACAGCGGCGGAGCACATTTATCAGACACCCCTAACAAATCCAGCAGCATGTCAGTGTCATCCGTAATCCTTGAATGAAAATTTCCATACAGACGAAGCCCAGGCGTCGCAGCAGCCTCCCGTGCTCGGGAGCAATCAGCCCACTCCCGAAGGAATGGTGCCGAAGCAATTTCGTGCCGCTCCGCACTTCGCCCCAAAGCCGCATAGGTAAGACATACCCACGACATCCACCGTGTTTAATGGTAATCTTAATTTATGGCTTTTTAAAGATCGCATAAACATTTGGGATATGTGTGACACGTTAATGGGGCTCCATTGAGAGTATCGCACCAGACGCATGGACCGATGCTGCGATGGGCGCGAGGAGGGCTCAAGATCCAGCCCAGAAGCTTCGACCATGCCCGGGAGGTTTTGCAGCCTCCAATCCGGCGTGATGGCGCTTTTTGGCCTCTTGTTAGACGAACCTCACATTTTCCTTAAATGGTAAGATGAAAATTCAGCTCCTCTTAGCGTCAAGTCACGACTTTGGTGCTCCACGCATCGCCAGTCCCAGGAGCGGCTTTGGTGCGTGATTGGACGCAGTCAGGACATTTTCTTAGATGCTTTCTTCATGTGAAAGCAGTCGTTCGAATCATTCATAACCACGAAATCGCTTCATTGATGAATGCACTGAGTGGCGTTCGAAAAGTTCCTAAAATGAAACTCCCAAAGAGGAACGGAGCACTTCAAAAGAGGAGCAAATTGGAAAATTGTATGTTGTGGACGGTATTTAAGGATAATTACAGACGCTGCCGCCCTTTGCGCGGAGGTGCTTTATATGATTAAATGAGACCACCGTGGACGTGGGAATTTTTACACTTCCCCACGATTGCGGTTAATAGGAGCTAATTGTTGGGTATTATTTAATAAAATACCTTTTCTGTAAACAAATGGCAACAAAAATTTTACACTACCAGCATTGGCAGAATAGGAGAGAATTTGATTTACAGGAGTTTGCTTTATTAAATTAAGAAGCAAGACAAGACCACATTAAAATTTTAATCTTATTGTCAGAGAAATTATTCAGCCGTGTATTCAGCTACCTGCACAGTCTCGTTACGATCTTAGCATCTTTTTTTTTTATAATAAAACTTTGAGTACCATATTTTATTCAGCCACATATTCAGTTAATACGTAACACGTTTATGAGGAGTTTCTGTTCAAAAGGGGCTATTTCCACTAGAATCAAACTTTATAAAAACCGATAAAAACGTATAGCGTTCACTATTTATATGTGCAAGTTTTTTTTTTTTTCAATAAGATTATTTATGAAATGGATATTTATTTTTACAGCAAATTTGTTATTCGGTATTTTTATTAACAAACAAAATAATAAACAATAGGAAATATCACCTTTTGTTCAGATATTCATAAGTTTTTACACCAATTATACGCTTAGGATATGTAAGTAAATAAAAGATAAATTTAATAACAGTTAATACACACAAAAACGTTCAGAAATCAAACCTTTTTCTTCTATATGAACTTTTTTAAATCTCCCAATTTTTAATTAAAAATTATTTAAAGCCAATAGAAAGTGCTCTCCTTCAAATTTTAGATACTGACTACTCCATGCCAATTTGAAAACGGCACTTTTTGATGAAAAATATTGAACGTAGTTCGACTGCAAGAGACAATGCAAGCAAACTAGGCACTTTTGATCAAAAGTAATGACAGTTTTATGTAGGGTCTTAGATAAGTAATGGAATTAGAAAAAAAAGACTTTGAATGACCATAAGGTGGAAATAGACCCTTTTGAACAGATACTTCTCATATCTGGGTAGCAGGTCGTTGAAGGTGTTAAATAGTTGTAATAATGTCTTAAAATGGACATCATTCCAAAAGGGTTTTCGACAAGCAGCTATTTAGCATTCAAAATTCTCCTTAGCGGTTCTTTCTCTTGCTAATCTACTTTTGAAAACTGTTTTAACTTACAAAACGCTTATATAAAGAGTTACAGGATGTCTATTTAGAATTGACCTATTGTCGATTAAACTCTGCTCAGATGCCCTCGTGGGGGAAAATATGTATCTTGCGTCAACTACCAAAATAACTTCCCACGAACGATCATGGGCTCTGGATACCACTTACCTCCGTGACATAACCACTCTCATCCCAATGCACTTAACATCGATTTTGTCTGATAATTGCCTGCAAACAGGTCCATCAATTTCCAGGTTTGTCTCGTCTGAACGAACAAGAGCCAATGGCATTTGCTTCATAAAAGCGGTTAACTACCCATCAAACGTGTTCACACTCCCATTTTATTTTTTTATTTTTAAAGACGCAGCATCGCCACGAGTTGCCCGGCCCAAAAGCCAACTAGCGTTCATCTCATCAAATTTTCACACTAATTAACTTTTCCCGTGGGGTCAAGTCCATAAAAATCTCGTCACTTCCTAAAAACTAATAAAGCAGCCGCAGATACAAATAGCGGCTGAGGTGACCTCTTCCCTCCTAGAGCGCGGTGGGATTAGAGGGCAGAGGTGTCCAGGTGAAATACGGCTTAGCTTTGGTATTTGAAGCAAGTGTACCTTTATCAGGTTATAAAAATACACAGTTTTTGAGTAATTAACCCGCAGACCACCTGTGGCTGCCGGGTTGCCGTCTACGATCCGTCTGCGCTATTTACTTCTGTTTATGCCCACCTTTCTCGGAGATACTATAAAAATTTTGCTTTATGGCTGCAATTTTGAGGGAAAATCTTTACAACTGCACTGTTCCAGCTAAAGGTGCTAATAAAAAAAGGCACGGATTAGGCTGGTCGCAAGTCGAAGCCGGGTGATTTTTATTTTAATACCTGTGACCGAAGATTAGGAAGCCCAATGGCAGTAGCTTAATTTATTCCCCGAGCATTTTACTTTTTATCTCGGAAGCAAGTCAACTGAGGTACGCGCACGAGTCACGCTAATTGGAAAAAACCTAAGCAATGCAGATTGCCGCAAAATTTGTTATTACCTGGTGATCGCACTGCCGACTCAAACTTGCGCAATTCGTCTCCATTTGGGTTTCTAACGATAATCAACTGAAAAAACTCTTGACACTAAATAAACAATGTTTTACGAATTAAAATATAGGGCGGCCCGGCGCGGTTTTACAGTATAACTTTAAATTTAATTTCTAGTTTAATCTTACCTGATAAGTTAAACTAGTGCTAAAACTTTTTTACAGAACTACTAGATTGCAATTTTGTTTAAACCTGGTTTGAACTTGAAGGCAAGTTTAATATGTCTTAATTTAAACTATACTGCGAAACTGGGCCTTAAAATGCCAAGTAACCTAAGAAATATATGAAAAACTTACAATTGATTGAAATTAGAAGGTTTTAAATCCAAATTATGTAATATTTGAAAAAATATATTTTTATTTGCTATTATTTTCCAATTTACTTTGAGGCATTACAAAATTATTCATTATTTTAGGGTCCCAAACTAAATCAGTGAATAAGATGAATACATTCTGCGAAATCTTATGGTACTATTACACATACATAGTATAAGCTGTCTAACAAAAAGAGCTAAACTTGACTTGAGAAGAGGATTTGGAATTTTGATTTGCGGACTACAACCTTAGTGAAAAACAGTGGGCAAAATAAATTTTAAGGTAAGGAGTGATTTTAATATAAATAACCACAAATACCAATTTTCACAGAATTTCAATAAGTATCATTAAAGAAAAACATTTCTAATACATGGATTAATTCCCAGGCATTGTAATATACATTTTCTCTTTAATTTTTGATGTGCAGATTGATATGATATAAAGTTTTGTGCAATTCAAAGACTTAAATATCATTTCTGAAGTTGTTTTATTAATTCAGTCCACACAATTTTCTGAAATAGGTATATTGCAAGAATTGATGACTATTTAAAATATTAAATGGGTGCATCTGAACTAGCTACGCATAGTATGAGAAGTTTTTATTATCCAAACAAATGAAATACTCTTAAAAATTATTAAAATAGTAAGATCAACAAAAATGTGTATTACATTGCAAAATTGCGGACTACTATTAAAGAAAACTAAAATAGAGTCAATTTTTCATGTTTAATTTTGCGGTGTATTCAGAAACAAAAACATTTCAGCTTCTTTAGAAGTCTGTAAAACATATTTGGTATGTCTGGATGATATTAGCACGATTTTATTATTAAGGTTTATTTTTTGTTTGTACAAAAAGAAATATCGATAATGTACATGTTTTACTTTTCTCTCAACTTATTTCAATTTCAGTCAGTAAGGGATTTCATTGAGTAAATATTAACTGGCTTCAGCTTTAAGTTCTATTTATTTATGTTTTTGTAATCTGAAAATAGGTTTTCTTCGTCTTTGTAAATAATAGTTCTAACTTTTGAGCTAAGCAGCTCTTTAAAATACAGAGAAATGTTATATAATGCACATCTTGTTTTATAATGGAACAATGGTGATGTACCCGTCGGCGAATTCCCATACTCATTTGAACCGAATGAATTTTAATTGGTTTATTTTGACTGAAATGGAAATTTCAATCGATTTTACGTTTCTGGATTTAATACATACGAGTACAATAAGCCAATGGAATTTATGATATTCTTGTTATATAAATCGATGTATATCTTCTTATAGTGGAGTGACGTTCTTTTATTTTCTAACAAATTACAAAATATCTCCGAGTGCAAGTTTATTAATAAACATTAAACTACTTGAGATATTTCTTACTTGCCTAATGAGTATGAATTTTAAAAAAGTAAAATTAGTAGGAATGAATTTACTTGGGTTCGTAAATTACCTTCATATAGAAAATAGTCGGAAAATGATTTTTTACTTAATAACATTTAAATCAATTTTTAACTTTCACAATAAAATTAATATGATTTTTTTAATTAAAACCATAGTACGATATTTAACGTCTTTTTAACAATATTTAAAAAAATGTTCTGCAGTGGAAATCAAAATATGCCATTATGTATATTCATTTTTTAAGAAAAATTTGCCACGAAAAATAATCTATTTTCAAATATAATTTGAATTTTCTAAGAAAAATAATGAAAACTCAGGATTAGGCTCTGATAAAAGCTAAAATCGAAAACCCCTGGGGAATATTTGAAGGTATAACAATAGTTTCTCTTTAGAACATAACATAAAAAATCTACGTGCGGTTAAAACAGATAAATAATTAATTCTTCTTTAGAGTGGATAACATTTCATAAGGCGGTTAAGTTTAACGTAATTTAAACGATTACTTTCCTTCAGCTAAAGTTGAGTTTTATCGATTTATGTCACTAACAATCTGATCAGATAATTCAAGAGTTATGTATTATAAGTTCACCTGTTGAAAGATCTTAAAAAAATGTCAACTTGAGTTCAAAAGCAATTTGAACTTTTTCTCTTGGTGTAATATTTTTTACTTATGAGTCAATTTATATATTTTTCAGAGAATTCAGCCACTTATTCAATTCAGCTCAACGAACCCTTATTGCTGAATTGAAGTTTGTTGCATTTTTGTTCTTTATCTATCTTCGAAGAGCGATTTTTCGTTACTTAAGGTAAAAGTATGAATTTTTTTTAAAGTAAACGTTACCTGGAATTGGAGGAACCCTCGAGGAGCGATCTGTAGATTGTGGAAAGGCGTAGGATTGTGGTTGTGACGAGAAAACACAGTCGTTTCACTTTAAATTTTCTTTAATGTCTTAAACTCCTCGACAATCTTAAATAACTTTCCATATCTCTTAACGCTTAACTTCAGTTCGTTTAATAATAGTTGAACAGAAAGTAATAATAATTCAGTTATCACACAATTTCATGTTTCTCGAGTTCCATGTATACATAAACATAAACTTTTTGCTCGTACGTAGCGCTACAATAGTTACAAATAAGGTTAGGGAAAGGGAGGGGGTGAAACATAGGGTCGTAAACTAAAAGATACTTAACTTAGGGTTCTTTTGAGAACGGGAATGTGGTGACAGTTAAAAGCTTACAGGGTGTATTTTACAGGGTGGATATATCCATGAGGCCAGCGGTGTCGTGGAGGCCCGCCAGACCGACGGCGGCAGCCGCCGCCGCAGCTGCAGCGGCTGCGCTCCCAACGTACCCGTGATGCGATGAGACAGGGGAGCTGGACGCGGCGATCCGAGCGCCCCCGTAGCTAGCCATCAGGTTCCCGTTGGAGGTGCCGTGGCCGTCGCTCGAACTACAGGTGAGCGATGACGATTGACTGTGGTGCTGCGACGGGTGATGGGACTGCTGCGACTGCTGCTGCGGCTGGTGGTGGTGGTGGTGGTGATGCGACGTCGGGGTGGAGGGCGGCGGCGGCCCGAACGAGGCCATTTCTCACATGTGCGCCAGTGGCGCCATCGCCCGCATCGACTGCTGCTGGTGCTGCTGCAGATCGGGCGAAACGCTGCTTTGGTAGTGCATCAGATTGCGCTGGTGCTCGGCGGCGGCGGCGGCCGCCGCGGCGGTCGCCTGCATGCCGTCGGGTATGTGGTACATGTTGATCAGGTGGTTGAGATCGGAGGAGCTGGAGGACTGCTGCGAGCCGCCGTACTCGCGCTTCATGATGAGGTTGTTGTTGGTCGTGGAGCCCTGCGAGGAGTGCATGGGGCCCGGGGAGACCGGCTCCGACTTAATACTGGAATCACTTGGACTGTGGCTTTGGCAGGAGAGTTGGGAGCCGGGCTGGGCCAGGCTGTAGGGCGATCCCGGCTGCTGCTGCAGGCTGCTGTAGGGCGATCCCGGCTGCTGGAGGCTGCCGTACGGCGAGCTCTGGCCCCCCGAGACCGTGCCGTACATGCTGTAGCCGCTGGCCGCCGCCGCGTTCATGTACGAGTTGAGGGAGCCCGCGTTGTGCATCTGGCCCATGTCGTACCGGTGGTAGTTGCCCATGTAGGCGCTGTGCTGGTTCTGGTAGGCCGCCGCCGAGGGGTCGTGCATCATGTAGCCGTTCGGCATGTACCCGTTGGGGGCCATCTGGTACATGTCGCGGTTGACCGCGGCCGCCTGCTGCACCGCCGAGATCGAGGACGAGTTCCGGATGCCGTTGGGGTCGGCCGACTGCAGGATGGAGCCCACCCCGAGCGGGTACTTCTCCTTGTTCTTGGTGAGGGTTTTGGTTTTGCGCCTCGGCCGGTACTTGTAGTCGGGGTGCTCCTTCATATGCACCGCGCGGAGCCGCTTCGCCTCGTCGATGAAGGGCCGCTTCTCGGCCTCAGAGAGGTCCTTCCACTGGGCCCCCAATCTCTTCGAAATCTCGGAGTTGTGCATTTTTGGATTGTCTGACGCCATTTTCCGGCGCTGCCCCCTTGACCAGACCATGAACGCGTTCATCGGCCGCTTCACCCGGTCGACGTTTTGGTTCTTGTTGGTCGTGTTGTTGTTGTTGTTGACGTTGCCCGTCATTCCTGAGTGGTGGTGGTGCGTCTGGCCCGTCGGTGACGTCATGTGGTGGCCACCGTTGCTGCCCGACAGAGCGGAGTTATTCTGGGTCTGGCTCTGGTTCGGGCTCAAGCCGCTCGAGTTGTGCAGCGGCGAGCCGTGGGTCGCGTTCATTTGCTGCTGGGTGGACTGCTGTTGCATGGTGTTGCCGCCGGCTCCGTTGCTGCCCCCGTTGCCGTTGATGTTGTTGCCTAGGGTCGTTTGGCCGCTGTTGCCGCCCCCGCCGCCGCTGCCGCTCGTGATATGTGACGCCATCGTCGAGTGATGGTGGTGGTGGTGCGAACTCAGCTGGGACTGGGTCAGCTGCGATTGGCCCAGATTCATCATCCCGAGGGGTCCCAGCGCGCTATACGGTGACGTCGTGTGGCCGTGCAGCGCTGACGCATGGTGCGGGGGCATCGTCGCGTGGAGAATGCCCCCCTTCATGTCAGCCTCCATCGTCAACATGTCGTCAGCTGTTGCTATCGGCGCTGTATCCCTATACGCGAACAGTTTGGATGAATTTTTCGTCGCCCGTTTTCGCTAATTTTTAAATTTTTAAATTCTAATCAGATTGTCCGAACTTTATTTTATTTTGTGTTTCAGGCCCTATTCCCGCTTGGACGTTTCTCTTCGGCCGTACCTTTTGTGTGGCGACTACCTGAGCACGGATATTGTCAAACAAGCAACAAAACAACAATCATCATCCTCACAACACTTTAGATTGCGATGCAAACACATAACTGCCACATAATCCAGGTAATATCCACTATTATTCGATATTATTCTTATTAGGCAGCTAAAATTGTTCTCGGCCGCACTGAGACAGCACAGCTTCAAAATCAGCGCGCGAAACGGGTGCTGCAGTTTGGCATTCAGGCAGGAGGTCCTGGGCCGGCTGCGGCTCAACTGAGTTTATTGTTTATTAGCACTCGGCCTGTTTTTTATTCGCGGGACAATCGCGCACGCAGACAGACAGACAGGTGGTGTAACCTGGAAGCAATCATTCAATCCGCCTGCTTCGGGGGAGTGCATGAATGTGAATGGTGAGCACGTGAAAACGTGGGACCCGCACGCACTGCAAGTGGGACCAGCCGACTGAAGTAGGTGTGCGATCTTCCAAAATTCACTAGCCGGAAGTTGCGGAGACCGCTTCACACAGAACCCCTTTTACCAAACTTCACGTTTTCAAGTAAACACATTTTTCCCCGAGCACTTTTTCCGCAAAATGTTTTCAATTTTATTATCTCTGAATTATTATTTATATTTATATTACTTTTGTATATTTGTATCTTTTCCACAACACACGCAAAATATTGAGCCGCTCTGTTCTCGGATCAAATTAAAAACTGTTTGGCGCACTAAATTCGCGAATTGGTTAACTCTTATTCTCTTTTTGTTTTTTTTTTTTTTATATATGTTTGGTTATTAACCGCGAAAAACACGTAGTGTGTGAACACAATTGGGGAATTTATTTCGCGATCTTGGTCAAGTTTTGTCGCCAAGTGGCCCAATAAACACAAGATCTTTATTTTTATTTTACTGAATTCACGCAAAAATTTGTAGCAAAACAAAAACGATCTTTTCGTTATATTTTATATATAAGTTATTGAAAACAGTTCCGCGAACAGAACGCGAGAGATTACACACCGCTTTTTAAAAGACGGTTTTTAATCCAAAAAACTAAAAATTCGCCTCTTATTGTGGGCTAAAAATTTATGAGGACAAACTACTGAAGAACGACGAACGTCGGGAGAGCGACGAAAATACCTCCACACAGTACTGAATTGAGCACCTTTCTGTTTCCAGTAAACGTTTGTGAAACCTGTTCGAGGTGCCTACCGAAAAAATTTCACGTCCCCGAAAAAAGAAAATCTGTGAGACGGAGTGAAAAAAGAAGCGAGTTGGCAGCACACAGGCACACCGGGCAACAACAAAACACCTGGTAGGGCTGGCACACAACCAAACGCGGCCGTGTACCGATACGAATACATGTGCCGGCGAAAACCCGTTTCGCATGGTGCGACGGTGTAAGCGCGCCAAAGTAAAGCCCCCCTCTCCTTAAAATCTGATGCTATGTGGCAACACACACACACCGCGACACTCCGCACACTCGGGCTCCGGGGCAGTTTACTGCTACTCCTCTCGCTGCCGTGGTATTCGTCGGATCGGTTGCACGCCTTTCCACCGTTAGCGCGGAGTAACGGCGGGCCTGGGGTGCGCTCTACTCCAGTAAAATTCGAAGTCCGCTCCGACGTGACACCAACACACCGGCGACGCGCCAGAACCGGCCAAATGGGCATGGTCATGCGCGGTGAGCGCTGCCAAGCCCGCTCTGACCAATCAGAGGGAGGCAAAAAAGGCGCAAGGGCCCGCAACCCGAGGGGTGGAGCCTGTGCCGCCTCGCCGAAGCACATTTATCATCCCCACTCCGGCGCACCGCTCGTTACTACACTCTTACTATGCGGCGCGGTGTTGCCATGTTTAACTTGCGCATTTTATAGCACATCTGCCGGGAATATTAACCCTAATGAAGGAAGGAACTGCTGCGAAAATGCACCGCTCTTGCCCGAGCCTTAGGAGTGTTCAGAAGCCGGGTGTGTAGGTATCGGAGCCGGGAAAGTGCCCGCAGGCCTGTTTTCATACCTCGCCAATTAGGGGTAGAAGTAATTTTCGCAGTCTACAGATATATATAAAATTTCTTTTTTTTTTTTTTTATAACAAAAACCATAAATTTTATGGCGAACTGAAATAAAAACGTAAAAAACGTCGCGCATCAGATTGCGTTCGAGTGTCTGGGAAGCTTCTTTCCGCCCCACAATAGGCCACAATCCAGCCAGACATGTTGCGAAAATATTGTTAAAGAATCTACCGTTATATTATGGTGGAATTTTTTTTATGGTTAACGAAAAATTTAACTGGGTCAAAGGCCGCCCTGTACAATGAATAGACGAAGCTGCTGGTGCCGTGGCACACATTCAAGTCGGGCAGATTTTCGTTTGAAATATATTTAAAAAAAAAAAAAATAAGAGTAAAAATAGTGCAACGCAGTAGTGCTCGCGATGTTGTTTATATTTTATGCTCGCCTTTTGTCAGGCGGCCGGCGGCAGCGGGCAGGGTGGTGGTTTTGATGATGCTGCTGGTGTCGTCGAATAGTGTGCAATTATTATTATTTTTGCATTGACCGAACCGATGATATTCATTGAATTTTTCTCCCACCCCCCGCGGGTAAGGTGTGCCGTCGCAAAAATCACTAAAATTGCTGCAGTGCAAAGTACCGACGGTGCTTGGTCCTCGCAAATAATTCAGAGTTTTTAAGAATGCGGTTTCTGCAACCAACTACGCAATTCAGCTATTTATTTTGTTAAGCTGAATTAAGCAGGTGACTGCAGACATTGAATAGCCGTAGATTTTAATAGACCACGCAGTTTTTTAAAGTTCATAAACCTGAAAATTTCATGGTAATAAAGTTGTAGTTTTGAATTTTAAAATAGCATCAAAAAGTACCTATTTACAACGCTTGTTTTCAAATATTCAGTTTTTACAGCTGATTTTGCAATTCAGCAACTGCTGCGGTAGCAGCAACTGAATTCTAAATACTTCCAGCAATTTTGTCTGGATATTGCACCTTAGCGTACATTTGCATTTTGAGTTATTCAGTCGTAATGCGGCACGACGCATCACAACGATCAGATATTTTTGGTCCAGCGTAGGCTTCTCCCCGCTGGTCCAGTTGAGTTCTGTGGGGCCGCAGCGGCTCCACCGCCGCCATGCCGTTCAATGAGATACTACTCTTGTTATTTTCCACATCTTGTGCCATTTTTCTCTTAGACAGTAATAATTTTCTCGTTACTTTTTGTTCAAAAGGTGATTTTTACGTTTTAAAGTTCCTTATCATCGACTGTACAGTCGCATTTCTGGCCGCTCTGAAATTCATCCAGTCGCGAGGCGCATGGTATGCTCTTAAAAAGGTGGTTATTTATTTATTTGTTTTTTTCTATCATTGCACCTTGTGCTGGAGCTGAAGGTGCTATTGATCCAAAATTATTAAGATTAATGGGAGAAACTCTCACTTTCCAGCAGGCTCTTTCAGAGGGTTGTTGCCGACTGCTCGATGTACTGTGACCACTGCGAACTAATCGAATTATTTCAATTGAATGAAATTTGCGGCAGTAGTGCCTATTACGCAGAATTTTCCACGTGAAAATATAGTTGCAATCAACAGAGATTGATGCCATACAATTTATCAGTTTGCTTCAAGCGAAATTTAATCAGGAAAAATTTAAATAAAGATGCCTTCGTTACCTAAGCATTCGCTTTTTTGTCTTTCGAGACTCTTTATTCCTGTTTTCCACCTGTTTTCATTGAGATCTGGTCTGAGATTTTACGCCCAGTTGGGCGGTAGTGTCTAACCCTGGGCATCTGACTCATAAATTTATTTTGTTTTAAAGCCTATTGTGGAGTATACCTGTTTGTGTTTTTTTTTTAAATTGTAATTTCCACTTATTTTCATATTTTACAAGAACTTGCTATAGAGCGACCGCCTTATTTTTATGTTTACAGGAAAGCGCGAATAATTCGCAACTTATTGATTTTATGTAAACAATTCTTTGTGATTTTGTAAAGGGAATTTTGATTTTTGTTGTTTTTTTTTCAGTCAAATGGACTTGGATTGTGTGAAGCATGTCTTAATGATTTACTTTTAATATATGCTGTTTCCGACGATAAAACATAACAGACATGTGCAAATATTTATATTTTTGGAAGACAACATTTCTGCAACAAATAAGATAAATTAATAGGACAAAGATGCTCTTCTGGTGGAAATTAGCTAAAATTAAATAAAAAAAACAACTTTATTTATCGATCTAGAAATTTAAAATGAAAATTTGTAAACAAATTCAAGAAAAACTTGGAGTAGATGCCATTTTCAGGTTCTATTAAGAAAACAATTCTCAATATTTATAGCATTGGTAAAAAAATGGTTATTGTACTATCTCTGTGCAAATGAGTTGTAGGTTGTTTTTGATATTTTTATGAAAGATTTTAATTATTCTTAACATATACTGCATGCTGTTTCAGATGTAGTCATCGATTTTATCGATTTTACTTATTTTTTGGAAAGTTACAAATTTTTGAAAATGTTAGGAACTTGAAAGTTGAAGAGGAATAGAAAAATAAAAATAAAATCTTTAACATCGAATAGAAATTAAATTTTGATTCGAGGCATTGTTACCTTAACTTTTTTTTTTTTTTGTTAATAAAAACTAAGAATTCCGAAACAAATTGTAGTTTAAATTTTTCCGAAGCCATTAAATTAATAAATGGTTTTTTTATTCAGCCAACACTCATAAATTTTATAATTTTGGGTTCTATCTCAATTCCTCTTTTATTTGAAAACTTCTTTTAGAACATAGGCGAGTTTTAGGTTTGTGCCCTCAGAGAAGGAAGCAAAAACAAAGCACACTGCCGTCGCTCCTCCAAAAAATGTCAATGCTCGTTATATTTACCAGCTCTCCTTAAAACAAGGAATTATAATAAACTTGTTTCCCTAACCCGATGTTTTAGCTCCTTCTATAATCTACCCTATTAAAATGTATGTTACTAGCAAAAGTAGGAACATTTTCTAAAGTTAGCCACCAAAAAAGCTTCCAATTGCATAAAGTTCTTCATGAGCAGCGGGGGCGACGACGCGAGGGAGGACTTCAGAAGTCATCACTAATTATATCTGAAGGGTAATTTCCTTAAATGCACAACTCAGCATGAACCGAGAGTAATTAAAATGAAACTCAATTATGTGCTCCTGTCTGAGAGTTTTGCCAGGATGAAGGGCTTATTCGAGGAGCTCCGCAGCTAAGGCATGGATGCATTCTTTGCCCCGAGGTGGAGGGCTTCTCGCAGAAAAACGAGAAACACATGAAATTCAATTTGCCAGACGTGCGTCAGCAACGAAAGGTAAGAAATGCGCACATTGGGCGAGGTCAAAATGAACAGTGTGATTTATTTTTAGGCGACGACTACGCCATAATCGAAATCCTTTTCGAAGAAACCCCTGGTCAAGACGTTACGCCCGATGCATCACGACACAGATGTTTTCGGAAGTTCAAGATATTTCTGGAAAAGTGGACGTAAATATTCAATTTGATTTGGCTACATTTGCATGCTATTTTATAATAGACTACTTCGCAACTTCCGGTCACCGAAGTTCTATGTCGCGTGAATTAAATTAGTTGGCAAACTCGTGAGTTATATATGGCATTACATGAGTCTGAATTGTAGTTACTCGAACTTTTCTTATTTAACGCCGCACAGATGTAGGAGAATTGATTCACTCTGCGTAAGACTTTTATAAGCTTCATGTAAGTTTTAGGTACGATCTGGCAGGTTCCATAAAATTTAAAATGAGAGGTCATTATATAATTTTAGCAGTCTAGTCGATTTTAGAAATATCCCCAATACTACCTTAGACAAAGCTCAGCTTTTTTAAATGAAATCCAAACCCAATTTAAGAAATTTCGAAGAAAGAACGAAGGAATTTTTCAAAAAACAACCAAATTAATTATTTTTAAACTACTGCATCATTAGTGCTAGACTGATGATCATATTTTTCAAAATTTTGAAGAAAATAGCTAACAACTGACGGTATGGCTTTAAAATAGTCAATCTATCGCCTGATGCGACTCAGAACTTAATGTATTTTTTATTTTAATATTTCCGGGTTGTTTTTTGCTAAAATTGCGTATTTATGTCTACTCAGCGCCAAAAGTAAACAAATTATTTAGCTTTGTTTCTTCCGCTAAACCGGAAATTGGAGTCTCAAACTGCAAATGAGGTGTTTCGAGCATAATGATGCTATTTACAGCTATATAAGTCATCATAATTCAGCATATCACCAGTTTTCGATAGTCGTGAGCACCTGTTCACCGTTTTTGAGTTACATCACTCTGTTTTTTGCGAGCCCCGTTCGTTACATTAAATCAGCATAGAAATGGGCTCTTGTAAAAAGGTGCGGCTCCGACAAAGCCCAGGAATTCCAGAAATACCAGTGGGCCCCAACAATGCACGTCACTCTTATATGCATCACAATCGCAATCCGGCGGACGAGTGACTCCCAAGGTCGGTCGGCGAGACACAATGCATCTAAACAAATCCACTTCCCCGTTCAACAACCTGCCTCAACAGGTGTTTGCCCAAAATATAAAAAAGGAGAAAAATAAAGGAAAATAAAAAACAGAAAAGTGAAAAAGTTTCTTCGGAGAGGTGAGGAAACCCCCGAAGAATCTGTAACAAAAGTTCGAAGCACCCGGGCGGCTCGGTTTTATTCATTCACGGAACCAATTGAGCCAATAAGCCCGCATCGAACCCGCAAGAATACGTCACGAAGATGAATTTATGCAAAACAAATTGAAATGGTATATTCGGGCGGAGGGCCGGGGAAAGGAGCCCCGGAACCACAAAAGCAACAAAAGACGAGGCGAATTTCGCTCCGACAATAGAAATTGACCGAATCGAGGTAAAAGGCCAAACAAAGGCGCCACAAAACATCAACAAATCGAGAAAAATGCTCGCCACCGCCGCCGGCTGGCCCCGTCCCCGGCGGCGCGCTATTTTGTGTCGCCGCAGCTCAGTCAAGATATCCTCATTCAGCTCATTTTCAATTGAACATAACCTCAAAACGAAAGAAGTCAAGGCCACTCGGCGTTTTCACCGATTGTTCGCGCGTAGGCGCGGTGGCGGCCAGGGAGCCCCCGTCCTGCGGCATCGTCAGTCAAAACACCGTGCACACTGCCCGGTTCCGGAGACTTGCGATGAAGCGGCGCGGCGCGGCCGTGCTGCCCAGCAGCAGCGAGGCTCACGCGGCGCGGCGCCTTGTCTATAAAAATTATAAAATGCCCCTGAGATTTTAGGACAAGCATCCTTTTGATCCTTTCACCGGTGCGAACAATGGCGCCAGTGAAAGTCAGCCTCACTGCCAGGGTCGTCGATTCAGCGGAGGCTGCCCTACATCGAACCGCACTCCGGCTGAATAGGCCCCGATGGAAACGCGACGCACTTTCCACGGTGGGGCCCCGGCGGCGGTGGCGGCGGCCGTGCACAGAGCGAGGAAGTAATCCGCCAATGAAATAACAAAAATAAAAGAAAGGTGGCAGAAAAAAATCGCATTCTTGTGTAGGAGCGTGTGTACACACCTCTCTAAGCTCTCAATGGTCGTCATTCAAAAGTGCTCCTTTTGTCCGGCGCACAAAAGACCGCTTTTGCCGGGGCCGGGGCCATTCAGCCGCGACCCGGTAACAAGGACTTTTTTCAATTATGGCCCCGATCATCGGCACGGGGCATAATTTCGTGTATTTATCCAAGTTTTTACGTCTTTTCACGTGTGATTATTGCTTTTTTTACGGTTAATCGGTGAATACCGATGGCCCGATCCGTATCAGTCGCCTACAATGGCCGCAGCGGCGAATTACATGAGTCCCGCGGACAATAAAAGGGAAAATTGGCCGATCACCGAGCGAGGAGCCCCCTGCCCAAGTCGAACTATGTTTCGGACCCATTGTCCGACTCGATTGGGACGTGTTACGCAACAAGGCCCTCTTTTCAGTGGACTTTGCTCCGACATACTTTCAGCCTTTTCCGCTTTGTATTTTGAGGGGCATTTAGGGCACTTAGGGCAAACAAAGATGTCACCGAACACTCAATTGTGGCGCCAAAAACCTAGATCAAGAGACTACTTTTAACTCGCCTACTCTTTTCGAAGAGGATCTGCTTCATTATTTCACTTGAAAGGACAAGTAAGCCGCCAATAGTATTATAAAAGTATTAATTAAATACACAAACATCCGAAATCAGCGACTCTAAAAACCCTATGTACCTGTTTTAACTGTTAATTAGTGATTCAAAAAGACCTATTTCAACATATATCGATCAATTATCCTGAAGCTATCCCCTCCCTTCCCCATAAAATCATTCTCTCACTTTTCTTTTAAGTAAAAGTATTTTGTATTTTAATTAAACCGTTTTGAGGGTAGTCAAGAACATTGCAGCATTATAAAATAAAGCTCGTTTAAAAGTACACACTCTGAGTCTGTAATTTAATATGTAAAGTCGTCCAAAACTTATTAATTTGGGATCAGAAAGCAGCGATCTCAGAAATTCAGCGGAGGAGTAAAATTCATTATTCTGATGATAGATTAGTAGTCGTTCCAAAAACCCCTGCGTTACATCAATTTACACGGAAATCCCTATATGTTGCAAGTATTGTAAATAAATTTTTTTTTTAAACTAGAAATAACTCATACCTTCTAAAGTTTTATAACGTGACCTTTAAATCTATCACCAGTTGCATTTTACATGAACATCATAAGGCGCAAATCATACCCTACACCTGTGCGGCGCTTGATAAGAAATTTCAACGATTCGTAATGCCTCATATAATTCACGAGTTTGCAAGCTCATATAATTCATGCGATGTAAATCTGATCTCAGTCTTACGTACGGTGGAAACTTCCTTGGAATATTTATTTACGTTTAATTCTCTAGAAATATCACAAACTTGATAAAACAACTGGTCAACTTTGCGCGACGTAACGTTTTGACCACCCACTTCTTATATTAGCGTTTTTGCTGTGGCGTAGTGTCTTAGAAGTAACGCATACTATTTTTAGCTTAAATTTGTCTTGACCTCACGAATTTATACAACTTACGTCGCTGGTTTATTTTGTATTTTATTTTAGGTATATATTTAAATACTTAGAATTTTCAGTTTTTACGTCTTCTGGCATTTCTCCTTTATACTTTTATGGTGCTATGAAAATCTTCGGGCGTTAATTTTCGTTAATACCTCAATACTGGTAAATATTAAATCTTAGAAGTTATAATTTGAAATTCTAGTTACTTTCTTTTTAGGATTTTAAGGTTGAGTCATGTAAATCTAAGATTAAATAGTTGATCGCTAATTTCTAAAGTAAAGCTCATTGATACGTCGCTGTAAGGTATAAGTTTACATAACTCTTTATGCCTGTCATCTGTTGATTGCCCCAAAATTTGGCTGTTTTTAATTAAAAATTCTTTCTGCAGCAGACGGTGCAATTCAGCTATTAAGCCTTGTTAAGCTGAATTGAGTGGCTGACTACAAAAACTGATTTCTTGAATGCAACTCTAGCAAAAAAAAAACTCTAGCTCTATAGCAAGTTCTTGTAAAACTTTTTTACGGTTTCTAGATATCAAAAAAGAAACTACATAAGACTAGGTTGCATTTTACAAATTCTACTTTAATCCTAACTTATTATTTTCTAAAATTTCTACCTAAAAAGTGGCTCGTCCTTGCATAACTCGTGAGAACTACCAACAAATACCCTGCGAAAAAAAGTACAATAAAAAGGCATCCAATTCAATTAGCAGCTGGAGCTCCGTCTCGCGGGGCCGGGGCTCCACGAGCCTCCTTTTTTTCCAGGCAGATCCGACAGCGGAGTTTTTCTCTTCATTTGGTTCACTTCCACGTTTTCTCCGCTGAGTGCCACGTGTCTGTGTGTCTGTCAAAATTCACTTCCGCTCAGCCGGGAGGAAGGATGCCGTTGTTTTACCGCCACCCCACCGTCTGGGCCTTCGCCTGCAACGGGGCCCCATGCATGAGCGACTCCTACGACAGCCGTGTAATGCGGTAATGTAGTGGAAATCTGACGGCTCCATCAAAATATTCAGCGGATGCACCCTGACAGCCCCGCGAGGGTTCTCATTCGTTTCAGGAGCGCCCGGCGCACGGGCGTGTCCGGGGGCGGGCAGAAGGGTCCTTCACGTCCTCGTCGGCCGTCGTCTTGGCATTCCGGACGAGGGCGGACGGAGCGGTGGCTCAGCACTTTTCCTTAGTCCCTTTATGTTTTTATTTCGCATGTCCCGGGGACGGTGGACGACGCGGAACAAAGCCCGGGGGCTGCCCGGCCATCTCGGCTCCGATTCATTAAGGCCCCATCCGTCGTATCAGCAGCTCGAGACCAATTGGCGCAGATGACACAATCGCCCCGCACAAGAGACGAGTTCCGGCTTGAAAGACAATTTAATCAGAAAATTGGCGGCCATTGTCCAGCGGGTCCAATTATGGGCGATCATCGCATTTACGTGAGCCGTTTAGTGTCAATTTGCAGGCCCCGGGACCGGGAGACTCCTTTTCATCTCCCGGCCACACCGACTGGAGATACTTTTGTGGTCCCCAAGATGCTGACCAACTGATAAGAGATTCCGCAGCATGGCAGTGGTTCCCCCGTGCCGCCCGGCCCCAAAGAGTCCCATTTGCACGTCTTCAAACAAATACGAGCGGATTGGGGCCATCGTGCGGTGCGACTCCGATGGCCCGGCCACCAAAGAAATGCAGCCTCAGCAGCTCGAGGAGCTGCCTGGCAACGTGGCGGTGCGGTGGGAAAAAAACAAGAGACAAAAAGGGGAAAGAAAATAAAAATCCAGAGGAAATCTGCACACCTCCGGCCACCGCTGAATTGGGGCCATTTTGAAAGCCTCGAAAGACGGATGGGCCATTTCGTCCAGTCGATCCGATTGGTTCGCGCTTAATTGGTCATTTAGCCAGCGCAGCGCTAAAATAAACGACCGCTCCGACGTCCTCCGCCTTTCTGCCCTTTTCCCCAGTCCCCAGTCCCGTCGCCGGCTCGGCCAGGCCAGGCCGCCAGGGCATCGTCGTCGTCGCAGAGCGGAGCCGTCAGGAGCCCCATTCGTGCCCGCTCAAGATTTCCGTAATTTGTACTTGTCGTGCAGCTCCGGCGAGTGATGGATGGCTCTGTGCGGAGCCCCATTATGGCGGAACTCTTTCTAGACATGGTGAAACAGACACCTCGACACGGAAATATGAGCAACGATTCGTGCGCGGCGTATGTAATTAGATCTCGGGCTGAGGCCCCGCTTTTGTGGTTGGATGAGATCCACCAGTTGGGCGAGACGGATGCTGGAATTTTCGTGCTTTTTTCTGGCCGCCACCGCCGCCGTCCAGGGCCCCATAAAAAACCATGTCAAGTGCAGCTCCTCGGCAGGCGTAAATTATATTTATTAGTGGTGCACCGATACGTGACTGCAGGTCGAACGTGTCAGCGCGCCAGGGAAAATTGAAGGTTGCAAAAAGGGCTCGAAAGTCTTTCTTTCAAATGCTAAGCAGGCCTAGTTTCTCTCCAGATCCGCGTCTTCCAGCCGAAGGCTGCGTTCCCACGCCACCTCCGATCTTGATGCAATTCGGGCCCTCAAGCCGTCCCATCCGTCCTCCGCCTAATCTTTCAGCCCTCGATCGCATCTCAATCCCAGTTCTGATTCCGCCGACAGAAAAAAGCAAGAAGGGCATAAAACAAAATATTTTCTGGCGATCTCATTTCGCGCTCTCAACCCTCCTCCAGGTCTTGAAATGTTTTCGACCACGAAACAGGAAAACGCTTCTCGAGTTACGCGCAATCAAAGCGGTAATCAGAGGACAAGAACAGGAGCATTCGGCGGTGATCGGCGAACAAAAGGACCTAGAAACTGAGACTGGACCAGAAAAATCTCAGGTGCGCTCGGTGATCTCGCCAACTCGGAGGCTGTAATTTCAGAAATTGTACAGATCCGGCGTTCTGATGGGATAATTACGGGGGAAATTGAGGATTTCGTGAGGTCTCCCATTACTTCCTAGTTGAGATCCCTTTTTTCAAACTGATTTTAAATCACAACCAATCAGATTCTATCCTCTTTCATGAAATTTGACTGACAATTTACGAGGAAATTTTGGGTTAGGAAAAAATTTGTTTGAAACGATAATTGAGTTATAGGGAAATGAAAACAAAACTCTTCATTTGTATTATCCTAATTCCTCAAGAGTAAATTTTCCCAATCAAATTTTCGATATTCAGAGAGCAATGGAGTGATTGAACTGAGATTTAGAAACTAGCACTTGAAAACTCTACTTTTTATTCAGTCGCAATTAAATTTTCTAAAATATCCTTTGATGCGAAATTAAAAAATTAAATAGACAAATTATTAACAATCCTTCTATTTTTATGTTTTAAATAAATTTTGCAAAGTGACCAGACGAATAAACACATTTAAATTCATTTATTTTAATAATCATCTAGATTTCAAATTTTGAAATTTTTATAGAAAAGAATTTTTGGAATTGTTGTTTTGCCATGTTTATAAAATTAGAATGTATGTTGTTGGAAAGCAAAAGGTTTCGGACAGATGCATTTACTAATAAATTTTTTGCCAAGGATGTACATTAGGGTGGAGTGAAAATGTATGGAGAATTATTTTTTTTGTTATTTTGTAATAGCATAGTGGTAAAAAGCTGCCTATGGATGAGCAAATGAAGTATGTTAAATATCATGTATGTATTACCTATAATGGTTTGAGGTTCCCCAAAACGAAAGAATTTTGAAAAAAAGTATAACTCCATTCATTTTTGACAGTCTCATTCACATGCATATAAACCTTAATAATGTATCGGAATAGTATTTTTCATGTTGTTTAAAACCTATATTTTTATGTAATAATAAAAATATACATAAAAGTTTGGAATTTATGATGCCCCAAAACCTCTTAAAACAAAAATAAATCAAGAATTTTGCAATAAAACTGCGATTCATATTTATGAAACATTTATAAGAAAAATGTTACAAAATAGCCAATTAAGTAGAAAATTCGCGTTTAGTATTATAAAAAGGTATCATCTGACGTGATGACAGTCTGGACCTGATAAAACCATCATTTTATGAAGTTTAGCATTTGGTTTTGCACTATCGAACATTGACAAGTTTCTGATTTTTTTTCAAAACTTTGTCCTAACGGGGGCACCTCTAAATATAAACCTAGACAAAAAATATTTTCGCTTTTGTTTATTGTGCCTATCACGCAGCTTTTTGCGGGTATGCCATAGTAAATATATAAAAAAAAACAAATTTCACTCCACACTAATGTACATATATATATATGTAGTTGAGCAAATGATAAATATTAAATGAATCTATCCCCCACCCCCAGTTTCAACTTTTCAAAGTCTGATGCTATCTTAACACTTGTCTTGTTTCCGACTTGTCTTGCAAGAAAAAGGAGCTCCTCTGACTAGACGCGGACGTTGTCCATCGAACAAGCACACGTCCGATAGTCTCCCTGTCCAAAGATAAATTTCCGGGCATGCGGCCAAAGTCCGGCAGTGGCAAAATTTAAAATGTGCCCATAGTCCGCCTAATGGACTTAAAGCTGCCGACAAAATTCCCTTAAAGCGGCCCTCAGCGGCTTAAAGCCTCGAGCGGTCCTGGCAAATGGGTGGGATTTGTCTGGGAGTGAAAACGACTCTCAGGTTCCTTGGCACACACGAGAGTAATTGAAAGTTTTCGATAATAAAGGAAGCAATTGCAGGTGGATGACTGCACTATGCCACGTAGCCACGTAACCACCCCCGCCTGGGCCCTTGATTGGAGTTATGCGCCCCACCGTGCGGCGCTGTTTCCACCCTTGAGGAACTTTCAAGGTGTACTCATGCAAAGTTTCGAGGTGCCGTTCGCCCATTCACAGTGATAAAAAGCTGACAAGTTGTGTGCAAGTCGGAAGAAGGGACGGAAGTTTGAGTGCAGTTTAAAGACGCAAGCGGAAAACTTTTGCATTAAGCCGTGAAATTTATGATTTTCGAGAGGCGAGAAATCGCAGCGCAGGACTATATCCCGAAATATCCCCCGATAGTCTGGAGGAAAAGTTTTTAAGACATTCCCTGAAGTTGGGACGGAGCAATATCCTGTGAAATAAAATAAAGGCCACACATCTCGGGAAACTGCCGCCTTTAATCTAGACCCAGTCCCAGGCATGTCCAAATTTCTAATAAAGATCACAGGACGGTTATCGCGCGATCCCCGATCATGGGACAAGACAAAGAGTCGTAAAGTGCCGACTAATCCGTTCCTAGACAGCTGTTGTGCGACTCACAAATCATAACCGGGGCCCAATAAATGTCGAAACCGCCAAACTGAAAATCGGCAGAGACTGCCGGTGATCTGGTCTCCTCCTCAGGGACCCCGGTCAACATCGCCGCCGATCAGCCGAGCAGTCGAGGAGTATTTCTAGCAACTATGAGGAAACCTATAAAAATTTTACGGCTTCTCGCCTCAATATGTCAATCTGCGTCGACGAAACGAAGAAGTTTTGCGTCCAAAGATCGCATGTGACCTTTCGTCCCCCGAGCAGCTCGGGTACGTTTTCGTCTTAAGACACTAACTGCGCGTCTTCTCAAGGGACTGTAAAACATTTTAATGTCCTCGAAATTTTTATAGCCGTCCGGAACGTATCGTCCCGAAACGGTTTCGGTGATTTATGACCACCACGAAATTTTTGCAACGCATCATATATCTGGTCCGGAGTTCGGAGCTTAAAACCCACCTCAGCGGTGTCGCTGGTGAAGAAGCCCGAGCTTCACCAAGGACACAAATCCCGGGCTCAAGACTCGAAGCAAGGAGTCTTCCACTCGGGCCCCATGCCGGAGGTTTCGACGCATCTAGACCACATGCGTATATCGAATTCCGATTACACGCGATCATGAAATTCCAGTTAGTGGCCGCGCGAACTCGCTCTTTCTCCCCAAGAGCTCAGGGCTGTCCCGACAAGGATAACTCGTAAAATCTGAAGATTTATGGGTGCCGTATAGGTGCGATAATTTATGTCTCGTTATATGGTTTCTAGGTGTCGTGCACTTAGTCAAATAGACGCCCTGCAGCTCAGGGAGAGGTAAACTGCGCGGCCCAGGGGTAAACTGCTTTTCGGTAATTTATTGGACTGCCGCAGTAACTGGATGAGCCTGGGGAGTCTAATGGGTGATCTCACGGCTTCTTAGGGTTTCGAGTCAAGGTTCTGTTTTCAGTGCTCGCTTCTTTTTCAAATTTGATTTTCAATAAAATTTAACACCTAGACTCTTATAGAGGATTGTGGAGTATATGCTCATAATTTCTCTCAAGAGGTATTAAGAAAGTAATTTGAATATCAGAACAAAATCCATAAAAATCTGTCTACAAGGTTCAAATGCATGTCACCCATATGCAATAGCTGAATACGTGGCTGAATAAAATCTGGAATACGTGTTAATATACTATTGGGAGTTTTATAAACTCTCTTAATAAATGGCAACAAAGTCAAATTCGTATCTGATATAGCATGTATTGATTTAAAAAAAAAAAAAAATTCGCCTAACAAACCAGCTATATTAAAAAAGGAAGCTTTTGTTTTTATTTTTCCAAAGAAATCCAGTGAAAACAAAAATTATGAACGATTTTATATTTTTCGCGCAAATACTAAATCTACAAATCCGAATAAATTAGAAGAAATAATATTTACTATTAACTATTTACATTTAAAGGTTTTCAACATACGTTATTTGTGTAAGTAGCCTACTAAAGTACAAAATTCCTCGAATCAATCGATTAATCGCAATAATCATGTCAACTAGCAATTAGCCACCTCAGGTACATTTTATTTTTGTTTGCAGTCTGAGTCAATTCGCTGCAAATTATTTGTCCAGGTGTAAAAATTGATCGTACAGTTCGATGCGTTGTCTTATTGTTTTCAAGGTTAATAAAACCTATATGGATGGAAAACACATTTGAAACAAAGGTTTTCAATGTTTTCTGGAATTTTAATCTGCGAATGTATCAATGAATCAAATTTAAATAATTCTTACTGAGATTTTGAACTTTAGAGGAGGTGTAGGTGATGATAAATTTACTAAATAAAAGTAACGAAAACATTTTAGGTTAAGTAATTGAAGGGGATTAGCAGTGGGATTTCTAATTTAAAAGTATAAATCTCTAGATTATATGTTTACATTTCGAAATAAAAGTAATCTGGACAGTGATTACGCCGTGTTTTTGTTACCTTGAACGAAATACGTCAGAACATGAGAAGCAAAACAATTGTGTCGACATTTGTACTTGATTTTAAGCTTCCTAAACGCGTCATGCGGAACACTGGATATATTTTTTTTATCTTAGTAATGGAGTTTCTTTAATCTTTAAATTTTTGTGCAATATTTTACTATTTTGTTTAAAGATTGAATTATTTTAAGCACTATTAGAATTTTTCGACTTATCGTGGCGAATCACAAATGTTCAATTCTCAACGAATTTCAATGTAAATTTGTAAATAGGAGATTTCGGTTTTTGGACATTGGAATAAAGAGTTTAACAAGGTTATATAATATTTAAGACAAATGTAGAAAAAATAACCTATGGTATTAATTTAGTAGATAATTTGCGAATTAAATCCGTTTAATATAAATGAGATTCAAAGGATGATACGGCAAAACTAGAATTTCCTTAAAGGGACCAAAAATAGGAGTAGTAAGTTAATTTCTGGGGTAGGATTCCCCACTGAAGTTAATTAAGGCCGAGGCAGAGAGCAGATCTGCCCGTTTAATTACTAAAATGTCAGTCGATCTGCCTATGTAGGCCCCCTTTAGATAGGACACTTGATTATCCTCCCGAACTATCAAAGAAAAATCCTATCCTCTCTATTTTCCAGGAAAACTTTTCTATCCCAGAAGTTGGTCCAACTTCTACGCAACCAAAGGGCGAATGAGCACAGTGTTCAATTTTCTTTTGGGGCCGGGTCCTGAAGGGTCGAAGGGCTGAGAAGGGCTGAAAACGGCTCGGAAAGGGTTGGTGCGAGCGACTACACCACCAACTAGCCAGCCAGCCAGCCCGAGGGCATGTTTTCGTTTTCGGGGGGACAGAGGCCGGTGGGGCGGGGCGGTTTTTATACATTTAAGCAACCCTCTCGACAGGACCACGTGACCTTTTATCGATCGCCTCCGCCGTCCATCACGAGGTGTTTATGTGGAGTAAAAGCCTGTCCGGGCGGGGGGTGTGTGGGTGCGCAGCGCTAAAAACCACCCCCGACGACGTAGTAAGACCATCGTGTTTTTGCGGGGGCGCTGTGCGATGAGATTTGTGCGGGTCTGGCGGAATCGACCCCATCATCCCCCAACGACAAAATGCGAGCGCACAGCATGTTAAGTGTAGCCCTGGTCCGCCATGGCGGCGGTCATGTAGCCCCCGCTGTAACCCACCCCGGCTTCCGGTCCGGGCGTGTGTAGGGCCCACCACCAGCAGGAGCCGGGACTCCATCGTCTTTTCAATTTCCCGGGGGTGGGGGAAATCAGCCCCAACATCGAGTAAGTGGACGTCAACAGCAACAACAACAAAAACAGGGCTCCACCGCCAGCAGCAGCCAGCGGGGCCGCAGCATAGCTACAGCTCGTCGGGCGATGTCGACGGCGAGGAGCACATTCGTGTAGCTATGGCAATGTGGCGCTATGTTGAAGAGGGGGACTCGGCCGGACGGTGGCCTCGGAGCCAGCATGTATCCAGCCCCCTCCCCGGTCGCAGCGCCACTCACGCCACCTCACGTCAGTCTAGGGAACAAGCGATGTAACGCAGGCAGATCCTGGACCCTACATGGGTCTGGGTCCCACAAGGCTCGTCGCATGCTATAAACAAAATGGATCCTTCTTAGATTGCTTTTAAATTTCTTTTTTCCTCCTCTCCGGTCAGGGCTTGGATGAAGAAAGAAGAAAAAAAGAAAATAAAAAAATAAGAGTAGTCGGGAAAAAAGGGAGAAGCCCAGTGGCCATGTATCCGGGCGGGATGAATGGCTCCGAAGTGTGTGTACTTAGGCGAAGCCTCCTGCTTTTGTGGCAGCCTAAACTTCTTCCATTAAGATGCGAAGTGATAGTAAGGAGCCACTGAGGCCCCGGGTGCGAGATTACTTCGAGTAATTTTTGATTAGCTCCAGTGAATGGCTAGGATATTTTTTCCAGGTTGTAGGCACCGGCCTATAAATCTCCTCCCTTTTCCCATGTTTTTAAATGCAGTTATCACGCATGCAGGTTTTTATGCTCTTGTTTACTTTAAAATCACATCCACCACCATGAGTGCATTAAATGAATAAATCCCGTACTAAGTTCTGCGGTTTCTGATCAGTCTGATGACCTAAATATGTAGTTCTCGTCCTCAATTCACTTGAATTACAATACAATTTCTAGATATTAAAATAAACAAAATTTAAATAAATATATTAATGTCTGAGGACTTAAGTACATTAGATAAGTTCTCTACATTTTAGAAGTATTAAACAAGTTGTAAAACTGTATTAGTATCTCTGTGTTCGAAAATTCAATTTTCACAGTCGACCGCTCAATTCAGCAATTGCTTTTCTTAAGCTGAATTGAGCAATTCCCAACAAAAAATGAATTCCCGAAAAAGGCACATATTCAATTCGGTGAGCTTTAATGAAATAATAAATTTTACTTGAGTTTCCGCAGTCCCAGAAATTGCTGAATTGTCAATTTGAAAAAGAATTATTAAGTAGTTTTTTTTCGGATAACTTAAAAGACCGCTTAATCGATTTTGTTCGAAATTTAATAAGGACTAAAGTGTGTTCAGACGTATCGATTGTGAAAGTAAATGAATCCTTAAAATACAAATTCGTATTGATTGATTAAAATAATTATTTAGAAATAAATCAAAATATATAAAACTTAATAAGGTAAAGGACCCGAAATCAATCAAGCGCACTTGCTAGAGCTCTGGGGTTTAAACATAAAACTGCGGAAATTGTTCATCGCTGAGACTCAATCAAAATAACAATAAAATTGACGCCCAGCAAACAGCACAATTAAAGCCATCGAACTTCTTTCATTAGATGAGCGCTGCAAAATAATTGGAACACTCCCATCGCCGGGAAAGTTGTGCGTCCCAAAAAAAAAGAGAAAAAGAAATTAAATGAAAAAAATTCGCGTGTGTGAATCGGACCACGCTCCCATCCCAGTTTAATTCCCCGGACCCCTGGGGTGATCGAGAACAGCGCTCCGCTGAGGGCACTCGCATGGGGCCCCAATGAACTCCGTAAAACAGAAGCTGTCACTCAAGAAATGGACCTCCTGCTGGTGCAGATTTTTTGTGTTTTACAATTTTTTTTCGTATTTCAACCCTGGAAATTTCCAAATACTTTTTTCGGCTATGTTGCGGCACATTACGTGGTCTTTAAACGGTCGCTGGGGCCCCGCTCGACGGAGGCTCTTCTTATGAGAACCAAAAGCCGTCGAGATCATGCGCTGATCGAAGTAGAGCACCAGCACGTGATCCGGCCGGTAAACATAATCCGGCCGAGGCGATCGTTTCTCGCTCCTTTTTTTGCTCTGTGAAGATCCTGCCCTGCTTAAGATAAGACGCAAGGGCAGATCCTTGCCGCCTTGGAGGCTCCGAACACCTGGGCAGCGGTGCGCTACCTGAGTATCGGCGTAGGAGGATCAATCTGTGTGTTCTTGAGATTTTAAGGGCTTCCAACAATATCGCCGGTGGCCTATTTCGGGACTCGCTCGGGCGATCATCCCTTCCTGCCCGGGAGGGATCATCTTTCCAGAACACGAGTTCCCTTGTTCGGCGCGGAATGCTGCGCTATTTTATGTCAACATCGCGACCATGTCGAATCTATGCCACCTCGTCCCTAGCAAAAAAATTATATACTAGAACCCATCGGAGCGTCGCAAATTCTTATTTTCACCCCTTCCAGGGATTCGTAAATAAAAAGGGCTACAGAGCGCAGAAAAAAGAAACAAGGAGCCTCATCCAACAGGAATAACTTGTTCGACCTGCGTCTGGAGGAACCTTTTCGGCGGAGCTAATCGCGCTAGATCTCGGCCTTTTTAAAGGGGTAACGCGATTGGGTCCCTCGTGAGCTGTGAAAAATCGCAAAATGATAACTCGCAGTTCCACTCGACGGTGTCAAAATAGACGCGTTAATCAATGATCACTCAGTCTGTACCTGCCCAGGTGGGTTTGATTAATTGTCCACTAATTTCCAGCGAGGGAAAGTGCTAATGGGCCCGGGCGCGCCGCCACGCTGTCTGGAAACTCATTTTCCCTCAAGGAGTGAGTCCAGCTGTGAGGTAAATCTCGAAAGGGAAGATAAATTAAAAACCAATTAAGACGGCGAGGCACTCACATGGATCCCGGAGGAACACCTGACCAACTTCTCCCGGCTGTGCCCCGAGTTCGGTCTAACGAGAAGCAAAAGGAACTGGGCGAGAGTAAAACACGAGAAAAAAGTTAACGATCGCGTTCTATCGCTTCGGGGCTCTAATCGGAGAAGAAAATCTCAGTAGGACTCCGGTTTTTGGCAGCGCCCGGGAGGAGGGACAAAAGAGGACCTGGCTCTTTTTCAATCTCTGCGAAACCGGGTGCATTCGATAAACCTGTTTTTGTGCAATTGCAACTTGGCGGGGACTCCGATTTGCAGAATTACCTGTTTCACCGAAGGACACCTTTTTTGCAACTTGTTCTGCACTATTTTCCCACTGCGATCGTTCGTGGGAACTCAACTTTTCTCTCGACTTTAAATCACTTTTCCAATTAGTGAAAAATGTAAGGGGTTTGTATTACTTGTAATTTCACAATTTATTTATTTTTAGTTATGCTAAGAGTTATCAATCAACTTTTATAATTCTCACTTCTAATAAGAGTTATTTTCAAATTTATATTAATTAAGAAGTTTAGGGATGTGCATCGCTTTTCAGGGTTCCGTAGCCAAACTATTACTGTTATTATTTATTATTTCGGAAAATAACTTATAAAATTTTTATACAATAGAGAATCTTATAATTAGTATCGGAATCTGAGTTCATTCAACCATGATATTCTTATGTATGTATTATAGTTGATATTTGTCAATATTTGGGAAAACATTTTTTGTATGAAAAACCCAATGAAGAAATATCCTATTTACTTATCTATTATTAGTATTTAAAACTTAGGTCTGCTGCTGCTACGAGTTTTCTTGACGTAGCTCTAGTATAAGATAATTGTCTGAGAAAGAACATTTTTTTCAAAAAATATGTTTGCCTGTGTTTCTATAAGCTCTATTTCTGCGGTACTGTACAATTCCAGGGTGGAGAAGTGCCATGGTAGATTAAGAATCATCTTAAGAATTTTAATTTCTAGAGTCTCGCAGACTCGCAGGCTAGTACTGCTACAAAGCTAAAATTTGGCATTGTTAAACATACATATTTATAACACTACTAATTTATGAGTAATAAGTCGACCAACTTATATCATGTAGTTGAATATAATAGAATAGAAATTCCATGACTTAAATCAACTGCAAGACTAACTTTGTATTTTAAAATACCGATATATTTATCTTTTACCTGAGCGTAGCGAATATTTCCTCGCTCTTGTTGGAATTATTTTCATTAAAGCAATTTTCATCTTTCCCTATCATTACTTATAATATCTGAAAAAAGGATTATGCAGAATTGAGAAGTCGTCCTAAGGATTTATATGCGTTGAAAAAAGCATTTATCACAGCTCCTGGCTGTCTGTCGTAGAAGGCAATACGCCCGGACCCCAAACAAAATGTTGTACCCCTTTCGTCCTGTGAATCCATTACGAAGCATTCAGATCCAGGCGAAAGATACCACGAAGCTATCCTGTGACGTCCTTAAAGTCAAACATTAAGTTGCCGCTCCTTAAGGATGATTGACAGGTTCGAGTATCCTTTCACTGCTCGATATATAAAAATTGTCACCTTTGCTGGGAGCATGTCACCGGAGCGACTTAACTCAATTTTCGCCGAGGACGAAAATAAAGCGGGGCACAAAAGACTATGAAAAAATCCATCCGAGGAAAAAGCAGTCACTCAGCCTAGAAAGGATAATAAGGCGAGTTTCTGCGATTAATAAAAAAAAAAAAAAAATCAGTCCCTTCGTCCAATTTCTTCAGGTACTCGTTTTATGACTCTCAAACAATTGCCACGGTCAATCCATCAAATTTTGCCGCTTTTCCCGACATTTGCGAGGGAACAGGATTCCTTGACGGGATTAAGGACCTCACGCATTTTTCTGCGATCTTTCCGAAAGCGAAACTGATCGCGCTGCGCAGACCTTTCTCCGGTATCAAGTGAGAACTCGTTCCTTCGCCGAATCCTTGGAGAGTCCTTCAAGCTAATGAAAGAAAAGAGTAGCTACAGTGTGTCATATTTTTCCCTGCGATTCCAATTATTATCCCCCAGGGAGGAAGGTAAACATTTTAGGGACGATAACGTTTCTATTAGGCGGCGACTGTTTGCAGTTGTTGTCGTCATTATAATGCAAATTTTTACGCAGTTTTTATGACGCGATTAAAGGGCAATCGAGCGGCTTGGGAACACCACTCGGCGGGATGCACCACTCCAGTGGGAAATGACTTGATGAGTGCATCCATCACACAGCGAAAAATAGCACTTATTTTCGAACAGACACAGAGTTATGGGCTTTTCTTGTTAAAAAATCTTTGTAAAAAGATAAACGTTTTAAAAATTTTTAAAGCAGTGAAAAATTTAACAGATTAGTAAGTAGTTAGTTTATAATTATCTATTAAATCTGAATCATAGAAATTAAAGATTTTCAGATGTATTCCTTCACTTGTGCCTTGTAGGTCACCCACCGGGAAATACCCTATAGATTTTGATGATCAGTCAGTGAGTGATACTTTTAATATAGAACTTAGTATTCCATATTAATTTCAACTTAATACCTCAAGCCATTTCTGAGGCACACGGACAGATGGAAAACAAAGTGATCCTATAAGGGTTCAGTTTTTCCATTTATGAGGTATGGAACTCAAAAAATAATTTAATTGTATTTAATAACATTGTATCTTGTATCAGGAAAATTTTCTTTATATTTTAACCAAAATGGCATTCAAAAATTCTATCTTAATTCTATGGTTGTGCCTAATTAAAAATTGATAATTTTTTAAAGAGGTTTTCTCTAAAGTTTTAACTAAGTTTCTTTCCTGGATGGAAATTATGAGGTTAACTCCATGGATTTCTTCACTTTTAGATTGATTTTTCTCACAGTGCAGTAAAATTACGATAATTGCACTCCTGAGTGCCCTGCCCGCCCTACATCGACTCTCGAGCGCGTCCCTAAAGAGGCGGGCTCCTCATTCCCCGGATGGCTCCGAATTCGACGATGTCATCTCCTCATATTAAACATTCTGGGATTATCCCCGGTGATCCCACCCTGTCAAATATCCATCATCATCTCGCATACCGGGCTTAGTAAGGGATTTCGGGCGACGCATAATATCTGCGCCCCGCGCGCAAGGTCCAGAGGCAAAAATTCCTCACATCATCGTTCTGCCATCAACCGAAGGACCTCTGGGCACTACCACCCGAAAATTCTGAACCCATCCCATCCCATTCCCGGGCTCGATAGTGGGAAAAGTTCGGGCTCCTCCGGCGAACGGTGGCCACAAATCACCTCCCACCCGGCCTGTCAGCTATCTTGACATTATGGAACTAATGACGCGCTTGTTTATTTATTTGAGGAAATATTATTTATTTTTCAGGGTAGTTAGACACGACTCCCGGCGAAGCAGCCCAAGCCAGGGGTGCGACTCCGCCAGCACTCGACGGCGGATGAACGGGGGTGATCTGGAAATATGTCGACTTGGGAAATTTAGTAGCGATTTTCGTGGCTCAAGGGGGCGGCGAGGTGGCCAAGTGGAAAATTTAATAAAATCATTACATGTCGACCCTGACCACCAACTCCCTCGGGAGCACCTTGACTTCTGCGGTTCGGTTGTCTCGGAATCTGAGGGGATTCCTCTGACCTGCAGGTGAACGGACATCAGAAAAATTGCACCGCTCGCTGCTGAGGACAAGTAGGAATTATCTGGCTTTATGGCGGGAGACACTTGCTCCCGGATAAAAGTTCTGCCCGATTCCCTTTGTTATCTCTTTCAGTTGTTCTACGAGCTGCTGGTCATTGCGCCGCAGCCACAGGGCTCCGATGTGTAACTAGGGCCACCTGTAGAAGGGGCCCAGCCCGGGTGTCGGCGTCCCCTACAGTCCCTGGGAGAGAAATAGACCTGAACTTGTCTAAACATTGGACGTCGAGGAAAAGTTTGGCGGAACTTAATCGGAGGATGTCCAGTTTAAACAAGTGGACAAGGGAATATCGGGCACAGTTTCAGCTTGTTTACAGAGCTATCAGTGGACAAAAGGTCCAGGAATAAATTTTAGAGGGACCATGGGAGAGCAGGACATTTAGGGCGATCTCTGATAGGGCTATTTTCATGTGTTACAAACTTTGAATCATATTCGTCGGAAAGAAGTATGAAATAGGATGAAAACGACTGCAAGAATTTCAAAAAGTTCAAATCTTAAGATAACTGTTTGTGATTTACGCAAGCAGATTTTTAAACTTAATGATCATATAAATTAACGCATTACCTTTCGTCCTAAACAATCAATCGAAAGTTCACAGTCGATATAACAAAGTCGAAATTCTATCAAATTATATACTAAAGCGAATTACAAATCCTCTATAATAAAATATAATAGTTTTATCATACTTTCCCAGGCATTGTGTAAATAATTCCTGTGAGAAATATTTAAACATCCAACACTTCCTGTTTCAATTTCCGTAAAATTCACACATATCGTTCCACGTTAAGAAAATCTAACTTTAATGCATCACAGCATAATTTTTATTGCTTCAGTGCTCTAAAACCGTCAGGAACTCGGGAGCTGTTCTCCCTCACAGACCTCACAACATCCCAAGAATCCGAGCACCAACAAATCAGCGGGCTTAGAGACACATATAAAATTTGATTTTATGATACGCCAGTTGCGGTGTATGCTCCCGTGCAGTCGAAGGGAAGCAACCCTTCGAAATGTTTTTTGGCATATGATTAGAGTTTTGTTCTGCACTTGGGTCTCCCCTCTTAATTTTGTTAAATCGTGATTTCATGTTTTCACAAGGGTCCTATTAACAATAACTGCGGAGTTCATGAGTTATGCTGTTTGGTAGTTTTGGACTTTTATTGTTTAATAACATTAGATTAATAAGTTGCGAATTAAAATAGAAAAATGTCGAGGTATAGGACCTGCAAAATTCGATAAAATATTTTAATTTATAAGCAGCTTTATTAAATCTTTCAGTCCTGCTTGTTGTGAGTGTTAACTCGTGCGAAAATACAGAGTTTAAAGAACCAATTTTTTTTAATAAATATTAATATAATTGCATAAGGTACGTAGGTACTTCAATTTGTATTTTATTTATTGTTTTTATATTTGAAAATATATATATAAATATGACTTTTGAAAGCTTTCTCTAATTAAAAGTAGATTTTTTAAATTTATCATTTTCAATATTCCCCTCTAAGAATACTTAAGAATTTATTATGTAAATAAGGTATATTTTTTAAAGGAATAAAATTCTAAATTTGATCCTAGCACCAATAGATAAATACTTTTGGATAAAAAAAAAAGTGAAAGCCTTGAGAAAAAAAAGTGTGTTTTATGTGAAGTTCAAATAAGAGCCACCGAACTCGTGTGAAAACCCAACCAGACTCATTAAATCAGAGCCACCAAAATGTGGTTTTTGTGGTTTTTTGCACCACCACCGAAACATTTTCATGAGAAATTACCACGGGGAATGTCTCCGGTGGCGGTAACCTGGAAACCGAGCTCTGTCTCATCTTAGGGCATCGTCTTTTGTCGACGCGACATTTCTCTTGTTATGTATGTTTTTTCTTAGGCCACTCATTTCGAGAAGGCGCAGAACTTGACACCTTAGTAACAAGAGCCTGGTGACATTGTCACCTTTTCTCCACTACAAAATTTCTGGTGCTCCTAATCAAATCTTGTGTTACAATTATCGCCCTATTAAATCTCTATTAAGACGCATGTTAATCCTGACACCGGTCCCTCGTCACAGGGTGTCACATTGTAACTTAACCAGGTCCATGGCCCAATGGTGCGGATCGGAAAGGGTTGCGCTTTCAAAATATCCAGCACACACCATCCCTTCGGGGGTCCCTCGGGAGGACGGCTAGAAACTTTGCTGATGCTGCTCAAGTGATTCTCTATCAGCTTTTCGGATGGTCGTTAGAAATTTCATTAACATATATTTCGAATTGAGTGAGGGTGGAACTGGCCACTGGGTGAGTCGGTTGCTTTGCATATTTTATCAGCAACTTGAGTAAGACGGCGATGAAGTTGCTTTGCAAATTCTATACTAGAAAAAGAGGAGTTTTTCCTCAAAAATTATTCAAGATTGCGTTGCACTATTCTTCTGGAAGGGTTCCCTAATGCTTTAGTTAGTATTAAATAAAATTGATAAAATGTCCTTCCGTTAGTTCACCCTTATTCACCTTTATCTAAAAAACAACCTCTTTGAAGCTCAAATTGTGTGGGAGAATCAACAAATGTTCCCTTTTGCAGTAGAAATTTTATTAGTAAACAATGATCGCATCATCAAAAGTAGAAAGAAAAGAACAACAACAAGTAGAAAAACCGTCGAGCCGGATGAGCTAAAGAAATTCCGGGGATGACTTGCACCTTGGGGGTGGAAGATAATTTTTTACTTTGATCGATGAGTTGCGCCTTTTTTACGGGCAGCCACGTACAGCGGCTTACGCTTATTCCATTTTTTCTCCTCTTTTCCTTACTTATTTTTTTGCGTGCAACTGAGTAATGATGAGCACGAATTCGGCCCGAAAAGATTAATTGAATTACATTAGACAAGTCGCGGAGCTCAAAACCCACTTCTCTTCGCCCAGCAGCACCCGTAACCGTCCTTAGGGTTGGTGTTGCGCTGTTCCTGCGGCCACTTTTCGGGGCGCTCACCCAGGTCATTTTTTATACCTTTTCCCATGTTTGTGCCCGATTTCACGTAAGTAAAATGCTCGTTGTGAACGCAGAGTTGGAAAAACATTAAAATTACAAAAAATGCGCACATGGCAGTAGCGATCGGGGCGGGCTGGCGATCCTCTCTTTACAACTTTTCCAGTTTTTAGGTGAATCAAAAAAATCTCTGAATGAAAAAGGCTAATGGCTTGAATTCGGTTCATAAATCATGAAAAATGGTGGAGACGACAAAGGAGTACAAACCTCTCCGATCGCGAGGTATTTCTCACCATCAAGCCGTGATTTACGGCCGGCGAGCGACGATCATCGCGCGTTATGGGCGAGATCGGAATTTTTTTCCGCTTCCCTGGGCTATTTGCGCTTCACGAAAAACTCATAGATGTGTTTATTTTACGAGATTTATAGGAAATTAATCTTATCGTAAAAAAAATCGGTAGGTTCGAGTGATTGGAAGCCTATTGACGGTTCCATTCTGATGGTCCGACCGTTAATACCTGCGGAAATGACCAAGACCGTGTTATTCTAAATGCCGGACAACTTTTTATAGCCGAATAAGCTTTTCTTTAGATGTTCCAGAAAAGCATAAAACCAATGGTCGGGTTTTTGTGTCGATAAAAGACACTATGGGCGTCAACTGATAACCGAATCGCCTCGGTGTTAATGGTGCTTTTATTTGCCTCTGCAGTCTCCACTAACTGCCCATCAAAAGGGTGCTAATCAAATGCTTTCATAAAATCGCCACTCCGACTGTCAGAAAATTTACAAAACTCTATTTCAAGAACATGCGAATTTAAAAAAAAAAAATCTCTTCAAATTTTTCATGATTGGCAGATATTTACGATTTGTACTAGCTATAAAAAGATAATAAAACTTTACAGACTATTGAACCATTTGTCATCTGAAAATGGACCACACACTACGAATTTTAATTTCAATCAAATTAAGGCATACTAATAAATGTTATAATAAAAAACATAAATTTAAAAATTATCTGTAAAGATCCAAAAAATTGTATAGTTTTAGCAAACTTGGTTTATTATCACTATTTACGATAAATCACGGACAAATAGTAAAAAATATACACATACTATTCGTATATAAAAATTATGATGGAGTTATGCTACAATGTATTATTTTGAATTTCAGCTAAAACTTAGTATACTAAAAGATAAAATTTAGGTATGTGGTCGAAGGTACGAATTCTGCTCCTAGTGAAAATTGATCTACAAACATAGTAAATAATCTATAATAGTAGAGGGGTATTTCACTGTTTGCTAAGGGTTATAATTTAAAATTTATAACTTTAATTAGTTCATTTTCTGAATATGGACGATTATAAAAGAATTTTAATAGTATAGTACCATAAGTCAGAATAGTTAACAATTTCAAATAAAGTCCAAGTTTAACTGTTTTACATTGATTTTAAATTAGATATTTTCCCTAAAATACCAAAAATCGTCTTTCTCCCTAATCGATAAATTAATAACTACAGACAACCTTTTCGTGAAAAGTAGCAATCCAGCATCCCAATCACATTCAGGTGCTCCGCAAAGATTCCATTTCATTTGGGGCCATCAATTCGCCTTTCAACCCACCACTGGGCATCCAATTAAAATCCAAAAATTAAATGTCAGAAAAAGTCCACACAACGGAAAAGATCAGGTCCACTCGGAGTAACCTTTCTGTTCCAGGTACGTCCCAATCGAGGACACCTCCACGTCCTCCCGAAACCCTCGGGACCCTCTGTCTTTCATTAGACCGCACATTCCAAACAAACATTCGCCCTGGGTGTCCCCGGAGCCCGCTGCGGTGGGTTTTTCCATTAGGGCGCTTCCTCCGGGGGCTCCGGGGCCTGTCCACACATTTGCACTCCTCCCGAGTTTCCTCATTTCGTCCAGGAGCTAAGGAAAAATGAGGAGAACGGCGGTTTTTAATCTTGCGCCGTGCCCCGCCACAAAATTCTTAAAGAGCCGGACCTTCTTGGAGCGCCGACATGTGAACCATCACCGCCGGATCGCGCCCGCCAGGACAACGAGCCCCAGCGTGGAGCCGGGGGTTGTAATCTGCGGCGGGCACGGTGCGGATAGCAACGCCAGGGCGAGGATAAGGAGGAGTAAAATGAGGCGAAACAGGACGTTGTTGGTGACGGGTGACATGAGCCGAGACCCGGAGCCCAGCCCGCCTACCCCGGACCACACACGGACCGGGTGATTGAAGGTCTGAATGCAAAGCGGGGGCGGGGCTCCGGTTGATTAATTTTTCAGGAATTCAATTTTGCTTCCTTCAATTACACAAACAGAAGCCACCTTGGTTCGCCTCGTGGCTGCTGCGAGAGTCCTGAACCCGGCCGCACCTTGAGGACGACCGGGAGACGACGACGACGGCGGCTGGATGTTTGGGGGCACGCGCTCCCGCAATCAGTTGCCCAGAAACCGGAGACGGGCTCCAAAGTAAACGGCGGAAATCAAATTGCGCAAACACGAAAAATTTGAAAAGAAGCACGACCTCGTGCATTTTTTATAGACCCTGACGGGCAAACACTCGAGCCCCGGGTCCTCCGCCCCACGCACGCAGCCGGGGCCACAAAAGGGTAAGATCTCGGCCGATATCCTTCCAAGGGCGGCTGCTGCCGCTGCGTGGCGTATTTTCGCACAATTCTAAAATATGACGAATTTATGATGAGGCGCTGCGGGTGGGGACCGCCGCCGCGTCTGTGCGGTACAAAGGGAGCCCCATTCAGGGCCTTGAGGAGCAAACGCTCGCTGCCAGGGCATTACCAGTCGAATGTAAACCTCATTTCGTCCAGTCAATTAACTTTGAGCCCTTTGAGAATTTCGGCAAACACTGGGAGAAGTTTGCTCAAGCGCCCGATTAATAAGGAAGCGGGGCTGATTGCCGAGGGATCCGTTCGTTGTGTACGCAGCACGCTTTAAAATTGGAAAATTATTTATTTAAGTGAGCTCTCCGGCTGGGCTGGGCTGCAGTCAGGGCGGATCCTGCAAGGATTCGGGGCTCGGATTGCCCTCGGAACAAAGGTGCACAGCAGCACAATTGCCCCAATTAAGTCCCCTCAAGTCAAAACTATGATGAATTCCAGTTCATTGAGATACCTCGTTTCATTGCAACACTTTGAGGTAAGTAGCCATAGTTACTGCTACCTTAAAACAACGCAACGATAAGCTATTACTTCACTCTAAACTAATTGATAAGCCCTTTTATGACCATCGTTTTAAGTTTTATAAATTAGCGGATCAGAAACGTGATTTTAACATAATCTGATCATTTAAAGAAGTAAACTGTCTAAAGAAGAAAATTAAGTCATTTGAAAGAGCTATGTGGGCTCATTTTTCAACCCCATTGGCTGCCGAGAGCATATTCAGCCAGATATTCAGCTATTGCCAACCACAAATCTACTACATGATTACCAGTAATTATTTATCAGATTTTAAATTTTATATTATCTAGTGCTCATGAGCTGAATAGGTATCGAATATTAAGTATAAAAATTTCAAACACTTGTTATTCAAAAGGACAAGACTATCAAATTTAAAACTTTATAAAATATCCATCAAATTAGTAACTTGAGATTTTCAGAGGAGCTCATTTTATATTTGTTGTAAAATTTGATGAAATCAATTATCGGAGACTGATTTGAAATATATTTTTAACTTTATGGAATTTAAAGTAGAGTAATACTCAGAAATTAGTTAACATTTTTATCAGTTTGGTTTTAGCTTCAAATTTAATTTAGTTTTTAAAAAAGGTTTCAAATTTATATTCCAAGTAACATAATACCCCCTGCGTTAAACTCGCACTTGACTGATTTCCAGTCAGTCAGTGTTATTCAACCGCATATTTAGGAAACAAAGCAGAAGATTCCTAATAAGATGCTGCAAAGAAACCGATGAAAACTCCAAGAAAGGAAAGCAATCTTCGAAAAATGCCGGAGAACGTAAAATTCGGCTCAATTTCCGCCTTCAGCGGCCGCAGCAGCGAAGGCAGCACAAAAGGTGAGAAATAGCGCGTCAGTTTTCACCTTGTGAGTTGCGATTGTCACTGGACCAAGGAAACGAGAAAAATTCCGTTCCAGTGCCTCGTAATTGGAAAAAGCCTGAAAAATGTGAGCGCTATTAATTACCGCGGCTGCTGCGGGGGGACCGCGGCTGGGACGTGATTGACATTAATTTATGAAGAGATCTCGTCGGGCTGCAGCAGGCGCGTTACCTGTGGAAAAGTAAATCACCTGGCGGGCAGACGGCGGCTGAAAAAGCGGCCGCGCGGTGATTTGTCAATTTCGTTCTGCCCGCCGAGGTTTTATTAATCAGCCGGTCCGCGCGGTCCAAGGTGCAGGGGCTTCTCATTTTTATTTTTATCTCGGCGACCTCTCGCCTCCTTGGGGTGTATCTCGTTTTCAAGACTTTCCCCGAAAATAGAAACCCTTCAAGAAAATCGTCCCGGCGCTCGAGTGTAAGCAATTCACTTAGCGGGCGGATCCCTCTCCGGCGAACCTCTTCAGCAACGGCCCGAAAAGGTCTGCAAATTTCATTTAAAATCAAATCAGGCTAAAACCTGGAAAAGGTCCTTGAGAGCATGCAATCAACTAATTGAAGTTATTCTTCCAGGGAGTATTCACCCACGCCCCCACGACCCGTCCGCCAGTGAGGCGCAACCTTCGGCCCACTCCCGGCGCACATGTTCAGATTTTTTCCTAGTTTTAAATTAGGGCGAGACAATGAGTCCCGGCCCATCCCCGGCCCTCGGCTCCGTTTCTCTGACGTCAGCAGTAAGGAAAATTTTTAATCGGCGAAAAAGGGCTGGCATTGTTCGTCTTTAAGCGATCGCATGAGCCCTGCGACGGAGCGCGTCACGGCGACCATTGTCAGGGCGGCCGAAGCGGAACGTGACGCGTCCTCCGTGGGTGCTGTGATGAGGCGACACATCGCTCGGCTCCGCCAGCCCGGGGCTCCTCCGAATGGCAATTCAGAGCCCCTGCTGCCGAGGCGGGGCCCGCGGGGACTCGAGTCACTTTTCATCCTTAATGTGCCGAGAGATATGAAATTTTTGTCTTGAGTGCATTTTATTAATTCCGCGCACGTGTTACACACGGCCGGGACCCACCCAAATTCGCCGCTGCACCTTCCGTCTCCAGAAGGCGAAAAAAATAATAATAATAATAATAATAAAAAAAAAAAAAAAAAATACGACTCCTTCGGCGGGTCGTCGCGCTGAGCGGCGTTGGGTGCTTTGTTTGTCGCCGTTGACGCCTTTCAGGGAGCTCATTTTTCATCAGTTAAAATGTCGCTGCGGAGTGAATTCGCGCGATTTTTCCTTTCAGCGCCTCCATTATGCGCCCCGGCTGGGTCCATTATCTCGCTGGGATGGATGGCATTTCGGTGCCTTGGGGACTCCGGAGCTCGAGCCCCCGATGCACCGGGGGCACTCCCTAACGAGGGCAGTCGAAAATCAATCAACCTGGAGGCGCGCTCACGAGTCCCAGGAATGTCGAACTGGGATTACCCCGCAAGTGGCTAATTTTCAAGCCCATTATTCAACAATAAAAATCTGTTGAGAAGAACCGAGGTAATTATCAAATCTTTGTGAATGTACTTTCATTCTATGAAATCTCTTTCGAAAAACCTAGTTGCATCTCATTAAAAACAATATTGCTCGATTTCACATTATATTAAGCCATAACTTAAACTAACTTCCTCAGGTAGAAGATCGAAATGCTTTTGAATACGTAAATCTTAACATAATTAAAGCATTAAAAATGTAAAATTTGCAAAAAGCTATGGCATAAGACTAAATCAAACAATTTGATAAATTTATTATCACATTTTATTATAAAGTTATTGAGAGTTGCTTTAAGTGCTGAATTGTAAAAAAATCGTACCGAGTAATTAGATCAGAGCGCTGAGCTTTTTCGTTTTGAAAAATATCCAGAGAGTTGTTTTATAGTTGTTTTGATAGTCAGGCCAAAATAACTCATCGCAACTACCAAGCTCAATCACAAGCTGGAACAGGATGTGAAAGACAGTCAAAGAATCTCTGACCGGTGGAAATATTTCTTAGGGATCCTCCCACTGAAGGCGGGAAATTGAAAGTCTCCTGTAGGGAAATTTTCTAATTTTGATTGATGAGGGGCTCCGGGCTGTGATGGATATGTCCACATAAATTTGAGCATTAGCAGCCAATCTCGTCTGGGAACCCGTGACCCCGCTTTACACGGGTTCCCACTGACTCGGTGGGTTCGGTTGATTGGTGCCCTCGCCTGCAGGAGCGCTAGCGAGCGAGCACCTGCACCCGCGCCCCGCCAAAGAGGTCTCCTTCACAGAAAGAGCGCAGAACGCGCGGGGGATGTAAGTGTAAAAACTGATTACACATTCCTCGGTCCTTTCAAAGGAGCCCCGGGCTGAAAAGGAGCGAAATGACGGCGATGGGTGATTAATCTCCTCCTGATGTACAGAAGCAGCCCGGCGACTTGCACAGGTGGATGGAGGGAGTTTGTCATCAATCAAAAGGGCCAGAAAATAATTTTCCTGCCTCCCGGGCAAAATCGCTCGACGTTGAGCTGAGCCCCGAGAGTGCCTGAAACCGTGAAACCTGGCCCTGGATGGTGCAAACAGAGATCAATTAGAGGTCGAACGCGTGAAATTGGGAGATGAAAGGCGAAATCTTCCTTGAAATTTTCAAATTCGGCTGGGCGATGCGCGGTGATTGCCAGACTTTTAGATTTCAGGAGTGCAGAATTTTTAAAGGTGTCCCCGTGGAGTGTTCCACTTTTTTCCCTAACCGCCCAGGCCGACCTAGACGAAGCAAATCAGAGCAGGAAGAGGTCCCACCTTTGCCTCTGAGGCCAGAGCCATGAAAACGGCCGTTAGAGGATGCGATCAGACGCATAAATCATCGAAATAGGAAATTTATTATCCTTGTGCATTAACAAGGAAACACTGCAGGCAGAAGACTGTGAGCGCGCAGGCTCTCAAGGAGGTGGCTCGGTCTTCCCGGGGACTCTTTAGTTTATATCCTGGCGGTTTTTCACCTTTTAAAGGGATGATGTATGCGCCATAAATTATCGAAATAAATAAATTATGACCCGCCAGTGGGGTCGGGGCTCCTCCAGCTGTTAACACCTTTTCACACACCGCGCGAACACCACCTAAGAGGAGCGTGCGCTGATTCCCGATTCCTGGTCCTTCCTTCAGGCCTTCTTCAACCAATTGTTCCGGCTACCGGAAATCGCTGGATTTGTTTGTTCAGAAACCGTTTACGGATGTCCTTCGGCCCAATAAATTATATTTCGGTTTTGTTTTAGGGCCGGAAAATCTCACCCCGCAGGGTTGAAGATTGCTCACAAAAAAGCGCCCGGGCCGAGTATTTACATAAATTTTTCTTACAGTCCCCAGGGCCGGGAAAGGTCCTGCCGTCCCAAAGAACCTCTGCGGTCCACCCTTTTCGTGTCCTTCTGCGGGGCTGCGGCCCAGCCCGGTCCATGGGTTTTCGATGAGAGTTTTTAATGCCCAGCGATAAAGTTGTTTCGCTCCATCCGGCCGCGATGAGTTATGGTTTGTTGGTTTTTTGGCGGCAGATACTCTCCTTTGGCACCGGGCCCCAGGGCGACCGACGACGACGACTGCATTTTCGTACCTATCCCGCGTCCCGGCCCGCCGCCGGGAACCAGTCAGCGGGGATGATTTATTGGGCCGGAATTTATGACCTCTCCGCCGTCCTCATTTATTCCCGACGAAGTACCCCCCGAGTGCATTCAGCGCGAACATATTGCCCTTTCTACACCATGTCCTTGTCAATAAAATACTCGTGAGATTTTATGGAAATTTCACCCGTGAAAATTATCTCCGCTAGCGGAGTGAATGAATGCGGTTGTCCGGTTCATTTTGGACAGATGCGGTTACCTGCCTGCATCTTGCGGCTTTAAAAATTTCTTAAAAAAAAATTTGAATCCAGCAAATATTTTTAGTATGAGAGCAAGGTATAAAAAAAATTTTGCATTAACAATCCCGAAGAAATCAGAATTTTATAATAAACAAAATTTTATATGAATCGCTTTTTAGGGGAATTAGGTGATACATGATGATTATTACATCTCATATAACTTTCCAAATTGTTTTGATTTTAAAGTTAACATTTAGATGGTGCTGATACATAATTCAGCGCATAAGGCTTTTAAGCTGAATTGTGCATCGACAGCATGCAAAAACTTTTAACTTCTCTAAAGTCGTCTCATACAAAATTCAGAGGATTAGTTTGTTGTTAAGAAAATAATTTATTTAACCCATTCGCTGCCGAGAGCATATTCAGCCAAATATTCAGCTATTGCCAACCGCGAATACCTTATTTTCTTGCAATTTCAGCTTATACTGCTGTTTTCGTTTTAATTTTATCATGAGACCATGCGACCACAACCATAAAATATTTCCTCCACAAATTTAGTTGCAATTAACTTGCAAAATTGGAGCCAAATCGAAGGGTCATCAAAACGAAATGACCTCCGGCAAAAGTAGCGCCAACCGAGCAAATTGCGGCGGCTCCAGCCCCACCCTCAAGGGATGAATCAGATAACTAGAAACTACCCCCGGACTGAGAGAGCGACTCCCTTGGCCGGGGCGAGTATGCTTTTAGCCCAACCACTGAAAGTCGCCGGAAGTCGTCAATAAATTTGCTCCCTCGACTGATAGCAGCAATCGGAAAGAAAATGTCCTTTTTGGCGAACAATTACAATTTTTGGGAAGGCACGACATATGCTTCTTTTTTTTAGGGGGAAGGGGAGGTGCGATGCTGCCGCATGTACCAAAATATTTCGATCTGCCGAAGGCGTCCGAAACTTGCCACGTCACCATCCTTGGGAAGTGGTGGACTCCTTTGACTAACGACTCGCTTCTCCGGGCCTTTGTTGCACCGGCGGCGGTTTTCATCTGGCCGCCGCAGCCCTCCGTCTGCCTTGCGGTCGGTCGTCTTCTCGAGCACCGCAATGCGCGCGGATATTCCGCCGACATAATTGCGTTTTAATGTAAATTGATGGCTGACTCTAATGACGCGCCGGATTCCTCCGATTTTGACTGGCTGTTTTGGTGCTCGGCCGTTGCGGTACCGCGCAGTGTCCGTTCCGCTCGCACCTCGGCCTCTCTGAATTTGACGTTATTAATGACATAATCTCGCCTTCGCCTGTCAATGGAGCTGTCAGACAGGTGATATTTCATTAATTTCAATTTTTGTTATTACTTGGGTGAGTACTCAAATTTACTCGGCCCCGGCCGACCCCCTCGCCGGTCCCGGACGGCCTCAAATCGCCAGTCAGCCAGGTATTCTTGGTGTTTCTTCAACTTTTCGACAGATACCTTGCGGTCTTCTTCTGGTTAACTTTTTTTCCTTTTAAGAAAAAGATATATATATGTATATTTTTTTTTCTTCGCCCATCTTCGACTAGGCCGGGGCCCGCGCTCCTCCGGCAAGTCATTCGCTTTCGGGTGACTGATTGAGTTCTTTCTTTTCCCAAGTCGTCCAGGTCGAGAGCGATCTTTCATGTGCCGAATGGGAATCTCGGGAATGCGTAATGAAGTCATAAAGGTCCAGGTCCGCCTCCGGCAGTATGGTAATCAGCTGGAGATGACCAACTCTCTGTAATTATCCGGAGTGCGCGACCTGCTCCTAGGTGAGATTGCGGCTGCCAATTTCGAATATTGGCTCACCTTTTTTGGCAATTTACCGCCTTACCGCTGCTGTTTTGATGGATTGATTAGGTTCATGGGGCCTTCGGAAAACATACTTTTGCCGAATTCGAATGTCTATCTTAAATTTAAGAAGCAGGTGAAACTTCTGCGAAAATTTAGTGAAAATAATAAAAAAAAAATTGAAATTTAAGTTATAAAACGTTAGCAACTAAGTGCTAAAAGACAAACCCGAACTTTAAGTTTTTATTACTGGGTAACTATAATTGAAATTTAGCTCTTTAGACATCTCCTCGAAACCATATATGTATGATATTTTAGTGAAATTTAGCATTATTATACCACCATTTTAAATCCGCCATTTTGAAAACTAAGCACTTTTAAAACCAATCACCTGAAAAAGCATATCCCATATCTCCAGCTTTGTGAAATTTCAATTTTATTTTAAGCATATTGAGGGTCGTCATCTTGAATTTTCAAAATCAGGCATCAAATTTCTAATCAGTCATTTTTTGTATACGAGTTGCAGAACGTTTACCTATTAATTTCACATTTACCCCTCTATTGTGGCGTCTCCTGCCCCTCCACGCAAATCATACATAATATTGTACCTTTCGACTAAATTTAGGATTTCCAATAAAAAAAAAAAATCATCCAAATCGACTCATGTGCTCCAAAGTTATGCGCGAACAGCCATAAAACAAAATACATTCGGATCGAATTGATAACCTCTTTTTTTGAAGTCGGTTAAAAATTAATACAGAACTCGCTAAATCTCTATTAGAGACTTATGTATCAAAGCTAAAAACTTTCCTGAGAATCAATTACGCTACTAGAATATAAATCAGCAAATGCAAAACGAGCAAAAAAAGCAAGGTAAGGGAAGAAATTATTCTGCACCTAAATAGTACCTTGCTAAATTTGAGATTTCTGATGACTCAAAATGAAATTACTATAATTTTTGGGACGATTCAATAGCTGTGAAACAAAAATAGTACCGGACTAACTCCCGAAATTGGTAAATCTTGTTTAAAGTAACGAATTTAGTTAGTCTCCTAAATTCAGGACTGGAAGAATGAAATTCTTCTTCTAGAAAAACGAGAACCCAGGGACAGTGGAGCCCATCCCCGGGACTTAATAATCAGAAATCCTTGACACCGGGGCAAGAAGAAATGGGTCCGGGTAGGTGGAAGGTAAAAAGCGAAGTAACAGCAGACGAAATTCATCCACCTCCGGAATGGAGTGGGTTAGGAGGCGCAGGGGTCCCGTCCAGGCCAGCCCGAGGCTGCGAAGAGTAAGCAACCGTGTGCAATTTTATTCCGGCGGGACGGACGGGGCGGTGCGGGCCAAGGCTGTTATTTGAGTGGATTCTAATAAACCCATGGTTTTTGCGCTCGACTTAAATCAGGAGCTGGCATCAGCCACGATGGCTGCGGAATCGGAGCCGAAAAACCCATCTCGGATCCTTTTATTAAGTTCGCCACAGGAGGTTTTAATCTACTCCCGGAGCTCTGCGGGTCTGGCGTGCATGTGTCTGTGCGGCTCCGGGAATCAAAGTAGTTCTTCCATGGGGCAGGGATGACTTGGTCCATATACTTGGGATACTTATGAAAGAACTAATCCTGGAGCACACATGGAATCCGCCCCGGCCATATGTGCTCGGGCCGGGGCGGAAGGGGCCGCCTTAATACTCTTAGATTCAATGCGGCCGCCGGGCCCTGGGTCCGGGTCAGGCCAGTTCATTTCGCCCCCGTCGAGGGAGCGCCATCGAACTCGCCTCGCTTAATCCCCGGGGTGACACTAATTCCAATCTGAGGTAATCTCGCTTTGATTACATAATTCCCTTCGATTGGTGATGAGTTTGCACATCCAGAAGTGCTCAGCGACACTTTGGCCGGGGCTGCTGCAGCCAACCATCCACTCGTCTGCGCCGCCCCCGCGCTCCGGCGGCGCGCAAAAAATTCAGCAAGACACGCTGCAGAGAGATTAAACGCTTAACAGGGTGTTTTATTGTTTTGCGCACACATGGCGAGATTTCGCCCTGCCGGGCCGCCCCACATCGCGTGGCGGGCTCTAGAGCCCTTTGTGGGCTTCGGCGCTCCCGTGCGAGCTGGCTCCTTCCAGCAGGATAATTAACAGCGCCGGGACGCATTCATTGGCAGGAGGGGTCCCTCCCACAGCTCGTTGTGAGTTTATGAAAAATTAATATTTGCGAGTCGAAGGTATTTGTCATTTCTGGTAATAAACTCCGACAATTAGGAGGAGTCCCAGACCCGCCTCCGCGCGCCCAGCCCCACTGTCTCCGGCGCCTTTGATCCCCTCGTGCGTCGTCAGCGCGCCCTTAAAGTAGCGCTTGAGCCAGACCCAAGATCAAAGGGTTCCTGTAATGTTTTAATCTCCTGATTATTTTCGGATTTCTGAAATGTTTTCACCATTTGGCGGCTTTGTTCTATGCGGGCCTGTGTCACGACGCAAAGGTGAGGCAGGCTCGTTTTTGTAATCAGCAACTTCTTCCCTGCCGGAGGATGCGATTCATGCGCCTCCGCTGGGTAGCGGGGCACCCGACGCTGATTAGTTCGTACTTCGCTGGCTGATGACGGTTTAAGTGGGTGTTGATATGATTCCCGCTTTCATCACTTTTATCTCCCTCTGACGCGACTTCTTTTGTACGACTTCTTTTCGATTAAAATGACTCGAGGTCGTTTTTTCTTTGCATTTAATTTGCTGTTTCAGACGCATCCAAGGTTATTTGGGCAATACCCCCTGAGTTCCCAATTTAGGGTAATTTTAAGGTTTTATTTTAAGGAGATAAATAGGGGCTCTTTTCGAAAATAGAAAATTTTAAATTGCGTCTACACCCTTATACTGACAACAGATATTAAAATCAGTAGGGTATGAATTTCATAAATAACAGGCGAACAAATTTTTATTTTTTGGAAGCAGTAGAACAAGTGATAAGTCATTACTAGAGCATTTTTCGCCTATATGTATTATGAATCCTCAAACGAAAATTCTAAATTAGCTCCCGTTTTCGAGAAAAATAGAGTCATAAAGTACATAACATCATATTTTATCCATTCTTGAAAATGAATTAGTAATTAAAGATTTATTATAGAAGTTAACATGGCTCAGTTGAAAGCCTGAATCTTAATCTAAAAATATGAAACACAAGTAATATCTATAGATCTTTTTGGACAGTTTAGCGAACAAACATTTCGATGGCGGGCGCTTGTTATGATTTTTATTCACCTTTTACTGTATGAAATAATTGGTTTATAGAAAAATATAATTTTCAAGGAATATTTGAACAAGTTTTAAGCTTTTCAGATTTTTATGTAATAGCTTAAGAATCAAGCTTATTAACTTCTAGAACTATATGATATATTTTAATGACTTCATGGTAAAAATAAGTCCTTTTGTATTTTTGAACCCTATTTTTATTGAAAACTAAAATCAATTTTGTATTATTATTTCCAAATTCATAATCTACGGAAAAAATCCTATAAAAATGATGTGCCATTTGTTCGACCGCAAATTTGTTGTGGACCTCTATAATTATTACTAAAAAAATGGTGAAATCGTGAAATCATCGTTCTCGAGTACTAATAATAAATTTTAAACTAAAAATTCACTAATACATAATGCGTGATTTTTAACATCAAAATAAGTAAATTCAAAAACGCATTTGCACGACGTTACTTCACAATTCAGCGAAGGAAACTTCAAAGCTAAATTGTGCATCAGCACCGTGTAAACGCGTTTTTAAACTTGTTTATTATTTCATTTTAAAGAAAATTTCAGTTTTTAAATTTAGTCGAGACAAAGTATGACGCTCTCCACGGAAAAAAAATTAAAATCTACCTTTAAAAAAGCAAATAGTTTTATTCTTAATAAACTGGTTTTAGAAGTTTTACAATTTTGGCTTTTTCACTAAAGAATATCTAAAAGAGTATGAGTTCGATTTCAAGCAGCAAAATCTGAAGTTTTGGTTTAAGGCGTTTTTTAATCCACTGCATTTAGGGATTAAATCTTGAAAAGAAAACTTATTTCAATAATACGCCTTGGGATAATGAAATGAAAACAAAACGAAATCCTCAAAGGAGGAGGCATCCCTCGGACTCAGCAACAAGAAGCGACTCAGTCACCAGGATCTCGTGTCCGCGAGAAAACAAGGCCACAAGGCACAAGATTCATCTCCCGGGAGGGATGATGCTGGCAATCCGTGAACGCGCGAGTAATTTAAAATGCAAACCTCGTCCGGCGACTTTCTTCACGATATTTTTTCACACCACCCAAAACAGGGAAACTGGTGGAGTTCCTCGCCGAGGTTCACAGCGGCGTGTCGGGGTCGGGCCCAAACCCTTTGTTCGGCAAGGACCTTCGGGCGAAGGAAATTAATCGCCGCGGACAAAAAGGAAAAAAGAAAAATCGCCGCTATTACTCGCACGGATCTTCACGGGCGAGTGGATTACACAAGATGAGCGAAATGGCCAAGTGGGGTGTGATATCATTTTAATCGGAGGGGCTGGGGTTGAGCGAGGCCAAGCCGCGGATTGTTCTTGTTTCTAGCGCTAACTGGACTCGTTTTCTTTAAGACAAACGGCTCCGCGGCGGAAACCTGATTTCGTTATCTGATTAGCGGTGAGAAAAAGGTAAATCCGAGGACGCGGTCTAACGGCTAGCTGTCCCCGCTAATGGCTGGGAAAAGCTGCGCTTTTGTTTGATTGCGGCGGTCAGCGAAGAACCCGCCGAGCAACGTAATAAAATAATTGATCAGTCAGGAGAAAGTAATTCTTAATTCTGATGCATATTGCAACGCGAGGAGCAGCAGCCGGCCGTGGACCAGTTTACTCAATTCGGGATTTGCCTGGGACCAGATGAATGGACTCTGGAGAATATCTTAGGAAAATTTATTGCGATGCACGCATTATTCGAATTAGGCGAAAGGAGAAAAACATGTTTCAGTTTCAATTCCTTGAGACTGGGGACTTTTCGATGCGAACTAATATTTCATTTCATATTCGGTATCAAATAATTCTAATCTTTTAGGTCCAATTTTTCAATCGCCGAACAAATTCATTCGGCATCAAGTAAAATCGTGAGCAACTTAGCTGCGATTTAAAATATCTTTTGAAAGTATCTGTTAATATTAAAACGAAAAGAAAATTATTTTTCTTCACAGCCGAGCTGATTTTTTTCTTTAAAGAATTTCCGAGTAAACTAGATAAAAAAATTAATTAATTTTGCTTAAGAACTAGCCGCAATTTTAAAATGTTGTCTACGTGCACGTTTCAATTTGTTCATTTTGTTTTCGAATTACATGCCAACAGAGGTTTTTAGAAAATCAGAATAGTTAAAAAAAATGAATACTAACTTAAAACTATAGCAACAAAATTACTTAAATTCCTAAAAGAAAAATAATTAAAACTTACTGCTATTCACTTATTGAGGGATGTTGAGAGAAGTTTTTGATGTAACAATCCTTTCCCTTTTTAACTCATTCTCTTATATGATTTGGTTTTTTAGATGGAATTTGTGAATACATATTTGTTGAGAAATTTTCACAGAAGGCATTTCTTCCTAGAAAAAACTGCATTTAGTATATAAATATCACATTAATTTGAATTAAATGTAAAAAATATTGAACTTTTCGCATAGGTGTGATTCCTTGTATTGAAGCATCTGGTTAGGTACTTTAAAATTATATTTAAACAATTTTTGTCATTCGACCAGAGAAACACCATCGAGGGTATCTTTAAAAGTGGCTTATCGTTCTTGCATAAAAATTGACGTCATAGAAGAATAATATCTGAAAAAAATAATTTCATTGATTATATAATAATTCTAAATTTCAAACATTTCATCCCCCTTGTAAGTATGAAATAGTGAAATTTATTTTATTGTTTGAACTCAAACAGCTTTACCGTTTGAATTTGTACAGATGTTAAGCGGAAATAAAATTAATTTAAGCCACAGATAAAATTCAATATTGAACAAAAGTTCTGAGTGAAATGATATTTTGTTGTACCCTAACCGTTTAATCATTAAAAAAAGCCAAAAATCAGTACCAACCTAAGGCCTGGACTCATTCATTCAATTCATTTTACTTTTTGTGCAAAGAAGTCAGCATTCAGCAGCTGAAGAATGAGTCCTGAAAAAAGGGCATTCGGCGTAAGGTTCGTACAATGAGGTGGCAGGTTTTGTGAATGAAATCGGAGTCACCTTCGGTTGAGGTAAAGTGAGCATTAAATCACATCACCTCTGAATGAATGTCCCCAGGAGGTCATCAGTGACGCAACAAAGGTGCAAAAATGCAAGTGTTCCTCTATTCCCGGAAAACAGGTATAACAAACCCCTCCCCTTTCTTCGATAGTGGCTTGTCCAGGTGCCGCAAAATGGATGTATTTTATCCATTCTTACGTTCCCACATGTTTGTTTTTCTGGAGAGCTCTGCCGACACCCCTAATCGAACAGCCGATCCCGATATTGGCCTTTAATCAGACCGTTGCTGAATGGAATCGCTGCTGCGCGCCCTGCCCCCATTAGCGGGGACCTTGTTAACTAAGACAGGGGGTTTGCAAAACAAGCGGCCGAAATGAGGACCGACAAATTGACGTAACTCGACGACCTCTGCTTCCATTTATCACCCGCCATTGGGCGAAGACAAAATGTCTAGCCGAAAAGGAGCCCCAGGAACAAAGGTCCTCTTAATTAAATCCGCCGAGAATTGTTCTGATTGCACTCGAGGGGTTCAAGCCGAGCCTCCGAAGGTTTCTTTCTTGATTCCTCTTCCTCCCGGCGACGTCGTATCTTTTCCCTTTTTTTCCATCGCCGCCTTTTCGGGCATTGTCGGGAAGAGGAGCACATCAAAAAGGCTTCGGTGCGACGTTAACCCACTGCCGGGGGAGTTGTGTGATTATTGCAAGGAGTCGTGAATGAAAGACTGATGTGCAGGGAACCCTGCGTAGGACCTACGACGGAGGTCAAAACTCCCCCGACCCAGAGGGGGTGGGCTAAATTAATAATTCGATTGCGCAGGGGTGGCAAATCATCATGTTATTACGTGACAAATGAATTGCATTGATTCCCCGATGACGAGACATGTGGCACTTAATTTTGTTTTCGAAGGTGAGGAATCGTGTTTGCGGCTCATAAGGTCAGTAGCCACGACTTACAGATTCATGAATTTATTAAATTTGTACTCGAACCAACAGTTGGTTTTAAACAGTGAGTTAAGAAAGGAAAACGGATTCAGTTCGGCGCTGAAATAGAAATTCATTCATTTATATGATACCTATGACATAGTCAGAGGATATGCCTAAAAAAACTACATATATATGTATGTACTTAGGAGGTAAGTTTGCAAATATTTACGCGAACTGAGATTGTATAATACATAGGTGTAATAAATACTTTATCCTACTAACACAACTGCAAATAATGAAGAGTATAGTGAACCTATTTAAAAAATTGGTTTTGTTTTGATTAAAAGAACGCAATAGTCTGAAGCGAGGTCTTACAAAAACACCACCCACACGCCGAAGTCCAAACCATTTAAGCGATTGTTCCTTGCGGATGGTGTCGATTTCATTTACCCGCTGGGAGCTCGAAATAATTTATTCCGAGAATTTTTTTTTCCATACAGTCAATAAAGTGAAAACTTAAAAGCAGCCAATCACCCAGAAAAGGACCTCTATTAAATCGTCGCACCCCCGCCGATCCTGTTTCCGAGAATGGACCAGCAAGAGGCAAATGCTCGTATAATTTCGAATCAAAAAAAGAATTAAATGTCGCGTTTTATCATAAAATTACCATAAACATAGAAAATGAAGAAGGCCGGAGAGGGGGCGGCACAATATCCCTGGGTCTGAGGGGCGCAGCATGTGCTCGCGAAGCCGCCCCTAATGGGGAAATTCTTTTTATTGCTTCCTGATCTCATCATGCCGGGTTTGTGCAATTACCATTCTCCTTGTTCCCGGCGATGCTCCGGGGTCGGCTCGTCTTGTTCCTCCAGGAAATGGGAGCGGATACTCGCCTTAAAAAATTGCCACGAGATTTTGGCGAAGACTCCAAAAATTACTGGAGGATGATTGCAAATTTGAGATACCTTCGCAAAGGCGAGGGTGTGGCAATGGTGACCAAGTAGACGGAGCCCCAATCTTCCCCCTCCCGGTGCACATGCCTAAATTTAAATCCTCTGGTTGCTACTACATCGCCTGGAATGGAATCCTGGCGACCTGGCGAGGGTTGGAAGAAGCCACTGCACCGAGGGGAGCTCCCGTAATCTTCTGATGTCGGGATTTGTTTTTCTCCATAGCCCTTGTACCGGCGGGGGCATTACAAATGGGGGCGATGATGACGACGACGACGACGACGATGACTTCCTCCTTTCATTGTGCACACCTCGCCGTGGTGCTCCCCCTTTTCATCTAGGGCTCTCGCATGGTAATCTTGAAGATGTCGACCGACCCCCATTCCGCCCCCAGTCACCATGGAAAACAAATCGAAAAAATTCAGGAGAGGGGGAGGAATCAAACAGAGGCGGCGGCATTCTCCTCTGGCGTTGAGTGGATGAAGAGCCTGATTGTCGCCGTTCCTCAGATTCTCGTTTTCACTACTGATTATAGATTTTATAGTCTCCTGCAAGGATCTGATCCATTGGGTCGAAAAATTGCCGTGTAATCATTTCCGCTGTTTTGAGCGGCGCTTTCGGCTTTATTTTCCCTTCAATTTATGCGAATTCAGCTGGCTGAATTACGAATGAGCCGCTAATTAAAAAAAAGTAAAAATTATACTATTAATAAATTTCGATAACATATTTGAAATCAGCGTCCCCGAAAAGCTTAAATTTTTTCATTTCTCATATTCACCTTTACAAGCTTTAAATATAATCGGTTCACTAAAAGTCTGAAAATTCTTACTCAAAATATCCTAAAAAACTTTCGGCCATTTTACCCATCCTAAAAAAATCTGTTGCCCCAACTTGGGAGCAGGCGGGCAATGTAATCACGTTTCCTCCACCAGCCAATCACAGATTTAGAACAAAAGACACACTAACGATTTACTGAAGAGTGTGCGTACCCCCGGGGAACTACCCTTGGAAGGATACGCTGTATCCCGAAAAAGTGGGTTGGCATGGAGCACGCTCTGCAAATCGACGACCATGCCGGAGGGAGAATCTCCGCTTTTGCTTTTGCCAATGCTCGGCAAGGTGTAGGGGATGCTGCTCAAGGTGAAACTTCTTTTCGAACAAAATGAAGGACATCATCATGGGCCAGATAGACATCTTGGATTGTTGCGGAAGGTGCGTGAAATTAAATTTATGTTTTCGACTAATGAGAATTGTTTTCTAAAAATTAGAGCAAAACAACAACTAGTTTTAGTAAGTTACTTTTTACAACCTAATGTGCAATTCAGCAACTACAGTTGCTAAGCTGACTTAAGCAGAAAATTAATTTTCTACATTTGCGTTGTTAGTTAAATATGTTAGATAATATGTTTAAATTGTTTTGAAGTCCCAGCATAGTTTATTTTTGTTTCTCGGAACATGAGGAAATTTCGCCAACTACCCAATTCAGCAACTAGTTTTTCTTAAGCTGAATAGAATTGAGCAATCAACTTCAACATTTTTTATTAGAATTGTTGAATATATTTTTGGATTCTATAATCTTAAATCCATTATTTTTAAGTTGTTATTGCCCTGGTCAGTGGTCAGTGGTCATTGCCCAGGGGACCAAAATATCCTATGAATGAATTATTTGCCTAAACGCTGGTAATAAATAATAGCCTAACTACAATTGAAGTTAATCAGAAATTCAAATCATAATCACTTTCCCAGTTATGTTTTGAGGTTTCTGTGGGTTCAAGAACCCTGACCTTGAGAACATTTTAAAAGTAGATATTTACAAGACATTTGGAGGAGCCCCTAAAGTTCCAACAATAATATTTCTAGGGTCCACAAAAAATATATATTTTTTTCCACACTTGAAAAGGATAATCGAGCTCCCCACAATATCCCGGAGCGTTGAACCCAACCGCCGTTCCTGAAGTGCGTATTTTCAAGTTGCCACACGAGGAAGCTCCGCCAAAGGACTCTGGAGGAGCCGTTGCCAGGTCGCTTCCTCGAAATTGAAAATTATAAGTTGCTCCCCCTGGCAACTGCCGAGATTGCCGCCCAGCATCTAATCACAGCACGTCGCCCGAAATAGTAAACAGAAATGGATCAAAGTAACCACCTTCCCCGCGCGCAGAGCAGCTAGATAATTTGATTCGAGCGAGCATATTGACGCAATCATCTAATCTCCGCGTCACGAGTATCTCTGCGGGGGCGGGGGGCACTGCTGGCGTGATTGAATTAACTTCTCCCGAGGGTGGTTCGAACTCGGGGCTCGGGACCCCATTCGATAGTCGCCTGATGATAACTTTGATCAGGATGAGCCGCCGCCCGCCTGTCTAGAGTGAGGCTTGCATTTCAATGATTAGACAATTTCCAGGATGGCGAAAGGAGCTGCAGGAGCACACTGTCTAATCCGGGACTCAGGACCGGGACGGTGGCAACTAATCTCCGGGACCGCGGGGCGAGCGGGTGTAGCTGCAGCATCCCTCGCGTCCTCTTGACGCAGCCCGCCGCCAAATTGAATTTAATGTACTTCCGGACACATACGCAATGAATTTCAAATAAATTGTTGCCACACGATTATGATTAGTGGGGTGTGCTGCGTATTGATTATGGGCATATGCTCCGGCCGAGCAGACGGGAGGAGGGAGGGAGGAGAGGAGGCGGGTGCTGAATATGTTATTCCGCCGTGACGTTTCGCCACTGTGACTGACAGATGCTTTCACGGGCGGCCAAATATTTGCCTTGTTCCGTCCTTGCGGGGAGCAATTAATTTTTTGTTTACTGATTTTTGATACGCGAATGTTTTCGTGATGGGCAGCTAATTGAAAATTTACTTTGCAAATGACCTGCTGGTTTGGAATGGCATTTAACAGTTAGTTCATTTGTATCAATTTTCAATTTTAAGGCTGAAGAAATTAATGGGTGGTAAAATATTAGCAAATCAGATATTTCTCATTATTATATCTTATATTTAGAATAATATAAACTTCTTTATTGAACTGAAGCTTACTAAGACCCAGATTAAGAATTTGAAATTTTTGGAATTTGTGCATCAATATTGGAATTTTCTTCTTTCTTAAATGCACGTCTATTGAGACGACTGGAAGACTACAGACATATTAAATCTGTGTAGATAGTCTCAATTCGATTAGTAATTTTACAAGATAAAAATAAATAAGTACATGGGCGTTTTCAGAATAAAACTGAATAATTATAAATTTAAATATTTTCCAAATTATGCTAATGGTACATTTTACTATGTCTTTTGACTGTCTTAAACACTATTCCATGTCTAAATATGGTCGAAAGTTGATCAAGAACTATACACATTAAGAAATTGAACTAAACTAAAAGCGACAAAGCCTTTAATAGTAAGAGAGCAGAAAAATCGATGATACCATCGTCTGCGAATTTTTGCCTCTTCCTTGAATCACCGTCAGACTTTCGCCACCATTCCATAGAAAAAGAAAGATTGCCTTAGTTGGCATCTTCAACTTCCCAGAAGAAAAACTTGGACATAGTTAATAAAAACCTCGCCACCACCCCGCAAGATGAAGTACATGCCCAGAGCGCTCCGGGCTGGCGAGATCTTTGCCTCCGCCCCTTTTAAAATAATTCTCGCCTTTCTGTTTTCGAGTGAACACCCATTAAAAAGCGTCTCTGAGGAGTGACGTCCCACTGGCTATAAAATATAATTTCCAACCGCCATTACTTTGCCCCGCTGAGGCATAATTTATCCACGCTTAAGAAACATTTCTTACCAACATCCGCCAGAGCCACAAAGGCGGCAAGGTAAGTACAACAAGCACATCGGTCGCCATAAATCAAAACTTTTGACTAATTACTTAATTCTAGCCGGAGAAAGTTTTGGAAACAAAGCCACCACTCCCGACACTCCCTCGCGCTCGACTTGGACTCACCACCACCCGCCGGGCCTGGCGAAAGATGAAGATTTACCCGGCCATGGATAGCCCCCAAAGACGAGAGTCTCAAGAAATTGTCCCCGAAGAAACCTCAGGGCCGGAAGACATTTGTAAAATTGCGCCCTCGTAATGGCGGAATCCGGTGGGTAGCCCCGTCGACCAGGATATAGTCCGCATGCTGCACGAGGGCTGCCGCCACCCCCGCCGCCGGAGCCCGAGGTGCTCTCCGGCGCACTGGGATTTGTATGCGAGGACTGCGCTACGCTCGAGATAATTGAATCATCCGTCCATTAGTCTGCTCACTAGCACCGAGTGCGGTACGTGTGTATTTTGGGGCCCTGCATCGCACCCCTTTCCCGCCCTCGAAAGACAATGGGACTCTGTGCGAAAGCCCTGACGACGGGTGGCACCCAAAGGTGCTGGCTCTTGGATTTTCGGGTAAATATCTTAAGGAGCTGAGGGAATCTCTGAAATTTGTACCCCACTCTGGAGGCGCCAAATCCATTGATTTACTGCTGGGGACCTGTTGTGACAGCCCCGCCTGCAGACGTATTTGTTCTGGCGTCCTAGGACACTGTGACTAACTGCCTTGCATTAGTAAGATTTATGTGCGCCCCCATACACGTGTACGTCTTCCCGCGTAGCCGTGTTGCCACCCGCATGAACTTTCCCTTTTCTTCGGGTGGGGCCCCCAAAATTTAGGCCCGGACCCCTTCCTGTTGCGGGGCCTTCTGTGCCTTATTGCCGCCTTATTTATCAACGGCTCGTTGGCACTTGGGAGCTTCTTAATGAATTCGTAAACATCACTTACGACGACAGGCCATGTGTGTAAACTTCGCGAGTTTTGCGAGGGTGCACAATCGCGCCCAACTTTCTAATGATGGTCTTATGTTCCCATAGAAAGTGGCACCCTGTACTCTCCCGCTGTTGGGACTATTTCATCCGTAAATTGTTAATTTCTCAGAATACCAGATTTCGAACTTTTTAGCTATAGCTTTAAATTCAAAGATCTTTACAGAAATTCTGGGTCTGCTAATTGCTGAGTGCTATTTTAATATATACTTTAAAGAATTTAGTAAACAACTTTATCCAAAAAGATACATTCCTCTTTTACAATTATACCTAACATTACACTCAAAGAATTTTCAAGCAGATTTGCCCCATACCCATAGAAAATTTGTGACAGAGTTCGGAAACGGATAAGTTTACGCTTTTTTTATAGGCCTAGAAAAAACATTTATAATAAACGGATTTCAAATTCGAGTATAAGTATACTAATAGATTTTTTTTTTTTTAAATTTCTGATAATGCAACATGACACACTTTATGCTGGAAAAACAGTTCAACTAAGTTCCTTTTTAAAATTTACTGAATTGAAATTAAACTGAAAATGGTTAAATATACGCGTACTTTTAAATAAAGAAAAAGGTAATATTTTTTAATTTTATACCTCGGCTTCATAATTAGGTTTCAGCCCTAAGAAAAATGTAACGTACATAGTCCCGAAAAATTACTGTAGAAGCTCTTATAGTTTGAAATTTTCTCATCTATCTTTGCACATGCATTCCATCCGACTTAAGAGCCTGTCAAGACGGCGGTAATTCATCATATCTCTCGATCGAAGAACACATCGAGTACTTCCTTTCTTGTTGAAGCAAGAAAAGAAGCAAAAAAAAAAATATATATTATATATATATGCGTATATGTATATGTTGCGAAGAAAAGCGGACGGAGGCTTTATATCATTTAGCCGGCTATTGGTCGGGGCGCAGCCTGGGAGCATCTTCTAGAGTGCGTCTACTGGAAGAGTTCTTGATATTCGGTTAGAATCGTCTAGCACATAGCCCCTGAGCCCCTAAGTGGTACTCTGCGCTCCAGGACTACATACGAAAAACCGGCAAAAAAGCACACCCTCAAAAAGTAAAAAAATAGATAAAGACGAGGAGTGCTCGAGCATGGCATGGTATACCCTTGATCCACTTGTTCTTTTGTCTGTGGAGTCTCGAGTTCCCATCCTGGGTCAATGTAAAAAAAACCCCGCCGCCCTCCTGGAAACAGCCAGCCCGCGGCCAGAGCCATGACGACCAGTGGTCTCATCTAATCGCAGCCAATTGACGCCAATTTATGGTTGTCTTAGCCCCTGGCAGCCAAGTGATATATGCGACGGCTCCCGGGGCAATTGGGGCCCACACAATTGCTGGAAGTGGCCCAGCGATAAGTGTCTTCCGCCCATGTGAACAACTGCGGGGTCGCCAGTTTAATCAGTCACTTTTTAATTGAATTCATAATTACAGGGTGACATCGAGCTCGTCGCACTGTCCATCGGAGGGCCCGCCACGCCGATGATAAGCACCCACATTTCGCTAGGGCTTGGGATTTAGACCCGGGAGGCGGCGGCGAAGCTCCCCCTCGGGTTCGATGACGGCAAATGAAATTTTGTCCGCCTCTCTTGTTTGTATCCGAAATTGGATTGGTGGCCCTTAATCCGTTTATCGAAGTTCGTACACGAATGGACTTGAAACTTCGCCGCTCCAAAATGGAGGAGCCCTACAGAAGGCTCCGCAGCCCCGCAGCCCGGCTAGGGAGCACCAAGCCCCGGCTGCAGCTCCGCCGAGGTGGATGCTGCCGGGTCTGGCGAAAAGGGTCGACCGGAGATAGCAGGTCTTAGGCTTGGCAAGGATTAAGGGCTCTGATGTCCCATTGACAAAGTTTTGCGAGATGATTGCGTCGGATGGGGATTTTAAATTTTTCCCCGAACAGAAGAAAGATGAGGTCGGCACTTTAAGGGGTATTTCACATAAAATTTCATTTTGTTGTACCCCAGAAAAATCTACGGACATTGTGCCCTAGAAAAGTGCTTACGTTTCGTATCTCCTGATTAAGACATGGTTCTGCTCTGCGAATGGTCTGAATGTAATTGTGGGGGTGGTAAACGAATTATAGAATAAAAATAAGGTCCAGTCAAAAGCACCCATTGGGAAAACCTCAGCTCTCTTGTATTGTCTGGAATCAAAAACAAATCCTAAATTAGTAGCCATATACAAAAAAAAAAAAAATTCAAACAGCACAATTAAATATCTATTATACATTTACATATAACGAAAATCTCTTTTAAAATATCGTAAGGGATAAAATTTTGCTAGCAGCCCAGTGTACATTCAACTGTCGGAATTTTTTCCATTTTTTTTATATTTCCTTAAGCTCATTAAAGATTTTTTTATTGCAAGATCGGAGATTGAAATATAAATGAAAATAATGACTATGCAGTTTTTAAAATATATCGTCTTCTCCTCTTCATATTGGGAATAAAATATCAAGCCGAATAATACCTAGCACTAGAATTGAGAAATATCTAGAAAACCGAAAACCTACTATGAGTGACAACTCAGTAGATTCAAAAAGACATAAAATCTAAATTATGTCGTTTTGAAATTGACAGCTAAAGCCAGCGAGAAGTTTAAATAGCGCCCAAAGTTATTAAATAATAAAACTCAAAAGTTGCCAAAGAACCCGAAAAAGAAAAAATTCTATCCTGCAAGTAGCAAATTTCACAGAGTTACCTGAAGTTTTTGAGCTTCTGTCGAAATTACCCCGTTCCCAATTCCGCAAAACTTCATAATCCAGAAAATGCACAAAAGGATTTTCCCCAAAAATTCCGAAAACTTTCGCTACAACGCGCCTTGCCTTTCTCTACTGCAAAACTTTTTACTTTTTTCCCCAAAAATTTTGCAGTGGAGCTCGTCTATTTGTCCGATGTATCCCGGTGTATTCCTGGGTGTATCCCGACGCGATAGAAAGCGCAGCTAAAGGAGAGCTTTTGAGAGCTTTGTTGCCTCATTTTGCCGGTTGTACTTCGCCCGGATGATGTTAAATAAAGTTTTGAGCAAAATTTTAATTGCAAATATTTGAGAACGGGCGCTCGCACACGGCACCCCTCTCCCGAAAAATATTTACACATACACACACCGGCCAACAAAGGTAGTGCAAGATCAGGAAAAGGGCCCTCTCCCCGCCGCCGGCAACATGCAGCCAACTTCACGGCGTCTAAGTCGTCCCTGGAGCCGCATTCTTTCGGCCTTTGCTGATTATTTACAGGCGGTGAGCGGGAGGGGCGGCGCCGCCGGGCAAAAGCTCGGCAGCGACGGGGCGCGCGAGTTTCTTTTGTGACTCGTCGAGTGCTTTTCGTGTTTTACTTCTACAATCGGCCGTCCTTTGCCTCAATAAAGCGAGGAATCGGGGGCGTAAAACAGCGCTGAGCCCCCATTCACAGCAGCCCGGGAAGTTTGCGAACATTTTTCAAGCCCATCCGGGGAAAGCTCGTGCAGGAGGCAGGGGACAAGGGGCCGAGCCGACAGGACCGACTCCGGCAAGCTTTTTACCGGCTGGCGCCCTTTGTTCAGGGTGTGCTTTTGTGACCCTCTTCAAAGGGTGAACTAATTAATAGTTAAATACGCGTGCTTGACGCGTGCCTTTAGACAAACCGAGCGGTTGTGGCTGACTGTTTTGAGGCGATAAGTGGAAAAGTTTCCCTGAAAAGGGCTTTTTCGCATGTGTCACCGTAAGGGCTCTGCTGCACACACACACATACACACACTCACTTAGTGGATGAGACCCTGCTGAATACCGAAGCGGAGGCAGGCCTCCAAAGAAACAGAAAATTGTTAATTATTTTCCAGAGAAAGACCTTCGCAGTCAAAGGCTTTGCCAAAGTGCCCCAGTCAGGCGAGGGCTTGTGTTTTTTGCGAAAAACACATACAGGCGCCCCCACGCGCCCCCTGTGCCGGGAGGACCGGCCGCGGAAGTGTGTCACCCTCTTAATTGACTTCCTTTCGCTGCGAAGAAAGACCGTCCCAACAGCGTGTACTTTCTTGCAGGTCTAGCTGCTGGGACTCCACGGGGGGTCATTGAGAGCCCCAGTGAATGGTGGTGGCTGGAGCAGAATTTCGGACAAATGAGCCGGAAGATTGATACCTCTGCACGTGAAATCCCATGGAGGCTGCGGGGCCCCTGCAGTCACCTTCACGTTCGGTAATTACTCGTATATCACCTGGGTCGATTGACAGATTCCCCGCCCAGAACAAATTTTCTGACTGCAGCGTATATTCGCTCTCTGACCCCAAGGCCCCCGAAGGCTATTTCGGGGAAATTAACTGACGTAATTTTTTTCTGATTGACCACCGTTGGGAAACCGGAGATCGCCTACCTCAGATTTGTTTTAATTGCTGTGCTGTGCCACTCCGCACCAAAGAAGACGTTTTGTGTAGCTGCTGTAGAGGCTGATTAGCATTCAAGGTCAAAAGGTCTCAATTCTAGCAGTCTCTTTGACGCTACTACAGTTTTTCTTCTTTTTACATCTGTAGGTTCTATAAAAGAAATCAAAGTTCAAAAGCTTTTAAATTACTGCTTATTTCTTGTCGCAAATTAAAAGCTCTATCAAGAGCAGAGCAGATAACAATCAGAATACCAAATTACACATTTTCAGATAAAAATTATAGTTATAATAAAGGCAAAACGGCGGATGCAAACAAAATGGCTGCCAAACTTTATGAAACTAGTACTTTAGGAGTTTTCTCGGTTCACTGATCGGAAATTTAAGATTTTCAGATTGTGGATACGACACAGTGAGCCACATTTTTCGAATTTAACAATATATTTAAAAGCTTTGTTGATAAGTTTTAATAAAGCTTTAATTGCTATTGTATCGGCATTAAAGGTGTAGGAATAATCAAAAGTTGCCATAGAAACAGCTATGAAAATATGAAAATTTACACTTGGTTGATAGTGCAATGCGCCGATTGTTCATTTTATAGTACATTTCGCACTTCGTTATACCTTTTTGTGTTCAACAAGAGCTAGTAAGACGGTGAAAATTAATTCAAATTTTGAAGAGATTCAGCCCAACGAGGGCCCTTGGTCCCAACTTCGCCATCGTGAGATTAACTCAGCGCCGAAGTGTTTGAAAGTTTCGGAACTGTTCCTGATTTTGTCTTCGTCAGTTAAAAAACATTTTAAAAAAGATGGCTTAAAATTAATTTCAATTAACCATCCCCCGGGCCGGAAAAGTTTTTCGCCCGACCCGCCCACCTACCCCCGCCATATTTTAGGGGCCTTTTTCCACCAACAGCCTCCGCCAGGCAGGGGGAGAGGAAGTTATGGCAACCCCCAGTGGGCGCAAACTTTAAACTCATCACGTTCCAAGGTTCGAGCAACTGTCGCCAGCGAAGGTGGTAGGCGCGGGGGAGGTTTCCAGCCTAAAAAAGTTTCTACCCGCCCCCGCCCGGTGAAAGGGATCGGGTGGGGGCCTGCTTCAATTTCCAGTTTCAAAGTTTTAACACAAATTAAGCCAACAGGAACGCTGTCGCTGCGACGGTAGCAATGTGGGACGGCCACGGCAGCGGCGGCAGCGGCGGCGGCGGCATCATCGGCAGCAACAAATTAAATTTTCGCTAAGGAAGGCCGGAGCCTCGCCGCCGGGACGGGTGACATTTATCAACATCGAAACACTCGTCACTCCAATCAGCGAGGACGACTCCTTGCCGGCGAAATTTTCGAGAGCGTTTTTAAAGGGACGAAGCAGGCCGGGATGGTCTTACGGCGAAATATAATTAAAATCCCTTTCAGCGCTGCTCTCCAGAAATAATGATGGCTCTCGAGGTGTTCCCGGGAAACTGATTCAGGCTCTTATCGCACTTTGTGCTTCCCAGAATAACTTTAAGCGAAAGTTGTTTTTCAACTTAAAAAACAGTGCTGTTTATCTCGGAACTGGTTGCCGGATAAAATAATCCTTTTTAGGGATACTGGATCGATATTTTAGAGGAAATGTTTTCATGGACTCAATCATAAGAAAGTTAAATCATTATTGAGATAGGTTTTACATAATATAAGGAAAATTATATATCTATTTTTCTGTATACCGAAATTTATATCATAAATTCTAATATCTTTGCGTCAATCTAGAACCTTTTTATTTTAATATTATAATCATACTTTAGCTACTCAATAGAAGCTGTCTAATTGTCATAATCTACTTGAGAAATGAATAATGTAGAGACAATATGCGAATCTAAACAATAGAATGAATCACAGCATTCGAGTACCACTGATTTACATATTTACTTTTCAGACTTGCTTAATGATGCCCAAAAAACTGCTCGCAATCAATCTGAGCCGAGTGATGTGGTCAGAGTAAATTAAGAAATTAATCAAAGCTCCTCATCATCGAGAACGGTTGAGTTGGGCCAATGTGTTCCATGCAAAAGATCCCTCAAATTACCATACTCCGGGATACAGACGTGGATAAAAGAGGCGCGCAATCAGGGCCCCATACCTACGCCCAGCCCCGTCGTCATTAGCGGCCAATTTCAAGCAGATTAGTTATCATCCTGAACTCAAATCATCCCAAGTATTTGCAGGTATGAAATATTTTTTACAAAATGATAAATTGCTCATCAGTGGCTCGACCGGCGTAATAGATTTATCATCACGTGTGCAACAGATAAGTCGCTGCGACCGACTTCACACTCAGCACTTGTTGTGTGGAACGTATCTTGGTGTAATCGATGGTCCAAACTGAACCACTGTGGTGACCCCGCGATCATCGGAGCCGCGGCAGCTGCTCATCTTCGCGCAATAACAGTGATTGATAGTCTTCTGCGTCGGCTTTGATCTGACCGAGATGGAGCAGTCTATCTTAAACCTTTACCCTAGTGATGGAATATAATTTTTGCATTTCCGATCACTTAGTTTATGTAAGTTGAAATCGAATGAAAACGATGCCTAGAATATCGTTTTTAGATTTAAGGCTTATTATGATTGGTTGGCTTTAAAATTAATTTTTCGATCTTTTCAAAGAAAGCAAACTTATCCGTTATCGAACATTGTCAAAAAGCTCTATAATTTCATAATTTTGTTAAACAACGCTTTCTCAGAAATCAGTGCGATAACGAATGAAAACGACATATCGATTATTACATTTCAGTTATACATAGTTTACTGGTCCTTGATTCTGGCCAGTCGCTCTAGTTATTAATGCATTAAAAGTGTCCTTCGTACCCAAGGACCACAGGAAAATGATTTCCTTGTGCACCGCAATATTTGCACACAGAGCGCAAATATTTGCGCCCACTTAGCATTTTTCCTGATTACGACGAAAATTGATTGCTTCATCGGACTAGAGTCCGAGGGAAATAAAAAATTCCATTAGGACGTGTAATCTTAATGGAATCCCAGAAGGAGCGCAAACATATCATTTACAGAATGGTCGCAGCGAGAGGAGAGGAGTGGAGTGTGCGATTGGTGTCCAGTCCCTGCCTCATTTTCCAAGTCATTAAAAGTAAACACGAGGAAATTTCCGTTTTTGTAACTAGACGTATGCGAAGTAAAAGGCGAAAACAAAACAGTCGCTGCCGGAGAAAGCGGCAAGGAGCAAGCATCCACTTAACGATTCACTTTGGCCGCAAAATCTTCCTCTAAATTGAAAGCTTTCATTGCTACCGGACTTGGGGCCCAGGCGGTCCGCCAACTGCAATTCCACCCATTCTGGAATCTGGAGGGACTCTATCTTTTGCAACTTGCAAAGTAAATAGCGACGGCGTTGATTTACCGAAAAGGAACATCGGTAAAAATGTGCAAGGATACTTTATTCAGAAACGGGTGGGCGAGGGTAGTAGAACTAAAAACCTAACGTCGAGGGAATTGCTTGGCCAAAATGTAAATTTACACAAGTCCTGGATCGTCCTTGCAAACAGACTGGTTGATGAAGAACCTGCCGAGGGAGACTCAAGGATGCGCCTGGATGTTGAGCTGGAACCCAGCAGTTGAAATAAAGTAAAACTCCGCTCGAGCCCTTGCAGCGGGCTGCAGGAATGCATCTAGGGCTTGTTTGTCGTATCTGGAGTTCATTAATATCTGAAGCAGGCACTTTGCAATTCTCCTTGACGCCACAGTCGACAGCTTCGAGCTGGTAGACTAATAGTTTCCAGCCAGTTAAGCTGTCCCTGAAGAGGTAACAGTCACACTGTGGTTAGGGCTTAAGTTGTAATCATGATCACTTATTTACTTGTGATCTTATACCTTTAAGAAGCTTGCGCGATGGCGGGAATATCTTACAGACCTAACTTTGATATTATTTTTCTAATACAGAGTGACATTTCACACACAAAAGATCAAACTTTCAAACCAAATATTTATCGGGTCCCATTGTGTAATCCGATCAAAGCGAGTCAAAAGGAGCCTACAAAAGACCTTTTTTGGATAAAAATTACTAACATCAGTGACACACTATAATAAAAAATATTAGAATTTCGAGCGTACTCAATTTCAAAATTATTATATTGCCTTGAAATTAAAGTCAAATTTTTACCAAAATCTCAGTTTGACGATTCCCTTCGCTTCGGCTGAGTTTTCTTAAGAAATTCAAATTCTGAAATTGAGAATACTCGAAAATCGAAATTTAATTTATAGTCTGTCCAGAGTATAATAAAGTTACTAAAATTTTCATAAAATCATTTCAGTTACCTTTGACTTTAATTAATTCTTTCGTCCAAAGTGTTAACATAATTAGATAGAAAAACCCAATCGATTTAATCTGACGTTATGTACGGGAAAACTAATACAATCAAATCAAAACTAAGACCACATTCAACATCAGCTCGACTTATAAAACTTAGGATATATTTTATCCTAAACACAAAAAAAAGCTTCAAAATTGCATAATTCAGCGCAGTAGTTGAAGCTGAATTGTGTATCCGGGCAGGAAATCCTCTTTTTAGCTATTTAGAAAAACCTATCTGTTATTTTTTTCGTTCAACATGTATAATGTAACGAATAACCGTCCAATTAGAGCGCTCCGTAATTTTTATAGGTGAACAAATGTCCACATCTATTCTCTATAAATTTTCCCAAAGCATCCTTCTAAACGACGACGCTCGAATAAAAGATACTTGCAGCGCTAACACTGGAAGCTATCATTATTAGAAACATTTCAATTATGTGACATAAATCTGCGCTCCCCGGGATGCCTTTGATGTAATAAAGCCGATCGAAGGGAGGACGTCACAAGAACACTGCGAGGAAGGGAAATGATAGAAAATTCCAATTTTCTTAAATCCTAGAATAAGAAGATTAAAAACGACAATAAAAAGCGATTAGCTGCCCGAAGAGCGATTTACTGTGCGATTTTCAGGCGAGGAAGGACATGCGAGCGAGCATGAGCCCGAGTGGCACAAAGACGCCGAGCGTCTTGAGGAGATGCTTTGAAGTAGTCGCTTGTTGGGGATAAAATAATAAAAACATAAAAAAACCAATCAAATCGGCAGGGCTTCAGCTGATGATATGCTCCCCGTCGACCCGCCCTCGGGACCCATCTCCGGCCAGACCGGGCCATTCCCTTTGATTACTTCTTCCACTTGGCTGTCGTCTTTTCTCCTCCGGGACCCGGCGGGGGCGGCCCAGGTAGAGGGGGTGCTGTCGTTGTTGCTGTAATTATTGTTGTTGGGACTTTCACCCTCTTGGCCGGGCGCTGCGCTGTGTCTTCGCCGGTTTGCACGAAATTAATTTTTATGTCCCTGTCGTCCTGTTGAGTCCCCCATTTTGTCAGGGAAGACCTATTTCTCTGGGCCTTTTACATAGAACCGGAGCGATGATGGCACCGCCGCCGCTCCGCCCCTTCGCCCCGGCAGAGCGCCTTCTTGTCTGGCCCCTCTTACGGCGGGGACTGTGTGTTCTCGAAGGATAATTATGGCCGATTAAAATCAGCGAAAATTTATTAAATTGCATAAATCACCTCGCTTGTTGAGATTTATAATTATTTTGATTATTGTGCTCGGGCCGAGCACAGGCACCCTTCTAACCCGGGGGCTGTTCCCGACCGTTGGTGGTGCTTTTTGCAGGAACAGCGGCGGGGTTGACTGCGGAGAAGGGGGTGGTTATGGCGATGATGATGGGCGGAATGCGGTTTTTCGGGTAACTACACCCACTTTCACCCCCTCCCCTCCTCCTCTAATTTGCGTATACATGCGACGTAGCTATTTCTCGGTGCGTTGCAATAACCGCCGGATGGTTTTCGCGGGCGCAATTCAAAAGGGTTGACATCGGTGAATTTTGTGCGGTACAAAACAGAGAGGCAGGTTTCCGATCAATTTTCATTTTAGTCGCGGCCATCGTTTCAGACGTTTTATTTTAAATTTTCGAATGATGCCGGCTCTTTCAGAGGGGCTTTAAAATTTAACGAATATGGGCGCTGCCTCATTTTAGGAATGTTGGGATTAGTTGGGTATTTTCAAAGTTTGAAGAGAATAATTGTTGGGATTTCTGTACAAATATCGTAAATAAGGCCTGTAACAAACAGATGTATCTTTTTCAGTAAAAACAATTTGCCATTATCATAACTATTCCATTCAAATTAATTGTAGTATTTATAAAGTACTTACTCTCAGTTACTTTACATTACTTGGCAACCTCTAGTAATTCTAAATAATGCTTATTGTAACACATAATGAAATATTACAACCACCATTAATTGTGATGTTAAATTATTCGAAATACTATGCATTATTTTTAATGGTACTTTTAATTAATTTGCCTTGCGTTGTTTATTAATTTGTTACGAAGTTAAACATAGTTTTGCACAGTGGCCTATCGGTTGTATTTTAAAAATTTTTGTCTCATGATGGCTGTTTCCAGAAATTCAGATTTTTTCATCCTTTGCTCTCTTTTAGCTTAGCAAAAACAATTGCTGAATTGCGAGTTAATTGAATTATTGATAATAATCTATATGTCCCCATCGTATTCGTATTCAAGAATTCAGTTTCTGCAGTCGATTACTTAATTCAGCGATATATTTTGTTAAGCTGAATTGAGCAGAAAACAACGAAGCCTAAAATAGGGATACCTAATTCTTTTTCTAGTGAAAATATGCGAGAAAAAAGCCTATAGCCTCTATGTCGTTCGGATCTATATATATGTATGTACATGTACTGAAATCCTCAATTTTTTCTGAGACAATTCCTCCAAAAGAGGCACTTCGCTGGTCGCCCCGGGTTTCGCTTCGACCTGAAAGTCCTAAGACCCGGTTATTAATAGCACGAGGATCTGCCACCGCAGAGATACGGCATCAATTAATTGAAAATTCTCCCCCGCCTCGCTCGAAGTCGTCATTAAATCATCCCATCAGCTAGCGACGATCCGTGCCGTCGTCTTTTCGACAGCGCAGCTCTAGCGCTCCTCCGCGGAACGGAAGGACCGCAAATCCTTGAAACTTAAAGTGACGCTGATGACGCGGAGGATGGCGTTCTTGTGGGCTGCGGTGACGACGACGAGATGACGAAGATGCGGTGAGCGAATGATCTGCACGTGCCGGATGATGGGGTGATGGAGCCGGCACGCTCGGGGCGGTCTCACTCGGAGGAAACTTTAAAAACGCAATTTTCTCCCCTTTAATTATCGAGCGGTCCGGGGCTTCTCGAGCCGGGGCCGGGCCAGAGGAGGGCAGGGTCCGGGTGCATGCGTATGACCCGACGAATGATAATTAAGTGGAGGCTGGAGAGCATCAATCAAATTGGAAAATTCCATGATAGAATCAGTCGAGACACAGGCGACCCATAAACAGCCACAAGTGTGGCAGTCGCATGGTGACGACGGTTTCCATGGTCGTTGCAGGGAACACGACTGGAGCTCTGGAACCGCACGGAGCCCGGTCCGGGTCCCAGAACGGATGAATAAATGTCAGGATCATCAGGGGCCCGGCAGCCCGACTCTGGTAACAACAGAGAATCCCTTTAGCACCCCCGGGACTGCCAACACAAAACAACTGCCCGTAATAGTCCAGGACTCGAGCATGCCAGGGCAGCCCCCTCCTCCTCCGGGACGGGGCTTCCTGCTTTTGTACCCCTTTCGGGCTCCAGTATCCCGGCTCCGGGGCGGATAGGCCTGTGACTTGGGATGACTGGCAGCTGGAGGAGGAGCGCCCGAGAAGAGAGCTCCAGAAGGGACCCCAGTTACACAACCCCCAAGATGATTGATAGTTTCTGGTTGCGAATTCTTTCAGGTTGCCTCGTAATTAAATGCGAAATTAAAAATTCATAACTGTCAGAAGGGAATTTTCTTCAGATATGACAAGGGGCGCCTGACGATGACTGACACATTTGCGAAGCCCGAGTCGAGGTGGTGGGCCGCATGGCCGAGCAGTAAGGGCAAATTGTTGCGGGGGATGGCACGAAATGTTACGCACCCTGAGCTCTATAGCGTGCGGGGGAGCGCGGAAGACATCGCGACCGTTTCTACGGGCGTTGATAGGAAATATTTTTTATGATAAATCAATTTCTGAGAGCTTATTGCACGGGATGTGTGCGAACTAATGACAGGGCTCCAAAAGGAACTGATACGTCTAGACGTTTTTAGAAATAAAATTCTAGGAAATTCTAATTAAGGTGGCAGGTGCTGCCTTCGCCTATAACTGCAAAAACGCGTGTTTCTGCTTAAATCACAGCAAAAAAATTGATAGATAACAAATATATGACAAAATAGACACAGACAGAAAAGGAATATGCACAAACAAAAACAGATTATAGACAGAGAAATAACCAAAAGATAGATAAAAGACTTCTTTTCTATGTACAGAAAAGTAAAGTATCTCAATCATAAAAAAATATTAGAGCTATCAGAAAACTGAAACCAAAAATTAGCTAAACGAAATCCAAAACTTTTTATGGTATTTTTAAATATGCAAGATTTCAAAATTACAAAACTTAATGTAATAAGTTATCTTGTGAAAATATCAACTGAATTAGTCTTCAGAACATTTAGTCAATTTCAATAATAAATAAAGTAATAAGCTGTACCTAAATAAGGTAAAGCCTCTTGGTATCAAATAATGTTCTTTTATAAACATTCGAAAATTCGTTTTCTGCAATCGACTGTACAATTCAGCTACTGCTCTTGTTAAGCTGAATTGGTCAAATTACTGCAGAAACAAAATTTTCTAACTCATGATAAATTACTAAAATCTATTTACCTGTTACGTGCGCTCAAGGCCAGAAGATTCAAGCAGATACCTCCAAATCTCTGAGTCAACACAGAATTTCATGATTCATCCTCATCCGAAAAAGACCTTGACAACTCAAGTCAAGTCCCAGGTAGTTCCTGTGTTAGTTCCAGTGTCGTTGCAGCAACAGATCCGCAAGTTTCATTTCATTAATTTCCATCCAGGTAAACGTTAAGAATAAGTTTTAGAGAACACTCGCACAATTGCGTCCCCAGAACACGACTTGCCTTATGGCTGAATTGCTCGACGCAATTCGCACCACGCTTGCACTCGCAATTCAGCCAAGAAGGCGAGGCGATTCTTGCGACGCCGCTGAGGAGTGCGCCCCTTAATTAGTGCCCTTCTCCAGGGTTAGATTTAATAGAATTTCACTTGCCTTTACACTTCTTCCTAGTTCTGCCGATGGCATAATTACTGTAGTCAAATTAAAGTTGTTGCATTTCTCCAGATGCGTCCCGTCTGCATCATCAGAATCTTCTCCTTAAGTAGTGCATACTTTCTCATCTTTTTATTTCTTAAACAATTGTCATATCACTTTTCCATCCTAAGC